>CM031236.1:417445985-418066985 GCA_018340775.1 Taxus wallichiana var. yunnanensis
TCATTTTTTTACTCTCGCTCTCATGAGTAGTCTATTTTTCCAATTCCATGCAAGACTTTGTTATTCTTTGGTTCACTTGTCTCCTCCTCCTACTTCTATGTTCATTATTCATTAACCACATGAGGTCATTATTCATGCATATTCTCCATCTAACTCATCCACCACTACACCATCTCATCTCGCCGTAATGTTCCTGCTATACAATTTCTTCCTAAGTCGTCAACATTTGTGCTTCCCACCATTACATATCCCATCATTGACACCATCTCATCAGGAATTTATTTTTTCTCATACACTCATACTTCTTCCACCGCTCCATACCCACTTAATCTTTGGTTGGTGACTTTCTCACTTCACCACCCAATGATGCACTCATGTTCTCATGGTTCTTACATGAATGTTGAGGGATTTGTTTCAATAAGAACCCCATTTTATCTTTACACTACACTCTTAATTATTCTATCTCTCTAACATACATTACCACAAAATCACCTGATGATGCACTCTTTCTTTATGGTTCATTCTTGATTATTGAGTGGTCTTATATAAATGAACCTCATTTTCTTATATATATATATATATATATATATATATATATAGGAAAATATATATGTTGGGGCATCATACTTCTTCCCCACCCCCTCTTCATCATACTAACACACAATTACATACACTTTTAAAATCATTTCATTCACATGGATTTTTCACATCATTCATCTTATACATACATTTATTACCATCTATCACTATTCATGCATAAAATACAACTTTTCATCACTTATCTATCTACACTCTAATCAACATCATCATTTACATAATGAAAATCAAAAATCTACATATGAATAAAAATATTTTCAATGCATATCAATAAAACATCAACACAATATGATAATACCAATCATCTCTCTATATATATCATCAAAAATCATAGTTAAAAAAATACAATCACTGGGGGACAAGCCCCTACATACATCTACATCATATCACTTCATCACTATCACTAAATAATGTTAGAAGCACAAGGGACTAAGAGGGGAGATGAATCATTCCTATAATTGTTTTCTTTCATTTACCAAACCATACATTCATCAATTAGATTGTTCTTATAACATTCATAACCATGTGCGCTTATTAAGATATACAACATCAACCAAAAGAGAAAGAAACAAAGTACTCAACACAATAAAACCATATGTAAGTGGGAAACCCTTAAAGGTAATAAAACCCACTAAAAATATTCTTATATTAAACAAAGTAAAGAGATTTATTAAATCACCAACTTCACAAGGAGCACCAACCCCTAGTTTAGTAGAGCACCAACCCCGCAAGGAGCATCAACCCCTAATTTAGTGAAGAACAAACTCCACAAGGTGGATACAACCATGTAGGATGACCAAGCACAAACTCAACCACCTTAATATTTTTGATCTCTGATTTTTATGCTGCCACAACTAATGGAGATCACTTATTCAGCTCACAAACCCTAGGTCTTCAATATTGCTCTATCTTCTTCCTTATCACATTGTCTTGCTTCTAATATCTCAAACACGTGATGTCAAAACATCCTCACCTTGAAAAACATCTGATCAGATCTCAAAATATTACCTCATACCTTCAATTTGCTTACCTATGGGTCGCACTCTTCACCCATGCAAGACTAGCTCACCAAATGAGTTCAAACTTCACTTTTATATGCAAATATTCTTTATAACCAAAAGTAGGTCCGTCCCTAATGAAAAATTAAACCCATAAATCCTAAAAAATCCCAAAAAAATCATAACAATAGTCACATATTACCTATATAGGTTGGCCTAGCCAAAACACTCCATCCATGCACCAAAACTCCTAATAACCCTTGCATTAGGATGGCTAAAATCTCCTCATTCCAAGACCATGATTAGTAAAGCTCCCATATTCATTAAAAATGAGTAATAAAACATTTTAAAATTAACCATGGTCTCAAATTTCATCAACCAATTATATTATTTCATTTAATGGGCCCAATAGCTCATTTACATTCTCAAAATAGTTGTTTCCTACACCCTTTAGGACCACTGAAATATTCTTTATGCATCTAGATCACTTAAAAACATTTAAAATATGTCATGTATCCACTTGATGTAAATTACAAGAGATTTGGAACACTTCTAATAAATATATGGGTCTTTAAACACTCACCGCTTAAACCACATTCACTTTTGTCTTCACCAAACAAACTACCCAAACATTTGTTTTAAAAGATCACATGATTAACAACTTTCAAGGAACAATAAAGACATATAAATGGATTAATTTGATTCAAAATTCATCCCTATTCACATTCCATGTGATGTAAGGCCTCGCCTAATCCATCTAATTCTTAAAACAAATCAAAACTTCCAATGCAGATCATGTCTTGTCTCGCATTGGCAAAAATATTCCTATCCAAAAAGTGACCTAGGAACCTTTTCAAAAATCTTCATCATGAGAAAAATATTATATAAATGGAAATATATCTTATTATATTTCCAACACAACATTATTCACCTCCTAAATCCACTTGTAGCTCCTACAATCTCATTTTTACCACAGTACTACTCCAAACCGCCCCAAAACGCCTCTATGACCAATCAACCTAAATAGGGCACACTTTGCACTTTTTTAACATCACCATGACTTTAAACCTCCATGGAAATATATAAAAACTCCTTAACTTATCACCTTGAACTCTTTAATTTACTTATCACCTCATTTGGATAACTTTTCCACAAACTTGAACTCTTCATAAACTTACATTTTCATGTGGACCCCACATACTGTGCAAGCACTACCATACCTTTCTGGAAACCTAGAAGAGTAATCTATAATATCCAATCATAAATTTTTCACTATAAATCAAAACAGGATTACTATGCTCACTTTTTTACAAATTTCTCCTTCTTTAGAGCTTAGCTAGGGTTTCAAACCACTTTATATGTTGGGAAATATATTTATTAGTGCTCCATTATTTGTGTGTAATCATTATTTAAGTTAGTTATATAGTTATTATATAAAATAACATATAACAATTATTTTTTGGTGAGTTTTAACCACTCACGTATATGGAGTGTGGGATAGATTCATGGGAGAAGTAGTTAATGATACCTCCTAAAATATAGGAATTATATGTCTTATATATATGTAAATGTATTATGCGTGGAATGAATGAACAGATATTGTTTGAATACATCTACGTATACCCTTATATTTGGTATCAGAGCGAGATGAGATACCTCTGTTACGTAGCAAAGGAAAAATGTCATCGGATAAAGATAGTCAATTTTATGTAGCTGTGTGGAAGGTGATTGAGGATGTTTGACAAGTGTCAAATGACATCATACAAAGATAATCCTTTGTGCTTCATATTATTCAAGATCTGATCACCTTTGTGATTGAATCTATACCAAAAATCCATCTGACAATCACTCTTCATGTGTGCAGTTCCATACGGCCTTCAGGAAATTTTTACCATCTTTTGTGTCTAACAAGAATTACATGGGTCTGTGTGGTTCGGCCTTGAGTTATTTTGCAAACCACTACTCTGTCACTTTATTGGCTCATTCAATATCTTCTGCAAATCGATTCAATCAACCGCAAAATAAAAATCATGCATGGATATTTGTAGTAATGAAGTCTTAAAACTTCACAATGATTTGATTCAACATATGACTCAGATTTTCCTCACACATAGAACAATCCAAGCGTCCAGCAAGCTCTACATGGCAGTGCTCTCAAATCATGCACATATTCCACCATTATTTTCTTCTGATCTACCAAGAGTTGTGAATGACATTTTCCAACATGAGTTTGATCTGCCACGTGGCCAATATTGATTGATGATCCTATGCATTTGAGCATTCAATCCATGCATAGATCTATATCAGATCCATCACACGGTGAGTTTGTGACCTTGAGTATCACGTGCAAACCTGTCACATTCTTATGAATAGTCCATATTTTCATAGAGCTTTCAGGGATTATGGCAATAATCTAATGTAGATTGTGTCATGAGAAAAATTTTATATTATAGACTATGAACTAGATGATCATCTGCTAGAGCATGAAGCCCGCTCCACCATTTTTAGGCACTCAGATATATTTTCGATGGGTCAATGCATAGTTTTGTATACATTTTTTGTGCCACTGAGCTTTGGATCGTGGTCAACAATTTTTTGCAGTCTCTTTGCTCAGCATCCTCATAACCGTAGACCCAAAATGTGTCAACTTCCACTTTGCATAAACTATGGAAAATTCGGTGAGCCACTGAACAGACCCTCAAATGTTTACAAAGAAAGTCAAAACTCACTCAATTTACTTGGAGTCAAGCATGTAGTTTTCTTTAATAGGTTGGTTAAAGTTTTTAAGGTTTATATCAAATGGTTTTAGTTTAAATGAGTCATTTAAGTATTAGAATATAAGTTTGTTTAAAGTGTTATCTTATTAGTCTTTTGTCCTCTCGTAGTCTAGGCAATTTTATATCCTACGTAAATGGTCTTTCTTATTATTAAATTTGTTCATCGATGTTAGGAGACATTCAAGTCAATGATATTAAATGTCATGTTTCCTCCATGTGTCTAAGTGAAAAAATAAAATAAAATTATTGAGAGTTATGTCATAATAGTTAACTTGGGTATTCATTATAGGTTGTCAAAATTGTCAATATCGATATTGAAATTTGTTTTGAGTCAATTAGATCATCGAGGGTTGTGTTAATAGTCAATTATCGTCATTTAGGTGATTATTAGGAAAGTAGTCAAAATATTGTAAAAAAATTGCCTTACGAGACACATTTTCGGTGTTACCCGATGTCCTAGCAACCATTGATCCTCAAAATCTAAATTTACTTGAGCTAGCAATGTGATAATCTTTGGAGCATGGAGGCAAACAAAGGTTGGAGGTCAATCAGTGACCTCTCGTCAGTTGCCAATGACGAGGCCACATATTAGCTTTGGTGACATGTGTGTGTGTGTGCAATTTGATTTTAGTGCTTCCAGTGTGGTATAGTTTGTAGTTTTCAATAAGTGGAAATTTCACATTGAGGGGGGGAACATGATCCAATGTTCCATTTCCATTATGTCATCTTTTTCTATGTATGTACGAGCAAGATTTCAACAGAATTTCCTATGTTATTCCCTGCAGTGAGATGTGATGAGGGCTGAGAATAGTACTTGGCATATCATGATGTGGTTGTAGGTAAACCACTTGAAAACCTTCATTTGTGGTTTGTGGTAAACCAATAGCAAAACCACCATTCTTGGTTGTTGGTAATCCATTCACAAAACAATCACTTTGTGGCTTGTGGTAAACCAATTGCAAAACCACCATTCTCGGTTTTTGGTCAATCATTTACAAAACCATCCTCGAGGTTTGTGATCATCCTATGAAAATCACCGGATCATGAGCGGAGTTCAAGTACAAAGGAATTTTTTCCCCATGTTCACACTAAGGGGGAAAGTTGGGAAATATATTTACTAGTGCTCCATTATTTGTGTGTAATCATTATTTAAGTTAGTTATATGGTTGTTATATAAAACAACATATAATAATTATTTGTTGGTGAGTTTTAACCACTAGCATATATGGAGTGTGGGAGATATTCATGGAAGAATTAGTTAATGATACCTCCTAAAATATAGGAATTATATGTCCTATATATATGTAAATTTATTAAGCATGGAATGAATGAACAGAGATTGTTTGAATACATTTGCTTATACCCTTAGATTATCTTTTTAACGATCGTTCGTAAAATGTGATAATCAAAAAACATCATTATTTTTCAAAAACTTAATAACTGACCTAAAATTATATTCCAAATATCTTATTTCCATGTCCAAATCATATAGTCCACAACAAGCATCAGAAGATCAACTTTTGTCACAAAAACACATGTTTTGTTACCCGATTTTTCTAAAACATGCATAACTTGCAATTCCTTCTTCATAATTACCTGAAACTTGTCATGAAGCATCATGAAAACACCCTCTATCTGATAAAACTCACCACATGGATAATATATTCCTCAAACTCTCCAATCATAGTGACTTACCTATGTCAAATTGTTTGTTTCTCACATGTAGCTTCCCAAGGACCAAAAATATGCATCTAACCTCTAAATTCAGACCTAAAACACACCATACATCTTAGGTACACTTTCAAAATGCTTCAAAAAGATTTATTAGGTCATAATCTCACTTCTGCACTTCATTCTACATGCTCCAGGGCTAGAAACAAGCCTAGAATGACCTGACTCAACCATGACAACCCATGACATGACCCTGCTGACTCAATGCACACGTAGACACCAGTAACACACCATAACAACCATGTTTGACCTCATGACAACATCCAACCAACTCTAGAGAGCTCAAATAGTGATTGTACTAGCTCAACCATGCACCAGGATACTGTGACAACTCACCAAATCACTTAGAATCCATGTTTGACACCTAAAAACATCATGGGGAGACACACATGACATCATGACACCCTTTTCCATTAATTTGGGTTGACATAAATGAAAAAAAAACCACACAATGGCCAACAATCTCCCCTTTGTCATTAATGGAAACCATCTTTAGAAACATTGATGATAACCAACAAGACAAACACACAACATGACTCTTACCATGTTTCTAAGCCTCTCTCCCCCTTTTCTATCTATGAAAATGGCAATATTGCAAACATTTGACTTACTTGACCAATAAGCTCCCCTTGGGACTGAATTCTCTCTCCTCTGACTCCAATAGCAGCAAATAAAGATCATATGGACCTGAAAAGTACCCCCTAAGTTGATACACCTCATATTTTCCTTCAATCATTACTTTAGGCCTATTTCATGTACAATAACTCAAAAAAATTTCCTTCAATGTTGTTAAATCACCTTTTGAACCATGTTCCCGAAATACCAATTTTAGTGCATTTTGATCAAACTTCAAAAAACTATAAAGTCACCTGAAGCATACAAAAATTCCTTTAACTTATCCCCTATGCTCATAACAACCATATTTTACCAAAAACACAAGAAATGAAGCACTTACCTTGATTGTATGTCTTGTAGAGGATTCAAGTATTTTGTCATAGTCCTCATTTTGTCTCTCGGTGTATTCAACTTCTTTGAGTCAACATTTTTACTTTAAGCTCTAGAAACATCAACTCTCTGCCATACAACTCTTCCAAGCATCTAAAACACCTCAACGTCATGACATAAGATCATAAATGACTCCCCCTTTCTTAATCATCATTCTCAAGCATTTAACATGGATCTACACTTAATCATACATAGTTTTCATAGTCATGGCTTACTTGGTAGTCATAAAAGTCTTTTTATTATCTTTATCCATACAATAATTGAGTCTACACCTTGATGAATACAACATACAACCTTGCATTGTCCTTTAAGAAGACTAAAATTTCAATATGTTATGTTCTACCCTCGATACTTGCTCAATCAAGTCTTGACAATAAACATGCTCTTTAAACTCATTACATTCTTTAGAATTCATTCATTGACATTTAAACCTATATTCTAACCAGATAGTCTCTATCATAGACCTTAAATTACTATGCACAACTCGGACATAGTGCATGCCAACTTGAAACTTCTTCACGTCACCCTTTGGATCAGAACAACTTCTCATTTACTATTAACATCCGAGCCACTTCTTGAACAACCCTACACTTAACCAATCTACCGGATCTCTTCTTTTCAAGGAAACACACCTATCAATAACCTTTTAATTTTTCATACTCTTCATTTTTACTTGAGAGCTCACTAAGCTCCCCTTCCTCAAAATCACTTTTCATATCATTTTCACATATTTTACCTTTGTTAGACCTTCATACTATGTTTTTACACCTCATTTTTATCTTTATCTCTAACTCAGTCACTCTTTACTAATTTTTCAATGTTGAGATGATCGTCTTAATCCTTTAAAACCTTTAAGCACTTTGAAAGAATCACTAAATTGTGTTACTAAGATTTTGTAGACTATCTACACCCTCTTGATCGAGAGAAAACTAAGATGCTTTGACCCCTTCCCGCTCACAAGGCTTCTTGAGCATCTAACTTGTTATATTCTAACTTGAATCACCAATGTAATCTTTAAAAAATCACACTGTAACTTATAGGATGGAATGCTTATCTTCACAGGACATAATCTAGACCTTCACTATTCCTATAACTCACTTTCACTAATGCCCATTCAACCATTAAGACTAAACTGGTGTCTTTGTGACCTAACTCCCATCGGTTAGACAACTTTACCTATAACTCCTTGAAGACTCCTCAAGAAAAAAACTTGGATGATGTTATCTTACACATGTTTTGAGGTTATTCAATGCATTTATACACTTGCACCTATAACTTATGACCATAAGATGTTAAAACAGTCATATTATCCTATAGATCTACTACATATTTCCTTCAAAAACTCCTTAATTCAACCTTCATGCCTTTGTCGACTCCATGCTGAGAAACAAGCACATAATCCTTATCGGGAGGACTTATTATAAGCTTATTTCTGAGAACACATCTGAAGCATTTCATACTTGAGTCACATTTGAATTTTGACAAGGTTGACTATCAACTTCTAGTTAAGATGCACTTTTATTGAGTATACATACTTAAACATGACTTCTTAAGATCTGAGACCTCCTTTTTAGCCCCACAATACATCCTATAGGTTATGATCATAATTTTATAGCTGAGAAAATGTTATAGTACTTCATTTAGACCCGTAGCATCTTCACTATTTCACTTAGAAGAATTAAGAGATAACTTACACAACTTATAATAATTCATGATCCTTATTTTTTTAGGACTTTGGTAATGATAGTTGATCATATTCTTTTGACATTTGAAGCATTCCATTTATTCCATTGTAGCATTATATGTGATAGTTGAGTAACATCATCAATTCTTCATACACCTAGATAAGTTACAATTGGAGAATTTTATCTATCAACATCACAAAACCACGGAGAGAGATTCATTCTTCTTAAAAGTCATATCTTTTTCAAGTAATATCACTTCATGATCTTTGAGCACATCAACTTTTTCTAACCCTCAAATGAAAGCAATTTCACTTGATTCATCTTTCAACCTTGTGGGATAGCACTTTTGACCTATAGATAGTCAAGTCATCTTTTTAGACCTTGATATTTTCACTCTGAGTCATTTGTAGACCTCCTTACAACCAATTAATTTGAGTTTCAATGCTTCTAGCTCTCTTTTTTAACTGAGACATCATTTTAGTATGGTCTTTAACCTTGTACCTTTGACTTACTTACCCTCAACAGAGATCATCATCTCACTCTAGACTCTGTCACCAACTTAGTCCAAGGTTTTTCAAGATAAAGGAGCACTCCTAGATACCCAAGAGCCATCATACCTTATTTCTTGTAGCATATTTTCCTTGATGGATCTATTTGAGCATGTGATGCTCTAAGCCCTGACCGAGACATCATTTTTACATTATAATATCCTCTAAACATGTTGAAAGAAACCTCTATATTCTTGTAGTCTGTTGTATTCAAACACAATATCCTTCTACATATTTCTTATTTCGAACAAAGTTCTCACAAGATGCATGATATTTCTTTGGAAAACAGATGTATCCTAAGATCTCTTTCATACTTCATAACTGGAGAAATTGATGAGCATACACCCATTTTGAGAATACATTAAGTAACCTTAACATCATAAGAACAACTCATATAATAGACCTTATCCACAAGTATTGCATTGAGGTATTCAAGTACTCCTAGATGAGAAACACTTTCCTCACACTCAACTCAATAATAAATTTCAGGTCTTAGTGGCTTTAGTAATTTTGAGATGCACAACTTCCTTTTACTACCTTGAACATGTTCAACTCGAGCTATAAACTCCAGATAATTTTAAGGAGAGACACGCTTGAGACATTCTTCAACTTTACATGCTTCATAATCCTTTTTACAAACTTAAGTACTCAAAATTCATGACTCAAACATGAGACTTAAGGTTTTTCATACTTATGAAAACATTGATGGGACAATGTTATTTTTTTGACACTTACAGATCGATATTATCTTAACAAACCTTAACATGGTCATATACAAATGAAAAATGACCATAAACATGAATTCTCTTACTTAGACTTCACACAAACTCATCATGACCATCAACTTGGACAAATAGAGCTTGACATACCACAGGGTAGTTTATCATGATTAAAACAGTGTACCATTGTCTTGAGCAATAAGTCATAGAATTACGCATACTAACAAACCTAAGAATCACATGATAGAACCTAAAAACCTAATAAATTTGCACAAAGAAATAACATTTAAGCTCGGACATGATATAGTCATTTTGACATATGATAGGCCCATGACATGTCTTGATTTGACTCATACTATACATTACTATGAAAGACGCACCGTTACACTACATGACCAAGCAAGAATGACCATACAACTCATAATGAGACAATGACACTACTCGAGACACCTACACCTACCAAGGACACAAATGCATTAAAACAGCTTACTTTCCATACCTTATTACCCTTGAAGTGTCCCAGATACCTAACTTCTTCAGCTTGTCTTGCAAAAGATCTTGAAATGCATTCAAACACATATACTCTTCTTCAATAAGTGCAAACATAATCCCTTGACTTGAATTAGGCTTGTCGACTATGTTGTAAACCTTGATGAGATAAGAATCATCCTTAACAACCTTCATATGGGAAAGCACACCAATTTTGGGGGCCAAAAGTGGACAAAAACCCAAAAAGAACAAAACGCGTACACTTTATTTAGTAACGTGAACACGTTACATTTTATTAGGCTTGGGAATTCACGAACCTAAAATGCGTACGCATTTCTTTTGCTATGAAATGCATATGTTTTTGATCTATATGAAGTTTAGGAGGGCTAGAAGGATCCATATTTACTAAAATAAATGTTAAGTATAAGATTTATTTTATTATTTCTTTTACTTTAAAATAAATAATAAAATAAATCTTATACTTTAAATTTATTTTAGTAAATATAAGAAGTTAGGGTCACTCTGCACTTGATGGAAGTGGTCCCGTAGCTCTGACAGTTATAATCTAGAAGATAGTTTTTCAAAATCTAATTTGGTCAGTACTTACTCATTTTCATAATTTCAACAATGACCTAAAACTTTCGGGCTATATATATTGTAGTTGCTCTTTGATTTGTGAAAACAAATAGATTTTTTGTAGGTTTTTTTACCTTCTAGATTGGATTTTGGCTCTACCACCACTTGAATTGGCACTAATTTTTAAATTTGGTTGATAATTCATTTTAGTGACCATGAATCAGCTCTATGGTGTTTGTCTATTTCTTACAAAAATGAGATCCTCACTTTGTAGATAGATTATTACTCCACAGAATGGGATTCCTATCCTATGGAAAAATGAGGTGATTGTAGTGTTCCTCCTCCTTAGGGCTCGGGGCTCGGGGCTCATGGTTAAGGGTTTATGGTTTAGGTTTTAGGGCTAAGGGTTTAAGGTTTATGATTTAGTTTTCGGGGTTTAGGGTTTAGGTATTTGTGCTCAAGGTTTGGGGTTTGGGGTTTAGGGATCATGGTTCGGGGTTTAGGATTTATGGTTTTGGTCTCGGGGTTTAGGGTTTAGGGTTCATGGATCATGATTTAGGGTTGAGGGTTGAGGTTGAGGATTCATGGTTTAGGGCTCATGGTTTAGGGTTTAGTGTCTAGGGTTCATGGTTTAGGGTTCATGGTTTAGGGTTCGGGTTTAAGGTTTCAAGATTTCAAGTTTGGGCTTAGGGCTTAGGGATTAGGGCTTAGGGTTTAAGGCTTAAGGTTTAGAATTTAGGGTTTAGGATTTAGAGTTTAGAGTTTAGGGTTTAGGGTTTAGGGTTTAGGGTGTACAATTTATGGTTTAGGGTTTACGATTTAGGATTTAGGGCTCGGGGTTTAGGTTTTAGGGCTCGGGGTTTATAGTTCAAGGTTTAGGATTTAGGGTTTATAGTTTAGGTTTTAGAGCTCAAGGTTTAGGGTTTAGGGTTTAGGGTTTAAGGTTTAAGGTTTAAGGGTTAAGGTTTAGGGTTTATGGTTTAAGGCTCAGTGTTTAGGGTTTAGGGTTTAGGGTTTAGTGATTAGGGTTTAAGGCTCGGGGTTTAGGCTCACCCATTCACTCATTGTAATTTCATGTGTCTTACCCATTAGTATCATTATTGAAAGAGAGTATTTAACTAAAAGGGTCCATCGACTTCCTAGGAAGAACATTGAAAGGGAGTCATCACAATTTGATGCCTTTCATCTATTGATATTTTGAAGCGGGGAAATTCCATATATTCAAGAAAAATTTTGTACAAAGAAATGTTACCCAATATAGCTATCTTTTTTCCCATCGCATGGTAACTATTTCACTCGGTTTAATGTTCTTAGTCTTACCCATTCTTATTAGTATTGCAGAGAGTAGGCGAGAAAATTCAAAGAGAATCATCAAAATTTGATGTATTTTGTCTGTTGATATTTTAAAGGAGGGAAATACCATATATCTAAGAATAATTTGGTACAAATAAATGTTTTTAACACTCTTTTGAATAATTATTTCAATTGCAAGTTATCGGGAATGAAGGTTTCATTCAAAGAACAAAGCTTGATATGTCCAGTGCTTGTGTAAGCTGGAAATTTGAGAGGATTTTTAGGTTTAGTTTTATTTTCCAAGATGCATTACTCAATTTTTTGAAAATATTTCTCCAGATGCAATGACATTCTGATTCATACACTCAATGATTCTTGAATGTCCAATCCTACCATAAACCCTAGTAGTCCTCAATCCTTGGATACAAGGAGACATTGTTACTTGGCTTCCATTTATAATGATAGAGATATTTGTAAATTTTGTTATGACCTCTAAATATGTATGAATTTCAATTTGTTTGGAAATCACATCACACCCTTCACTAGGTTTGATGACTAGGATTTAGGGATCGGGGTTTAGCATTTAGGGTTTAGCGTTTAGGTTTTAAGGATTTAGTGTTTATGGTTTATGGTTTAGGGCTCATGGTTTAGGTTATAGGGGTTATGGCTTAAGGTACATGGTTTATGGTTTAGATTTTATATTTTAGGGCTCAAGTTTTAGGGTGTAGGGTTCAAGGCTTATGGTTTAGGGCTTATGGTTTAGGGTTCATGGTTTATGGCTCAAGGTTTATGGTTCGAGTTACGGGTATAAGCTTTAGGGTTTAGAGCTCGGGGATCTAGATTTAGGGTTTATGGTTTAGGGCTCGGGGTTCATGTTTAGGGTTTTGGGTTTTGGGATTAGGGTTAATGGTTAAGGGTTTATGGTTTAGTGTTTAGGGTTAAGGGTTCAAGATTTAGGGTTTATGGTTAAGGGTTTAGGGTTAGTTTTAGGGTTCATGTCTCGATTTCAACGTTTAGGGCTCATGCTTTAGGTTTTAGGGTTTAGGGCTTACGGCTTAGGGATTAGGGTTTAGGGTTTAGGGGTCGGGGGTCGGGGTTTAGGGTTTAGGATTTAGTTTTTATGGTTTAGGGTTCATGGTTTAGCATTTAGGTCTCATGGTTTAGGGTTTATGGTTTATGGCTTATGGCTTAGGGTTTATGGCTTAGGGCTTAGGGCTTAGTGCTCGGGGTTTAGGGCTTAAGTCTCATGGTTTAGGAGCATGGTTTAGGGTTTAGGGTTTAGGGTTTAGGGTTAAGGGATCAAGTTTTAGGGTTTAGGATTTAGGTTTAGGGCTTATGATTTAGGATTTATGGTTTTGATTGTATAATTTAAATGCTAAAAGCTTTAGGATGAATGTTGAAATCCTGAAAATTACCTATGTCTTGACCATATATTATACTATTAAAAGTATCTTTTAAACTGCGTGACTCATGGAGCTCGACACTAGTTCCATAAGGTGTCGAGTGAACCTAATTTCTTATATTTACTAAAATAAATTTAAATATAATCATGCCATAAACACATATAATGTTTATACTATGAGGAACGTGTACACGTTTTTCTTACTATGCCCCCAAACCGATAATTTACACGCTTGGAATTTCCTTGGTTTCCCAAACCTGCACCTTGGACCTAAAACAGCATAGAAACTTGTGTGTTTTTGACAAAATATGTAAAAACTCACCTTACACCATGCTAAATCCTGCAAAAATGTTCTTTATCTTTATTAAAAAAATTCATACAACATCAAGAATACTATCCTCTTTCTAAATATGTATTTTTTACATTTTTTTTTACTATTCTACGGTTTCCATTTATATTTATTTCAAATTATCTTTTATACCTCAATTTTTAGTGATTGTAAATTCTTATCTTTTATCATGTATCTTTTTTTCAACTCATTGAAATTGAATAAAAAAATTTAGGCATAAACTAAGACTAATTCTATACATATTAAAATAATCAATATTTTTTAGGTATTTAGGGGGCATGGTCGAGTTCGCGTTATTTTTAAAATTTAATTTTTTTGTGCTAGAAAAATTATTTTAAAAATACTCGCTTAAAAAAGTCTACAAAAATCTAGCACAAACTAGATACTCTAACTATCTTTCTACCAATAGTAAGAAATAAAGTACTTAACACTAGAACACTCATAACCATGTGTGCTTATTACGATATGCAACACCAACCACAATATAAAAAAACAAATTACTCAACAAAAGAACACCATATATAAGTGGGAAACCCTCATGGGGAAGAAAACCCACTAAACCTCTGCTTATATTACATAAAGCAAAGAGATTTAGTGAAGCATCAACTTCACAAGGAGAACCAACCCCTCATTTAGTAGAGAACCAACCCTACAAGGAGCACCAACCCATAATTTATTGAATAACCAACTCCAAGAGGAGGCTACAACCCCCTAAGATGACCAAGTACCAACTCATCCACCTAAATATGTTTTATCTCTTATTTTTCTATTGCCACGACTAATGGAGATCACTTATTCAACTCCACCACAAACCCTAGGTCTTCAATTTTACTCTATCTTATTCCTTCTCACCTTGTCTTGCTTCCAATATCATGAAAAAATGTTTTCAAACTCTCCCCACCTTGAAACACATTTTATCATCACTCAAACTCTTCTCTCATACCTGCAATTCACTCACTTATGGGTCACACTCTTCACCCATGCAGGACTATCTCACCAAATGAGCTCAAAATTCACTTTTATATGTAAATATTCTTTATAACCCAAAGGAGGTATTTCCCTCATGATAAATTTGACCCATACATCTTTAAAATATCCCAAAAATCATTACAAAGTCACATATGAGCCATATAGGTCGGCTTATCCAAAACACTTCATCCATGCACAAAAATCCTAAAAACCCTTACATTAGGATGACAAAAATATCCTCATTCCAAAACCATGCTTATTCAAGTTCCCATATTCATCAAAAATGAGTAATACATCATTTAAACATTAACCATGGTCACAATTTTCATTAAACAATCAGATTATTTCATTTAATGGGCCTAGTAGCTCATTTACCTTCTTAAAACAATTGTTTCTTACACCCTCTAGGACCACAAAATATTCTTTATCCCACTAGATTACTTCAAAAATCCAAAATATGTCATTTAAAAAATTGGTGAAAATTATAGTATATTTAGAACACTTCTAAGAAATATATAATTCTTGAAACAATCACCTGCTCAAACCACAGTCACTTTTGTCTTCACCAAAAGAAACTTCCCAAAAAGTTGTTTTCAAAGATTAGTTGATTAACACCTTTCTAGGAACAATAAATACCTATAAATGGATGAAAAATTCATCCCTATTCACAGTAAAATATATGGAAATCATCACCTAATCCATATCATGCTTCAAAACACTCAAAACATCCAACAGATCGTGTCCTGTCCTAAATTGGCAAAAATATTTGTGTCCAAAAACTGACCAAGAAACCTTAGGAAAACTCATAATGATGAGAAAAATATTACATATCTATAAATCTATCTGAATCATCTTTTCAACACAGCTTTATTCACCTCCTAACTCTTTTTTAGCTTCTGTAATCTCATTTTTACCACAAACTACTCCAAATTGCTCCAAAACTACCCTTTGACCAGTCAACCTAAATAGATCACACTTTGCACTTTTTCAGCATCACCATGACCTGAAACCTCAATTTACATCATAAAAAAATCCTTATCTATCATAAATTCCAATTTATACATTACCTCATTTGGACTACTTTGCCACAAACTTAAACTCTTCATAAACTTGCATTTTTAGGTGGGGCCCACATATCATCACAAGAACTATCATACCTTTCTAGATACCTATAATATTACTCTATAACATCCAATCATCACTTTTTCACTATAAATCAAAAAATCTCACTATACTCACTTTTTTGCAAGCTACTCCTATTTAGGATTTAGCTAAGGTTTCAAACCACTTTATCTTCTTAACGATCGTTCATAAAAACGTGACAATCAAACAACCTCACTATTTTTTAAAACATTCATAATTGAACTAAAATAATATTTCAAATATCTTAGGTCCCCATGCAAAGCATTCAGTCAACAACGAGCATCATAAAATCAACTTTTGTCACAAAAACACACTGTTTCTTACCCAATTTTGCCAAAACTTGTGTAACTTACAATTCCTTCTTCAAAATGACCTAAAACTTGTTATAAATCATAATTACAACATCCTATAGCTTCTAAAACTCACCACATATCTCATATATTCCTCAAAATCTCCAATCATAGTGACTTACCTATAAAACAGCATGTTTCTCACCTATAGCTTCCCAAATATGCATCTAACATTTGAATTATGACCTAAAACTCACCATACACCTCGGTACATTGTATAAATTCTATAACCATGCTTCACCATGACTGATTAGGTCCAAATATCACTTCTCCACTTCATTTTGTATGCTTCAGGGGCTAAACAAGCCTAGAATTACCTGACTCAACCATGACAACCCATGACTTTACCGTGTTGAATCAATGAAGAAACTTAGACACATGTAACAAACCATACCAACCATGTTTGACCTCATGAAAAACTCCAACCAACTCTAGACAGATCAAATGCATGTGATTGTACTAGTTCAACCATACACCAAGACACTATTACAACTCACCAAACCACTTGGACTCCTTGTTTGAAACCTAAAAAAATGTTATGGGGAGACACATATGACACCATGATACCCTTTTTCACCAATGGAGGTTGAAATTAATGACAACACAACCACATAATGGCCAACAATCTCCCCCTTTGTCATTGATGGAAACTATATTCAGAAACATTGATGGCAACCAACAAGAAAAACACACAACATGACTCTTACCATATTTCGATACCTCTCTCCCCCTTTTCCATCTATTAAAAAGGCTACACTAACTCCTAGACATGAGAAATGAAAACACAAGACTAGAAACAATGATAATAATTCAAAAAATTGACTTACTTGACCAACAAGCTCCCCCTGGGAATGAATTCTCTCTCCTCTAACTCTAACAACAAAAAATAAGCATCCTATGGTTGGAAAAATCTCCCCGAGTTGATACACCTCATATTTTCCTTTAACATCACTTCAATCATTACTTTCTACTATTTCATGCACAAGAACTCAAAAATATTCCTTCAATGTTTTTAAATCACCTTTTGAACCATGTTCCCTAAACACCAATTTCAATGCATTTTGATCAAACCTCACATAACTATAAAGCCACCTCAAGCATACAAAACTTCCTTCAATTTCTTCCCATGGTCTCATAGCAAAAGGACATATTTGATAAAAAACACAAGAAATGGAGAAATTACTTTGATTGTATGCCTTGTATAGATTCAAGTACTTTTTCATATCTGAAGTTGTCTCTCGGTGTATTCAACTTCTTTGAGTCGACATTTTCACTTCAAGTTCCTACAAACATCAACTACTTGCATACAACTCTTCCAAGCATCTAAAACACCTAAATCTCCTGACATAAGTGTTGAGTTATGGAGATCAATTACTTAAGATTAGCATGAGATATGAAACTTTCTATAAAACATAATAACCGACATCGGTTATGGAGGGACTGCATCAGCCACCTATGACTAGCATCAGTCAGGAAAGGAGGAACCAACATCGGTTAGGGCTAACCGGCGTCGGTTACCTATGTGTGGGTGTTTCAATTAACTCATGGGAATTAGATCTATTTTTATTATTAAAGCAGATCTATTGATTGTAATTACATGGCTAAGTTTCCTAAGTTTGTATACACCTATATAAGCATGAAATCTAGGGTTTAGAAGTAAGAATTAATAAGAACTTGGAAAATTTTATGATTATTGTAAGAATAATTGTGAGAGAGAGAATTCTTGGAGAATAAGAAAAATCTTTGCTGAAAGACAATACTATACATTTGAGAGGTGTGGAAGATTGTAAATATTCAAATATCTTGTCAATGCTTTGGATAAAATATTGGCTTGTTTCTTGGTGGATGTATCCCACACTGGGTGAACCACATTAAATATAGTGTTGATTTATATCTCTTGTTTTGTATAATTCTTCTGGTAGAATATCTACTTTCATTGCATGTATGTTAAGATCTGATATATTATCTGTACAACCTTGTGCTAACCCCAACAACCGGTATCATATTTTTTTTGATGGTTTTATGTGTTGATAGATTTACTCACAAAGGATTTTCTAATTAAGTGGGAGCTACAACAATGACGGAAGAAAACAAATACAAGGTAGAGAATTTTGACGGAAAAAATTATCAATTATGGAAGATGCAGATTGAGGATTATCTATCAAAGAGTATTTACCATTGGATGAGAAGTCTAGACCCACGAAGATGACCGATGAAGAGTGGAATATTCTTGACAGAAAGGATTTGGGATCTATAAGATTGATCCTGACGGCATTTGTGCCTTCTAATAATACGAAGTGACTTCTACGGTAGGGTTAATGAAGTCTCTTGCTAATTTATATGAAAAGCATAGTGCTTCAAATAAATTTTATTTGATGAAGAAACTATTTAGTTCTAAGATGCATGAAGTTGGATCTGCATCTTGTCATTTGAATGATTTCTAATCTATTGTAAATTAGTTAAAATCGGTTGATATATTGTTTGATGATGAATTGAAAGTAATTTATTCTTATGTTCTTTGCCTGATAGTTGGGATAACTTGGCAATGGCTATTAGTAATATAGCATCTATTAATAATATTTTGAATGGTGATGATGTGGTTATTATAATCTTGAATGAATAAATTTGTAGGAAAAATATAGAGGAATCATCATCTGGGAATGCTTTGAATGTAGAAAGTAGGGTCGTAGGAAGAAGAGAGATCCAATAGTAAGAGTAATAAAAAATTAAAGTCAAGGGATAGCAGATCTAAATCCGAGTAAGGGAACTACTTGTTGAAATATGGAAAGAAAGGAAATGCAAAGAAAGATTGTTGGTCAAAGGATAAAGAGAACCAACAACCAAAGAAAGGTAAAGAAGAAAATCTTGTTGCAGCAGAGGTAATGCAAGATGATATTATTCTTTCTTTAGATAATAGAATTGAATCATGGGTTTTAGATTCAGGAGCTTCTTTCCATGTAACCCCTAATAAGGGTTATTTCAAAAATTATGTCTAGGGTAATTTTGTACATGTTTATTTGGTTGATGATGAGCCTTGCAGTATTACTGGTAAAGGGGAAGTTCATATAAAATTACATAATGGAAATACTTGGGTATTAAAAGATGTGAAGCATGTGTTAAGCCTCATGAGGAATCTTATTTCTGCATAGGGAAACTAGGTGAAGTTGGTTGCATAGTTATATTTAAAGTAGACTCTTAGAAAGTCACCAAGGGTTCTTTTGTTCTTAAGATTCCTTTTTATCTACAATTATCTACTTTATATTCGATGCATGCATATGGCATAAACCGGTTAGGCCATATGAGTCAAAAAGTAATGCAGATCTTAAAGGCTAAGGGTAAGTTATCATATTTGAAAGATTTAGATCTTGATTTATGTGAGCATTGTGTCTTTGGAAAGCAAAAGAGGTGAGATTTCTCAAATTTGGGGCAACTAAGAAGAATTAGAAATTAGAGTTTGTACACTCGGATGTGTGGGGACCAACTCGGGTAGTTTCTCATGGAGGATCCCAGTATTATGTTACTTTCATTGATGATGCTACAAGAAAGGTATGGGTTTATTGTATTAAACATAAATTTTATGTTTTTGAGACTTTTAAAATATGGAAAGCCCTTGTTGAGAATGAATCAAATTCAAAGTTAAAGTGCCTTAGATCTAACAATGGTGGTGAATATTGTATTAAGGCTTTCAATGATTATTGTTCGAGTGAATGGGATATGTAGACAAAGAATGGTTCAAAGAACACCACGGGAGAAGGGTGTTGCATAAAAGAATGAATAGGAAAATCATGGAATGTGCTAGAAGTATGAGAATACATTCTAGATTTCCTTTGTAATTTTGGAAAAAATCGAGTTGATATAACAGTTTATTTGATTAACCATGGGCCTTCAAGTTCACTAGATGGAGGAATGCTAGAGGAAGCTTGGACCGAAAAAGAGGTAGATATTTATTTTCTTAAATTTTTTGGTTTAGAAGCTTTTGTGCATATTGATAAGGAAAATATGAAAAAGTTTGATGCAAAATCCAAGAGATGCACTTTCATTAGTTATGGATCTAGTGATTTTGGATTCCATTTTTGGATTTAGAGAATTCTAAAATTATTAGGAGTCGTGATATTGAATGGAATGAAAAGAGAATGTACAGGATCAAATTTTGGTACCCAAGGATGAACCGGTTGAGAATTTTGTGAATGAAAATGAACTCTCGATTTAAAAGTAATACCAATAGGGTTACACAGTAATCGGTGTCGGTTGACCCCTAACCAACATTGGTCAACAAAACCGGTATCGGTTATAGAAGATCCAAACTAACATCGGTTAGCAAAACCGACATCGGTTATAGGTGACTGGCATTGGTCACTAACATATTTAGATACAAATATCCAAGAGGACCAAAATGTTCGGTACCCCAAACTTCGTGAGAATGTCACAAAGGGTAAGTAAACCTCCGAAAGATTTACACCTTGTCTATTTTATTTATTATTGATGATGATGGTGAACTAGATATTTTTGAAGAAACAATGTAGGATGAGACCCACGTCTAGTGGGAGCATGGCATGGATAGAAGATGGACTCCTTGCAACATAACCAGACTTGGGATTTGGTTACGTTACTATTAGGTAAGAGGACATTGTAGAACAAGTGGGTTTCCGTGATCAAGGAAGAAGAGGGTGGATGCGAAAAGGTATAAAGCAAGGCTTGTAGTAAAGTGATTTACACAAAACGTAGGTATTGACTTTGGTGAAATATTTTCTCCTGTTGTAAAGATGACTTCTATTCATACTATATTGATTTTAGTTGCAGTACATGATTTGCATTTAGAGAAATTAGATGTGAAGATAGATTTTCTTCATGGTGATTTGGATGAAGATATTTATATGCAAAAGTTGCTTGGGTATGAAGTCAAGGGTAAGGAGAAATTAGTGTGCAGGTTGAAAAAGAGCCTATATGGGATCAAGCAAGCTCTAAGGAAATAGTACATGAGGTTTGATAATTTTATGCATGAGAATGGTTACTTGAGATGTGAATCGACCATTTTTTTATTTCAAGAAGCTTGAAAGTGGGAACTATATTAGTTTTTATTGTATGTGGATGATATGCTTATTGTAGGATCTAGTATGTAGGACATTGGTGATTTTAAGGTAAAGTTAGCTCACACATTTGCTATGAAGGATTTAAGAGATGATAAAATAATCCTTGACATGCAAATACACAGAGAAAGGAAGAAAAATAAATTGTATTTGTCTTAGGAGGATTATATCTATAGGGTGTTATAAAGGTTCAAGATGCAATGTAAAACTTGTTAGTAAACCTATGGCTGGACACTTCAATTTGAGAAAATATCGTGTCCTTCATCACATGAGGAGGTCAATACTTGACATGAGTGCCATATGCTTCAGTAGTTGATAGTCTCATGTGTGTTATGGTTTGTACCAGACTATACATTACATAGGCAAGTGGGAGTTGTGAGTAGATATATAGATAATCCAGTAAAGAACATTGGAAATCATTCCAATGGATACTCGTGTATTTGAAAGGGACATATATCATGCGGTTATGCTATGGAGGTTCAGATATTTCATTATGTGGCTATGTTGATTTAGATATGGATAGAGATCTTGATGGTAGGAGGAGCACTACTGGATATATTTTCACAAAGTAGGTGGGATGGCAATTAGTTAGATTTCAAGATTGCAAAAGGTTTTGGATTTTCTACTATAGAGGTAGAGTATGTTATAGCTACAAAGGCTAGCAACGAGATGATATGGATGAGTAGGTTCATGAAATATTTGGAAAGGAGCAAGTTGATTGCCAATTATTCAGTGACATTCGAGTGAAATTCATTTGGCAAAGAACTCAATGTTTCATTTAAGAATGAAACACATTCAGTTGAGGTATCACTTCATACAATAGGGATCGGAGGATGGGAAGTTGAATATGGAAAAGATTCATATGAGTGAAAACCCTATGGATATGCTAACGAAGCCATTAGTAAAGGATAAGTTGGAGCTACACTCCACTTATAATGGTCTTCAAGTTTGATACTTGAAGAGGAAGAAACAAAGCTAAGGATCCAAGAATGACGTTGTACAGGTATGGTGCAGTAATTAATCTTCAAGTGGGAGATTGTTGATTTGTAGAGCTCAATTACTTTGAATTAGCATGCAATATGAAACTTTGTGGAAAACAAAGTAACCAACATCAGATTATCAAGGGACCAGCATCGATCGAAAGGAGGAACCGAATGTCGGTTGGGGCTAACCAAATACGTCGGTTACTGTGTGTGGGTGTTTTAATTAACTCACGGGAATTATATCTATTTTTAGTATTAAAGTAGATCTATTGATTTTAATTACATGGCTAAGTTCCTAAGTTTTTACACCTATATAAGCATGAAATCTAGGGTTTATAAGTAATAATTAAGAAGAAATTGCAAAATTTGATGATTATTGTGAGAATAATTATGAGAGAGAGAATTCTTGGAGAAGAAGAAAAATATTGGGTGAAAGACAATACTATACATCTGAGAGGTGTGGAAGATTGTAAATCTTCAATTGTATATCTTGTCAAATCTTTGGATAATAGATTAGCTTGTTTCTTGGTGGACATAGCCCACACTGGGTGAACCATGTTAAATCTGGTGTTGATTTATATCTCTTGTTTTGTATAATTCTTCTGGTAGAATATCTACTTTCATTGCATGTATGTTTAGATCTGATATATTATTTGTACAACCTTGTGCTAACCCCAACAATAAGATCATAAATGAATCGCCCTTTCTTAATCATCAGTCTTATGCATTCAACATGGATTTACACTTAATCATACATAGTTTGCACAGTCATGGATTACTTGGTAGTCATAAAATTCTTGGTATTATCTTTATCCATCCAAGCATTGAGTCTACATCTTGATGAATATAGCATATAACCCTGCATTTTCCTTTAATAAGACTCATATTTCAATATGTTATGTTCTACACTTGATACTTGCTCAATCAAGTCTTAACAATAAACACGCTCTTTCAACTCGTTGTAGTCTTGAGAATCCATTCCTTCACCTTTTTACCTATATTCTTACTAGAGAGTCTCTATTGTAGACCTTAAATTACTATGCACAACTTAGACATAGTGTATGCCAACTTGAAACTTATTCACTTCACCCTTTGGAGCACCACAACTTCTCATTTATTCTTAACATCCGAGACACTTCTTGAACAACCCTACACTTAACCAATCTACCATATCTCTACTTTTAAGAAAACACACCCATCAATTACCTTTTAAATTTTCATACTCACCCTTTTTAACTTACTTAAGAGCTCACTAAGCTCCCCTTCCTCTAGACCAATTTTCATTTCACTATCACGTATTGTACCATTGTTATACCTCCATAATGTGTTTTTACACCTCATTTTTATCTTCATCTCTAATTCAATCAACGTTTAAAAAAAAATCAATGTTGAGATGCTCCTATTAATCCTTTGATAACCTTTAATAACTGAAAGTATCACTAAACTATGTTACTAAGCATTCGCTAACTATCTACTCCCTCTTGATCTGAGAAAACTAAGACTCTCTTAACCCTTCCTCTTCACAAGGATTCTTGAGCATCTAACTTGGTGTATACTTGCTTAAATCACCAATGAAATATTCAAAAAAATCACACTGTGACTTGTAGGATGACATGATTATCTTCATAGAGACCATGTATCCCTTCATTGTTCCTATAACTCACTTTCAGTAATGCCTATTCAACCATTAACATTGAATTGATGTCTTTGTGACCTAACTCCCCTGAGTTAGACAAACTTACCTATAACTCCTTGAAGACTCCTCAGGAACAAAACTTTTCTAATGTTATGTTACACATGTTTTTATGTTATTCAATGCATTTATGCACTTGTACCTATAACTTATGACCATAAGATGCTACAACATTCATATGTTGTTACTGAGATCTACTATATACTACCTTCAAAACACATTAATTCAACCTCCATAACTTTTCCAAATCCATGTTGAGAAACAAGAAGACAATCCTTATCAAGAGGACTTACCATCAACTTATTGCACGAGAACACATATGAAGCATGTCATACTTGAGTCGCATTTGAATTTTGACAAGGTTAATTGTCAACTTCTAGTTAAGATGCACATTTGATTGTATAAACATACTTGAACATGAATTATTAAGAATTAAGACCTCCTTTTTAGCCCCACAAAGACATCCTACAGGTTCTCATCATCATTTATAGCTGAGGAAATGTTATAGTACTTCATTTATACCTATAGCATCTTCACTATTTCACTTAGAAAACTTAAGAGATAACTCGCACAACTTATAAAAATTCATGATCCTTCTCTATTTAGGAATTTGGTAGTGATATTTTATCATCTTCTTTTGACACTTGAAGCATTTCATTTATTCCACTTGTAGCATGATATGTGACATTTGGGTAACATCATCAATTCTTCATACACCTAGATAAGTTACAATTAGAGAATTTTCTCTTTCAACATCACAAAACCACTGTAGATAGATTTATTCTTCTTGAAAGACACATTCTTTTCCAGCAATATCACTTCATGATCTCTGAGCACATCAACTTTTTTAACCCTCAAATGAAATAAATTACACTTGATTCATTCTTATAAGGATTTCATAAACCCTATATCCTAGTTTAAAACATCTTTCAACCTTGTGGGATAGTACTTCTGACCTATAAACATCAATTCATCTTTTGTAGACCTTGAAATTTTCACTCTGAGTCATCTATAGACCTCCTTACAAAAAATAATCATTTGAGTTTCAATGCTTCTAGATTTCTTTTTAACTGATACCTCATTGTAGTGTGGTCTTCACCCTTGTACCTTTGACTTACATACCCTCAACAGAGATCATCATGTCACTCTAGACTTTGTCACCAACTTTGTCAAAGGTTTTTCAGGATGAAGGAGCATTCCTTAATACCTAAGAGGCATCATACATTCTTTCCTATAGCATATCTTCCTTGATGGATCTATTCAAGCATGTGGTCCTCTAAGCCCTTACTTAGACATCATTTTTACATTACAATATCCTCTGAACACGTTAAAACAAACCTCTATATTCCTATAGTATTGTTGTATTCATGCATAATGTCCTTTTACTGAGAGTTCTTCCTTGGAACAAGGTTTTCACAAGATGCATGAGATTTCTTTGAAAAATTATTTTATCCTGATTTCTCTTTCATACTTCATAACTAGGAGACATTGATGAACATACACCCATTTGGAGAATACATTAAGTAACATTGACATCATAAGAACAACCCAAATAATATACCTTCTCCACAAGTCTTGCATTGAGGTCTTCAAGTAATCCTAGAAAAGAAACACTTTCCTCAAACTCAACTCAATAAGAGCTTTCAATTCAGAGTAGCTTTATTGATTCTAAGATGCACAAATTCCTTTTACTAACTTCATAATGTTCAAGCAACATGATATTATTTCTCGGAGTTATAAACTCCGAGATACTTTGGTGGAGAGACATACTTCGAGACATTATTCAACTTTACATACTTCATAATCCTTTTTACAAACTTAAGTACTCAAAATTCATGACTCAAACATGAGACTTATGGTTTATAAAAACATCAATGAGACAATGTTATCATTTACACTAACAGGTCAAGACCATCTTAACAAACCTTGACATGGTCATATACAAATGACAAATGACCATAAATATGAATGCTCTTACTTAGACTTCACATAGACTCGTCATAACCTTTAAATTGGAAAAATTGGACTTGACTCACCCTAGGGTGGTTTATCATGATATACACGAGTGTACCATTGTCTTGATAAATAAGTCAAAGTAGTACACATACTAACAAACTTAAGAAGCACTTGATAGAACCTACAAACCTAATAACTTTTCAAAAATTTAAAACATTTAAGCTCATATTTGATATAGGAATTTTGACATATGATAGTCCCATGACATTTCTTTCTTTCACTCATACCATACATTACTAAGAAAGACACACCGTTACACTACATGACCAACCAAGAAGGACCATACAACTCACATTGATACAATGACACTACTCGACACCTACACCTACTAAAGACCTAAAAATGCATTGGAAGCATTACTTTCCATACCTTATTTCCCTTGAAGTGTCTCAGAGACCTAAATTCTTTAGCTTGTATTACACATGAGCTTGAAAGGTATTCAAACACATATAATCTTCTTCAACAAGTGAAAGCATACTCCCTTAACTTGACTTGGGCTTGTTGACCATGTTGTCAACCTTGATGGCACAACAATATTCTTGACAACCTTCATATCTTACATAGTGGGCTAAGATTCAATTTTATTGACTTGAACATCCTCCCTCTTGACCATAAGAGCAGATCTTACAATGAACCTCTTCTTGCTTTGTTAAAATTTTATAACATGTCCTAGTTTTTTATAATTAAAGAAAACAACATTCCTCTTCCTTTTAGGCTCAAACACACTTAGGTTCCATCCATAATCCTTTTCTCTATTCCCATACTCACAACATGAGTGACATTCACCCTTGAAAACACCTACTCCATCTCCAAATGGCCTTCTTTTTCAATCTCTAGCTCTATGACCAAAATCATAACAAACAAAGCAATATCCATTGAATAAAGAGTCATACCTCATAGCATTAGGTTTTCCAACTGAGTTATACCTTCTCAAGTCACTCCTCTTAATCACCTTCACATATGATTCGTAACTTAGACCAGATTTATCATCATCCTTATTTTTCTTTCCTTTGAACCCTAGGCATGTTTTACAATTTTTATCTCTTTAACCTTCTAAACAGTCATCAAGAGTTTTGGATCTCTTCTCTCGAGCTTCTCATGCATCTTCAACCTACTAGATGCACTCTCAAAATTTGATTCAAGATCTTTAAAATTGTCTTCATACCTGGAATAAGATTGCTCTTTCTCCTTTAGGGAATTGGAAAAAATTTCAATTTGAGATTTCAAACCCTTAATGGCTTAATCATGATATTTCTCCATTTCACTCATAACCTCTTACAATCCAAAAACCAAACACTTAGCAATATCATACTTTCTTCTCTAATGATCAGTTGACTTACCCATTTGTGCTTCAAAGGATCTCCTTCAAGTTAAAAAACTTGAAGGACCTATTATGATACCAATTACTACAAGCACAAGGGAATGAGAGGGGGGTGAATCAATCCTACAATTATTTTTATTTCATTAACCAAACCATACACTCATCAATTATATTGTTCATAGAACATTTATAACCATGTGTGCTTATTAATATATGCAACATCAATCACAAGAGATGGAAACAAATTACTCAACACAAGAACACATATGTAAGTGAGAAAATATCTTGGGTAAGAAAACCCACTAAAAATATGATTATATTACACAAAACAAGGAGATTTAGTGCATCATCAACTTCACAAGGAGCACCAAGCCCTAGTTTAGTAGAGTGTCAACCCTATAAGGAGCACCAACCCATAATTTAGTGAAGAAAAAACTCCACAATGAGGATACAACTTCATAGGATGACCAAGAAAAAACTATGCCACCTGAAGATGTTTGATCTCTAATTTTTCGATTGCCATAACTGATGGAGATCAATTATTCAGCTCACAAACCTTAGGTATTTAATCTTTCTTTATCTTTTTCTTTCTCACTTTATCTTGCTTTTAATATCTTTCACACATGTTTTCAAACTATTCTCACCTTGAAACACATATGATCATATCTGAAACTCTCCCCTCATACCTAAAATTCACTCACCTATGGGTCGCACTCTTTACCCATGCAAGACTAGCTCACCAAATGAGCTCAAACTTCACTTGTATATGTAAATATTCTTTATAACCCAAAGGAGATAGGTACCTCATGATATATTAGACCCATACATCTTAAAATAATCAAAACCAAATAATTACGATATTCACATATGACCCATATAGATCTTCCTATCCAAAACACTTCATCCATGCACCAAAAATCTTAAAAACCCTTGCATTGGGATGACAAAAAGATCCTAATTCCAAAACCATGCTTATTAAAGCTCTCATATTAAATAAACATTAGTAATAAATAATTTAAACACTAACCATCATCGTAATTTTAATTAACCAATCAGATTATTTCATTTAATGGGCCTAGTAGCTCATTTGACTTCTCAAAACAATTGTTTCCTACACCCTTCAGGACCCTGGAATCTTCTTTATACCATTATATCACTTAAAAACATCCAAACTATGTCATGTATCCACTTTATATAAATTAAAAGACCTCTATAACACTTGTAATAAATTTATAAGTATTGAAACACTCACCTACTCAAACCACAATCACTTTTGTCTTCACCAAAACAAACTGCCAAAAATGTTGTTTTCAAATATCAGTTGATTAACACCTTTCTAGGAACAATCAAGACCTATAAATGGATTAATTGGATTCCCAATTCATCCCTCTTAACATTCTAGGTAATAGAAAGCATCACCTAATCCATATCATGCTTCAAACAACTCAAAACTTGCGATTGATCATATCATGTCATGTATTGGAAAAACTCTTCCTATCTAAAAACCGACATGACAAACCTTAGAATACCTCATAATCATGAGACAAAAATTATATAAATGGAAATATCTCTGAATTATATTTCCAACACAACTTGATTCACCTCGCTTTACCACAAACTACTCCAAATCAATGAAATTCGGATCATGAGTAGAAATATAACATCACCTCGGTTTACCATAACTACCATATTCTAGAATAATGATCTCAATATGCAATAAGAATAATGATCTCACGCCACTTCGAATAGCTACGCCACTTCGAGGGGGCAACCTCCAAACCATACAATAATACTCAAATGCTCCAATGATGATCAAATACTACCTACTAACCTCTATATATACTATTCCTATGTTATGGCCAACACCAAGGCCGACCCACTAATGAAAATATAACATATATGAAAGAAATACATAATGATAAGAAGTTATGATAGCCACAAGTTGGCTATATACATCCAATATAAGATATATGATTAAGGGCGTAGCATGCCCCTCCCCTTCAAAGCAACATTGTCCCCAATGTTGAGAAGATCTGGATGCTGCTGCAGGAAATTTGCATCCTCCCAAGTTGCGTCTTCATTGTCTAGATTTTTCCACTTGATCAAATACTCAGTGATGACCCTTGTCCTCAACCTCTTAGTGCATGTTTGAAGGATGCATTCTGGTTCCAGGATGATTCTGCCCTCTTCATCAAGCTCTGGTAACACTGTCTGGGTTGATATTGTCTGTCCAATTACCTTCTTTAGGCAAGATACATGGAATACTGGATGAATTCGAGTAGTTGGAGGAAGTTCCAGTTTGTATGCTACATTGCCAATCTTCTGTAACACTTGATAAGGACCATAATATTTAGGTGAAAGCTTGTTATCCTTTTTGTGTTGTTTTAAGGACATTTGCTTATATGGTTGTAAACGCACAAAAACCCAATCACCGACTTCAAAATGTCTTTCACTGCGATGTTGGTCTGCCTGCTGCTTCATGCGGTTTTGTGACATGGACAAATTCTCCTTGAGACTACAAAGCACCTCTTGTTGGTGTTGAATATGTTCTTCAACTGCTCGAACCTTTGGCTGGACTCTCAAAGATGAAGTGATAGATGGTGGATGATACCCATATAATGCCAAGAAAGGAGACATTTTAGATGAAGTATGAAAGGAGGTGTTATACCACCATTCTGCCAGCGGCAACCATTGGACCCATCTCGCTTGCTTATCTGATGTAAAACAACGAAGATATCCCTCCAAGAACTTGTTTACCACCTCTGTTTGCCCATCAGACTGGGGATGATAAGAGGAACTACGAGCTAGTTGTGTGCCCAAGCATGAGAACAAGTCGGTCAAAATTACTAGTAAAGATAGGGTCTCGATCACTTACTTATAATCTTTGGTGTCCCATGTAACTTCACGAATTGTATCCTGAAGGCCGTTGCTTCTTGTACTCATGAACAAATGGATGTGATAAAGCACAAAAATGAGCATATTTGGTGAGTCTATCCACCACCACCATGATTACATTTTTACCTTCTGATTTAGGCAATCCTGTGATGAAGTCCATAGACACCTCTTCCCACCTCTGGCTAGGAATAGATAGAGGTTGTAAAAGACCTAGGGACTTAATTGTTTCACCCTTATTTTGTTGACAAACCATGCATTCTGCCACAAAATTTTGTACATCTCCTTTTAACCCTTCCCAGAAAAAATCATGCTTGATACGATGATAAGTCTTTAAGAAGCCAGAATGACCCCTCTCTGGAGAAGCATGGAGCTCAGATAGAACCCTATTTTTAAGGATTGAATTCTTACATAGATATAATCTATCTTTATACCATAAAACATCTCCTTTCCATAAAAAATTTTTTGACATGTTTGGATCTTGTTGGAGATTTTGAATGAGATTTTGTGTACAGGGTCATTTTCCATTCGGACCTTGCATCCTCTATCCATCCTCTGTGTCTGAGATATGGCATACAACAATGCATGGGCAGATTCATCCTTCCGAGATAAAGCATCAGCAACTACATTCTCTTTCCCTTTCTTGTATATTATCTCAAAATCATACCCCAACATTTTTGAGACCCATTTTTGTTGTTCTTCTGATGATAAGCGTTGCTCTAAGAAGTATTTCAAACTATCATGATCTGTCTTTACTTTGAAATGTCGTCCCATTAGATATGGTCTCCATTGTTTCACTGCATGAAGTATTGCTAACATTTCTTTCTCATAAACTGGTTTAGAGATATTCTTACCTTTGAATTGACGGCTCTCGAAAGCAATGGGTCACCCTTCTTGCATGAGTACTGCCCCCATCCCATACCCTGAAGCATCACATTCAACAATGAATGTTTTTGAAAAATCTGGGGTGGCTAGAACTGGAGTGGTGCACATGGCCTCCTTCAACTTCTCAAAGGCCATAGTAGCTTTCTCATTCCAATGGAAAGATTCCTTCTTCAATAAAGTTGTGAGTGGTGCTGCGATGCTGCCATAATTCCTTACAAATCTACGATAATAACCTGTAAGCCCCAAAAATCCTCGGAGATTTTTTAGGGTTTTGGGAATCTTCCATTCAAGCATGGCTTTTATCTTGTTAGGATCCACTTTAACACCTTCATAAGAGACAATATGACCCAGATATTCAACCTCCTTGACACCAAAAGAACACTTAGAAGGCTTTGCATAAAGTTGATGTTGTTCAAGAGTTTCCAACACTTTATTTACATGATGCAGGTGTTCCTCCCATGTTTTACTATAGATTAATATATCATCAAAGAACACTAAAACAAACTTTCGAAGAAATGGCTTAAATATTGAATTCATCAAGCTTTGAAATGTAGAGGGTGCATTTGTTAGTCCAAAAGGCATTACCAAGAACTCATAGTGTCCTTCATGTGTCCTGAAGGTTGTTTTATGAATATCTTCATCCTTGATTCTAATCTGATGATATCCAGAATGAAGATCAAGTTTTGTAAAGTAAACAACACCATGTAACTCATCTAGCAAATCATCAATTACAGGAATAGGAAACTTATCTTTAACTGTGTACTTATTGAGTTCCCTGTAATCTGGACACATGCGCCAATTGTCATCTTTTTCCGTACCATCACTACAGGAGAAGAGTAAGCACTTTGACTATGACGAATAAGTCCTGCTTCTAACATCTCTTGAACTATCTTCTCAATCTCACTCTTTTGCATATAGGGGTACCTATAAGGTCTGATGTTGGGTGGTTGACTCCCTGGTACTAGCTGGATGGCATGGTCATGGTCTCTTTTCGGAGGCAAACCCTTGGGCATTTCTCCAAAAACCACTGAGTGCTCATCTATAATTGCTTGCATATCTGCGGGTATAAATGTATTGGAATGATGTGCTTCTAATGAAAATAGTTGTGCCACAAACCCTTCTGCACCCTTTCTAAACAATTTTTGCATCTGATGAGAACTTACCATCTGCGGGGATTTTGCTCTTAGTCCTTTTAGTTTAAAATTCCTCCCTTCTGACTGAAATTGCATGAACAACTCTTGGAAATTCATTTCAATGGTTCCCAAGGTGGTAAGCCATTGAACTCCTAACACAATGTCTTCTCCTCCCATGGCAATGGCATACATATTGCTAGTTAGCAAGTAATCTCCCATGGTGAGATTAATGTTATGGCATTTTCCTGAACAACTAACAGTTTTCCCATCAGCAATCATGACTTGACATTCTGGAGCTGGATAAACAAAGCAGTTCAAGCGTACCGCTAACTTATGATTGATGAAATTATGAGTACTTCCCGAATCAATCAATACTGTTACCCTCTGTTTTTTTAAGAATCCAACTACTTTGAGAGTTTGGGGAGTGCTAATACCAGAAATTACATGGCATGATATTGTTGGTTGGGAATCTCCTAATTCCTCCTCTGGCTCTACCTCTTCGTCTTCTTCATTTTCTTCTTCTTCAGTAGGTCCCTCAATGTAGAACAACTTCTTTTCCGCACACTTATGTCCTGGTCCAAATTTGTTGTCACAATTAAAACATAACCCTTTGGCTCTCTTTTCTTCAATTTGTTGAGGTGTCAGTCTCACTGGCCGAGGGAATGATGGTGGAAGGGTGCTACGATCTCTGATAGTACTGACAGTTTGTTTCCGACTTGAAAGAAATTTTTCCTCTGCCCTACGTGCCATGATCATAGAGTCTGAAACCTTATGAGGATTAAACATACGCACCTCAGTCTCAATTTGTTCTTTAAGACCCCCAAGAAATAAGTCATTCAAATTATCTTCAGGAATATTTTCCACCCGTAAGGAAAGGTTTTGGAATTGATGGATGTAATCTTTGACTGTTCCTGTTTGTCTGAGCTTTGCTAATTGGCTGAAATAATTCTCTGACACACTAGAACTATAGTGCAATTGCAACTCTTCAGTGAATACTTTCCATGTAACATTGAAGCCACTCTTTTTCCTTTGAGCACATAACCATCGATACCAAATGAATTGGTCAGGTTCCAGATATAATGATGCCATGGTAACCTTTTGTCCCAATGGAATCTGATGAAGATCAAAGAAATTCTCCATCTGGTTAATCCAATTGAGTGGATCCTTTCCATCAAACTTACGCATTTCCACTTTTGGAAGCATGTGACGGGCTTGTAGAGTGTTTGTATTTGGATTGGTCATGTTTGCAGATCCACCATGGTTAGTGTGAGTATGATTGAGTTGTGGCTCATTAGGAATGCTATGATGACCCATGATATTGTAGCTAAATTGTTGAATGAAATCCTCCAATCGTTGTCCAATCTTTTCTACATCTTTTTTGCTGGCCACTCTACTTTCAAGGTTTCGCAACTCTAACTCAAGATAGCTGACCTTATGGTCAGTTGAAGTAAACCCTAACCCTGAGGACTCTGTAGCTACCCCTTCTGACTCTAACTCCTCAACTATTATCTCATCCTTATCAGGGGTTTTACCCGGAGTGATGGAATTCTTTTTTCCTCTTGTCGAAGGCCCAGCCATGATGCCCCAAAATAGTAAGATTTAAGGATCAAGGTCGAAATTTAGGGTTTCAGATTTCAATAGGAATTCGGCCAAATTTTATAAAACTCAAAGAACGAACTCAAACTGATTTTTAATCTTCTTTCTGGAAATGTAAATAACTTTGAAAAATTCCACAAATTGCACCCTATGTAGCCGAATTATGAAAAAACATAAAACCGCTATAACTTTTGCAAAACAAGTCAAAAAGTATTAAAATTTTGAGGGAAGCTTACTTGACTGATTTTGCCACACCAAAAAAAAATTTGTAGAAAAATTCGCTACTGATGTTGAGATATGGATGAACCTTCAAAATTAGGGTTTGACGCAGTGTTGGCCGAGTTCAAGCTCTGATACCACTTGTAATGAAATTACTTGTATAATTCAGATCATGAGTAGAAATATAACATCCAATAACACCATATTCTAGAATAATGATCTCAATATGCAATAAGAATAGCTACGCCACTTCGAGGGGGCAACCTCCAAACCATACAATAATACTCAAATGCTCCAATGATGATCAAATACTACCTACTAACCTCTATATATACTATTCCTATGTTATGGCCAACACCAAGGCCGACCCACTAATGAAAATATAACATATATTAAAGAAATACATATGATATACTATTCATCTATGATATATGATTAAGCCAACTACCCCAAAACTAACCTTTGACTAGCCCTAAATAGACCCTTTTTCACTAACCTGAAAATATAACATATATGAAAGAAATACATAATGATAAGAAACAAGTCTATTGCATTTTCAGCCAACATAATATCACAAGAACTACGGCTATATCCACATCGATATAAAATATATATGATTATTTAGGGTTTAAGCTCATTATATAAAAACTCTTGAGCTAATCATAAATTCCAATTTATACATTACCTCATTTGGACAACTTTTTGAAAAACCTTAATAATTGACCTCATTAAAAACCTTATATTCCTAAAATTATATTCCAAAGAGCCCATGTCCCCATGTAAAGTAGTCGACAACGAGCATCGGAAGATCAACTTTTGTCACAAAACATACGTTTTCTTACTCGATTTTTCCAAAACTTTCATAACTTCAAATTCCTTCTTTATAATTACCTTAAACTTATCATGAATCATCATATAGATGATAAAACTCACCACATAGATAATATATGCCTCAAACTCTCCATTCACATCGACTTACCTATGCCAAATTGTTTGTTTCTCACCTGTAGCTTCCCAAGGACCTCAAATATGCATCTAACCTCTAAATTATGACCTAAAACACACCATACACATCAAGTAAACTATCAACATGCTACATCCATGCTTTAACAATATTGATTAGGTCCAAATCTCACTTCTCTACTTCATTATGTGTGCTTAAAGGCTAGAAACAAGCCTCAGATGACCTAACTCAACCATGACAACCCATGACTTGACCATGTTGACTCAATGCAAACACTTAGACACATGTAAAACACCATAAAACCCTTCTTTTACCTCATAAAAACCTCCAAACATCTCTAGAGATCTCAAACAATGACTTTAATAGCTCCACCATGCATCGGGACACTGTGATAACTCACCAAACATCTTGTACTCTATGTTTAACACCTAAAAATGTCATGGGAGACACACATGACACCATGAAACCCTTTACAATAAATGGGGGTTGACATCAATGACAACACAACCACACAATGACTAACATATACAATTGCGGGAGCTCTAGAACTAGATTCTTCACCACTCAATCTATGTCACCGATCGCGACCCCTATATATTTCCACCCGACTCATGATGATGCCACCTATACTAATTTCTCCATAAAATGGCCCTCAGTAGCTATACATACTTCACAAATACATCATGTTTTAGGGATCCTCCTCCTACAACCTCCATAGCTTGTTGAGTCTCTGCTTTCACCTTGTCATGCTCACTTAATAGTATGGTACATGTCATCATTGTTATCACCACGGCTCACAAAAATGGGAATTCTCACCCACAATAGAATCTACTCGATCTAGCATGCCACCTCCCATGATCACATATGGAGGTACATTCCATGTCAATGTGTGGATCAATGAGTCAACAATCATAGACCAATACGCATCTCCTACTACCATCTAATACCACATTAGTTAGCACACCTGATTACAAACATACAACAACTAAGTGACAATCCACAACTAACAACAAAATAATATTCATGATCCACTATCGTTATTGTTATATCATCTCCATCAGGGGTAGGTGCTTACCCCTCCATAGCTCTAACTAACGGTGCTCCCACAACATCCATAATAATTGGAAATAATAGTACCCATCGTTGTGATGCCCATCACGCACTATATACACTAATACATCCTGCATCATCCACTTGTATAGTACATATGGCCACATCCATCCCATATGCATCTAGGGTCACTACTTATGCTCCTGTAGGCCCCGGTAACACTCCTTGCCTCCTAGGTGCACTCATCACTTGCACCCATACATATGGCTCTGGGGGCACATCTTGCACCATACCAATTTTTGTGACACCCACTCCTCCTTAAACAACTTGGACACCCTTTGAAACCGGTCCTCTAACCACATCATACGCCGAAAATATCGTATCTCTATTCCATCCTTAGGCCATCCACTATAGTCTCGATATGGCTGTTATGTAATGGCCATTGGCCCCATGTGATAAAGTATTGATCTATAAGTATTGATGCCCATCCTCCTACTCCAGACACCCACCCATCTCATAGTAAATATATCTGGCCTCACTCACTCTGTGCATGGCCCACCAAGCAGCCTTAATTTAGCAATATGCTAATATGTCCATGTATGTAGTAGTGTGGTGGCTCCAAGCCCACCCCCATGGTCCTCTTATGTAAACCTGTATAGATCTCAATACAAATGCACCAATACAGATCGTAACCATGCATATATATCCCAACCTCCTCTATACACCGACATATATCATGCATCTTATACAAGATGCCTACACCACCACCCTCCACTGTCATTGATGATGTAATCATAACCGCAATGAACTTCCATAATCACAGAACACCTGATCTCAGTATGGTATCCAAGCTAATATGGGTCTCTATATTTACTTTTGTCCTGCAAATACCACCTAGTATCCCTCATCTCCTCTAAGCATATTCTATGGCCATCACATGTACTCTCTCACCCATAGTATGTAATATACATCCTTTATGGTCATGATCACCTCCCAGGAGGTAACCTAAAAGTACAAGTGTTTTCACAACACCTTTCACACAATGCACGGTAATCATCGGCATATTATGGGTACCTCCCCCAATCTACCTATGTGTCACAAAGGCTAGCAAGGTCTAGTATATCTCACTCTGCATTTGATAGGCCTAATCTGAATAGCGTGCTCAAGTGTGGACCTCCACATAACTCTCTTGAATGGATATCCCTCTACAAAACAAAAACACCAACAAAACCGTAACATTGGAAATTCGTATAAATGTAAAATCAACTACTACTAACACCACAAAGCATCAAATTTCACAAACATAACATTCTCGGGGTCAAAAGAGCATCCTGGGTCCTCGGTTCCTATAAGCGAGGATGTGGGTGTCGTGGAGTGGGTCACCAGCCTTCCTAGATCTATGCTTGTTTGGCATCCCCAAGGATGTTAGCACCTTGGCCATTCTTTCCCGTGTTAGAAACTCCCAAAAATCCAAAAACTCAAATTTCGGACAAATCACAAAAACGAGCTCATTTTTACAATTTTTTGAAAATAATCATACTCACCAACTTAGTTGTTGTGTGCGATGCCATGGCCACCACCACCATCTAAAATCGTCTCAATCTTGCTGCTGTAATTTATGGAATCATAAAAATATTAGAGCTCAAAATCACACTCACTCAAGGTTCAAATGAAGTTACTATTCACCTTTTACTATTACTATTTATAACAAGTTTCAATTTCTCACTTGGTTATAGTTCTTTTTGCGCATATTCTTCCAACTAATACACGCCATACATTTCTACTCATATATTGAGCCTTGCTACACTGCTGTTTTCTCCCCATCTACACCATTCGGTTCATAATTTCTCATATTATTGTATTTTCCACATTCTATAGTGTTATATTCTCATCTAGCACATTTTCAACTCAATATACACATGCTTTTGTGACATCTACTACACTTCATTTTACTAGCTATCACATCATTACATATCTACTTTCAGCTCAGTGTTCATTCTTACTATCACTCCCCCTTTCTCTAAAAGGGGGAATACAATCAGGATCACCATATGATCCCCCTCACACTGCTACATAATCATTTCAAGCCTTGATTTGTCATTTTAACAAATTTATGCATACAACATGCAAAATTTCATACCACTTTCTAGCGATTCCCCCTAATGACATAATCTAGGGGCAACAAGTGAAAAATATCTCCATGATTAATCTACTGTATACAGTCAATATCAATACAATTTTTACTACTCAAATCAAATCAATCAATTGGCACAACATGACGTATTTTACAATTCCTCCTAGATGACCTAACTTGGGAGTTGCATCACTACTTTCCTAGATGACCTAACATGGGAAGTCACTTTACATTTTCTATTACTTCTAGATGACCTAACATGGAAGCCATACACATCATGGTGACACCCTTGGAGTTGGGGAAATGAGACGTCATTTCCTTTCCTATATTGTTTAGAATAAATTTCACCTCTTCAATTTAACCTAATAAACAAGATAGTAAAACTTACCAAACCTCGAAATGGTAGGGTTTACCAAGTACCCACAGATGTGTATGGATTTTGTTGATGTTGCACCACGTGTTCAAAATAGTTCAGCTCCTATCCTACAAATGAAACTGCAATCAAAGACACTGCACCAAATTTTTAATTAGTAAAAATAATAAGTGGGTTGCCTGGCGAAGGCCAATCCCTGGAAGTCCAAGGGGTCTTCCTCACAAGGATGTCAACCCACTGTTTTATGTAATCAAGTGATACATAAAGCCAATCATGATATAGGATGGATAAAAATAATGATTTTTCTGATAATTTCAAACTTTATTACAAATTTATAGCATATAATGAAAACCTAGATATATAAACTATAACCTAGAAATCTGAATCAAATTCAGTGTTAGAATATTCAAATGATGATGGATTCTCAAAAGTGATCTCTGGATAATCTATCTCAAATTCTTCAAAGAGGTCAGAGTCGTAATCATCAGTATACTCGTCTCTAAAGAAATCAGGGACGTATTCTGGTTCCTCGTTCTCTGATTCATATTGATAATCAAATGTAGAGTTGGAATATTGATATTTAGGATGGTTGATGGATTCAATTTGGTTTGTTGATTCGGTGTCGAGTCCCAGATTTATAATCCAACTTCGTAGTGGTATTCGAACCAAGCAACACGAATCCTCTTAGGAGATTCAAAGATGTTTTGCAGCTGATCTAAAGGGGATGAATGTATAGAAAAAGTTTCAAATCATGTATAACATCGTATTATTCCCAAAGTGAAAGAGATGGTGGATAATCGGAAGGGAATTAATGTTGGTTATCTCATGAGCTTGGCCACCTATATCCATCTACAAAATCAATTCTTGATAGTATGTTAGAAAGGATGGAGAAATATATGTGATGGATTAATAACAATCTAATAAAATTTATAAGAGGCGGGTTTGACAAGAAACACATGTGTCTTAGGGAAACGCAGGCATTTCACTAAATCATTGGCGTTTCTAAGTTAAAATAAACAATATGAAATATAATGTGTTTATAACAAATTGATCAATTTTATGACAAATTAATCAGTTTGATTTCGATTATAGTGTAAATTAAAAGGTCTTTTTGACAATGGATGTTTTGAATATATAAATAAAGATGCAAATTTAAAGTCTTACCTTGATTTGAATGAAGATTTAAGCTGTCGAAATATGCAAATTGGTGAAGATCGTGCTTGACAATGGTGAGTGTAGGTGCTAGATGACAAGTGGATGTAGTGACAGAGATGAATTGCACTAACATATGCTTAAATGGATCCACGAATAAAGGAGGATGTAACTAGAAACTCAGAGCTCTTAGACACACTATGCAAAAGATTCTCCAAATGGGAACAACTATATAAAATTATATAGAGCTAATCCTATTGTAACACTATGCTAAACGAAGACTGATAAACGTTTTCAATCGAAGATATGGAAGGATGGAAGAGAACGGGCTCAAATATGTAAGCAGATGGTCTCAAATGTGGTTGGGAAACAAGTTTATATAATCATTGGTGTTTTACCAAATCGACGGAAATTTTGATTTGTTCAAATTTGTTTCGTTAATAGTTAAAACAAATGCCTTTCTCAAGTTTATTTATTTTGAAATTGAGGGATAGGATTATGAATTGGTTGTCGAATGGGATTTTATGTCATGTGAAGTGTCGTGTTTTCTTAGGAAATGGTTATATTATGTTATATTTTAGCCTAGGTTTGTTTGGGATATATTTTAGTTAGATTTGTTAGATATATATTAAATATTGATAATGTCTAATAATAATATATTATGTTAGGATATTTAAATAAAATAAGATCTCATGAGTATATGAAATTTTCCATGGTAGATATGTTGGGATAAACAGGTTTAAAGATGAGTTTATATTTTAAATATATTTACTTAGATAACCTAAATGATAAATATATTTAAACAAATGGTCATTGATATGAGAGATTATAAATTTGAATGGGAGAGATTATTGATGACGGGGGAGTGTATAATTTTGGTGTCTACATATACTTCTCCTATATGGGTTATCCTTATTAGATCGAAATGAAAAAAAAATTTCCTTTGTCTATTTGCAGGTTGTTAGACCCTTTGAGGATATATTTATAGTTAGAGAGTAAAACTATACCTCTCTCCCTAAAACTTTTCCTCTGGTGGCGGGATGCCAAAATTCTCATTTTTCACACATATAAAATTAGGTTGGGAACTGATCACTCCCTACCACATCAAATCTCCATCAGCAAAAAAAGTCAAATATCTAAATTATTTGAATCAAATCATCAATCTCGCCAAGTTATCCTCACAATGATTTTTCATCTCTATTTATGTCACATGGATTGACATGTTGATCCATGGTACACCACATTATATACTCTTATTTTGTGCATACTTCTACAACAGGATTTTTGGACTTCTCACGTACTTTCCTTACTTCCTTTACACTACTTGAATTTCATTCAAATAGCATAAAGGGGGGAAAATGTAGACACAAAATCACACACTTACTACTATTTTACTATACCACCAAGTATGTTGTTTTATATATGGATCTTGCGTAAGAAAAGTATTCACTAGTGACACACTATCTAGTTCATCTTCTTACTTTGAGTGTCTCTATTTTTTTATCTCTCACCTCTCTCACTTCTCCACCCATTTTTTTTAGGTCATAGGGATCCCTGTCTGTCATTCTTCACACATTTTTCATCGATTGTCTCTAGACACCGGCACTAGGACTAGACAATGGCAACCAAGCACTCTTATCCATCATGAGCGATCATATCCTATTTTTTCTTGTTCACATTTTTGACATTTGTGGTCTGCATTTTCAGTTTTCTTACTCTTATCTCGAGGTCCTAATTGTCATGTTGGATCACTAGTGTCTAAATTTAGGCAAGATATCCCTATATAAACACAACGTACATACCATTATAATGGTAGGAAATTTCTATCAAGGGCTATCTATCTACATATCAAAGGGACTACATATTGGGCTTATTACTCTACATACACACTATATAGGAAGGGGAAGTTCATTTTTCAATCCACACATTTGCATTTTATCTAGATACTACCCGCTATCTTGGCATCATCGGTGCAAGGGAAACCTAGGAGCACTATTACACACACAAGCACATAGAACTACATGGGTTTTGAGATGTAGTGCAACGCTCGGTTGTAAGTTCACTTTTTTGACAGTTGAGGATAGTCTGACCTCCTATTTTACATATTTCATTTTTAGGATTTGATGTAGTTTGGGGGTTTTGTAGGAGATTATTTGTGTCACAGATTTATAGGTACCTTAGTGATCCAAGCACAAAATACAGGTGATCATCGATGAACAAGTGCTAAACCCTAATGAAATCGAAGAAATCAGGTCCTAACCTTTTCGGAAGACTCCAACACCCCACGAGAGGTCTCGAGCACCCCAGGGAACCCTCAACCCTACCCGATGCCCATGTCCAAGCTATTTTGTAGCTTCCATAATTCATATAGAGTAGTTTCATCACTCTATCTAACCTTTTCATCAATTCATCTAGTTCGGATATACTTTGGGATAAGTAAAAATCAAATAAGTGTCATATCTCTCATATTCACTTTCATAGTTACATCTCTAAAAATTTCTTAGCATTTGTATCTTATTATACATAATTATAGTAGTTTCTAAATTCATATTTTAATAAAATATACCAGATTTTATTGAATCACCCGTGAGAAAAATGAGAAATTTGATTCTCTCAAAATTTTGGATTCCTAATGACTTCATATCCATGCTTGAATAAGGATAAAGTGACTTTCAAAATGGTGTTCACACAGAGATTTCTAGATAACGTAAATCATTAGCAAGTCTTCAACTATGAAAACCATCTTCTCTCCTTTTTGGAACAAAGAGATAACTTTAACAATCTTTTCTTTGAAGGGAGTGATGCTCCTAACCATTAATATGTTGTAGATGAAGAAAAAAGGGAGATAGACGAAATTGATTCACAAGGATTCATCAGACTAAAAGGAAACAATATTCCAAAGGGCCTCCTAACTCTTAAATATATTTTTGATAAACATTATTAGTTTATCAAGGAGAAAGAAAAATAGTCCTCAAGATGCACTATTGAATTTGAGAAGGAGAACATTGGTACTCCTGAACAACCAAGAATGGTAAATTTTGGAAATTTTTGTCCTCCCAAAGAGAAGAGGAGTTTTGTCTCAACTGCTTGAGGAGATAGTCAAATGTTTTGGTATACTCTTATGATGAGCTTAAGTCCTTCAGGCCCAAGGAGATGCATCATTCAATGCCACTAAATCTTGAAGCCAAGCCTTTAAGGAAAAAGCAATGGTAGTACAACCCAAGGATTGTAGCTATAATCAAGGAAGAATTTTTGAAAATTTTGAATTTAAGAATCATTTTCCCCATTCACCATTCCATGTGGGTGGAAAACATTTTTCTTGTGTGAAATAAAAATAGAGAGATAATAATTTCTATAGAATTCCATAATTTGAACCAAACCTCATTAAAATAAAACCACCCACTTCCTACCATGGATCACATCTTAAAGGTAGTCATAGGATATGAGATGCTCTCGCTTCTCGATGGTTTCTCTAGATATAACTAGATTGAGGTAGTAGAAGAATATAGCCACAAAACAACCTTCACAACTACTTGGGGAGCTTTTTATTATAATAGAATTCCATTTTGTCTCATCAACGCTAGAGTAACCTCTCAATGTGCAATGGATCTTGCCTTCAAGGACCTTAAACACATCATTTTCATCTATCTTGATGATCTCATGATATTCTTAAAGAAGATAAGGGATCATATAAAAATATGGAGCAAGTACTCATCAAGTGCCGACGACATGGAATATCTCTAAATCCCAAGAAATAGATATTTGGTGTTACTAAAGGGGTACTCTTTGGACACATCGTGAACAAAAGGGGGTCGAAATTGATCCAAAAAGGATCGGGGAAATTAAGAGATTTCATTATTTCTTCAACAAGATAAATTTCCTTCATTGCTTAATCCCATATTTTTCTAATTTGACCAATCATATCACGAATATGATGAATCCTCAAACAAGCTTCAAGTGGAATAATGAAGGAAAGTTGGAATTTGAAGATATCAAATAAGCAATAGCTCCTACTCTGGTATGTCCCAATTTTGATAAAGAATTCATCTTATATTGTTATACTTCAGAGCACATGCTTTTAGCCATCTTAGTTCAAAAGAATGAAGAAGGAATTGAAGCACCCATTTCTTTTATGAGTTTCCCACTGAAAAACCATGAGTTGAGATACAATCAAATGGAGAAACATGCTTACATTGTGGTCAAAAAGTAAATAATTTCAGGTTTTACATTCTCAACTCCCACACCATGGTGATGGTCTCGTGCTCAAAATCAATTCAATCCTAGCTTGGCAAGATCTACGAGCCAAGATAAGCAATTGGGTGGTGAGGATTTAGGAGTATGACTTGGAAATCTAACCTTAAAATATTTTCATGGGAAATGGATTGTGTCGGCTAATATCGAGGATGAAGCTCTTTGAATAAAAATGATACAAAGGAATGTTTTTTCTACAAATTTGTAAGTAAAGACTTTCCCCAAGTACTTTTGTAAATACCACCAATGAGTGGTATGCTGACATTTCCTACTTTCTTACTTATGGTGAATTCTCGTCTCATCTTGATTATAAGCAAAGAATAACTCTCAAGCTCAATTCAGCCAAGTATTTCATCTAAGATAATGTGTTATACAATAGGGGATTAGATGGATGATTTATAAGGTGTGTGGATAAAGAGAAATAAGAGAATTTTCTAAAAGAATATCATGACCAAGATTCTGTGGCCATTTCTCTACAATGGTGACTTCTCACAAAACTCTTTGTGGTAGTTATTATTTACCTACCTTTTCTCAAAATGCTCAAGAATGGGTCTTTAAGTGTGAACCTTGCAAACAATTTTTGGGAGACCACAACTCATTATGCTTCCTCTCTAATTGGTGGTGATCAAATAACCTTTTCAACAATGGGGCCTAGACTTCATTAGAGTTCTCAATCCTCATTCAAGTGCAGGGCATACCTATATGCTCATGTCAACTGACTAATTCACAAAGTGGGTGGAGACAATTCAGGCCAAACAAGATAATTCTAACATGATATGTAATATCATCAAAGATAACATTATTGTCCATTTTGGAATCCCTCAAAATATTATAGTTGATAATGCTACATATTTTTCATCCATGGAGTTGACTGAGATTATGCTATGGTTATATAATCTCACTTTCTCATGCATTATACTACTACCCACAAGGGAATGGTCTAGATGAGTCAAGTTAATAATATCATGACCATTTTCCAAAATCTAGTTGATGAGAATCAGATAAAATAGCACAATAATCTCTACGATGCATTAGAAGGAAACACTATTACTCCTAAAAGGGAAATCAGTATGTCACCATTCCAATTGCTCTACGGGATCAATGCAGAGATTCTAGTCATTTTTTAATTGTCAACACTCCAATTAGAAAAGTAAATTGAGGATGTCCAATATCATGACTCCCTTGACAAGAAAATCTTGTTTCTTGAAAAGCTTGATGAAGACGGGTTCAAGGTGTTTCAAGGTGGTGGATTAAATAAAAGAACATTAGTTGAAGGTGAATAATTTGTTTAGCAAGAAAGAAAAGGCAAGGGATTTCAAAGTTGGAGATCTTGTCTTGTTATGGGACAAAAGGAAATAACTAAAAGGAATACATGGGAATTTTTATTCCTAGTGGCTTGGTCCATTCCAGCATTTGGGAATTTTGCAAGGTGAAAATACTTTTTACCTCTCGTATCTGGATGGCACATATTTGGAAATATCTCACAGCGGGAAATACTTGAAGTTATATAAACAATGAAAGTAGTTTTTCCCTCACATGTATCATAGGTGAATTTAGGGTGTGTGTTTCCCTTTCATTTTGTGTGTGTTTTAACTTTCCAATGTGATGGTTTTTCCTTTATCATGTGTTTGTGTGTGTTCATTCATTCATCTTATCTCTTACTTATAATGAGACTCTGTAAAGCCCAATGGATAAGGCACTAGTCTATGATGTGTATTGTATTGAGATTATGGATTTCATTCTTATTATTTCCTCGCTTCATTTGATCCAAAACAAATCACCAAGTGAGATTCGATGTTGTTATGTGTTTATTCTCGCCAAAATTCAAGTTAAAAACATGACAATTGTACCCAAATGTCAAAAATATGTCCAATTCCCCTCTTGAGTCATCCTTTAGATCATCCTTCCTTCTGTGTCATGACCCCTCCATCCTTGAAAATATTCATAGTGTGATGTACATCCTTCCCAAGTTTCTAAAATGTGTTCATGAGGTCACTTAGTCCATTCAATGTAATGTTGTCAAAAGAGGAAATTTGTACTAAGCCTAGAAAGGTTATTCTCTAGCAATAGGTGTGTATCCTCTGGGGTTTATCAATAATCCTAAATCCATATGGATATTTTATTGAATAGATTGAAATTCAATGGAGTGGTTTTAGGAAGATTTGATAAAGTTTCGTGAGGTTTTGGAGAAAGAACAATAAAAGCGAGTTTTGGAGACTTAAGGATCTTGTATTGAAAAAAGGTACCTAAACTTCAACATGAGATTCAAGATCTTTGGGATGAATTAATAGGAAAATAAGATGTCTTCAAAAATATTACAGAATCCTCTACATGATAGATTTTTCACATTCTTCACAAGACTCAAGTGATTCGTGCATGCGCAGACTAATCTCGGAGAATCACCGTGTGATCCCAAATGAAAAAGCAATTTTTTTGGAGGAGGAAAATCAAGTCTTGAAAAACCCTCCCATTGATCTTAATATGGTTATTGGATTCAAATTGATATTTAAAATTTCCAAAAAAGTTCCTATGACTCGGAAAGTTGATTTCATGATATCGAGCCATCAAATTCACGATTCATGGTGGTGCATTTTGGTGTTTGGAATTTCTCATCTATCCAAACTATCCAAGATAGAGGGGATATTTGGGAAAGTAGGTACAAAAAAATGTGCCCCACCTCCTAGTTGTAGCCCTTGGACCCTCATGTGACATGATTCCTTCTTGACAAAGTGTTTGATGATCATGTGTGCAAATTTGGCTAAGTCTTATCCTTCTAACCCTTGGTCATTTTTATGCCCCAGATGTCCCAACTATCTAGGATAGTCGGGACAGCTAGAAAAAAATCCCCACCCCTATCCATTACACAGTTCTCTATGTGACCTCGAATTTTGTCTCCTAGGTGCTAAAACATTTCTCTCTTATCCTCTATGCTCACCACTCATTTCCTGCCACTTGTCAAGCCTAGGGAAGAGGGCACATTTTCTTGCCCCAATTTTCCAAACTATCCCAAGGAAATTTGGGATAGTTAGGATAATAAAATTTACCCCACCCCTTTTCTTTCAAATTCAAGTTTTAAAGTGTTCTTTCAAAGGTTAAAAATAACATTGTTTTTAACTTTTAAAGAGCTTTACATACCTTTTCACTCCATTCCTTAACCAGGTTAACCAAGGAAGCCATTTTTGACATCTTGAAGCTTGAATATACCTAAAAATTCATCAAATATACCTTCAATTTATTCCGAGGCAGCCATGAACGTTGAAATGAATATTTTTTCATATCTCTCAAACCAGTGATCCGATCCGAACAAAATTTTCTCAACTATTCTACAATCCAAGCACCTTCAAGAACATATTGATTACAAACCCTATGATGCTCTAGATTATTTATGGTATAAAACCATCATTCCATGCTCTATTTTATGATTTTTATTTCCAACCATTCTGACGAGTGGATTTAGAAGAAATTTTGAGTATAGGATCCGAAGAGTGAGCCTACTCAAGTGAAGCGCTTTTGTGGGAAACCGATAAAGGAAAGAGATGTTTCTATTTTTAGTAAGTATTTGGTCTTTCCACTTATTATAAATAGAATTTTTTTGAAAAATCAAAACTTTTCAAATAAGTGCACTTAGAAATCAATGGTGAAGACAAACTAGGCAAATTTAGTCAAAAAAGCAAAAAGGCACAAAAAAACAAAAAGTAAAAAAAAAAAAAGACTATAAAAATAGTAACTATCACAAATCATCAAAAATACATAAAAAGTGTATATAGTATGTTAGGAGTTTCAGGACATTGAAAAATCAAGAAAAATCATAAAAAAGAAGCCCCTACCTCCTACTTACTAAAAATAGAAAGTGTATGTTTTAGGTGCAAAAATTTGATGTCTTCCTCATTTTACCTAGCATATTATTTCCATCATGAAGTTAAAAATTTTAGTTTGGATCACATTTAAAACCTTGCATTAGAGTTTCCAAATATGGGAGATAGTGATATCTCTCACATGGGCTTGGAGGACATGAAAAACTGGATGCTTGGAAGACCCAGGGAACCCGTGAAAGAAAGGATATACACAAGTGTTTTTGGTAGCGGGTGGCCACCAACTATCTATTCGGAGTAAAAATTGGTGATGACTTATGCTCAACACTACAAACCATACCCTCAAATCATACAAGTGGATAACATTCAATCGTGGCAAATTACTCACCCCCAAAGGAATATCATAGAGTATCCAAATCCCAACATGGAGCAATATGGTAATCATCCCACATGAGTTTTCTTCAATAGAATGGTCAAAGATAGATTCATAATTATAGGGCCTTGTATTGGGGTCATGGATAAAGAAGTTAAGGAAACCCTCCCATGTACCTAAGTCTTGGTCTATGCATGAGTTCCGCGAAGGAATCTCGAATGCTATCATTCTTTTGAGAAGATTGATGGGAGAGGAAAACACCAAGAAGTTCCATGATTAGATTACATTGTTCATCCTCACCATCATTGAATGAAGTAAAATGATTGAATGGGGTCAAATCAGTAGTGAAAACATCCATATTTAGTTGCTCCAGCTTTTCAGTCACCAATAAAATTTTCATGACATCATACTTAATGTATGCTATCACCTCTAAGATATCTTTCAGGGTTTAAATCTTACACCTAACATCTCCCAAAAGGCCCCCACCTATGAGAGATATCCACAACTGACCACTGAAAGAGAGTAATCACCAATTTTCATGGGTGAATGATGCATTCACCATGTATGTTGTGAGATTGGTCAAAGGAGAAATAGAATTGAGACACTCCTCACATGTTGCCACATTGATTCGGAGATACAGATCCTTCTTTAAAAAAATCTTGAACTTATCGTACATTAGGGTATCTAGATTTTACCTCACTCTGTGAAAACTTCCAAGGTACCTCAATGATAAGATTGTCATGTTCGAGATTTGTAGACAACTTTTCCATGTCAATGGAAAACTCAAGAGTAGGAAGAAGAAAGGTGTGTCTTTCCCTATCTCTTTGGGAATTTTCTCTTGCAAGTATCTCATTGATGCATAAAATTTGGAAGCCTCTTTCTCTCAGTTGAATCTCTATTCCTACACTTTGAGGGATAACTTTGACATCTAGAGCACTCCTAATATGTTCCATATCCCTGACTTGCACCACGTTTCACTAATTAAGGACTATTGGGTGAACTGTTCTGATGACCTTCAAGTTAGGGAAAGTGATCACATGAGGATGGTCCATTATAGAAACTGAGATAGTTTGGTTTTTATTGGTTCGAGGAAGGCATTCATGATGATGGGAAAAAGTAGTATGATCTTGAATATCATGTTGTGAAAGCTTCACCTCTCTTGAAGGTTTCTTGGAGCATCCAAGAATTGAGAGATATAAATGAAAGGAAGGAGGAAGTGATCCAAAGGTCTAAACAGGTTCGTAAAAAAAATAGGGCAACATTCATCAAGTTAGGAGGTCTTCATGCTCTCAAGAAACAATCCACCTCCTCTCTCCACTCTTAAGACGCACCGAGAAAGCTTCTAGTTCCACCCACTCTAAAGGATTCATAAGAAAAAGTTCATGAAATCCAAGATGACTCGCTATAGTAGGAGCCATAAGAAGTCCAAAGAATCTCAAGAATCGGCGAAGGCTTGGAACAAGGTGATATTAAACTACCTCAACCACCAACTCTTCAAAGGAATCAAAGTGTCTCTTCTTCCGCATTGTGCCCATCTAATCGGCCCAAGATCCGCCTTCTCAACTAGAGAAATAAAATGCCATCATTTCCAACATTGAGCCTAAATAAAATGATATATTCTCATGGGTACATGATATGATTGGAGGAGAAACATGCAAAATCCAAAAGGTGGTGATCCAAAATTTATAGGCTATATCTACAATGGTGAAGGAAAATAAGGGGAAGAAAGCAAAAATTGCCTCCCCGCTTTTTCAATGGAACTTCAGAAACCAATATTATGAGATGTAAGGTGATGCCAACAATAAGATAAAAAAACTTGGAGTGTCAATAATTAGTGAAGACACTTCAGTAGATGAATTTGAAGATCTTGTCAAGAACGAGGCTAGAGATCCATTTTCATTCAATGAAGACACATTGGAGTCCCTAGCTGAGATAAGGGTAGTCATATCAAACACCGCAAGGGATCATCAGTCTTGGTTCATGGAATGCAATAACATCAAATCCCTCTCTAAAAATTGGATCAAGTCCTTGAGATTTTTCCACATCCCATAAGTTTCGAGAAATTTTCACCTTCACCAAAGACGATACAACAAAGAATTCAAAGGTATTGAGATTTCTCCTGGAGAACTTTCCAAAATTCCATTGGCTAGCAGGTCTCTATCATCAAAAACATCTTCTTCAAAATTAGTAGCTATATTATTTTCTCTTCACTCCCCTCCTCCTCTCTTCCTTCATGTTCTAATTCTTCATTAGAAGGTTGTACTTTTCATTTTTGTCTTATTCACTTTCATCTTATTCATTAATGTGACTATAGTTGAAAATTGTAATAAGTTTCCCTCAATTAATAAAAATGGGACTTAATTTCTTTCCTAGGAATTCCAAGAGTCACAATTTGTAAATACAAGTGAAAATACATGTGGGGGATAGGTGAAGAGTCTTTTCAAAATCTATATATTGTAATGACTTCCTCATTCCAAGAGGTTGTCAATTTTGTAAGTTCATGAGTAGATAGATATCAAGAATAAGAAAAAGATAGAAAATTATTTTATTTCCCTCTCTATGTATTTTCCTTCTCTTTCATTACATAGCTTTGTGAAAATGTCAATAAATAAAGGATTTTCAACTTTTCTAGGTGAGTGAATAAGTGAAATTTTATGTTCTTGGTTTCTTCTTGTCTTGATATTTTTAGCAATTTTATTATTATACCTAATTGTGTGGGTTGATATCTCTAGTTAATCCTTGTAATAATCTGATTTTTCCTACTTTCAATATTAACCCCCTCCTAATTTCTCACTCCCATATTCCCACCTTTTTAGCAATTTCCTCCTTGGACAAAATTGCAAGCATTTTCCGCAGTGTGGTGGAGTGTATCTATTGATCCCCTACCTCTAGGCCAACAACATATTTGTTTTTTTATTTCACATACAATAATGGCACTTCTCATTCAAGAAGAGGGACCTAGTCCTAGAGCATTAGTGAAAATCAACTAATTTTTCCTAGCAACAAATTATTTCGCCAACACATTAGAGGAGAGAGAAGTGGGAAAATGAAATAAATTCCTCAAGTGTAAAAGAGTTGGGAAAGGTTCCCAGTCATCTTTTCATATGCGTAGATTTGACATGGAGATAACTCAGACCGACCAAACACAATAAATACCCCTCCTAACAAGAAAAGGAATTCATTATGTATACTTGGGATAAGGAGAGTATATATGTAAAGAAGAGAACCGAGTTATCCGGTAAAGGAGATTTCCCAGGCCATGCATTTTTTAGCTCAAATCACAAACAAAACTAGGCCCAATGATAGATTAGGACACAAATAAGCTTTGGAGCTCAATAGGAAGAAATTTAGAGTAGGGTGTACGAAGAAAAATCATTTTTTTAAATTTGAGAAAAACCAGGTTGTCATTACCAAGAATAGAATCTCAATGCGTACATAAAATCATTATCCCTAGCCATAACCATTATAACTTACCCCAAAAGATGGTAAAGATAAAGGAGACACCACTTAGCTAGCTCAAGCCACCATAAAATAAACTACATGGACAAGGCCTAGTCATAGAGGAATGAGAGGAGCGTCTACCTCCATGCCTCCAAAAGAACCGAGGATGAAATCCCAAAAATTTAGGCCCAGAGTAGTGTGTGATTAGGGAATAATATTTAAGCAAGGTGTATGTGATAAAGATGTGGGAGGTAAATCATAGTAAGAATTTTGCAAGCCTAGAGAAATATTACATTGTCAAAGGAGATGTCGGCATGAATGGAATAGTGGCTTTAAACATCAAGTGACACCTAGAATTGGAGAAAATGGTGTATACCAATTACTTGAGATGTCATAATTTGGAAAGGTGGTCTAACTAGTGTAATTATTTCTCACATGCATCCTCAAGAACTGGCAATATATATCCGGGAAGCACATGAAGATCTCGGTCAACCTAGTACATAGGTTAATAGTAATTTATAAAGAGGGTAAAAGTGTGAAAAATGTGCTCTATGATAATAAGTAAATTGAAGCCTTGGGTGTTAAAATAAAATATCAAAGGGACAAGTATTATATACTCATTTCGATATCTCATATTCCTTCATGAGGATAGTAACATGACTTTTGAGTTCAAAACTCTACCACTATGGTAGATGGGAGAATGTTAACAAAATATTCATTTACCTAGAACATAGGATAGTTGTACAAAAGGTTAAGTTTAATTGTACGCAATATATAGCAGAAAGTGTTATAGAGCACGCAGGAATGATACATGAGAAAGGAGAGAAATTCAAGTTCGACATGATTCTCGATAATGATGGTGTTCGATGAGATAGGTATAGTAGATGGGTATGAATCAAAACTATTTAAACACCAAGAGTGAAGTTTTCCCCAGTGAGAACTTTACTAAGTATTTCTTCCCTAGAGATAAAAAAGCTTCTAAAAATTGTGCACCAAGAGGTGGTTCGATGAATGCATCAAAGCATTAGTAGAGGAGTGGAGGATCCCAAAATATATCCCAACCATGTTTGCAATAAAGGTACATTTCAAAGTAATATATCACTTCTATTGTATGCAATATAAGCTAAAGGATAATTCATAATCCATGTGTTTCTTCCAATTAGATGCCTTATACATTCTAAGGCACATATTTTCATGTGTTAATGATTCAAATTGAGGGCATTGACATTGATAGCATGCTAAAAATAGATGATGACATCCATGAAATAAGGATAATGTATAGGCACCCAGTGAGAGAAGCAACAAAGCAAAACAAGATGGATGATGGCTTGAATGAGTTGTATGGGACATGTGTTTTCATGTATAAAAGTTCCTTTATCCTACTAACCACACAAGTCATCCCCCGCACCTTGAGGCCACACAGATGAAGAAATTAAACATCATTGTTCCACTTTGGACCAAGTCTAAGGAACAATGCAAGGGGTTGGGCACCTTCTAGGACATAGAAGTGGAAGATAATGACTTTTCTAAACTGTACATAACAAAGAAGAAAATAAATCCCTCCACAAATGTGTAACCCATGGTGTAGTTGATCCAATCAAGTACGGTGAAGCACATTCCAACAAGAAATTCCCAAATCAAATAGAGATGAAAAGGGGCCAAATACAGAGATACTAACTAAGCCACCTCCCATCCCAAAACCTATACGTCCCCCTCCATTCCTCTCAAATATAGTTAGATCCGTACCATATGGGTCCCCATTATCAAGTGTAGGAGGGATCGTGTTCATGTTTACTCCACCAACCTCTCTACACTCATACATTTTTCTAGTAATAGAAGAAAAACAATACTCCAACACACATGAAGTGGAAGAATGAGTAACTACGGAGTCTGAAAAGGATAATTATGGTGGTGCACATGAGGGAGAAGTGGAGCATAAGCATAAGAGCATGGAAAAGGTGATGAAAGATGTCATAATGTAAGGAGTAAAGAACCCACAGCCAGAGAAAAGGTCTAAAGAAACCCCTCCCAAGAAAGAAGAAAAATCTAATGAAAAAGTGCATGATGAAGAAGTGCATACAAGAGGAGGACCGCGTACGTAAGAAGCACGCGGTGAAAAGGATTCCATAATGTAAGGGCTAATCATAGAAGGATAAAGGTACAAAGGAAAGACGAGGACAAAAGCGAAGGGCATCAAAACTAGCTCATCTATTTAGAAGATGACTCGGAGGATGAAGAAGATAAAAAATAAAGGGAAATGAATTATTGGAAATGAGGTGTCTCAACCTTGTTGTATTCATTTAAGTTTTTCTTACAACTGTGTTTAAAAATAGGTTGTCAAAAATTCCCAAATGATATTATATCATGGAAGGGCTATTTTAGAGATATTATGGTATATTTTATGACACCTTTGAGGGTCAAAATAAGGGAGAATATTGTGGACATGAGAGCCTAATTTTAGACCGTAATCTTGTTTTTTAATGCAATCCACGTCATGAGAAGTTTTTCACATGGTTTTGTAAACCACATATGGTTTCTTGTATAACCGGATATCTATAAGTCTTGAAGAATCGGTTTGTGTGGTGAGTTTTGCAAGTATTGTTACGTTTGAATGTAGCCTAAATTCTTCTAGAATTGTTTCTGGTGATACTCTTGTAAGAAAATTTCTCTACAAGTGTATGTAATCTTGTTATTATATTTGAAATACATTGAGTGGGATTTTGGAGTGTGGGGTTTTTCATCCGAAAGGATTTTCCCCACAAATATCTGGTGTTTGTGTTAATTGTTTATTTTCTTGTTATGAATGTGTTGCTGGAATTTTTGTAACTATTTGATTAATTTTTAAAATTTTTGCATAATATCTCTCCTCAATATTGGCATAGGAAGTTGTTCTGCTACTCTAATTTCCTTACAAGTGGTATCAGATCCTGATCACCTTTGGTTTTAGTTGTGGGTTAATGGGTTTTTGTGCTAATCAAGGTTTGAGTGGGAGATTGTGCAGAGGATACTTTGTGATCTTGTTGCAGATATTTTTTAAATGGCAAGCACATCTGGGAGAATTGAGCTAGAAAAATTTTTTGGCACAAACTTTGAAATTTGGAAGCTGAAGATGGAAGATATGTTGATTGTTCAGGATCTATGGGATACAGTGGATGAAAATGTTCATAGGCCTACGGATCCAACTTTGGCTGCAAAATATGATGTAATGGATAGAAAAGCTAAAGGTATCATTAGATTGTCTCTTGCAGATTCAATCTTGATAAATGTTCATGAAGAATCCACTTTGAAGAATCTTTGGAAGAAGTTGGGTGAGATATACCAAGCTAAATCTCTAGTATATAAGATTTTCTTGAGGAAGAAGTTGTATTCCTTAAGAATGGAAGAAGGTTGACAAATTTACGAGCATCTAGAAACATTTACTATGTTGGTGATTGTTAAAATTTAATAATTCTAATAAATACGGATTTAATCAACTTACGTATTACATAATGTTATAATAAATATTTAAATAAAGATTACATCATAACTTAAGTAAATAAAGAAATACTTACAGAAATAAATAACACAGTGATACAAAGATTTATAGTGTAAAACCCCAATAGGATAAAAACCACTTTGAAAATAACCTTCTACTTCAAAAACTTATTTTACATCCAAGTAAGATCATCTCCTCTCGAAACCCTATTTACCAAGGGTAAAACCAAATCACTTGATTTACACACATTTGATATATTTCACGAATATATCAAATAATGACCTAAATTCCTTTTTATATACGGTGATCGGGTATGTCTCCCGACCCACCTTTTCAACCTAAAATGGTTGACACATACACCTAGGTTTATAATATTTAATATTATAAATATAATCATTTCATGATATTAAATATTTAACCTAAAGTATATACCTAGGTTAACATATTTAATAATAGAAATATAAATATTTCATATTATTAAATATTAACCTATATATTAGTGATGGACCCATATACATTAACGGTTTTCTAGACCACTTAATCATTATGTTCCAACACTCCCCCTTAATGTTAAGTGGAATAACATAACATATGCCAATAGATTACATGTCTGTGGTACACTACAAAATTTACAATCCTTAAACCATAAAAGTTTTAGGCTAGCATATCAATTGAAGGAATTATAACACCTTCATCATACTCAATTTATCTTTTGGTACAAAAAGATTTGGAATCCCAAAGATCATCCCATGATTAGTGGCTAAGTATGATTTATGAGTTTTACATGTTCTCACAGGTTCTCATAAAAGGTTATTGAACCCAAGCATATAGGAGTCTTTTATAACCAAGGACATCCTTAACAATATGCTTGTACTAGATGTTTACCAATAAACTCAATAGCACTAAAGATTTTACTGAAGACCACCTTTAAGATCTTTCTACACTTCTTTCTAAAAAAGAATTCGAGGAGGTATACATGCCCAAAGGTCTTTTTACACTTTCCCGAAGGTCTTTTACAAATGCCCGAAGGTCTTTTTACAAAAACCAAGTTCCATTAGGAGGTGACATTGTCATGCACACTCCCCTCAATGGAAACTCTGACAATCCAAGCTTTTCACGAAAGTGACAAAACTTTGTAGCACTCAAGGACTTTGTGAAGATGTCAGCAACATGCTCTTTAGTCAACATGAACTTGAGATTTATCTCATCACTTTACACCTCACGGGTGAAGCGTATATGTATCTCAATGTTATTTGTCCTCTGATGTTGAACTAGATTATTAATCAAGAGTAATACAACTCTAACCACCACATAGAATATAAATACTTCCTTTAGCTTCCATGTGTATCTCTACTAACAGTCGTTGCAGCCACATGGCTTCTTTAGTTATTTCATTGTACTTCTCTTTCGCGGTAGAAAAATAGAGATCGTTGATTGTATTTGTTGTTCCAAGTAATGGTTCCTACAACAAAAACTTAAACACATATCTAGTATGTTTTATAATACAACATCAATATAATTAGAATCACAAAATCCATATAAGATAGCATTTTCATTCTTATTATAATGCAAACCATAATTGATTGTTTCTTTCAAATATCTAAAAATTATTTTTGCAAGATTCTGATGATCTCTAAAAAAGGTTCCTGCATGAACCTTGAAGTAATTCCTTTTGTATCTAGTTATAGTTAGATAAATCAAACCATCAACTAACGACGTATATAAAATAGGATCAATATTTTTCATATGCAGATTTATGATCAATATTTATTCCAACTTCCATTGAAGTAGAAAATGGTTTACAATCAATCATAAGAAACTTTTTCAATACAATGGTTGCATATTGTGTTTTAAAAATAACAATAGAATGAAATACAATCATACAAATAACATGATGTGAGAGACCTAACTCATTCATTTCAAAGTATTGCTTCAATTTCTCTTTAATCCTATGAATTAAATCAAAATTGTCACCAGACATAAGCAAATCATTAACATATATATATATATATATATATATATATATATATATATATATATATATATAATGATAATGTGTGAGCCTTATTGCTTAATGAATATATCGTTATTAGAAAAATAATTAACAAAACCTAACAGTTTAAAGAAGAAAACAATTTTTCGCATACCAAGCTCTAAGAGCTTGTTTTAAACCATACAAGGATTTCTCAACTTACATAGTTTTCTTTACTATTTTCTTCAAATCCTTTAGGTTAAAATATATAAAGTTATTCTTTTAAATCGTAATTCAAAAAAATATTTTTCATATCCATTTGGTGGATTTCCCACCCAAATTAAGCAGCAATTGCAAATAAGGCCCTAACAATACTCATTTTAGCTACAAAAAATGTCTCAACATAATCAATACCAAGTTTCTAAGTGAAACCTCTAGCAATAACTCTAATTTTATGTTTGTTAATACCACCATTACCATTACATTATACTTTGTATATCCACTTAGACCCTATAATACTTCACGACTCATGTTCATACAATGTAATTAATACATGGAACATTTGATGGCTTCTGGTCATTTTCCTAAAGTTAATAGGATTTGAGTTTTCTAACCTAGATTGAGCCCAATTTAATTTCATATCTATGAAGCTAAGAGTTTCGAAACATCTATAGCATCAAAACATCATCATGACCATTTACTAAATCAAAATCAAAACCATCATTTAGAATCATCTAATGAAGTAACTTCAAGAGAAGAAGACAACACATGTAAATCTTTCACTAGACTATATCTATACATTTCATATAAGCTTCGATAATTAACATGTCCTAACATTTCATGTCATAGTTTTGAATTATTCAAACTCTGAGATATAAAACAAGATACAAAAGAGAAATCATCAAAAATATATAGATCATTTCTTTGAATTTCTTCAGCTATTATACGCTCATTACTATTCATGATATACTAAGTATCATTCATGCATAGATTCTAGTTGTGTCCATACCTCTTTTGGATGTTTGATATTACCAATGTGTAGAAGGTACTCATCATTCACATTGCATAGAAAGAGCATCTTACATTCGTTGCAAGAATGTATTCATGTTATCTACAGTTGCTTGACGACCGGTGGGAGAAACCTCAGATCTAGAAACAATCATCCAGAGTTTCCTCGCCATAAATTCTATTTTGACCCAAATGTTGTAGTTGGTTTCATTCAGGATCTGAGTTTTGTCAAGACAGAAATAGTTGGACGTCATTATTTTCCTAAACCTGTAAAACACACCCCATTATAATATACAATGTACCACAGAGTTAGATACATATTTATCGATAAAAACAACACTTTTAATAGAATCAGATCTAAAGAAACTATTTGATCATAACTAATTATGTCATTACAATGCATACTAATTAACCTCTCATGATCAAAATAATAACTGCATTATAAAGGGCTCTGCATTATACCCCATATTTATATAAAAAATATTTCCGACCATATAGAAGTGAAGAAGAGACCCCTAAGAATGCATAACAACTTCAAATTTCTGAAAAAAAAAAATTAATGTAGACAAAAATTTGGCCAGCTTAAATTTGACATCTAAATGACCGTCATAATGGTTTATTTTTTGGTCTATCGTGATGGTCATTTGACCATCAATTTTAACATACTGATTAAAGTTTCTTGGAACCTACAAGCTTAAATTTGACGTCTAAATGACCGTCATATTGTCTTATGTTTGGTTTACCATGACGGTCATTTGACCATCAAATTTAATGAAGTCAAAAGTTGTGTATTTCCAGAATATGAATTTTCATAATTTCTTCTTCTGTATAATATTAAGGAGGTTATATTTTAACACATTATAATAACCTATTATAATTTTTAATGTAAAAATAAATACACTTTTTTATTAAAAAATGTATATAACTTATAGAATGAAAATAAAAAATAACATATAGTTCATAAAAATTATAAACTATAAAATATTGTTTTTATATTAAAAACACATAACTCTTATTAAAGGGGTTTAAAGGACATAGACCAGGTTAAAAGAATTTTACCATGTGCAAGTAGATTTATGAGAGTATAGATTAACTGCATATTTTATAGAGGGGACAAGTAATTTTACCCGACCAATGAAATAAATTGAAATCCCTATTTTCATGAACCTTGTCTCCTCTCTTCATTTACTCTTAATTTTACCCTTTTATATTTAAAAGTATGGAAATATTACAAAATAGTTTATATAATTCCCGTAAGCTAAAATCTTTATAACTTTTATATAGCTATAACTACCAATATTTTAAGAAATATTTACCACACTTCACGTGGGCCACCAATAAACTAGCCTCTTTTTTTTAATTCTTCATTTATACTTGAGAGTTCCACATTTATACCTGAGATATTATCTCATTTTATTCTCCACTCCTACTCTTATATAAAACAAAACCTTTAAATAGGTTTATTTATATAGTTTTTATAAACTATAAGATCTAAATGAATAGGGTCACCCCCTTACATAAATAATATAAATGGTTAGGGACACATGTTAGGTTTTATTTAATAAGTATTAAGATTTAAAAAGTAATCCCTTCATGGACAAGAATAAACACGGACTCCCTTACTAAAAAAAAGTAAATACTTTGATTTTTTTTAAACATATATAAACCAAATCTAATAAAATTTATATTTTAAACGGTTTAAAATAACCATATATACAAAATATAATTCAAACTTAGGTTTGTTTCTTTTTTTTTAAACTATACATGCCTAGATTTATAAGTTAAGTTTAAATATGATTTAAACTTAGGCTTAGAATATGGTCTCTGTTGACTCTTCCTCAATCCCATATAATTTTAATATGGTTTAAGGCTTTTAATATATAGTTTTTTTCAAAACTATATAAATTTTAATATGATGTTTATATAAATTGCTATATAAATATTTTTCTATATATATTTAAAAATAATAATATAGTTTTCAAATTATATACGATATAGTTATAGTTTTTCAAATAAAATCCTTTTAGATGGGACCAAAGAACACGGGTATGAATTTACATTCAAATATTTAACCTATAAATATTTGAAATTATAGAAAACATGAAAATTATTTCATATAGTAATAATGTTTTGTTTTTGTATGTGACTTTCACGCAGTAAATATTTGAAGCCCCTTTCACTGTGCACACATCAATATCCAAACAAACATTAATTCTATATAATTTACAAATGCAAATGAAATTAAGAATCATATCATATTACATCTCCCCTCCAAAAATTAGGGATTTAAAATTGAAAAACCCTAAAAAATTTACTGAGAGTTTAATTGCACAAATGTAATGCTAAAATAAATTAAGAAAAAAAAAAGGGGACCGGATACTTTTAAATACCCTTTTCAAAGTTGGTTGAAAAAACCCGTATAAATTAAATAAATAAAATACAAAACATTTGATCTTAATTTATTTAATTTACCTCGCTTTGATACCATGTTAAAATTTGATGATTCTAATAAATACAGATTTAATCAACTTACATATTACATAATGTTACAATAAATATTTAAATAAATATTACATCATAACATAAATAAATAAATACTTACATGAAATAAATAACACAGTGACACATTATTTATAGTGGAAAACCCCAATAGGGTAAAAACTACTTTGAAAATAACCTTTATTTCATATAACTTATTTTTCATCCAAAGAAGATCACCTCCTCCTTTGACACCCTATTTACCAAGAGTAAAACCAAATCATTTGATTTACACACCTTTGATATATTTCTGAATATAACAAATGATGACCTAAAGTCTTTTTATATAAGGTGATCGGTATGTCCCCCACCCACCTTTCCAACCTAAAATGGTTAACACATACACCTAGGTTTATAATATTTAATATTAGAAATATAATCATTTCATGATATTAAATATTTAACCTAAAGTATATACCTAGGTTAGCATATTTAATAATAGAAATATAAATATTTCATATTATTAAATATTAACCTATATATTAGTGATGGACCTATATACATTAAGGGTTGGCTGACCACTTAATCATTATGTTCCAACAATGACTCGATTGGCCTCGGTTGGGGTTAAGATGGACGAAGAATAAATTTCTCAAACCTTGTTGTGTTCGTTGTCATATTCATGGGACAGACTAGTCATGGCCATTGGGAGCACTTCACCACTCAAGATGGAGGATGTTGTTGGTTCTCTACTCTACAAAGAGATAAGAAGGAAGATCTCTCTGAATTCCAAAGAGGCTTTGAGTGTTCAAAGAAGACCAAAAGAATGAGGCAAAGATGAGAAGAAGTGTGGTCATTCCAAGAATAAGGGGAGATTAAAATCTCCTGATAAGTCCAAGGTGATATGTTGGAATTGTGGCAAATCTGAACACTTCCGAAAGGAATGCAAAGAAGAAGAAGAAGCAAGATTCTGATTCTGAGTCCAAAAAGGAAGATGGAGATGTCTTTATTGCATCTTTGGCCACTCATGCAGGTGATAATGCATGGTTGATAGACTCAAATGCATCTTTCCACATGACTCCTAAAAAACTAGTTTAATAAGTATGAAAACTATGATGGTGGTAAGGTGTATTTGGGTGATAATTCTTTCCTTGACATTTTTGGTCGTGGTAGTATTCATGTGAAATTTTTTGATGGTAGAGTTAGAATATTTGATGGTGTCTTACATATCCCAGGACTAGCAAGAAATTTATTATCTATTAGCAAGCTAATAGATGTGGGTGTGCATGTACGTTTTAAGCAGGTGTGAAAATGGTGAGAGGTGTTATGGTGATAGCAAGAGGAAGTAGATTAGGTACATTGTACCAACTTGATGCATGCATGGTTGAGTGCAATAGCACTTCGATAAAACTAATCCAGAAACTACTTCGTCAAAAAGGAGAGGGTTTCCTCTTCTACATATGGTCATGACTTTTGGGTACCCAAGGGTGCTCTGTCTACCGAATCAAAATTACCTGCAGAGAAGACCATGTTATGGCACCAAAGTCTTGGCCACATTGGAGAGAAGGGTTTAAAATCCTGAAAAATAAGAACCTCGTTAAGGGGTTGAATGATTGCAATCTAGAGTTTTCTTTACTGTGAGCATTGTATTTATGGAAAAAAAAATTGTGTTTAGTTTTACTCATCTACTCATAAGTTTTCATGTATCTTGGATCTGATCCATTGGATGTATTTGGTCCCGTTAAGGTTTCTTATATTTCTAAATCAGTTTATTATGTTATTTTCATTGATGAGTTTAGTGGGAGAACATGGGTATATTTTTAAAAAGTAAATCTAGAGTTTTTCCTCATTTCAAGGAGTTCAAAGCTATGGTTAAAACTCATACTGGAAATAAAATTAAATTTTTAGAATCGATGGAGATGAGTATTGTTTTGCATATTTTGACAGATTCTCTACAGATTGTGAGATTAAAATACAAAAGACAAATATGTATTCTCCATGAGCAGAATGGATTATAAAGAATGAACATAACGTTGATGGAGAAGGCTAGGAGCATGTTGAGTAGAGTTGGCCTAGAATAAAAAATTTGGGTTGAAGCCGTTGACACTACTTGGTATTTGATAAATAGATCTCCTACATCAAGCACTTGTTGATAAAATGCTATTGGAGGCATGGTTGGTGGAAAATCCTTCATTTAGACATTTGAGATTTTTTTTGTTGTGAGGCATATGCACATATGCCTAAGGAGAAGAGAACAAATTTGGATTATAAGGTTGTCAAATGTATCTTCATCAGCTACAACTATGGTGTGAAAGGATACAAGCTTTGGGACCCTGTTGCTCAAAAGGTAATTCATTCTAGAAGTGTTATTTTTAGAGAGATTAAATCTTCCCCTGTTAATTTTCAGCTAGAACAACATAAAGAAATTGAACAGAAAAAGGATGTGGTTCAACTTCCTTCTACGCCTGAGAAAGTTGAATCAAGACCCCAAAATAGACAAGAAGTTGAGGAGAGCTCATCAAGCTCTGAATCTTCAAAAGAGGAAGAAGTGGAATAATCTCCACCTCATCTTGTTCGAAGGTCTACAAGGCAAAGGAAACCACCTAAAAGGTATGGGTATTCACCTGATGATTGGAAGTGTATATTTTCTTTGAGTACTAACATTGATGAACCAAGATCTGTACAAGAGGCTTTGGGTATGAATGATGCAGAGTCCTAGAAAATAGCCATGGATGAAAAGATGGTATCTCTTAAAAGGAATGATACATGGGACCTTGTACCATTTCCTGAAGGTCGGAAACCTGTTGGATGTAAATGGGTGTTTAAGAAAAAGATTGGTTCAGATGGAAATGTTGAAAATTATAAGGCACGGTTGGTTGCGAAGGGTTACTCTCGTGTCATGGGGTATTGATTACGGTGAGATATTTTCTCTTGTTGCTAAAATGACATCCATTTGGTTTTTATTATCTATTGTAGCAGCTTACGATCTAGAGGTTGAACAAATGGATGTGAAAACTACTTTCCTTCATGGTGATTTGGAGGAAGAAATCTATATGACATGCCCGAGCACTACGTGGTGAAAGGTAAAAGAAAGTTGGTTTGTAAGTTAAAGAAATCCATGTATGGCCTTAAACAAATTCCTAGGATGTGGTACCAGAAGTTTGATACATATGTGTTGATTTTGGGATTTGAGCAGTCTAAACCTAATCACTATATATATTTTAAATTTGATGGTGATTGTTTCCTGGCAATTTCTTTATATGTTGATGACATGTTGTTTATTGGGAAAGGAAAAGGTTTGATCGCAAAATTGAAATCTCAACTCTCTATGAAATTTGAAATGAAAGATCTTGGTGCAACAAAACACATACTTGGGATGGAGATCAAGAGAGATCGTGAGAACAGAAAGTTATGGCTTGGCCAAAGTAAGTATGTTTATTCTGTTTTGCAAAGGTTCAACATGCAAGATTGTAAACCACTTTGTGTTCCTGTTACATTGGGAATGAAGCTCTCTATTTCACAATGTCCTTCATCCTCATCAGAGATGGAATACATGAGGAGAGTACTTTACCAGAGTGCAGTTGGAAGCTTAATGTATGCTATGGTCTATACAAGACAAGACATTTCCCAAGTAGTGGGATTTCTTTCTCATTTTATGTCTAATCTTGGAAGAGTGCATTGGGATGCAGTTAAGAGGGTCTTCAAATATTTACAGGGTACAACAGATTACTATATATGTTTCCATGGCACATGAGATCAACATTCCCTGGGTATTCATGGTTTTGTGGATTCAGATTAGGCTGGTGATGTTGATAGCAGAAGGTCCACTAGTGCATATGTGTTTACTCTTAATGGTGGTGCAATCAGTTGGATGAGCAAGCAACAGGTTGTGGTCTCTTTGTCCACTACTGAGGCAGAGTACATGGCAACTACTCATACCTATAAAGAAGCTATTTGGTTGAAGTATTTGTGTTCAGATATTGGATTGAAACAGTACAGCTTACAATTTACTATGATGGTAAAAGCATAATCACCTTACGAGGAACCCGACTTTTCATGCCAAGACCAAACACATTGATGTTTAGTATCACTTCGTGAGAGATATGGTCGAGGATGGCATGGTGAAGCTGGAAAAGGTAGAGATAGTTGTGAATGTTGCTGAAGAATTAAATAAGCTCATGAGCACAGTGAAATTTAGGTGGTGTTCCGATTCTATGTACCTTTCGGACCCTAATAGTTGATCCATGATGTTATATTTCCCTTGGCCCTTGCAAGGTATTCGACAAGTGGGAGATTGTTGGAAATGAGGTGTCTCAACCTTGTTGTATTCATTTAAGTTTTTCTTACAACTATGTTTAAAAATAGGTTGTCAAAAGATGCCCATATGATAGTATATCATGGAAGGGCTATTTTTAGAGATTTTATGACATCTTTGAGGGTCAAAAATAAGGGAGAATATTGTGAACGTGGGAGCCTAATTTTAGACTATAATCTTACGAGCTTTAATGCAATCCACCTCATGAGAGGTTTTGCACATGGTTTTGTAAACCACATATGGTTTCTTATATAACCGTAGGTCTATAAATTGAAGGCTTGAAGAAGTAGTTTGTGTGGTGAGTTTTGCAAGTATTGTTATGTTGGAATGCAACTTGAATTCTTCCAGAATTGTTTCTAGTGATACTCATGTAATAAACTTTCTCTGCAAGTGTATGTAATCTTGTTATTAGATTTGAAATACATTGAGTGGGATTTTGGAGTGTGGGGTTTTTCATTTGAAAGGATTTTCCCCACGAATATCTGGTGTTTTTGTTAATTGTTTATTTTCTTGTTATGAATGTGTTGCTGGAATTTTTGTAATTGTTTGATTAATTTTTTAAAAGTTTTACATAATATCTCTCCTCAAGATTGGCGTAGGAAGTTGTTCCGCTACTCTAATTTCCTCACATGAATAAATGCAAGCGTGTGGCGTTTGAGTTGAAAACTCATACCCCATGAAGGAAACCTTCTCCCAAGGTACCCAAAATGGCATGCATGAGAAGAATAAGGACATGACCAACTTGTTCATGTAGAACCATACATACTAGTCTTGAGCATCAAGGTGGGCATGAAACAAGGTTTCCTTTCTAATTGAAGGGTTGGTGAATGAGCCACATTTTGAAATGTTTTAAGATGTTATGGAGAAGAGCGATACTATCAATTCGGTAGGAGATATATCAAGATATCTTACCTAAATACCTAGCACGCGATGAGAAGGAATCGATGAATTAATGAAGTTGGTAGAGTTATCTCATCAAATCCTCAAGAACCGATATGACTCACGAAGCACATGCATGATCTTTATTTGGATGAATAGGAAGAGAGGGGCCGTGACAATAAAGAACCAAGATCTTATGAAGCTTTCACAGTGCGATGTGTGATAAAATCATGGGAAAAGGGTTTATTTCCATAGTTGATCGGACCCCATGACACAACTAGAGCATATTCTTGAATAAGTGTTGAAAATAATAGAGCTAAAGGAGAAAGAATACCCAGTTGAGGTCTTGAAGAAGTAGATTCAGAATAACTGACTACATGGGAAGAGACCCTCACGGAACTAAAATTTAAGGCAATAACAAGAGACTCATGGAAGTTGATGCTCCAAAGATGACATTCAAAAGAAGAAATCCCTCGAGAGGCGGTAGTGGGCGTCAAGGAGAAGGCCACGAAAAGAAGAGTAATGAAATTGGGGATATTGTCACTATATCATGGCCAAGGAAATATCCTACAATGAGACCTTCATGGTCCTCCTTCTCGAAGCTATTGATACCAAAGAGGATTTGAAGGATGTTGAGAATTCATTCTCACTAAAATTATAACAGCACGTGAATCGACAAAGAAGGGAGAAGAGGATGCAACCTTGGGGAATCTAGTCTTACGCCAAATTGTGGAAGACATGAAGGGTGCAATCCTTTTAAGTAGAATTTATTTGAATCCCATGCTTGGGAAAGCATGTCACATCTACTCAATGAGAAATAAATAAGTTTGTTCAAGGATCGAAAAATAATGTAGTTGGGAGATGTTAACCCAAAAGTTTTGACTACAATTTTGGCTAAGGTTGGAGTAATGAACACATGAGCTAGGAGACAAGGGACATGCACAATAAGTTTGGAGTAGAACACGAAGGAGGAGGACATGCCCAAGAAATGAAGATAGCCAGTCATGGGAGCACGCGTGAAAGGAATTGAGCTAACATAAAGTAACAAAAGTGCAAAAAGGAAAAAGTGGGGAATGGTGACATATCCAAATGGGAATTCTAGAGTGAAACTAAAAATCTTCTAACATATTAGCACAAATCTCATATGGGAGTCCTATCCCTTCTACCATAACTAGAAAAATTCATAGGCATCATCCGTGCATTAAGTATGTTCCCGATAGGTTCAAACAAAGGCCAACGACCTATAGTAATGGAGACTACCTACTTTTGAGTGGGAACAAGTTAAATTTTAATAGAGAAACCTATATAAATAAATCATTCCCATGCTAATGTCGTGTGCTTGTGGTTGTTGATGTTTGGTAGTGTTATGATAGTAATTGTTATTTATGTCATATTGGTATTTGTTGCTTTATTTATATTATACTTATAAATGAACCATGATGCATTCCCGAGGTCAGTAAGCCATTAATGACAATTTTGTAACTTTACCTTGAATGAATGAATATATAATGGTTTGTACATCTATGTTGTTATCCCCCCTCTCATCGTGATTATGTGTATTGTATTTTCTATGCAGTTAACTCTTGTGTAACGGTGGGATTATGTTATTACATTTTTCACATTAATTTTTTTCAGGTACCTTTTGTTCCCCAAACTAGCAAGGGACATGACACACCGTGTATGCTCGTGTGAGTGTGCAGGAGAAATATTGCATGATATGATAGTATGCATGGTGGTAAAAGGGGCTTGTGCTCTTAGGTCAGCCCCGCCTAGGCTAAATGTAGGAATGCCGGTAAAAATCATAATGCTTATATGTCACTTTTTCTCTAACAACTTCAAGATAGCCTATAATCACCTACAATAAAGTGAAAACCCTATAAACATGCATAACCCTTTATCGGATCATTAAGAAACCAAAAGGAGAAAACATATGTATGTGATGATGTTAGACTACCCTTAGCAATTAAATCCAACCGTTAAACTAATCAGTGTTACACTACATGCCATTATTGAGGAATCAAGCCTCGTGTAGTTCACATATGTGCTTCAAAGAAGTGTGAGTCCGATCCAATCCAAACCCCTATGAATTATCTCATGTCTCTTTACACAAAGAATAACAGGTTTAAAATGTAGCATATATTGTACCTAACATGGTAGTAGTGTGGTGTGGTGTGCTTTAACATCGTGACCAAACACATTGTTTCTTAAAACCCTTAAACAATGGATAGAGCAAATTTTCTCTTGCTAAGACATGACTTTATGACCTTTTTATGCTTGGAAATGGAGGAACCTGGACTCTTTAACCTAGTTAAGTGCTTTATTCTTATACTAGTGATTACTCTAATTGATTTGTAGCTTATTTGGGTAGATTTATGAAACTCTTGAGTACTTTTGGAATGATTTTAGCAATAACAAGTGTTAGGTGAGTTATAGAGTGATATTAACTTGCACGCATAGTCTTCTATGGGTGAAATTTTTAATTAGGCCAACCCGAGGAAGACGAAATGACCCAAAAAGATATTCACATCTAATACAAATTTGAAGAACACAAAGGGGCAAGACCGTACAGTGTCAAGAAAGACCAGACCCCACACCCCGACCCTTTGTACCCCCAAACATGAGAGATGCAGTAAAGTGAAACATAAAGTTGTCACATAAAGTATAGAGATTATTTACTATTTTGATTTGAAAATATTCCTCAAATTGACGACAGATTAGAGTGTAAAGATAAGCAAATCATGGAAGCTCTAGAGATATATAGTGATTAGATTCTCAATGTGAGTATTTGTCTTAGCAAGGGAGAATAGACAAACTTGGCAATGTGCAAATGGACAAGTTACCAAATGTTATTGTCTAAAGAATATCATTGTACCTTTGGTTTTGTAGGATTATTCTCAAACATTAGATGGGTATCTTGTCTTAGATATTTTATTGGAAGAGTCTATTAGTTTGGGGGCTCTACCTCTCATGAATGATCTACTACCTCCACTATTGTTACTATTACATATGTTTGTTTTTTTTTCTTATATGACTATTATGTATTTTTAGTATTTTGAATCGTATTGAGCCATATTTTCTATTGGTGTAGATATTGAGTCATGACTCTTTGCAACCACTATTTTTATTATAACCATTATATATTAGTTTTAAGAGAAAATATTGATACATTCACATAATATTTATAATAAATAAATAGAAGAATTTATAATAATTTGTGATTATTTAAAGTTACTCTCTATTAATTCCAAATTGTTATAATTATCTAATAGGCTACATTATGGGCGATTGGGCTCTCCCCAAAAATATATATATGGTCTCACGCTTTCTTTAAAATCCACCTACCATTTTTGAAAAAGGAAATTTAATAAAAATAGATTTACTTTTAAAGTCATCAGACTTCAATGTATCTCCTTACTATACTCTCATTTTTTGTCCCAATAATATGTATGCATACTCACCTTTCTTGTCCCTTTTGGGCCCAATAGTATGTTCCCCATATGTGGAAGAATTTAATATAAATAGTTTCATATAAACATATATAAAGAAGTGTCGTGCTTGTATATATGCCCCATATTTCCTGTAATGACTAATGTGCTCATGTAATGAACATTTTAATTAGAGAATATATATCACGCCCCTTAGCATTATTTTAAAGGTGGATTAACAAATGACATATACATTTAGAAGCGTAAGGACCATGTAGAGTATGTGGTTACATCCTATAGGTATATTAAAAGTTAGCATATTAAAATTCTAATAAAGTGAAATCGATGACGAGACATTAATATATTCTCAAACGTTGTTTAGAGGACATTTAATCATTTTAGGTTGCATATTTTTGTCTCTTCGTTTGAGTTGTTTTACTTTTGTAATCTAATATTTAAATATTTTGTAATTCAACTTATTTAAAATTCAAATGCTTTGATTTTTATTTTGTACGTTAGTCTATAAATACATTAAACAAAACCAATGTTCACAAAATAAAATTAAAACTAATGTTCACAATTAAATAATAACATTGACAATGATGTTAATAAATATTGTTATTGTTCTATGTTATTCGTGGAGATATAGTTGTTGCACACACACAGCGGGAGTTGGATCAAAGATAGCCCATGCTCATCTCTGTCTTCAATTTGGTTGTTGCCGAAGGCGGCAACGATGGACATGGTTGGTGTTGTGGGCTCGATGCATCTTGGAATTGCTTCCATGACTCTAACAATCGCATTCGGTTAAAAAATCAATCTTGCCTATGTTGGTTGTTCTTTCTCGAGGTAATATATTATGATATTTATGCAATAAGCACAATGTTCTACTAGAGGTGAACATCTCACTAACATAATGGTCGATTGTTGTGGGATACATATGTTTGTTATCTTGCTACCTATATCAAATATATCACTTCAAGTACATCTTGGGATTGCTTCAATGACCCTTCAAACCTTACGTGCCTTACTATTTAAATCACATACACCTTTCTAGTGCATCTTAAAATTTTAGTATATTTGTATTGTTAGCGTAACATTACACCTCCTTTTAGTGGTAGATAATGTGGAAAGCGTAGTGTGTCTATTAACGAAACAATATTCCCACTTACGAACGGTGAGTAGCCAAAAAGCAGTCCTAATGGGTGACACGTTGGTTTAATTGTGACAAATACGTCGTATTCTTGCACCACTAAAATGGCATTATAGATTAATGGTCACAAATCATATGATACGTGTCTCCCACATTGCTGGAAGAGGGTTCGTCTTTCTTTAGTTGGTCCGAAATTATCAGCGCATAGACCCCCATTACTAGTGCCTGTCAAATGCTATGTATATAGAGGCACATGAGCAAATGGGAATTGTAGCTGGAGTAAAAGGTTTTGTTTTGGCATGGCGTGTGATGATTCGGAAACGGTAAACATCCTGCAGTCAAGCTGGGAGGAAGAGGAAGAGAAGAAGAGATCAGCGAAAGTGGAGGAGATAATAGAAGAGTATGTTGGGGGCTGGGTTATGCGCAGGTGATCCATGTGTTTCTGGTGTCGTTGGCCTGGTTTTTCGACTCGCAGCACACTCTGGTCACCATCTTCACAGATGCGCAGGCATCTGTTCGATGTGAAAGTGAAACCTCCGGCGAATGCGCCTCCTCATTAATGTGTGACATGGATAAACGCGGTCGCACTTCCTGGGAGTGGGTCGGGGGTAAAGGCACTTCCATAATTGCAGAGTGGGATCTTGTTTGCGAGGACAAGTTCAAAGCAGGACTGCCAGCATCCATATTCTTCATCGGATCATTTCTAGGTTTGTTCTCTTCTTAATAGTATTGTTACATTAAGCTAATGAACCGAAGGTTATAATTTAATTGTACTTGAGCAGGGTCACCTATTCTTGGACGGTTAGCGGATTCACATTTGGGGAGAAAGAGGATGTTGATGGTGTCGTGCGTGCTGACGGCAACATCGGGAGTCCTCACAGCACTTTCTCCAAACATTTGGATATACAGCGTGTTGCGGTTTGCAAGTGGATTTTGGCGTTCAGGAATTGGAGTGAGTTGTTTGGTGTTATCGACGGAGGCGGTGGGTCGCAAGTGGAGAGGGCAGGTCGGGCAATACGGCTTCTTCTTGTTTTCGGCAGGATTCGTTGCACTGCCCGCCATGGCTTACCTCACTCGCTTCTCCTGGCGAGACACCTACGTTTTCATCTCCATACCCCCGCTGCTTTACTCTCTTGCCGTGCTCCCATTCATTTCAGAGTCCCCAAGGTGGCTGGCCATCAGAGGACGAAACCAGGAAGCTTTGGAGATCCTGTCAAAGATGGCGCACGTAAATGGCAGGCATTTGCCCCGCGATTTGGTGATATGTACGGATGCAGTTCTAGGCAAGGAGGGCGAGTGCGGAAAGAAGCTGTGGTCAGCAGGTTGGTGTCGCAGGAGGATGATACTGGTCATGCTCGTGGGTTTGGGGATTGGATTCGTCTACTACGGCATTCAACTCAACGTCCAAAATCTGAATTTCAATTTATATCTGACGGTGGCGGTGAATGCGGTGATGGAAATCCCTGCGGTGTTTCTTGGATCCCTGCTCTTGACATGCATAGATCGTCGGATAGTGGTTGCCTGCACTTGTCTACTCGCTGGACTCTCTTCTATCCTCTGCACTATGCTGCTAGTGAAAGGGAAGAGGAGTTCATGGGTTCAGCTCATAGCGGAGTCGCTTGCTTTCATGGCCATCTCCACAGCGTTCGATGTAATGTATATATACAGCGTAGAGCTGTTTCCAACGAATGTGAGGAACCAGGCGGTGTCCATGCTTCGGCAGGCGTTGATGGCGGGGGCAGCGTTGGCGCCTCTGCTGGTAATGTTAGGCCGAATAAATGCATCCCTCTCTTTCCTTGTCTTTGGAGTCGTCGGAATCATCACCGCCCTTGTAACACTCACCCTCCCAGAAACCAGGAATCGTCCTCTTTACGAGACACTTGAGCAACAAGAGAGAGCTGAAACGGAACATCCAACTCCAACTCCCCACCTCGAATTGCAACCCAATTTCGTGATTGCCTAAAATCCCACCCACGTAAATTTCATTCCCTTTCTTAAATTGCGTGTAATTTACTATATAGTTTCATTTGTTGGCTTAAACCCACTCTACTTACAACCGTTGTGAAAATATATCATTCAATTGATATTTCTAATTTTTAAATTGTGTTTTCCTTCTCTAAATAATAACACCATCTACCGAATTCAAATTAAACATATAATTACATAAAAGAAGTTACTTAGATTATTAAAAAAATAAGAAATAATATTATTTAGAATCTAGAAAATTACACTACGCTTAATAATATTCAATTTTATACAACTTTCTATATAATTATTGATGGAAACATACAAAAAGTTATTCCAAACAATAAGATGATCAACTACTAGACGATCAAATTGTCAAATCCATGTGACCACTTTCGTCATAACATGATCACTTTCACATGGCACGAAAAATGGTTGCTACATATTGAAGAAATGGATTCTTCAATTCAAAACTAAATATAATTGGTGAATGTTTTCATTGTACCTTAACATACGAAAATATGTCTCACTTTGTCTTAATCACTTTCGGTGATCTCTAGAAACCAACCTCCTTTTTCAATGCCCTCAATTAGATACCATTGTGGCAATCATCAAACAAGTACAATACATTCACGTGGTTGAAAATTGTAATAACTACCCACACATACTAGGATCATAAAGATGTTAGTTTATCCCACTAGGTGGCCAAATATATTTTAAAAACTCAAGACTAAATAAATATTTTAAAAACTTAAAATATTCAAATAATTAGACCTAAATTTTAAGCCAAAATACATGAAATCAAAGATAACAAGAATATTTGTGAAATGATAAAACGATAAAGTACAATGGAATGTTAAGGGGTTTATAATAATACTCGATTTCATACAAATTTATGATTGAATGTTTGAAAAGATTGAGAAAAAGATGGACATATGTCAACATAAATGTGTCCAATAGAAAACATCTTTTGAATTTATGCTTAATCACTTCCTCAAAAAGATAATCACTTCCACACACCATACAAATGGTCACTTTCTAGTGTAAATGAAATTAGTTGTGTAAATATTATTTTAACGTGATGAATCTATTTAATGTGATCTAGTATGTTAAATCATTTCTCAAAATATCTTGATCACTTGGGAGTCATCAATTAACCATTATCTTTATGCAAAAACCCTAATCTATGCTCAATTGCTACAAACTCCATAAAACATATAATTAAAAGAGACATTTGTACTATCCAACCAAAACATTATCATGTCCCTAGTTTAAGAACAAAATCTTAATCACCACTCATGCAAATTCAACATGTTGTCATTTATCCCAAGTTCCTTATCTTTCCATACACATAATAACTAATATGGTCTAAAATGAGTCCACAATAATGTGCCATGAGCTTTTGGTTCGAGGATGTTTCATGAAAAGAATATGCTTTATCTATTCAATATCACTTCAAAACCACTATTATAAATGCTAGATAAAATGCATGCTTTATGTGTTGTCCCTAAATGTGTAGTGCACCTATGCATGTATAGACTTTTTAAAATTTGAATTTGACCCCTATTGGCACATAATTCAACACACAATGGGAAAGAAAATTTGAAAAAGAGACACGACATGATAAATAGGGTCGGGAAGATCTTATCACCAAAATATGACCATATCTATGAGGTGCATAAGTTTTCATTTCCTACTAGAAATGGAAAATGGGGAAAACCAAAAATAAAGGAGGAGAAAACCATGAAAAAGGGGTAATACCAAGGTTAGATGTGGTAGTGAATAAAAGAAACTTAGAAATATGATATCAACAATAAAAAAAATGAATAACAAGAAAATAAGATCCTAATTTGAACCGATATCCAATTTTAAAAATGCTAGAATCATGTAACAATTAACTAGTCCCGTGAAAACATGGGGTGTCTATATAGTGCCCCGAGTTAGATGTGCATGTGTTTATACACATCTCAAATCAAAAATAAAGTGTACATGAGATGGCTTGATGGAGATGTTCATATTGAATTTTTCTCGAGTTACTTGATGTTAATGTCTACATAGAATCTATCTAAAATTCAAAAAAAAAAGATAAAAATACATGTTGATGTTAATGTCCTACAAGATAGATTAAAAAAATATAGTCCTTAAATTATGGTGTTAAATCATATGTACTCAAGTATTTAGGTATCCATGAGACGAAAAATGAATGAAAAAATTACTAGCAAAAATATGAACACACACACACACACACACACACACACACACACACACACACACACACACACACACACACACACACACACACACACACGCACGCACGCACGCACGCACGCGCACGCACGCACGCACGCACGCACGCGCACACGCACACGCACACGCACACGCACACGCACACGCACACACACACACACACACACACACACACACACACACACACACACACACACACACACACACACACACACACACACACACACACACACACACACACACAGTTGTTTTAGGAGAAAAAAATATAGGAAGAATACAAATGGTTGTTTTACAACTAGAAAAGGGGAACTTATAACTCTAATTCAATTATGCATCTCATTATGAGATGCATTATCTTGAAATTAATGTATGGCTATCTTTGGAATAATTCATTGTTATGTCATGTCTAAATAAATAAATGAGGGCAAGATGTTCATATTTATTTGAAAGGTGTAAGGGTAGTACATGGTGTATATTCCAATTAATTAATAAACATTGAAATTTAAATTACAATATATCTCTCAAATCATTTTTCAAGATTTAAAAATAGAAATGATTTTTAAAGCACAAGAGGAAAAGTACACTTAACTAATTAAATATAAGAAAATATTTGATATATGGGTGCAAAGTGACTATCTAGGATGGAAATGACTTGGAGGTGTTTTTTCTATGAAATTGTGACTACAAATGGAGATGATATGCAACCGTATTGATTGTCCTTGAGTTTGGTATGATGTGGTCCTAATATATAAGGTTTCAAATAGGGATATTCTATCACTCCAAAACTTTGGATGGTCGTCGGTGGCATGGAAATGTGATTCACCATATGATGTTAGAGTTTGTAAAACTATGACACCTCTAATAGTGACCTACAATAGATGAAAACCCTAGACCTCCTAGTGGTGAACCCCAACTATTTTGGTCTAATAGCTACACTACATACCCTCAAAGGAGGGAGAAATTTCCATTTTGTTCTCCAAGTTTAAATGTGTAAGTATAATGTGTGTGCAAATCTAAGCCAGCCCCTTATCTTACCCTTTTGTCTCTTAACACATAAATTAAATACATAGTTATAAATAAAATAGGATGTATCGTTCATCCTTTTCATATAATGTGTAGTGATAGAAGTTATTATATTAATTCCATTTACCCTTATGAACTTTAGAAATTAATCATATGGGATTAACCTTGTTATGACTTGGCTCTAGGCCCTTTGTGTAGACACTAATTTTTGGCAATTCACTCATTAACACTACTAGTTTTGACAACACATTCTTTCAAAGATAAATAAAACCTTCCCATTCCCCTTAGCACAATCTAAGGTCTATTGTTTAGCTCGATTATTCTTTCACACTCGACATGTCATCAATTTACGAGAACACGATGCATAAACTCCATAAATAAACATTAAGTAATAAGTTCCAAACTTTAGATTGTAATTTTTCCTTCTCTAATCAAGATTCTATATTTTGCTTAGTATATTATATCCAGTCCTTACAGACTTGTACATGTACGATTAGGATGACATATTCTCCAACTTTTCTTTTACTTCATATTCTTTGTTAGATATTCTAATCTATCTAGGTTGGCTTTTATTTGATAAATTATCTATGAAACCCTAAATAAGTAAGTAAGCACTACCTCATTTGTTAATCTATAAATCACATGGGACTACATTGATACACTCACTTCCAAAACTTGCAAAAGGCACCCAAGGCTCCCTAAATCTCACAATATCACACCTATTGTCATTAGGGAAATAATCTCTACAAGTATGAAGCTTCTTATTAGGTCAAGACATCGTATCCCTCATCTACAATAACTCAAACATCCCTTCCCTAATTGTTTTAAAAAATTCAATTTAACTCAAGCATTGTCAAAGATGGTTTTCGAATCTAGTTGCATTCATTGAGATATCATATGCTAGGTGGAGAGCAATGTATGCGCTTTGAGGCCTCTTCATAGTAGTGCTAACATCAACAATGCACGAGAGTGCCCAAAACCCAATGAATGTTGTAGTAATTATTTCTAAATCCTAACCTAGAGGGTGTGTGTTAAGATAATGAAAATAAGAACAATATTATGTGTTGAGTTATGAATCTTAATTACTTCATTTTAGCATGCAATTGGAACTTGGGGAAAATACAAGAACTAAAGATCGATTAAGGGAAGACCGCAACAAGCTAAGCTAAGGCGTAACCATCATCGGTTACCTATGCGACAAAGTTTTAATTAACTCTCGGGAATTATATCTATTTTTAGCATTAAAATAGATTTATTAATTGTAATTGCATGGCTAAGTGCCCTAAGTCTATAAATGACTATATAAGCATAAAAGCTAGGGTTTAGAAGTAAGAGAATTAACAAGAATTAGAAAGAACCCCAAAAAGGTTGGTGAGAGAGAATTCTTGGTGGTAGAGAAAAAGCTTGAAGGAAGAAAGTACTGAACATCTGAGAGGTGTGGAAGATTGTAAATCTTCATTGTATATCTTGTCAAAGCTTTGGATAATAGATTGGCTTGTTTCTTGGTGGACGTAGCCCACACTGGGTGAACCACGTTAAATATGGTGTTGATTTATGTCTCTTATTTTGTATATTTCTTCTGGTAGAATATTCACTTTTATTTACATGTATGCTTAGATCTGATATATTGTCTGTACAACCGGTGTGCTAACCCCAACAACTGGTATCAGAGCTTTGTTTGAGGGTTTTGTGTGTTGACAAATTTACTCACAAAGGGTTTTCTAATTGAGTGGGAGCTATAGCAATGGAAGAAGATAATAAATACAAGGTAGAGAAATTTGACAACCAAATTATCAATTATGGAAGATGCAGATTGAGGATTATTTGTATCAAAGAGATTTATATTTACCGTTGAATGATAAGTCTAGACCTACGAAAGATGACTGATGAAGAATGGAATATTCTTGACGAAAGGCTTTGAGATCTATAATATTGAGCCTAGCAGCATCCGTGGCTTCCAATATTACAGAAGCGGCTTCTACGATAGACTTAATGAAATCTCTTACTAATTGATATGAAAAACCTAGTACTTCAAATAAATTTTATTTGATGAAGAAACTATTTAAAACTAAGATGCATGAAGATGAATCGCCTCTAGTCATTTGAATGATTTATGATCTATTGTAAATCAGCTTGTTATACCGTTTGATGATGAAGTAAAAGCACTTTTATTCTTATGTTATTTTCCTGATAGTTGGGACAACTTGGTAATGGATGTTAGTAATACAACATCTACTAATAATATTTTGAAGTTTGATGATGTGGTTAGTATAATCTTGAATGAAGAAATTCATAGGAAGAGTACAGAGGAAACATCATCTGGAAATGCTTTGAATGTAGAAAGCAGGGCAAGCAGAAGGAGAGATCCAAGAGTAAGAGTAATGGAAAATCAAAGTCAAGGGAAAGCAGATCTAAATCCAGAAGTAATGGAATTACTTGTTAGAAATGTGGAAAGAAAGAACATGCAAAGAAAGATTGTTGGTCAAAGGATAAAGAGAATCAACAACCAAACAAAGGTAAAGAGGTGAATCTTGCTTCATCAGAGGTAATGCAAGATGCTCTTATTCTTTCTTTGGACAATAGAATTGAATCATGGGTTTTAGATTCAGGAGTTTCTTTCCATGTAACCCCTAATAAGGGTTATTTCAGAAATTATGTCACGGGAAATTTTGGGCATGTTTACTTGGGTGATGATGAACCTTGCAGTATTACTGTGAAAGGGGAACTTCATCTAAAATTGTAGAATGGAAATACATGGGTATTGAAAGATGTGAGGCATGTGCCAAGCCTCGGAGGAATCTTATTTCTGCAGGGCAACTAGGTGAATCTAGTTACATGGTTACTTTTACAGGAGACTCTTGGAAAGTCACCAAGGGTGCTTTTGTTTTGGTAAGAGGTAAGAAGGTAGGAACGTTATATTTATCTACCTATATTACTGATTCCTTTTCTACATTATCTACTTCAAATTTAGATGCATGCATGTGGCATAATTGGTCAATCATATGAGTTAAAAAGGAATGCAGATCTTAAAAGCTAAGGGTAAGTTATCATATTTAAAAGATTTAGATCTTGATTTCTGTGAGCATTGTATCTTTGGAAAGAAAAAGAGAGTGAGATTTATCAAAGTTGGGGCAACTAAGAAGGAGTAGAAATTGGAGCTTGTACACTCAGATGTGTGGGGACCAAATCGTAGCTTCTCATGGAGGATCCCAGGTATTATGTTACTTTCATTGATGATGCTACAATAAAGGTATGGGTTTATTGTATTAAACGTAAATCAGATATTTTTGAGACTTTTAAAAGATGGAAATCCCTTGTTGAGAATGAATCAAATTCTAAGTTAAAGTGTCTTAGATCTGACAATGGTGGTGAATATCAGTAGCAAGGATTTCAATGATTATTGTTCAATGAATGGGATACGTAGAGAAAGAATGGTTCCAAGAACACCACAAGAGAATGGTGTTACAAAAAGAATGAATAGGACAATCATGGAACATGCTAGAAGTATGAGGATATATTTTGATTGCCCTTGCGCTTTGGGCGAAGTAGTTGATACAAATGGTTTATTGATTAATCGTGGCCCTTCAAGTTCACTAGATGGAGGAATACCAAAGGAAGCTTGGACCGAAAAGAGGTAGATCTTTCTTTTCTTAAATTTTTTGGTTCAGAAGCTTTTGTGCATGTTGATAGGAAAATAGAAAAAAATGGATGCAAAATCCAAGAGGTGCACTTTCATTGGTTATGGATTTGGTGATTTCGGTTTCCGTTTTTGGGATTTAGAGAATTCTAAAATTATTAGGAGTCGTGATGTTGAATGGAATGAAAAGAGAATGTACAGGGATCTAATTATGGTACCCAAGATGAGAAAATGGAGAATTTAATTGATGAAAATTAATTCTCGGTTTTAAAGAAACACCTACAAAAATACACAGTAACCGTGGTCGGTTAGTCCCTAATCGGCATCATTCAGATGAACCGACCGATTACAGAGGATCAGAACTGGTATCGGTTAGCATAACCGGCGCCGATTAGAGGTAACCGGGTCGGCCACCACAGAAAGTTGATACTAATGTTCAAGAGGCCCAAATAGAGCCTCCGGTACCCCAAACTCCTATGTGAAGGTCAAAAAGGGTAAGTAAACTTCCAGAAAGATTTACACCTTCTCTATTTTATTTATTATTGACTGATAGTGGTGAACCAGAGAGCTTTGAAGAAGTAATGTAGGATAAGACTCACGTTCAGTGGGAGCATGGATTGGATGAGGAGATGGACTCCTTGGAACATAACCAAACTTGGGATTTAGTTAAGTTGCCAGCAAGTAAGAGGACATTGCAGAACAAGTGGGTTTACATGATTAAGGAAGAAGAGGGTGGATAAAAAAGGTACAAGGCAAGGCTTGTAGTAAAGGGATTTACACATAAAGTAGGTATTGACTTTGGTGAAATATTTTCATCTATTGTTAAGATGACTTCTATTCCTACTGTATTGAATTTAGTTGTAGTAGAAGATTTGCATTTAGAGAAACTAGATGTGAAGACGGCTTTCCTTCATGGTGATTTGGATGAAGAAATTTATATGCAGCAGTCGCTTAGGTATGAAGTCAAGGGTAAGGAGAAACTAGTATGCAGGTTGAAAAATAGCCTATATGGGCTCAAGCAAGCTCCAAGGAAATGGTACATGGGGTTTGATAGTTTTATGCATAAGCATGGTTACTTGAGATGTGAATCAATTATTGTGTTTATTTCAAGAAGCTTGAAAATGGGAGCTATATTATTTGTTATTGTATGTGGATGATATGCTTATTACAGGGATCTAGTATGCAGACATTGGTGAGCTTAAGAGAAAGCTAGCTCACACATTTGCAATGAAGGATTTAGGAGCTACAAAAAAATCTTTCGCATGCAAATACATAGAGACAAGAAAATAATAAATTGTATTTGTCTCATGAGGGATTATATCTACAAGGTGTTAGAAAGGTTCAACATGCAGAATGCAAAACCTATTAGCACACCTATGGTTGGACACTTAAAATTGAGAAAAGATCAGTTTCCTTCATCACATGAGGAGGTCAAATACATGACATGAGAGTTATATGCTTCAGCAGTTGGAAGTCTCATGTATGTTATGGTTTGTACCAGACTATACATTGTATAGGCAATGGGAGTTGTGAGTAGATATATGGCTAATCCAGGTAAAGAGCATTGGAAAGTATTCTAATGGATACTCAGGTATTTTAAAGGGACGTCTAGCATGCAGTTATGCTATGGAGGTTCAGATATTTCATTACGTGGCTATGTTGATTCGGATATAGTTGGAGATCTAGATGGTAGAAGGAGCACTACTAGATATATTTTCACAGTAGGTGGAATGGTAATTAGCTAGATTTAAAGATTCCAGAAGGTTATGGCTTTGTCTACTATAGAGGCAGAGTATGTTGCAGCTACAGAGGCTAGCAAGGAGATGATATGGATGAGTAGGTTAATGGAAGAGTTGGGAAAGGAGCAAAGTGATTGTAAACTGTTTAGTGACAATCAGAGTGTAATTCATTTGGTAAAGAACTCAATGTTTCATTCGAGAACAAAACACATTTAGTTGAGGTATCACTTCATACGGCAAGTATTGAGGATGGAAAGTTGAATCTGGAAAAGATTCATACGAGCAAGAACCCTGCGGATATGCTAACGAAGCCATTAGCAAAGGAGAATTTGGAGCTACACTCCACTTATGTTGGTCTTTGAGTTTGAGACTTGAAGAGGAAGAAACAAAGCTAAGGAAGAATCCAAGAATGATGTTGTATAGGTATTGTGTAGTGATTAAACTCCAAGTGGGAGATTGTTGAGTTATGAAGCTTAATTACTTCATTTTAGCATGCAATTGAAACTTGCTGGAAACTACAATAACCAAAGACATCATCGGTATGACCGGCATTGGTCAAGCGAGTAAGGAACCTAAGCGGTTAGGTGGAACCGCATCGATTACCTGTGTGACGAATTTTTAATTAAATCTCGGGAATTATATCTATTTTTAACATTAAAATAGATTTATTAAATTTAATTGCATGGCTAAGTGCCCTAAGTCTATAAACAACTATATAAGCATAAAAGATAGGGTTTATAAGTAAGAGAATTAACAAGAATTAGAAAGAACCCCAAATAGGTTGATGAGAGAGAATTTTGGTGGTAAAGAAAAAGCTTGAAGGAAGAAAGTATTAAACATTTGAGAGGTGTGAAAGATTGTAAATCTCCATTGTATATCTTGTCAAAGCTTTGGATAATATATTGGCTTGTTTCTTGGTGGACATAGCCCACATTGGGTGAACCACGTTAAATCTGGTGTTGATTTATGTCTCTTGTTTTGTATATTTCTTCTAGTAGAATATTCACTTTTATTTGCATGTATGCTTAGATCTGATATATTGTCTATACAACCGGTGTGCTAACCCCAACATTATGAACACACACACAGACTCACAAGAGAAATATAAAAACAAACTTTCTATTAAAAATACTCCAGAGCACTTCGATTCCTTTCTCTTGTTTTTGAATTACAAAGTGAAACCTCTTATTTATAGAAGTTTTTAACCTTCTAGCTAAGGAAATATCTCATAATATCTTATATTAGATATTCTAGATCTTTTGGATATTTCTTAGATATTCCTAATATATTTTCTATATATTCCCAGATATTTCTAGATATTCTATATAATATATTTTGGTATTTTGGAGTAGATAATATTCATAATAAATGTGAATATATTTTACATAAAGTTTAATTGCATAAATTCAGAACTTATCAATCAATATTAAACATTTCCAACACTCCCCCTTAATTTTGATTCTTTTTGTATTGTTGGAGCAATACGGACCTATGATTCATAATCAATCCCTCATGTGGTCAAATGTGTCCTTTGGTAATGAATTGGTGAATATATCAACATATTCCACAAGTTTTTTAATCTCATTGCAAAAATTTCTATTTTTAACAAGTCCTATGTAGGGCACCTATTTTTAGTAAGTTTTCACAATTTTCTACTTATGGTGTTTTTTGTTTGTTTGGAGTATTACGGGTGCTTTGAGAGTTTGCTATTTTGGGAAACTTATTATTGTTAGACATGTGAATCCTTTCGCACTTAATATTTTTTGAAATGTGTCTTATGGATGTCAGTTTGCAATGAAATTAGTCTTCAAATTTTAGATTTTACTCCAGGATCTTGTGCTCCAATTTTTGAAGTTTTTGTCCTGCCGAGCTCCATAGATCTGAAAAGTAAACCTCTGGGTCTAAAATTTTCAAATTTATACTGTAAAATATACATAGCATCAATTTAATTCTCTCATAGACAACTTAAATGTGTTTTTGAGAGGAGTGCACAGAAAAAAAAATCATTGAAAATGGGTACGCAGTTAGAGAGTTATGAGCATTTCTTCGTTTTGGGGCATGGATGTTTGGTAAAATTTCAGTAGCATATCTAGTGAAAATGGAGGTTTGTGAGGGAATACCACATAACATTGAACTTTTTTTAAATGGCTAAGTATGAGTGGTGAGTAGATTTAGTCATTTTGTTTTGTAAATCTTAACTCACCTTTGACCCAACAACTTAACTGGAGTTGGTGGATGATTAAGGTGGAGTTACAGCAGGTGCAACAGGGAAAAGGGGGCATGAGGGACACCCAGGGCACTTTTCACCAGATGGTGACAAGTGGCAGGTTGAGGTTTAGAGAGAATGAAGTTGAAAAATGGCTCTAAGTGTTTAGATTCACTCACTCATTTGCACTTTAACTTACATCTAACCCAGTCAGGCTTAACCTGGGTCAGGTGGAGGTTAGAGCTTTAGTTCCACCAATGAAAGATAGAAAAGGGGAGCTAAGGGACACCTAAGGAAACTTTGCACTTGATGGTGATAATTAGAATTCCCTTCTTCAATGTGAATGATATGTAGGGGTTGAGAAATGGCTAATGAGGGCTTAAAATGGATTTTGATGTGACCTGGAGCTAGATGAGAGGGGAGAGAAATTTTGTGTCCCCTTTACACCTTGGGGACAAGACAATGGGATACATAAAGCTCAAAAGTGCACCAAGGGGTCAGCTACCATGAAAAGTGGGCCTGCCAACTTGAATCACTCACACACCCATCCTAACACCTCAAGTTAACCTTTTAAGTAACGTTTTAGACACCAAATTTGGGTCACACTTCCCTTGGTCCCCTTTAATTAATTAACGTAACACATTAACTTAACCATGACCCCTTGCCCCACATTCATATTAATTTAATTACTTGGAATTGAATTAATGTTCATCCTCACACCATTAATTAAGGTAATTACTTTAATTAAGTTAATTTACACCTCACCCGTACACCTCACCATGGACTTATTCTTAGTCTATTAATTAACTAAGACTGAGTCTCCACTTATCTTAACCAACTGGGACTCTTTCAAACCCTAAAATTAAAGTCATATTCCTTCTCCAACAACACTCCCGCTTATATAAGCACTAACCCTCACTTGAGACCCAGACTGACAATCAGAGAATGCCAAAAATAGTAATATTTGCCTATTTTTCAAAAACCTTAGATTTCCCGCCCTATCCGCAACCAACGCCGGTAACCCTAACCATCATCAGTTACCTTATATACATTTTAGTAACCTTTTTCTCAGGTTGGTCATTCAGATTTTTGAGATATCTCTTGCATTTAAGCGCAAACCAGAGACTTCTCAGCATCCAAATGATGGAATACACTCAATCAAATGCTCAATAAATCACCTAATACTCATCCAAAGGCATTAGCATTTACGATAGCACTCAAAAGTAAATCGCTACCTTGCACTAACCACATAATTCTTCACAAATCAACCACTGCCATCCTTCACCAACCAGGACCTACAAATACAAGTAAGTGTATTTGATTTTCATCATTCAATACTTACTTAAATTAATAGGTTCTTTATATTTTGTTATTAGATCTTGTTCTTTCCTGCATTCCTCCATCCCATCTTTTATCAATCTACCCAATCTATCACCCACCGCCTTCTTCCTCTCCGTAGCTAAATTTTAGGCATTCCCGAGCCTTCCTAGCATCTTTAAAAACCTATCCATTCTCTCGTGCAATCACAGAGAATCCTAAAACCAAGTTTATTTAATTACCACCATTTCGCCCTAGCGATGCGAGTTACCTTAATCGTCATCGGTTTCTACTCTTCACCGGCATCGGTCACCCGACCAACATCGGTTACTGTGTCTCTTGTCAAATTTCACTAAATCTCCCCTAACAACATCCAAAACTCACAAAACCTCACCTAAACCTGATACCCCACCTACAACCTCACCACATACCTTCCCAACTCTTTGTGCAGGAGACACAAAGAAATCCTGAGACACCCGTTTTGACATTCTTCCATTATCCATAAGAACCGATATTAGGCACCCTAACCGTGCATCATCGCTACCCTCTGTCACCGTTGTTGTTTAACCTAACCACCGTTGGTTCCTGTGTTTTAATTTTAATTAAAACAACACCAATTTTCACCTTCTGAAACTATTTTTCTCCATTCCTCTTTTTTTTTGTGTGTCATTTATAGAGAGCAGATTACCAAGTCTATGCCAACTCACATGGTTTTGACTCGTGTGCCAAGCCAACACCCTTGTATTCCACACTATCCTTTAGCCGCTCTCGCCTAGCCCATCACCACCTTCCATTCTATCACCCATGGATCCCAGATCACCTATCACCATCCACACCGGTGACGAGGAGTTTGCAAGACTCCTTGACCAAAACCCCATTGCCTTACAATATTATCTCACCCATTCATCTACTCGAGATTCATTAGGACAACTAGTATATGACATACCTGTGTCCATTCCTCCTACCCTCGCACCCACTTCTACATTGGCTAGTACTAGCTCAGCATTACCTTCTTCCACCTTACCACCTGTGGTGTCCCAACTTGACCCCACATCATCAATATATACCGCACCTACGACATATGTCATACTTTTGACGTCAGTCGCTCCTATGGTGTTAACCATTCCTTCATCAGCCCCCTTGAGTGTAGGACCATCTGCACCCACCACCTCTTATATACCCATTGCTTCTCATCCACCCATGATGTCGGCATCCCACACTCCCTTCCAAAACATTGTCCTTTCCATCCCACGTCTCTCCCTCCAATTACCACGAGAGTTGTCACATCCACTCCACCTACCTATACCTATCACCAACAACCTCTTGTTTCATTTGTTACATATTCGGGATACTTTCCACTACATCTATTCCCCCCTCCCAATTCTCATACTTGGCACCACCATATACTGGGATGTCATCCTCATCATACACTCATCATCTACCCCTTATACTGCAGGGGTGCCCAATCATCACAACCTACCAACGACCTTATAAAAATGATGATGGAAAAGATGTAGACATTGGAAGCATTGGTTTCCGGCTCATGTACCTCTTTGACCTATGATGAAATTTTCAATGAGCCCATTTATCTGTCTATTCCCATTCGTTCATACCCTACACATTGGGAAATGCCTAAATTCAATCGGTTCAACAAAGAAAGAGGACCCGCAAAACACTTGTGGTCTTTCAAACTGGGTGTTATCTAATCGATCATGATGATGTTATGCTCTTGAGGACATTCCCAATGTCCTTGACAGCCCATTATTGGGTTGGTATAACAGCTTTACCTAAGCATTCCATTTATTCATTCAACCATGTGGCTCAATCCTTTCGGACCATTTTTCGATCAATATCATCAAGAAGGTCACCATGACCGACTTGTACTCAACACGACAATACGAAGACGAATCTATTGTAGATTTTTTCACTTGTTGGCAAAGCCTCATTAATCAACTTACATTCCCATTACATCATACAACTTTAATTGAATTATTGACCAGGGGCTTGTGCTAGACATTTATCACCAACTCTCTACATCCAAACCTTCTGCACTTTTGATGAGGCATTTACCATGGCCCGAAGCTAGAAATACATGCCCTTGAAGAAAAGAAGCGACAACTATGTAAAAAAATGCTATGTTCAAATCAAATGATACTTTTTCTTCTTCCAAACCCCAAAATACCTATTCTAAAACCAAGGGGCCTACCAACGCGATCGTTTTATAATCTGGCCCGTCTCATCCATCTAACCAAGCAAAACCTTCATCTAACCTTTCCCCCATCCAGACCTTTCAGTTTAGAAGAGAGCAATGCAAGTATGCCCCCATAGGAGATCCTTACTCCATTGTTTTAGAAAAAATCTTGAAAGTTGGAGCCATTACCCTTCCACCCATCAAACCACATACTAGTTTTGACCCTCCTGTCCTATGCCCGCATGGTACAAGGAACATGATTATTACAACTACCATCGCATTAAAGGTCATAGCGACGGTAATTGTATAACATTCAAAAACATTGTCCAAGAAATGTTAGATAATGGAGATCTCGTCTTGGATAACCCTAACGCACCGAATAATCAGAACTTGCATATCTTCAAGAATCCATTTCAATCACACCCTACCATTTAACCAAACTGAAAACTCATCGAAAAATGACAATAACGTTTGTGAGGTTCATGTTGTGTTTGAAATCATACCGACCCTTCCTCAATTTCCTCATGTTCCCTCTATCAAGGAGATTCTCACACGAGCTCCTTTACCCACGGAGGAACCTGTTTCATCTACTCCTTTACCCACAAAGGAGTATCCCTTGTCTCCCCCTTCACCCACGGAGGAGTTCACCATATCTGCTGATGTAGTTTCCCCTCATACTTCTCAATCTGATAAACAACCCACAAGATTAAATCTCCTACCCATGGGAGAATCATGCTCACCTTCCTCTCCACCAAAAGAGGAACCTACCTCATCTTACTCATCATCTCCCCTACCCATAGGGGATCCATTAGAAGCACCTCTTCCTATTGGTGACAACTCTCCATCAGCCTTCAAAGATCCTGTTGATTTACTCTCGGCTCTTTTACCCACAAAGTCTGAATCCAATCGTTTCCCTATCTCACAGACATTCTTTACAGGGATTACTACCAAATCAACATCATCTCCTCCTATAAAAGTGTCATTTTCATATCTGGCTGACCATTTGGATTATGTTGATAATTCCATGCTTTAGGGATGCCTTTGGATACCCTTCTCAACCCATATGCAAATTTCATCTTTTGATACCTCCATGATCTATCCAAAAGTATTTTAGACAACCAAACCAACCATGCCCATGCCAGTTGGAGTGGCCTCTTCTTCATCACCCTTGCCCACACTTAAACCTTTACCAACAACCAAACTTGTTCCTATGCCTAAAACCTTACTCTGCACCTATGCCTTCCCACGTACCTAATCAAGCACTGCTACCGCATTGGGAGTCATGTCGACATCAAGCCTAGTCCATCCTCCTATCAAACTGGATTTAGCCACATCCTCACAAACCTACAAAAAAACTATTCCCCCACCTAAGAGGAAAACCCAACTTTCTAGGCCGCATACACCGGTTTCGCCCGCTACCCCTCTTTCACCTTCACCTCTTCCATCTATCCTAGGACCTCACCCATCAACCTTGACCAAGCAACCTCTAACCCAAGGTAAACTAAAAACACAAGAGCCCATCTCCTCATCATGAGCCTCTGTTACACCTAACTTACCTACATAGCGTATACCTTTACCATCACCTGCAACCTTTTTACCACCTATACCCACACCAATCGGTAGCCTCGTCACTACCTATGGTATTCCCCACTCTTCAACCAATACCCTCCACCTTACCTCTTCCAAAAACCTTCACCGCACCTCCATTATCACCTTGGCTAACCTGTCCCCTTCCATCATCTGCCTTCCCTTCTACATCACGTACTCCTTCTTCACCTTTACCTATGAAGGTGCAACCAAAAATGCAAGAGCCACTACCCCCAAAGAGGTAGTCAAACCTACAAAACCTTCAACCACTATTTCATCTCGCTATATCTCTTTACCTAAGAAGGTACAACCCAAACCAACAACAAGTACTACCTATCAAACCAATAATCAAACCTATTCCACCTCCCATGGCACCTCTCCCACAAAATCACCCACACTTTCATCCAAACCCACACTTACCTCACATTGTGATCCATTGGCAGGGTCTTATGCCAACATCTTAGCAAACCTTTTAGAGACTGTTGTCATCACATTACCACCCCTTAGACCTTACAAACCACTCAAACCCAAATTAGTAGGGTTTGACGATACCAAAATTTGCACCTATCATCGTGTGCCAAGGCATGATGTAGAAAACTATAAGGCTCTAAAGACCATTCTTCTCCAACTATGTCCTCCTAAAGAAATTTTTTATGACGATGATATTTTAAACGAGGACCCTGTTCTACCCTTCACCTATCATCACACATCCTCACCCTTACCTATTCAATGACCCACATCTCCACCTCCACAACCTTTTTATCCGCCTCCAACATTCAAGATCAACATGGTCCGCATAAGAGAGTTAGCCAAACCTCCGCCCAAATGTCAATGCACTACCTTCTTTACACAACACCAGTATATGCCCTCACCTTACTATTGCTTATCCTATCGCTACACATATCATGACTCAGCTGCTCCCTCACCCCATATTAATATGGTTAGCATTTCCACTCACACCCAGAAAGACAAAGGAAAGGAGAAAACAACCAGCCCATCTACCAATCTTGTGCCCAATATACCATCTACACCCACACCAAGAATCACCATTCGGGGACCCACATACCCTATTTCTGATGGGGTCACCCATCGTATAATGATCAAATAGTTACACCAATCTCCTCTCAAAATGTCATTATATGACCTTGTCCAAACCTCTGAGTCTCACCGACAGGCCCTCATGGAGGTTTTGTAATCCATCGAGGTTTTACCTAATGACCCTACACCTATGGCCTCCATGATCACTCCTCACCATGTGGCCTCTCTCACCACTTCATCCCCTTCCTCTGCACCCACTACCACTCATCAAGTAGCTGCTCTCAGTTTCTCTAATGACGAGATTGTACCTCTCCAATTAGATGATCTTGATCCCGCCCTTTTCATTTCCATCTACATTGATAATATACGTGTTCGATGTATTATGATTGATGGTGGTGCTAGCATCAACATTATCTCCTCCCATGCGTACAACCAAATGTGCATCCTGTCAATTACATGCATAATAACCCAATTATGATGCGTTCATTCAATGATGTCATAACTTCAACCCTTGGCACCATCATTCTCCACATTTGTGTGGGCCCCGTACCATTCCAAAATTATTCTGTCTTAGAGGGGGAATTCTAGTATAACATGTTGCTTGGCTGAACTTGGATCCGCGTCATGGGTTGTGTTCCTTCAACCTTACATCGCTGTGTAAAATTTGAACATGAAGGACATAACTATACCATTCCATCCAATGACCCTTCACCATTCAAAACTTGTAATATGTTGTATTGACCTAATGATGTCCTTATACCAGTTAAGGCATCTACCACCGTTGTCACCTCTCCTTCACCCATGGCCCCATCCACCAATGTTTCCACTACCTCTCCCACACCTAACTCCTCTATTCCCACTTTGCCGTCGCAGCCTCTTCCACTAACCCATCTACTTCTCAACCAACCAATGCTTCTTCTTCCCCATCATCCAGTAATTCATCCATTCCCGCTACCCACATATTGACTACCGATCCCTTAGAAGGTGTTTTTCAACGTCTCACTCTAGGGGAGTACCGCATGTACAACATCAACACATTCCTTACTCCTTAAGAGTATGGTAACCTTCACCAACATCCCCTTAATGATTATCACAATGGAAAAGTTTTCCTTATGGTTCTCCCTACCTTCACACCAACCTAACATATGGGGGATTGATACGTATACCTACTCACCCAAACCACCTTCCAAACGAGACCATTCTCATATGACCTTCAATCTCTCACAAACCACCATTTCTCCCATACCTTCCTCCATCATTTTTCATGGAAGGGATTTGGTTTTGGTTTCTATGAACAAGGATTCCATATTGTCATCTCGTGCACCACTCGTAAACATAAAGACCATAGTGGTATTGGCTTTGCTAAACCATCTCCCAAGAAGGATCGATTCGAACTCATTGAGCATGATAAATGTTTTCCACCCCATTCACCAACGTCACCACCTTCACCTATGGAGTCTATGGATCCAGAATCCATTCCTCCTAAAAAAATTCATGAACACCATTTCCTTGGGACCTTTAACTTATCAACGAGATGGTGAGGCTCCCTCTTCTCTTCCCTTCCTGTATCCTGACATGATTGATGACGATACACCTTCTATTAACATCGTTCAATGTTAGGACAATGAGTCTATTCTCACCTACCTTGGTGCAAAAGATTCATATATTCACCGATCATTACCTTCTGAGACACAAACCATGTTAAATGAATCAACCATCGAAATCAATATTAATACTCAGGACGACCCAGCACATTCTAAAGATAGGACAATATTTAGATGTTATTGAACATGAAGCTTTTACTTCTTTCCTCTGGGATCATAGCAACACTTTTGCTTGGTCCTATGCTGATATGCCCAGTATTGACCCAAACATTATGGTCCACAATATCGTCACTATTCCTAAAGCCAAACCCATGAAACAAAAGCTACAAAAATGCATCCTCGCATTTCCCTTCTTGTCAAAAAAGAGCTACAATGCCTTCTTTCGATTTCCTTCATCCTACCCATTAATTACCCTCAATGGATTTCTAACATTGTTCATGTCACAAAAGTGACAAGGGGACTCCACATTTGCACATATTTCGTGACCTTAACTTAGCTTGCCCCAAAGATGACTTTCCTCTACCTAGTATTAACCAACTAGTTGATCTCACCGTTGGCCATGAGATGCTATCACTCATGGATGGTTTCTCAGGTTATAACCAAATATTACTTTCCTCGGAAGATCAACACAAAACCACCTTCATCACTCCTTGGGGGACCTTCTGCTATCGTTTCATGCCATTTGGCCTTAAAAACATTGGTGTTACATATCAGCAAGCTATGACTTATATATTTCATGACATTATGCATCACAAATTGGAAGATTACATTGACGATATTCTTTCCAAATCCAAACATCGATGAACACCTTACCATCCTTAAGGTCATCTTCAACTATCTCATCAAATATTGTGTTCAACTTCAACCTAAGAAGTGTGTCTTCGCTATCCTTTCCTAAGCTCCTTGGTTTTATCATTTCTTTGTGTGGCATAGAAGTTGACCCCGCTAAAATCAAGGCTATTCTTGAAATTCCTCCACCAAATAACCTTCATTAACTTCATAGTTTGCAAGGCAAGTTGCAATCTATTCGTCACTTTATTTCACATCTTTCCGACCACTGTCCACCCATTTCATCATCTCCTCAAAAATGATGTCTCCTTCAAATGGGATGATGAATGCCACAAATCCTTTGACACCTTAAAACATTACCTCTTCCAACCACATGTGTTCATTCCTCCTAAGGATGACAAACCATTTTACCTATACATTTCTTCTACTGATCATTCTTTGGGTGTCATGCTCGCTCATCATGACGAGTAACATAGGGAACACGTGGTTTATTATATAAGTCATACACTTTTAGATTATGAAACTAGATACATCACACGCCAAAAACTCTTCTTAGCCTTATTTTTTGTTGCCACTAAACATTTCCATTACCTACTTAACCACAAAACCTTCATTGTCACCAATACCGGCCCCTTACATTACATGTATGCCAAGCCTTATCAACATCAACGTGTTGTACGTTGGCTCATGCTTCTTGCAGACCTAGAACTCGAATTCATCCATCAAAAATCAGTCAAAGGATAAACCATCACTGAGCAACTTGCAGATGCACCTCTCTCTGGAAATCAATCCTCTAAATTCAATTTCCTGGATGAATCGATCACTACCCTCTCTTTGGACGATACCATTAACCATATGACCTCATTCTTTAATGGTTCCAAATGTCAGCATGGGGGTGGTGTTGGAGTTATCCTCATCCCTCTTGACGGTAATCCTATGCCATAATCTCTCAAACTAGATTTTGATTTTACTAACAATATTTTTGAATATGAAGCACTCATATTAGGCCTTCAAACCACCATCACCTTAGACGTTAAATCAATTAATATATTTGGTGATTTCCAACTGGTTGTAAACCAATTTAATGGTATATACCAATGTTGTAACGAGATACTTCAAAAGTATAAGCATCATGTTGATATACTTTTGACTACCTTTGATCGTTATGAACTTCAAACTACCCCGTGTTCCACTAATAAATTTATGAACACCATGGCCTGCCTTGCTTCTCAAATTCCCACTTCGCCTCTCGACTTGAAAATCTTTGTCATAGTACAAAGGCTGCAATCACCTTCCTATTTATTTCAAGATGTCAACCTTGTCAGAACCATTAGACCTGACCCACATGGCCTTTGGTATAAGAAGTTTGGTGATTACCTTTCCCTTTCCATTTTTCCTCCAGATCTTACTCACAATGGACAACAAGCCTTTCTCAAAAGTATCTCTCACTATGTCATCATGGGTGGTCTTCTTTATAAACATGGCTTTGATGGTATCCTCTTACGATGCCTTATAATTTCTGAAATTCCCTATACCATAAAGGAAGCTCACAACAGAATTTGTGGGGGTCACTCTAATGGTTTAGTTGTCGCTAAATGCATTCTTCACCTAGGATATTACTGGCCAACCCTAAACCATTATTTTTGTGACGATGTCAAATATTTTGTGAAATTTCGGCAACATGCTAATCTTCATCACACCTCTAGTCATGCCTTACAAGTCACGCGTGACCTTTGGCCTTTCTCTCAATGGGGTTTGGATCTTGTCGAAGAGATCAATCCTCATTCTTCCCAATGTCATCAATGGATTATTACCACTACTAAATACTACACTAAATGGGTAGAATCCATGCCTCTCATTTCTAAAAAATATAAGAAAATATGTGAATTCATCAATCATCACATCATTTATCACTTTGGTGTTCCTCACCACCTCATCACTGATAACGGAAAACAGTTCAAAAAAAAAACTTACGGAAACTTTGTGATGCCTTCGACATTCAACTTAGTTTTTCTTCACCTTACTACCCTCAAACCAATGGCCAAGCGAATCAACCAACAAAACCTTAAAAAAAATTCTTATGAAATTAGTTGACGATACTAGAAAGGATTGGCATACACACATTCCTTTTTCCTTATGGGATTATCACACTAGTATTTTTACCTCAACTCTTTCCATGCCTTTCTCTTTGGTTTACTGATGAGGAGGTTTTTACCTCTCGAAGTCCAAATTCCATCTCTTCGTATCTCACTCAAAGACATGTTCAACAATGCTGACTTTTGACAAGACCGTTTAGCACAACTCGAGTTATTAGATGAGCATTGTCTCAATGCTCTTGATCACCTCCAAATCTACCAAAAACATATCAAATGTGCCTACGATAAACGTGTCCATAAACAAACCTTCTAATTCAACGACCTCCTCCTGAAGGAAAATCAACATGTGACAAAAGAGGAGAAAAGTAAACGAGGAATATTTATTCCTAACTGACTTAGACCCTATATCATTACTCATACCTATGGATCAAGTGCTTATCATTTGTCTTCACTCAAAGGTAAACCCAAACCTGAGCCCCTCAATGCCTTGCATCTTTGACCATTCTATTATTGAATCAAGTCCTATATCACATTTTTTCTATCTAAACGTTCATCCCTTAAGCACCATTCACCTTCCATTTACCTATTTTTAGGATCAATGACTATACAAGAATCACGTTATTAACCATCACTTTTTAGTAGTATCTTAAATATGAGTACCATGGCTCTACTCATGGCATGATTCTCATGGATACTTTTCATCTATTCCAAGATGGAATCTCATGTTCGTTCATCACTTAAAAACCCATCTTTCATAGATAACCTCTGTGTACTATAGTTTTGTCTTCATAACAGAGCCTATCTTTCTTTATATGCTTGTCCATGACCTAAAAGTCCAAAAAAATCAAAAAGCAATATATGGGACTTTCAAATTCAAAACTCCTTGAGTCAAAATTCTCGCAAAAATATGACTCCCTCAAAAAGGACATCTACTTTTCTCTACCTTTCTGCTATAAATAGATTGATCCTTGAAATACAATCATACGAAGCTAGCCATATTGTATATAGTCTATCACCAAAAGAAGACTATTCTTGTAAAAATAAAATAGGAAAATATATTCTGAAGCTTCTCGCATCGATTAGCTTCACAAAGATCTCAAGGAGATATTCTACTCATCCCACATAGACTTCCCGTATCGATCAATCTATAAAAACAAAAGCAAACTTTTTTCGTCATGGACTTGCCTATTTTGATCTCGGGTCTCTTGCCAAAAAGACATGTTGTCGCACACCAGGTTACGCTAAACCAACCTTCTTTTACCTCACCACCTTGCCTTTCTAACCTTCCACCTACTCAAGGGACATGCCGCAAATATGACATTTCGTGATCATGTGACCTTCTTCACCCATAGAATAGTCAATCATGCAACGCCTTTTAGGGTCCTACGTTCATAAGCCAATATTTGGTATCCTAGACTCATCAAGGTTCTTATCAATTAGGCGGCACTTTCATCTCCTTTTACCATTCACCTATTTTTACTTGTTGATCCTCCTATACAGGACCAGACCATCGACACCTACATTCTAGGAATTCCTCTTTCACCAAAATCACCCATGTCAAAATGACCTAGACTCAACCATGCCTAAATGACCTAGATTCAATCATACCTAAAACCTACCAACATGTTATTTTACCTCATCATATTCTTCCCTAGCTTATGGGAGAACTACATCGGCATGAGGCCCCTTTTTATTGGGGCTATGTAGGCAACACTCCGAGGGCATGGGGCCCTTGGAGGTTAGCTTGACCACTCTTTACCCTAACCAATTTTCCCCCTTTTTCTATTCACATTCTACCTTAGTTAGTTTCCATTTTACACAACACTTGGAAATTAAACAAACATATAAACATACATACCTACCATTTGATTACATCATCATATCATACATTCCACATTTCCATTATATCAAACAATTGGAAATTTACACCACAACATACATATACATCATCATTTATTTTCCATACTACCAATCACTTGGAAATTAAATCAAACCCAAAAACATGACCAAATCTTGCAAATACCTCGACTCCACCATGCCTATACCTAACTCCATCATGCCTAACTGACCTAAACTCCACCATGCCTAACTGACCTAAACTCAATCATGCCTACATGACCTCGACGCAATCATGCCTAATTCACCTAGTTTCCATCAATACACAATAACAATGGAAATTAAAACAAAGTACATCATTCATCCAATAAACATCGTAAACTATATAAATGGGAGAGTTTGTGTATCAATACATATATACACAGATATAAATAAATACAAGTATCTCAAATCACTCAGATACAACCTCACTATCTTCGGCACGTAGGCCGGTATAAAACTCAAACTCACAAAAATATCATATACAACCTCACTATCTTTGACATGCGGACAAGATAAATATCAAAAATCAAAATAATGATCTATCAAGTGAATAATCATCACCCCATCTGATTTCCTCTGGGCTAGTCTCACGTGTCTCCTCCTCTCTATCTTTCTCGCCACCCTCGTCATCTCTAAACCCTCCATGGGTCTAGGACTAATCTCCTCCGGACCACACTGGACTCTAGCCTATGAGAACTTGTAACCTCTCCCTGGCCTTGTCCATGGGCTCTACAACCCATGTACTCCTGAACTGTGAGTCACGGATCTTTTCGCTCACTACTAGCTACTTGTTGGGCTCAGTACTCGGCATATCAAGCGACATCTATCTTGGCGGGTCATCGGTGACCACGATAAGTAACGAGCCTCATTCAAGGAATCCTTGAACCTCACCATCGACACCATCTAAGGTGGTGACATGGGTCTCAATGCACCCAGTGAGCCATGTCCTCGTTAATACTAGTCTCATTCCATGTACCTATGATCCATGTCCCCATCCTGTACTATGGGACCTGTCCTGTTGTTGTTGCCTATAGTATGGGACCATATCCCTAGGCCTATGGAGGGACCTTTGTTGTAATTTGGACCTGTAAGGCTGCTAAATATGCCTATGCAGTGGCCAACTAGCCCTGTAAACTAGCCACCTTTACCTATAAGGCAGCCACCCAACTCCATCATCATCTCCACCTGTGCAGCACTGTACATGTGCCAACCGGGCCCGGCTGGAAGGCCGTCACTTGAGCCTTTACATGGTGGCCACATGAGCATGTGCCCCAATAAATGACCCTATAAACATGTGATCTCGCATCTGTGTGTGGTGGCCACCTTTTCTGACAATGCATCTCTCTGAACTATGACCATAGCAAGATCTGGACTTCCCTGGCCTCAGTGGTGCCGCTGCAGTTGTGTCGCCCAAGCCACTACTTATATCCATCAGTGACTCCTACATCATCAATCCATCTATCTACCACCTACTCCTCCTGCCTTGTTGGCACACTCAGACGTGGTGGAGACATGGGTCTCTCCACGTCATCTCGGTGGTACAATGGAAAAGGTGGGGGTACATCTTGTGGCAGCCCAAACTATCGTCTAACTCTATCTACAAGTATCATCTCATGCTCGTTAGCATGACGCCCCTGTATCCACCTCAATAGTTGGAGCTCCTCTAACTCCTCTACCATGCCCATGTACAAGGGATAGCCAATATATGGCCTCCACACAATATCAACTCCTGAAAAACCCTCCAAAGAACTTCTGTAGTATGAAACATCATATGTGGCCCTAACCACCCTTGATGTCCCACCATTTGGTACCCATCGTCTGTATCCAACTCGGAGCAAGCCACCCCGAACCAATCATGTCATGGAAAACCAACTGGGTGCACACATACGATGTGTTCATATGCCCAATAGTGTAGTAAAAAGGTATAGCACATCCTGAACCTCCTCAATCTCCCATAAGCCCATAGCTCCCTATATAACTAAACTAGGAATTTTGGTGCCCAAGAAAATAAAATCCGCTCCTCCATCATATCTTGGAGCACTCCCATCAGTGCTCATGGGAATATCCCACCCTCAGAATTTGGTAGTGCAAAACAACCTACCGCCTCCATCATCAAGTCAGACAACCTCATCTCTTGTGGGTAGGTTGCATACATGTCCCCATATGTGAGACTCGTGTTGTGATAAGTCAACAAGCCCATCACCTCCCTAAAAACAGCCACTATCGGCTCCACCGATGCCTCATAAGAAATTGAATATACTAGCTTCCCAACAATAGGAAGTCACAGGATCCTATACACATCCTTCAAAGTGACGCTCATCTCACTCGTCAATAAGTGGAAGGTATTGGTCGCTGAATCCCATCATTTAATGAGAGCGATCATCATACTGTGATCATGAACTATCTTCCTATATCATCGGAACCCGATAAGTCTGACCTTAGTCATATGCTCCCACTCCTCCATTATCACGTTGGACCACATCTATACCAATAGAGGTTGTATTATGTCTGCATCCGGAGTTGGTCTCTCACCTGCATCATCCAAACAAGACATTGTCAAGACTTTCCCATATCAACACACCCATTACCCGACTTACCTATTATACACCATACCTATTACCCAACACACCTATTACCTATTACACCATACCCACACAACAACCCTACCGACTACCCCTTTTACCCAACCCAATTTTACACCCATTTCTCCTCTTGTAAATATTCATGATTTAATCAAATAAAAAACAAAACATTGCATAGTAAAATAATAAAACCAGACATATTGTAATTCATTCGGGATAAATTCCCAATGGAGAGATTACATATAAATAGCTCAATGAACTCATATAAGTAAGGATTCAAGGCTAATCTCTAAGTCCTCTCAATATCCCAAATATATCTCAACTATGAGTTGTGCATTACAACTGTTTTGCACACTCATATATTATTTTATAAATATTAAAAACTATTACTACCAAATAACCCAAACCACTCCTAAGTGTTCACACTATGAACAATATTTTTGTAATAGTCACCCCCTTAGTGTGAACATGGGGAAAGTTATCTCCTATACCTACTCATGATCTACAAAGAAATGAAGGTTTTCAATGAGTACCAACAACTCAAACAATATGAGGTTTTCAAAGAGAACCTCCAACTCAGAAAATGGTTTTCTAGTGGAACCAACCACTACATAGCAGCGTACATTATTTTGCTCACATCATTGTTTCTAACTTAGAGGGATTACAAAACAGAAATTATGCTCATGCAGGAGCTTTAAACAGGAATGTTACTTCTGTTCATTATTACAACATAAAGTAAACACACCACACAACAAAAATAAAAGGTCACCAATACCATGAAGCAATCTCTTTGTTGGTGACTAACAAGAGATGCCAATTTGCCTCCATCCTCCTATGCCTCCATCCTCCATCAGGCACTACTTAGTATAGGTAGTCATCTTCATCCTCCTTCATTCAGGTTCATATTCTTCTTCATTCTCTGACTCTTCTTTAACAACTGCATTAGCTTCATCCATTTTCAGCTTTCCTTTTATGATGTCCTTGGCACAAGTAATACAGAAAGAAGATTTATGTCCTTTTTTCTTACAATAAAAGCATTCTAATTCCTCTTTTTTTTTAAAAAAATTAGTATGTTTCCTTTTAATATAAAGAGCAGTTTCTTCCTCAATATCTTCTTTTGTTCTTTTTTCTTCAGCTAGTAATGCAGAAATCATACCTTCAAGTGAATGAGAAGGCATTTGACCAAGAGTAAAAACTACATTACTGTATTTTGGAGGTAAACTATTTAATAAAATAGCTTTTGCATCTTCATCATCTACCTGAGCACTTACTTCCATTAGTTGTCTTAGAAGAGATCTAAGATCGTTAATATGACTTGACATAGTTGCACCCTCATTCATTTTCAACTTGAATAACTACAACTTAAGTGAGAATTTAGCATTCACAGCCTTTGCACCAAATTTTTGACTTAGCAAATCCTTTGTCATCCCTTGTTTTCCATTCAAGCAATTTTACAGCATCTGTTGGTTCTGATTCATTTCCACTCACAATTCCTCAAAGGTTCTTGTTCATTAATTGTATTTGTATTTTCACCTTCCATGTGTGAAAATTTAATCCATTGAATTTATCTAATGGAATTTCCATAATAGGTGTCGAACTCAATCGAAAATGCACCCTTACAATAAACTTTAAACACTGAAAGTAAAATTTTCTAACATATTTGCCAAAAATGGAAAAAATAAATTTTTTTTTGTCCAAAGAAGAAAAACACAAGATCAATGTGTAGAGATAGAAAAAATACACATTTTTTTAAAAAAAAGGCACATTAATTTGAGTTACCAGCTAAAAGTTATGGCAATTTTAAGTTATAACTCCAACATCTTCCTGGACCCTTTCCAAATTTGGCAAAAAAATTATGTCCTATTTTTTTCATCTACGTCAAAAAAGGAAAGAAACACAATACCTCTGTCACTACGGATCCAGATATTGCAAGAAGTCACGTTGTAGCCAAGTATGGATTCACCTAAGTGAAGCATCACCGTTGTTGGTAGATAAACACGCAAGTCACAAATTTGATTCCAATGAAACACGCAGGTCGTAGATTTGATTCTAATGAAACACGCAGGTCACAAATTTGATTCCAATGAAACAAATTCGTTCCAGATCTAAATGCCTCACAAACTCCTACAGGTTATCATTGCGGTCTAACCCGCTCTGATACCAAATCTTGTAAATATCCATGATTTAATCAAATAAAAAACAAAACATTGCACAATAAAATAATAAAACCAGAGATATTGTAATTCATTTGGGACAAATTCCCAATGGAGAGATTACATATAAATAGCTCAATGAACTCCTATAAGTAAGGATTCAAGGCTAATCTCTAAGTCCTCTCAATATCCCAAATATCTCTCAACTATGACTTGTGCATTACAACTGTTTTGCACACTCATATATTATTTTATAAATATTCAAAAATATTACAACCAAATAACCCAAACCACTCCTAAGTGTTCACACTATGAACAATATTTCATGTAACAGCTCCTTACCATCCTCACCTATTCTAGTTCAGTTCACCTACTTCCCCACCCCACATTGCCGACATAACATGTTACCCTACTTCCTCTACTTCAACCTTCATTTACACCTTTGTGCCTATTTTTCCCCCTACATATCCCTTTTTTACCTATCTTCTCCTCAAGCTAATTGACGTCATTCTACTTGACCTGCATTGGTCCTTCTTTATCTTGGTGATTATTTTTCATAATGTTGTAACTGCTGAAATGAAGGCAAACATGTTAAGATATATTTTTGATCTTAAGGGAATGTGTTGCTAATCTGGATTCTTGCATACTGTAATTTGTTTACATGGGACAGCAGTTATTATTGCTTGTATGTTTGCTGATGTGACGACAAATTTGTCGTATGCTTGCTGAACTCTATTTGCTGATTGACAACACACCTTGAATCAATTCCATTGATCCAAGGTATGCTGTGGCCTTCTTGTAATCGCTTTGTCGATTTACTCTTAAACCGGACTGAAGGTTGATATAAATGTGCAACACCTGATTTCAGGTATGAATAGCTGGCACGTAGATGCCAACGGAAAAGGTTCGATTCCCGAACCATGCACTATTGAAACATGAGACCTCGTAAGGTGATAAATGCCTGGATGCGGGTGGCTCAGGCATGTTTAACGTGGGACGAAACGTCCTGCACAACACTGAATTTTGATGACAGTCGGAAGGACTTGTTTGGAAGTTGATTAATTAGGTGTTAGGGGGAATTAGATCCTAATCTACTCCTAAGTTCTACCTTACATCCTAAACTACTATCCTAAGTGGATTTTTAAATTCTAAATGGTGAAAATAGACCTAAGTTCTATTAACCTAAGAACTAGGCGGTGACCTAGGTTTGAACACTATTGTTAATCCTAAACTAATCCTAACCTAAGGAAGGGGACGCACAGACCCATGGGAAAGGATAAGGATGGAAGGAAATTTAATGGCATTGAATGAAGGTCCTTACGTGGACAGCGCCAGTTTGGCGGGAACAGGGAAAAGCTAGAGGTATCTAGTTAGTTATGGAACTAAACTCTGTTTGCATGCAAAAATTTGAATTTGGAAGTTCGCCAACCCAAGTCGGCGGTGGCGTGAGGAAATAGAAAAAGGCAGAGCCTTTAATGCATTCAATTTTCTTGGTCATCGTGACCAGCCCGCCTTGGAAAGAGTATGGAGGAATTTTTTTGGTTGTTTATTGTGTTGTTCGATTTTTGGGAAGTTGCTCTGCATTTGGTTTTTCTTGGTTCAGTCGAACCAGTTGTGATTGGTTGCTATCTCTGTTTCTTGGGAAATTGAAGGCTATTTTCGAGCCTGTAGCAGAAGGTGATTGTTGGGAAACTTGTCGCTGTCGCCGTGGAAGGAAATACCTTCTGTAGCAGCTTTTCTTCGAGCATTCGAGGAAGAATACCAGGCATGTTAAGCCCTTCTCTTTAAAACTCTTGCTTTGCTTAAACGTCTCATTAAAACAACCCTGCTCTTCTGATGAAGGGGGTTTTGGGTTTATTTGATTGCTGTCATGACTGAGATGATTTGGGTTTAGTCGATTTTGCTTTGTCATGTTGGAAATGATTGGGTAGAATCGTTTTCTTGCTGTTGTGATTTGAACTGTCTTTGTATATATATTTGAGTTGGAAATACCGCCATGCTGTGTTGGTTTGTTTGACAGTAATGGGGAATTCGTTAGGTATGTTATGAAACTGTACATGTTGTATGAGTTTGTTTTTCATTATTGAAGCAATCGTTCTTTTGCTAATACGAACTTGAGTGATGGAACGTATTAACTGTGCGAGTGTTTGAAGTTGTTTCTTTACTGAAATTTTTAAAGGAAATGAGTTCCTTCTTCTTCTGTTGTTTTAGATTTGGAAGGAAACGGTAATTGGGTTTTATTGAGCATTATGAGCTCGGTTCGAAGGAAGTGATAGTAATATTCTTATTGTTGTGCTTTTCTTTTGTAAAATTTAACGAATACGACTTGGGTATTCGTGAAAGTTAAGGAAAGTAACTGTTTTCCTTCTGAACTTATAGATGAACTGTATTTTCTCTTGCCTTGGTGGAAAGTTGATTTTGTTGTGTCTTATTGATGCGGTTTGATCTTCCAGTTCGGACTGTAGTTGTGAACAAGAACTTGGTTTTGTATTTTTGTGCAAATAAATGGAGAAATGCATGGGAATTAGCTTGCTGTTGAGTCTGTCTTGACTGTACCAAGCTTACGTATTTAATACCCTATGCGGGTTTGCCTTGATAGAGGTATTGATATATGATTATTGTATTTTGAGTTCTGTACATCATTGAAATCATAGGAGAATGTTGTTTTGGATTTAAATGTTGATCGAGAAGAAACTCGAACTGGGCATTCTTTTCATATGGTATATTGAATAAAATTTGTGCATGCTGTGCGAGTTGGTTTTGGCATCGTTTCTTTTCTGAAATTAATAGGAAACGAGTTCTTCTTCCTCTGCTGTTTTAAATTTTGAAGAAATGTTAAGTGGGGATTTATTGAACTTTATAGGTTCAGCTTGATAGAAGTGACAGTGGTATTTAGATTATTTTTCTGAGTGTTGTTTTCTTCTGTACAAATGGAAGGTTGAAATGTTTCGTGGGATCTCTAATTTTGCACTGTCATTCAAAAAAAAAAAAAATGAATTCGACTGAGTGATTCTTGTTATGCTTGAAGAAAATGGATGTTTTCTTATTAAAATAGTTACAGGGATGAATTTATTTTCTCTCTTGCTGTTTGAATACTGGAACTAGCACTAGAGCTTCACTGTACATCCGGATTGGGCTTGCTGTAGGTAACAACAATGTGCAAATTGTTAATTATGAACTGTATGCGTTCATGGATATAGAAAGTCATGTGGATAATTGATTAAGTGACTGTATAACTGTTTGTTCGGTTAGAATACAGTGAAAGAAGTATGAAATCTTTTAGTACAGTAGGTACATAGTATGCATTCTTTATAATGCTTGTTCTATGATGGATACGATGTTTTACCAACTTGTTTTTGGTATTCGTATGTGCCTGCTTGAAAGGGAGTATTGATATGGATAATAAATTCTTCCTTGTCTTTATTTAAAGCTGAATATGAATGGAATTATTCTTTGCTGCTGGAAAGTGAATTCTGAATGGATTTTGTAAGTTTCACTCTGAACTGTTATCTTGATTTGATGTCTCGTTTGGATTCAATTTTCAGTACAGTCATGAGGAAAGGAATAGGAATGTGGATGGATAACTTGGAATAATGATCATTTCTTCTCTCATACAGTTGGAAATCTGTAATCGTTTAAGAACGAATTTTGTATTGCTTGGGTTTAAGCATCTATATTTATTGTTGTTTGCTTTTCTCATCTGTACTTGATTGCTTGAAATCAAAGGAGATGCATGAACTGAAAGGAAAGTAATTGGTTTACATTTCAGTTAGATTTTATCCTTTGCATTTATTACTAATGTAAGGAAAGGGAAGGGATAGCAGTTATGATTATAACAGCAGTATGCTTTTACTTGTATTCCTAGTTCTTACAAATGTTGTAATCTGGAACTGTCGAAGGAAATTGCATCTTGTAATGGTTATGTGGGAAATAGGACAGAAATCCTTTGACTGATTGGGATGGTATTTAGATGGTTCAGTTGTCATGTTGTTCATTCTTTTTGATGCTTAATTCTTGATTGATGTTCTTATTAACGTTTCATAAAAGCAGGGTTCTTTTATTGAGACAGTTAATTTGAAGCACCTCATTTTAATGACAAGTGCTTAATATGCTCAGTTCAATGAACTGACCCGTGCAAGTAATTTTGCAGATGGAACTTGAGTAAAATGAAGACATGGCTGTTTTCTGATACTTCTTTTGATTGTCTGAAGATGAATTGTATTTGTTAGTTATTATTCCTCTACGAGGAATTGTGAAAAGAAGAAAGTACATTCTTCTATCTATGAGTTGTAACGTTGTTTAATATAAACTAAGTCCAGTCATTTGGACTGGAAAATGTATGGATTATGAAATGGATTGATGAATACAAATACAAGTGTGATATTTTAATGACTATATCAGTTTGATATTGTTGATTAAATTGGAAATATAATGTTATTTCTTGATTTGGAATTATTCAATTGTCCTTGGATGGATTTAAAGGGAACTGATTTCTATTCTTACCTAAATGCAACTTTTAAGTTGAAATGTGCAATTAGTTCATACTTGGGTTAAGATGAATTTTTAATTGACATTAAAAAGGATTAGGAGGAACATGATCTCATAACTGATAGGTATTCAGGATTAGCTTGGAAGCTAAGGAATATCAAATAACTTAGGAGCAACCGAACTTCGCATTCGGACTCCGTTAATAGCCTCGTATGTTAAATTCAGAAAGAAAGGATATGGGATCAATATATCCAGGGCTAATAGACCTTAACTATGTAAGGTTAAGGAGAATAAATGAATACATTTATTGAGAATTAGACCTCGTTTAAATGACGTCTAATAAGCTGGAATTCTGAATTTGGTTACAGTTGTGAAAAACTTGGTTAAGTTTAATAGGTTAAACTTATTACGTCTGTCGGTAATGGGCTGCTTAATCCAATGATTAAGAAAAGAACCAAGTAGAGAAAATGCAACCCTTCGGTATGAAGGAGAAGATGCATAGCAAGCTAGAAGATGGATTTAGTCTCTCTTAGCTCCATACAACTGTAACAGGAACGAGGATAAAGGATCAGCATGGTTGCTGAAAGTTGATCTTAAATATTAAGATCATATCCAAATCACTTGAGCTGGATGTGTACTCTCGATGGGAGGATTCCGTAGGACATTGACATACGCCAGCTACAGCAAGGTGTCTTCATGAAGGCGGGGCCTTCATGACGACACAATGTTATAGCTGACATATTACAATGCCCTCCCGAATTAAATCATCAAGATTACATAAGCTGAATATTAAGATCTTGGTTGGGGATAGGAGTATGATCACGTATACGGAGTGACTCCAGAGGACTAAAGATAACTAGACACACGGAGTCATTTAGGAACGACATCGTATGTCTGCGTATCTTTAGTTACCATGAGTGCCTTCCTATACTCGTTCATATTGCTAGTTGGAGTTAGAATTTGACCTTATTTTGGAAGGACTGGTAGGAACCAGGAAAGACCATTCTAGATAACAGGTGAAGTGAGGTGAAGGACGTATTCCATTGGTGTGTATCACATCCAGGAATATGATCATGCAAAGCATGTGAAAATCTTTGGCCAAAGTATCGCAAGTGCTGGTTGCGTTGTCCTAATCACCTAATTTAAGATGCAGGATGTCAGATGAATATCAGTAACAGATATTCAGATAGGCTTCTTAAATGGATCACTTCGATAACCGGAAACGGTAAAGAGAACCTTGTATATATATTATACTATGCATGAATGAACATGAAGGATCGGTAGTTGCCGAGTCATGAAATGAGAGATCGTTGAAACTCCGAGCCATGAAAATGGGAGATCGGTAGTTCTTCGAGTCATTTACAGCAGCATATAGAATCTGTTATAAGATTGAATGGCACTGAATGTGTGTTCCATATTGCAAATATGTGAACAGGGAACATTAGTTTTAAAAGGAAATTGTGTGTTCCAAACTGCATTGTTTGGGCAGAGAACAATTATTAAAACTTGAACGTGTGTTTGAATTATATAATTCATAACAGAGAACGTTTTATAAAAAAATCCCTTGTTCTAGTATCTTAAAATGGGGATGTTACACCATCTCCTGCCTCTATCATGACCAAATCAATGACTCACCTCCAAACGAATCGAAACAATCGAATCGATCTCGTTGACCCGCCAATCAAATGTCAATCACCCACTACGTGGCTCGCCAACTTAGCTCAACGCCTTGTATTGTCATTTTCTAGACCTCACTTTCTCCTCTGTCATTTTCTAAAAAGTGGCAAAGTCAAAATGAATTCATAAAACATAGATTTTCTTTTTTAGACCCCAATCGACATGACCGACGTTGGTCATATCGTGCCCTAGCCAACCGACATCTGTTACACCATAACCGCATCGGTCACTTTTCATTACCTTTTACCTCACCTCATGCCCATTTTTCCTAGAAACAATATTGCTCCAACCACTTTTGACCTTACCAACACCTATTACACCCTACCCAAAAGCCTAAATTACCTATACATTTCCTTAATTGTGTTTAGGGACATGTTATTTACCTATATTCTTCCATTACCTCTGTCCTGACCTAAATACCATGACATGAATCACCTTGGTGCCGATCTGAATTTGTGTATTTGTTATACCCTGTGATGTTGTTACCCATTTTTTTAGCCTAATGACCTTACCTTGCCTATTTGTCATGTTCTTTATCCTGAAAAAACCTTTGGTGTACCGGATCATACCTAAACGTTCCTGCACCTAACCTAAGTTGTGTTTCCAGACCATATCATGTACCTTGGATACCTAAAACACTTCAACCTTGTTTGGATAAACCTATTAACCTTGGATGACGTAGAGTTTACAAGCTCTTCCACATGGTACTCGTGTCAATCTATATGTGTGTGTGCATTCGATTTTACCCAATATGACCTTTACCTATTACCCAATATATCCTCACCCATCACCCACATTGACCATACCATTACCTATAACCCACCTGCCCTCACTTTCATCACTTACCCATTTATCAAGCCACTCATCGACTCTGTCTAACACCTCATCGCTCTTGGTTGGAGGAGGATCACCTCCACCCACACTTAGGGCAACCTCACCTTTAGCCCTACCTGGTGCAACCCCACGCTCACTTGTATTTGGGGCAACCACTTCCTATTTTTGTCAACATCGCTACACTAAAAAGCTACTAGACAAAAAGGGGCAAATGTAGACACCAAATTTGGGTCACACTTCCCTTGGTCCCCTTTAATTAATTAATGTAACGCATTCAGCTAACCATGACCCCTTACCCCACATTCATATTAATTTAATTACTTACAATTGAATTAATGCTCATCCTCACACTATTAATTAAGTTAATTTACACCTCACCTAGCCACATCACCTAGACACCTCACCATGGACTTATTCTTAGTCTATTAATTAACTAAGACTGAGTCTCTACTTATCTTAACCAACTGGGACTCTTTCAAACCCTAAAATTAAAGTTTTATTCCTTCTCCAACAACACTCTTGCTTATCTAAGCACTAACCCTCACTTGAGACCCAAACTGACAATCAAAGCATGCCAAAAATAGCAAGATTTGCCTATTTTTGGAAAACCTAGGATTTCATGCCCTAACTGGCGTTGATTAATCCCCAACCGATGTCGATCATCAGAATCGTCGTCCGGTTACCTTATATACAATTTGGTAACCTTTTACGAGGTTGGTCATTCTGATTTTTGAGAGATCTCTTGCATTCAAGCACAAACCAGAGACTTCTCAACATCCAAACGATGGAATACACTCAATCACATGCTCAAGAAAGCACCTGATACTCATCCAAAGGCATTAGCATTCATGGGAGCACTCCAAGAAGTACTTTCGCGGCACTAACCACAGAATTCTTCACGGATCAACCACTACCATCCTTCACCAACCAGACCTGCAAATACAAGTAAGTGTATTTGATTTGCATCATTCAATACTTACTTAAATTAATAGGTTCTTTATCTTTTGTTATTAGATCTTGTTCTTTCCTACATTCCTCCATCCCACCTTTTACTAATCTACCCAACCTATCACCCACCACCTTCTACCTCTTCATAGCTGACTTTTAGGCATTCCTGAGCCTTCCTAGCATTTTTACGAACCTAACCATCCTCCCTCCATTCTCTATGCAATCACAGAGAAGCCCAAAAACCAAGTTTATTTAATTACCACCATTTCACCCCTATCGACATCAATTACCTTAACTGTTGTTGGTTTCTCCTCTTCACCGACATCGGTCATCTAACTAACGTCGGTTACTTATGTCTCCTATCAAATTTCACTAAACCTCCCTAACAACCTCCAAAACTCACAAAACCTCACCCAAACCTAATACCCCACCTACAACCTCACCACAGACCTTCCCAACTCTTTGTGTAGACACAAAGAGAGCCTAGACACCCACTTTTGACATTCGCCATTATCCACAATAACTGATATTGGTCATACCCTAACCGCATCGGTCTCTGTGCCTAGTAAACTGCCTTAAACCAGCAAGCTTCCTAATCATCCAAAATCAACCCAAATTGCACCAGATCTTACCCAAACCCTATCTATGACCCTCAAACCACCTACCCAACCTGCAACCTAACTCGGGACCTTCACCAGTTTAATTATTAAGCATTTAATTGGATTGACACTAATAGTAATATGAGATACCTAAATCAAAACACTAGCATTAGATTCTTTTATTTGCATGTTCAGTTATTTTATATTGAGTTATATATCAGTGGATTGACAACCGTCGAGGAAGTATCACACTTCCTGGATCTAGCTCACGCTAGGCAATCCACTAACCTTTTCTATTAACTGTATCTTGTGGTCTTGCTTTGCATTACAGGTAGTTCCTCCTAGCCAAAGGGAATCTCACACAATCATTTTGGATCGAAAATCAAACATGCACACTCAACCTTCAACCACGTGACAACAGTATTCCTCCTTGACTATTTACCTTTATCTGTTTCATTATCTACAACGACGATCCAAGTGAAACAAACACAAAATCCAAAACACTAGGGAAGCACAATTTGATGTCCCACTTGTCCCCATTTCACTTAGGGGGAAATCCAAGGGGATAAATCATGTTCAAACCCCTACTCATGTCATTTTATGAAGTTGATGTCACCCTCCAAGTCCAAATCGGGACATCGAGAGTGTGTTTTCTACCCGGGAGCATGGAAGAGTGTTTTGGTGTCAAACATTATATGATTTTAACTCCAAATCACCTTTTGAGATAATTCCACCCATTTTCAAGATCCAAATATTCCTTCTATTTTATTATTTTTGCATATTTCAATCTTGACTAGAAGGGGCAGATGTAGTGTCCTGGATTCTCACAAAAGATTATTGAGTCTTGGAACAAAATTGATGTTTCCATCATGTAGAGGGTTTCAAGATATTTCATTTGATTTTTTTCCCTCCAACTCCTTCCGTAACTCCCAAAATCATCCAGACAAGTTGGCTTTCACCATTGGAGCCTTCATTCCATATGCCTAAAATTACCCGATCTTGCACAAGTTGTTCTGACTTAAATTTCTTCCACCAAATTTTCCTAAACTGCCTTGGATGACTTCATTATTCTAACACCACCCTCAGATGATTTGAATCTTCCCTGTAAGCTTCTGAAGGGTGTTTACCAACTGCAAAATGGCCAAAAATGGCCCTTTCTAGGCCTTTAGGAGTAATTATTTTTCCTTGAATCTCAATGAATTCATTAATGTTCTTGGGCATTCATCCTGCACATCTAAACACACTTAATTATCTTGTTATCACATTCCTATGATCCAGAATGAAGGTGAAATTGAGGACAAAATGGCTAGAGGAAGGGTTCACAATGACCGGGAGAGGAAATTTTCAAGTGTGGGCTTAATTGTCATGGCCAAAATCTTAATTTTGCATGCTATACATTTAGCATGACAATAGGTTTGTATGTATGTATGTATGTATGTTCTCAAATAAATGTTTACGAAATGGTATATGATTGTGTCATGTACATCTTAAAATGTCATAGTAATATCTTACAATCGCCTAAGTCTAAACTAATTCATCTATCTGCATGACTCTCGTAGTGTGAGGTGCTACTTAGTGCATCTTCCGGTGATGAGCCTCCTTAAAAACCTCCTAGATGAGCTCTTGATGATGGAAGTTCCATCGTTTCATTGGTATACTCACTAACGTTTTAGGACCCCTCGAGATAGAAGGCCTCGCAAAGCTTCTTGACTATGTTAAGAAGGAGTTGGAATAGCCATCACATAGAGTCTCCTATAGTACGCACCCTCCTACTTCTATCTAAACAAGTCACCTATAAACTATGTTGTCCTCGACACCCCAATTCGGCATGCACTTTGAATCTCACTCGAGAGTAATCTTTGTGCCTTGGATCCCTACATCTCTCACTTTATACGGAGTCTTTGTTCCTCCACCCACATTGTGTCCTACTTCATGCACATGGTTTCTCAATCTATTTTTGCACTATCGTACTTTGTAGTCATCATAAAATGCCATGTACCATGTATGCATGGAAATCTCTACTATGAGCCGTGTTACCTCCATTATAAGGCGAAAAATCTCTACATTGGTATATGCATTAGGATCCAAGACAATTAACCTAGTTATCACTAACTCCCAAACATGTATCTTAATATCCACAACCTATATCATATTTTATAATGGTTGCGTATTGTAGGAGGGCCTAGCTCCATCTCCCCTAAATTTGGACATGTAGTCCAACATGTGTCTCTGCTTGCATAGGGACTAATCCATCTCCCACATATCTCCCTCCACTATTAAGGTTATTAATGGAACCCCTACTCCATCACTTGTGTCTTCCTCATCCCTCCTCTTAGAGTCTCACACCCGTCGCACTCTCGACATAGGCATAGGTGTCTCATCTTCCTCGCAATTTAGGAAACCTATGTTATACTTAGTTTTGTCATGACGATTTAGTCGGTCGCACAAGCTTGAATGTGTGATACCCAAGTATCATACTCTTATGTAGTCCCTACATTTGTAATACCCATCTACACATTTTAGATAGGCAATGTTAATCATGCCCTATTTGTGGTTGTTATACCGACGTCTATGGTTGAACCTAAATTTGGAATTTCTTGGGTTACTTATGTAAAATAATGTGGCGTTGTGGGTATTCAATGTCTATAGCCAAATTATCATAAAACCATGTCTAGATGGTAGTGCTCGACGATAAAATCATGTTGACCCACCAAATAACACTCGGTCCTCGCATAGACCAACAACACATATAGCTTTGGACAGTCCTCATGGTAACATAAGGCCTCTAAGTAATGTCGAATAATACTAAATCATTGAGCGCCCTCCTATATACACCAATGTCCCTTATGCGGCCTCATTAGGCCCCGCCAACCCCAATCCACGCAAACACCCTCATGTCATCGTCTATAATCGGCTCAAAGGTACCAATCATCCACCCAATAGCAATATGCTCTCGAGCCCAAATCTATAATAGTGTAGTATGACCAATACTCAAGCTACCTTTGTATGTAATAAAATCTAGGTCCCTATATATTTTCCCCAGTATGTGTGACCCCAAGAAAAACTATGTGATGCTCAATCATGTCTCCAATCGAGGCAGCGTGATATGTCGCTAACAAGTCCCTCTATCATATCTCTCATGTCTCTAAACTAGGTTCACACGTTATTTACATCGAGTTAAGTCATCTCAAGTAATAGCTATGATCGAAGCTCCTGGAATGTCTCAAATAACCTATAAATAGGGTCTCCAATGATAAATAGTTGGAGGATTCAATATGCATCCTCAATGGTAATGGTCATCTACCCTATCAGGTGTTGGAACATACTTTTGGCAAAATTTAGTGCCAAGTGCACCCAGTAAGGGAAAGAAACAACCAGAACACAATAAAACACACAATATATATTATATTCGATTAAAAAAAACTTTTACAATTTCAGAGTTGCTACTATGTTCTCATTTGTTTCTCTTCTTGTGTCCACTCTTCTATCTCTTTTTCTTACAAAAAATCCTTCTCTTCTCGAGTTGCTGCTCTAAATTTTCTTGCTCTGTATTTTCCCTCTTTTCTTCTCCACTATGTTGTTACACACTAATTTTCCCTCTCTCTTTCTTCTTTTTCTCCTTCGAGTTGTTGCTCTTCTTCTATTATCTTCTCTTTCTTATGTTGCTACATATCTATTTATATATCCCCCTTTTCCAATTGTTAATATTGTCGTATATAAAAAAAAAGATCTTCTTTGTTGCCCAAAATATAAATATAATATATTATATTGCTCAAATATAATATATATATATATATAAAAGTATAAAATTGGCCCCCACAAAAAAAAGACAAACCCAAAATAATATAAATCTCTGCATATAATAACATGCCACTTTAAAATGACTCGGACCCGAAATTATCCTTCAAAATAATGAATCTCGGCAGTTAGAAATCCGCATGGAGGAGAGAGAGGAAAGCCTCACAGAATTGAGGCACGTGGCAGGGTTCTGCCCTTAATAAATTCTAACACATACCTACTACCTCTGTATAATGTAACACTGCTCACTCGCGTCTTGTCAAATGATTCATTGCTAAGAAAATTTGTAACACTTGCTCAAAACGGGTAACAACTATAATAAGCAGCTTAGACACTTCACATCCAACCAACTTGCACACTAAAATTTAAACACAACCAAATTTGCCAACAAAACCGCTGCAACTTTATGTGAAGTCGCACTCGCTACCAAACTTGCATCACCGACCTCTGGTCCATGTCTCGACGTCCGACAGTAATCTCGGAATATATCAGAATTTTCACCATGGTTATTGCCTCTGCTTCTCAAAGCTCAATTCTTCTTACATGTGACGGTGAAAATGACTTGTTTTCATCCCTCCTTATATATATAGCCTCTAGCGTAATGATTTTGATGGTCGTGAAGGCATTTTTACCACCGTGATGATTTTTCTTCCAATGTGATTGTTTTAACAACCTTTCTAGTGTCCATCCACCTCTTAAATCACTTCACACTTGCTCGAGGGGGAATCCCTACACCAAATTAATTTTTCTTCTATTTTCACAATAAAATTGTCTATTAATTTTCTACTATATTTACAATGGTGTTGCTCGCACAACATCATCCCAAAAAGGGTAAATGTGGACACCTAAAATTCACTTTACTAATTTAATCAAATTACACAAAAACACTCATTTTTGTCTTCATAAACCATTAGTAAATAGATAAATTTCTCGTTCATCTATCGATTAGTGATCATTCATTAGTTAAATTTAGCTTCAAATCACTTCTAGGTCTCATCAATTTCCTCGAAATTCCTCTCAAATAGCTTCTATAAGCTAATCTAAGAATATTAATCAATTTTTAATTAATTAATTAACCTTATTTCTTCTTTATCTAACTCACATATAGTATTAATCATACTTAATTACTCTTAATCATAATTACATATACATCTCCATTATCCCACATTTACTAAGATCTATACTTTTCCCTATATATAAGAAACTCACCACCTACTCTCAAAACACATTTAATACTCATGCTAGCATTATACTCCTAAAAAGAAAAAGCAAATTTGAGAAACCCCTTTGTTGAATGCAAAAGGGAATGCAAATATGACTAACACCAATTGGAATAAGTTGCTTGCTTCATCAAATCCCTCCTCATAAGTAACCAAACATTATTGCTTCATTTTGCACGCAGTTCGATGGACATTCACAAATCTTAGGCGAATCCAAACATCTACAGGAGATATTTGAATTTTTCCTTGAAATCTTTGTTTTATTTTAATTTTTTTAAATATTTTACGTTGATGTAATAACATAAAAATGTTTTTAATCTAAAATAAACTTCTAGGTGTAAGCTCTCCATTAATTTAGATGAGACGCTTTTTAACACTAGCATACAAGTAACACTCCTAAGGTGCATTGACGTCATAGTAAGCATCTAGGTAAGCATTACTTACAATAAGTTTCCAAATTTATAACGTATTAAGTCATATTTTCTAGATTGTGTTATAGTGATATTTAACTTAATGGATTTAGAAATTTAAAATTATAAGGTATTATTTGTTAAGATAACTTACATATTTGTATATATATGTATTTTCTTATGCAATGAAAATGGGACACTTCTCAAAGACCTCACCATGTAGGTTATTTGTAGATATAATCATGTTTTAATTACTTTATTATATTTAAAACATCTTAATTTATAAAAAAATACAAATTGTCGGCAATAAGACATTCACATGATAAGGATGATGGCAATGATGACGGTGAGCAAGACAAGGAGAATGAGGAGAATAAGATGAAGAGAATTATGAGGATAATGACCCCATGTGTTGCATGAAGGCGTCAAAGGTGGAGGAGAAATAGAAATATAGTCAATGCATCTAACATCGGTGAAGGAGCCACCAACGTGGAGGAGCAAATGAATGCTTTGAGTAGGAGTAGCAATAAGAGAACGTTGAACAAACAAACAATGAGATGTTGAATAATGTGTGGGTTCAAGAAGTCAATGAAGAGGCTATTTGTCCATAAGAGAATAAGATTGTAGAGGAAGATAGAGATGGGCATGCATACCAACAAGAAAATGATGAGAACTCTTTGCTAGAGGAACAATTGTTTGCTAATGGGAAGTATCCCTTCAAAGTGCATCAACTCTTTAGTAGAAAATTTGTGGCCTAATAAAATAGTATGTTGATAAGAGGGGTCTCCATCAATGGTTTAATAGATAAAGTAAGCCAGAATGAAATGGAGGAAAACAATTCGGAGGATTGTAGAGAAGGGATAAGTAACATGAAACATAAGGGAGGATTTATGGAGAAACTCTCAATCAAAAAACCAAAAATCTTGAAGAAGTTGCAGGAGGAAGATATACGACACATAAGCATGTGAAATCCCATCACTAAAAAATGGGGGAAAAAAACGAGTTGTCAAAATCCATAGTTGACAAAGTGACCATCAATTACCTCGATACAAAGGTTTTTGCTCAAGATACTAGGAGTATTTTCTCAGAGGAGATGAATAACATTTTAATGGGTCTTTATGTTGTTACGAAGCAAAATTAGATTATTACCCAAAACTAGAACCACATTTTGAATATTACTATTGAGTTGCAACAAGCCAATGGAGTGGATTCGATCACTAACCAGAATGAGATCCAACGATGTGTAGTGACACGCATCAACTCTCTCATGGCACAATACAATATGTTGGAATGTATGAACAACCACATATTTCATCTTTGTAAAGAATAGTGACAATCGTAATGAGCCTATCAAGCAATGTGACCTTTCTGAAGCCATTAAAATAAGATGTGATCCGGAAAGTTTGAATACAAATAATTTTAGCATGTCTAAAGACATCACTAAAATGAAAAATCATGTGCATTACTATGTATGTCTCCAACTATCAAAGGAATGTAATTCGTGAAGACCCTGTTGTGGAGAATATGGTGGATGCAAAGAATGAGGGAGACTAATCCAACGTCCCTTTTGTTTGCTTTCCAATCATTTGTAGCCACAAACGGGCTGCTCGATGTTTATGTTTGTTAGTAGGCTTTATCGCCCTTTTGTTTGTCTTTTGGCCGTATGCCTCCTGGTTTTGAACAGTCTTTGGGTTTCATCAATAAGACTTTATAAATTTTATTAAAAAAACAAAGTCCTATTTTATAATCCATAACATATAGCCTCCATGGATTGGTTCTTGCGAATCAAGAATTGAGTTAGTTTATAAACTCAATCAAGAGTGTGTAATTCCACTGTTATTTCCCTCATAATCCTTAAAGGAATTGGTTTTGCATTCACCTACTAGTAAAGTTAAATGGCATTTACAACATGAAGTTTTCAATGTACCAAAAATAAGTTAATTCATATGCATTTGTCCTAGAAAATTTTATTTTGATGTGACTAGCTCTATTGATTTTTATTTAACACTAGGGGAAAGGACCCCATCTCCGAGCAGGGGCCTTTGACCGAGACTATTTTGGCACAATTAAATATTATTGTGTATACATAGTTATCCAAATACTCAACCAAAAAAGCACATAAAACTGTACGTGATTTCCTTATTCTTTGCCAATTTTAACATGTGCAAATGTTCTAATTTATAAACATAAATAAATGTCATTCCCTACAACTTGAGGGTCACATTTAAAGTTTAGAAACTCCCACATGAATATAATAATATCATCTCCATTACTATTTTGACCCCATTTACATTGCTGATGGGCTTCAACATGTACAAATATTATTATTTTTTGCACAATTATACATCCATTCCTTATCAATACACACATCCTTGAGCAAACATTGTTCATCTATATTTATCCAACCTCCACTGCCTTTTCTACAATTAATAGGGGTACCTGCAAACATAAAAAAGTCATTAAGGCTCACCATTTACAAGAAAAAGTCACCATTATTACAGATTTTTAGCAGATTTCAAAAAACAACATTCAATAAAACAACTGTAATTCAAATTTTTTAAAATAAAAATGATACATTTCCCTCCCAAATTCCCAATTCCCACCAAAATCTCTCACATCCACTTTAATACAAATCCATTGATCAACAAGAGTTTTAAATCCAACCGCTCAAATTTCTTTATTTCTCAATCAATCCGTGCCAACCCCTCTCAGCCAATAGAATCCAATGCCAGATATACCAAAGAAAAATTCAAAGCAATAAAATCTATAAATTGAGATGAGTCGTATGCATCTTTGTTACTTTCTTGCTGCACTTTTCCATGTTCAATTTTCTTGTTGCACAGATACAGAAGAACACTTTTCCATCATCAAATTTCTTGTTGCACGATACAATTGCACAGATACAGAAGAACAGAGTACTTCCAAATCACTGATTTTCTTGCTCCACAAATACAAAATAGTAAAATATTTCTGAAATTTCCAGGTGCAATAGTTGTTTACCTTTTGTATTAAGCACTATTTTTAAAAATTGTCTCTTTTTTTCTCTAAACATTTTTAGATCTCACAGTTAACCATTAAATTTGTTATGAACATTAGGAAGTCTGAATATGTAGATAGTTTACAAACATCATTAAATTTGCAAGAATGAACAACTTCGTTATTGCAAATTCATGTTGTTTATACTCTATCTACAAATTTAAACTCACTCGTGTGCATAATTAATTTAATGTTCACTTGTTCCTCCAAATATGATTTTTTGTGCTAAATAAATCATAATTTTCTTAAATTTTGAACACATTTTTTGAAATGTATAGGAATCTGTAGAAGTAATGATTTTTGTGTTTCTCTTTGCCGTAAAAAGATAAAATCCAGAAATAGCGATTTCTTTGATTTTCTGAAATAGCCATATTGCTTTTCCAATATTCAAAATAAAAATTTATTTATTTTCCGAACTAGCCACTACTTCTTTCGCAGCCTCTAAAATTCTACATGCATAGTATTAGATGTACACATTCATAAGGTGTTAAATTTACCTCCATATACATAGTGCATCCAAATATGCTAACATAAGACTAATGCAGACTACAAAGTTCCTTGTATTTCATAATGGCACGTGCAAAGCAGACATCCAAAAGACCAGTGAGAAGGTTGAGAAGCAACTTGCAAAGAAGGGCAAAGTTTACAAATCTGTCTTTTGATGAAGATAAAATAGCTTTGGGACACAAGCTCAAAAAACCACCTCTTCCAACAGAAAGAATAATCCTTCAAGAGCCAAATCACAAGATTCAGGCATGGATAACGCTGCTCAATTACAACCTCAGAAAAATATGTCTTCCACTCAAAGGAGTAATTCATCAAAAGGAAAAGAACAATTTGTTGATGAGAATATCACAATTACACATGAACCTGAATTCAACACTAGTATGAACCCAAATGTTGAAGTAACTGGAGGGTCTGCTATAACAAAGAAAGTATACATAAGAGGACAATGGACAGAAGCAGACATGAAGGCTGCCATGAGGGATGTGGAGGAGAATGGAATGTCAACAAGAAAAGCAGCATCTAAGTGGGGTATCCCTGCCACAAACGTGACTGATTGGTTGTATGGAAAAAGAACCACTAAGAGGCTGGGACCTCCAACAGTTCTGACAGAGAATGAAGAGCAGGAAATTGTGACATGGTGCAAAGATATGGCTGAACTTGGCCATGGTCTTGAAGTCATTCACTTAAAGGCCTATGTAGCTCATATATGTCAAAGCAGACCAAATCCATTCAATGATGGTCTACCAGGAAAATCATGGTGGTATGGGTTCCGTAGGCGCCATCCTGATTTGACAATAAGAACTGCGGAGGGCCTTGATAGAGATAGAGCAGTCATGTTACGACCAAGAATCGTTGTTGCTTTCTATGATAACTTGCAAAAAATGTATACAACAAATCAATATGGGCCCAATAAAATATGGAATTGTGATGAAACTGGTGTACAAGCAGGAAGGAATTGTGGCATGCGTGTGATTGCTAAATTAGGTTGTAGAAGTGTTCCACACATTATGTCAAAAAGTAGAGAATGGATTACTGTATTATGTTGTGTTAATGCAGCAGGACAAAGCATTCCTGGATTTTATCTTTTTAAGGCAAAGAGACAACTTAAAAACTATATAGTTGGATGTGAACCTGGAGCATGCATGGTAGCGCAACCACATGCGTGGATGACAAAGGAGTTGTTTTTGAATTGGCTGCATCATTTTGCAAGATCTGTGCCTGGCGGAGTTTCACCAACAAATAGGCATCTTCTAATATTTGATGGTCATGGCAGCCATGTAGCTTTTGGCACAATCCAAGAAGCTAGAAATCTAGGAATTGACCTTGTGACTTTGCCAGCTCATACCAGTCACAAACTTCAGCCATTAGATGTTAGTGTTTTCTCTCCATTCAAGAACTACTTCAAATCAATGAGGTCCAAATGGATGGCAAAGAACTCAGGTCTTGAAATCAGGAGGACAAAATTGGCAACACTTAGCAGTCAAGCTTTCCAACTCGCACTTACTCCTAAAAACATCAAAGCAGGTTTTCATAGGACAGGTATATGGCCACTTGATCGTAATGTTGTTTCTAATGATATGAGGCCAAGTGAAGCCTTTCATGTTGAAGAAGACGAGGTGGCAACTGTTGAAAACATATTGAGGATGGCAGGAATAGAAGATGGAGATGTAGAACGATGTTTAGAAGAAATTAGGAATAATGTGTCAGATAATGAGGATGCACAGAAAACAAAGGAAGTGCATGTTGAGACAGAATTTTTTGGCATGCCTAAAGATTTAAATCAGCCACATACAATCAATGAAGAAGATGATCACGTTAGTTCAACAACTCATGTGAGCCAAACACAAGAAGCCACAGATGTTGATGATATCTTGACTTTGCCAACACAGCTCAACCCACCTCAATGGGTTAAAGAAGGGGCCATAAATCTCAACATGCAAATTGATTTCAACAATGAGGAAGTTTCTCTTTCAATGCCATCCCCTCCCCCGCCTCTTCCAAGTGAGGTGGTACACTATTATGCTGATAATTTGGAGTGGGAGGCACGTGATGCATCCCAATTAGATGCCCCAAATTTATCCACACAACATATGGATAAAGGTAACTTCGAAGTTGCTGATTTCATAGCCACACAAGACACTGAAGAGGTGGTCTGCACCCAAAATGACAACCAATCAGTAAGTAAATTCTTAAAGCTACCAATTGAGAGGGTTCACAACAACCCTGTGCGGCTAAGTGATGGTGCAATTAGAATTGGTAGGCAATCCCAAATACTTACCTCTGATGAATACTTGCATTTACTTCAAGATCAAGAAGCAAGAAAAAGAGAAATTGAAGATTTGAAGGCAAAGAGAAGGGAGCAGGCAGAAGAAAGGAAAGCCCACATGTTGGTAGAAAAAGAAAAGAAGGGGCAACTTAAAATTGAAAGAGAATTGAAAAGGCAGAAAAAAGAAGAAGACAAGTTGCAGCGAAAAAATGAGGAGTTGAAAAGGGAACAAGCCAGACTGTCAAAAGAACATGATAAAAGGATGAAGGAATGGCAACAAGCACAAAAGGAGCCTGATCGACAAAATAGACGTTTGAGTAGTCCCTCTAATCCCCTTCCTGATCAACATCACATTTTGTTGGACATGTATAACACATTCATGCCTGTTTTTTCTTCCATTATCAATAACCAATCCAGTTGCCCATCTTCTCCTTCAAACAAAGAGACATATTCAGGAAAATTAGAGCAAGCATTGTTTGGTCAAATTGGCCAACTTTCAAGAACTTTGACAGATGTTCCAGGTAAGCCTCCTACTATGCTACCTCATGTTCTCCAATCTATGAATGCTAGCACATCAGAGAGTCATGAGGAAGAGCAGTCTCAAGCATTTCCAGGATTTTGGTCCAGCGGTTAAGTTTGGCTTTACAAATTTTGTCCAATATTAGAAAGAATTTCTAAAAAGCTGCCCATTTAGTAAGTTTTGGCAGATTTTGTCGAATATGTATATATGATTTTGATAAATGTTATACTGACTTTAATCCTTTGGAAGTCGGATTTAACGTAAATTTTTGTAAGTCTATCGAAATGAATATAAAATAATATATTATTTCTTGTGTGTGAAATAAGGACTATCCATATATGTATTTTTTATGTTGTCTCCCATTTTATGGGTCCTTGCCAGCATTTGTAAACATAATTAAGGCATGCAAATAAAATATACCATATAAAACTGGAATACAACTCAATCATCTCACAGACAAACAATTGTAGACAAAACATTTTGGATTAAGATAAACAGATCATTGCCTTAGTAAGGTCACAGATGACCTTACCTGTCCAATAAAATTGTGGTCTTCATTCTCATTCACGTATCACTGGCATTGTTATTCTTTTCTACCCTGCAACAAGAACATTACACGAAAAACAAGAACTTATCACTGGCATTGTGGTCTGTGTTGCAGGCTAAAACATTACACGAAAAACAAGAACTCAATAGACCCTGGCACACATTCACAACAGTTTCAAAAGTTCAGAATATGATCACAGATCTCTAAATCTTCCAGTAAACACTGTTAGGAAAAATAATAATGAAATCAAAGGATTTTTATGCATGCTATAATACCCAGTTCAGAAAGGAAAAACTCCTTCCGCTTCCATTCCAGCAGGTATGTGTTCACCATTATAATAGACTAGCTCTCCTTCAACTGTTGTGAGGCATTTGATTTGGGTACTATCGTTCCTCTCCACACGACCAGCGTAGCCAGTTCCAAGTATCCATCTAACAATTACTCCATCATAGTTGCTTGAGTAAACCTCACTTTGTCCACCGTGAAGAGAAAATGTAATTGCAGTTATACTCTTGATATGACCAGAAATTGGTTTTGGTGGTTTATCTGGATCGCTTGCAGACAATAAGCTAATCATGCCACCTAGAGAAACGGTTATTAGATAATCATTTAACCAAAGGCAACCAACAAGCATGTCATCTGGTCCTCCTTGGCTTCCAAATGTTAATGTTCTCTTCACTGTTCCATTCCCTGTGTAATTAATCTCCCATATTTTTGCAGACTTGTCTGTTGACACAATAAGTACCTGCGCAGTATATAACACAAAGATAGTATATCATACACTAAGCTAACTTAATTTGAGTTAACATATTCTCAAACCAAAGAAGATTGAAGATTGGAAAGCAAATCCAAGAACTAAAAGGAAATTCAATCTATTTGCTTGAACAAGATTGTGTAGAAGAAGCGCACTAGAATACCTGCAACCTGAGCCACAAGGTTCAAGTTCAAGTTCCATGTTCGATGACACCAAACACGTACAGGATTTCTTGACAAAAAAATAGCTTGTAGAAAACTAGACCTGCCTGCAAGGCCCTATGAAAACTACGCGTAGATGCAAGTTTATGGGGGTTGAATGCACAGTTTCTGGGGAGATGAATGCACCATTACAAGGGCGGCGGTGGCAAATAATGGTGAATCGGTGGAGATATTAATCCACCTGTTACCACTTTAATAAAACTACTGTACATTACTGTCACCAAAAAATGTGCGGCGTCCCACTCAAATACGTGTTGTCATCGGGCTTAAAAGCAGCGGTGATGGGTCTGTGCAAATATTCGGTCATTTCTAATAGTATGCATGGAATTCACATTACACGTGTCATTCATCTATGTGAACAGGTTTAAAAATTACATTTTAAGATTCATAAAACAAACATGAATCCACCGTGCTGATTTGGAGTGTTGATTAGCAGTCTACATGGCTATGTAACAAGTGCAACTTATGGTGCTCAAAGATGGGGTCCTTTCCCTTCGCTTCAAAGTCAAGCCAAAAGGCTCTTTTTTGAAATAATATACGACGTTCCACCTATCAAAGACCATCATAACTACTAGAGCCCAATCAAGTATTCGTCCCTCTCCTAGTTTTTTTTTACAAATATCTTGTCAATGATGCTAAAGACAATTTAACACAAAAGGACAGGTCTCTTTCAACATATTTCGTCATCTTTCCTATTGCATGTACCTTTGGCTCTCTCTTTCCACATATCTGGTCATCTTTCCTATTACATGTACCTTTGGCTCTGTACCATCCACGGGGACATGGCAATGGCACCATTCATTGGTTCCACATTTGGATAGCAATCTTGACATAGAATTAAATCGAGCTATCCCGTTGTCAATGCATGCACTCATGTGTCCATCTAGTTTCCCCAAAACTATTGCATCGTTGTATCATTCGATCCCTACTAAGTACCAAAGATCTTGACCAACCCAAGTAGAAGCCTTCGACACCTCCCTTGGTTCAAATCTTTGTAATAGGTAGATGTTATACTTGGCACTCTCAGCCAAAACCCCGACTATAGGGGGCATATACACACACATACATACAATAAATGTATTAAGATTTCCAACAATAATATTGATGTGTCCCTTGAATGATGTGTCTGATTGACAAAATAGTAAAAGAGACTCTTAATCATCTCTAAAATTACTAAATAAGAGCATGTTGGATAAAAGGCCACTATAACAATTGTTCATTAAAACTTTTTGTTGGTAATATGAGCATGACAATATGCCCAGATGCCTCAACAGAGGTATCAAGGCTCACATAAAAAGTTCTATCAAAATCAGCAAAGGAAATGAACTTGAACTCTACATTATTTGGTTACAACAACATATGGGTTTTTAACCCTCCACCGAGGATCAAACCCTTCGAGCACACAAAGCCCGTGACTTGGCTTGGTGAGTAATGTGGACGCTGCATGCCCACCCAGTGGTAGTGTAGATTAAGCTAAACAAAATGAATTTCGAACCTACAAACAAGGGAAATTTTTTATTGTTATTCCAAAAGCATATGATGGTGAGTTTCTTAAGTTTGTGATGGGATCCCATAACTATAAAACAAATTGCAAGCTTTTTCCATTTGGGCTCCAGCAAAGTACATTGGATATTACGAATGCATGTAGTATCATAGTTCGAAAAATCGTTCTCGGCAATTAATCGGCAGGTCAAATTTTGACTCAAAAATCGAAAATTTCTCAGCAATTTATTGGCATTAATTGACAACTTTATTGCTACTTTAAAAACATTTAAATTCATTAAATAAACTTAAATTAAATGTAAAACATTGTTAAAAACTTAAATGACACGAGAAGTGAATCTATAGAATGCCATAGGCCCATAAGTATATTTTGAAAAGACTGCCCACACCTCATGAAATCATACAACTGCCATAGATTGTAAAAGCTAAACTTCATGACCGGGAGTAGTGTGAAACTTATCAATTATGAATCCACTTTTCTCTAACAAGCCAGCAGATCACAAGAGAAAACTGGGCAATAACTAAAACCCAAACCTCACTACTTGGAGTAGTGTGAAACTTATCAATTACAAATCCGCTTTTCTCTAACTAGCCAGCAGATCACAACCTTACGTGAACCAAAAGCTTAACTGCATATGAGCAGAATCGCAGATCACCAGACCATACCCACGAATCACGATTATGCTAACAAAACCGCACTGTTATTGAAAGTTGAAACAGCAGTAGATGAACTTGGCAATGAAGTCAAATAAAAAACGAATATAGTATAAACCTACTCCTGCTTGAAACCTGCTCCTCCTGGTCGAAACCCTAGCAAAACACGTATGATAAATTCGTGCAGGAGAAAACCGCTACAAAACACTTCAAATGGCCACATTATTTTTCTGTTTGGACGTTTTATACCTACCAGCCAATTTTCCTTGATATTTTAAACGATTTTCCCTGGGTTTACTTGCGAAAATTGCCAACTAATCAGGAGGACAAAAAAATCACAATTTTTTCAGAGATTAATCGTTTTCCTTTTGGCATCCGATAAATCATGATTTATCGCCGATAAATTGCGATTTCTGGAACAGAGTGTAGTGTAGATAGACAAGCAAAACTTTCTCCTTTGGCCCCACTTTGGTCTCTCAACCTTGTAATGGTAAGAGCCAATAAAGTTGCTTTGTATCAACTTGTCTGTCCAGGTTCTTATTCCTTTTAAGTAAAAATTGAAATGTTCATATGATTTGCTCAAATGCTTTTATTTTGAAAGATTGCATCTGCTTGTTTTTAAGCAATGCAATGCCACTAAGATTTACTCATATTAAAGTTGCACTTACAGGCAGCAAGAGAAAAGTGTTTCAAATGCTGCAATGACTTTTACCTTACATAATACATGCCTCTACCAGGTCCCTTTTCTTTCAACATCTATGCTTATGTAATAAGCCTTCAAACCACAACATGAATCTACATAACAGATCTCACAGGCGTATCTGTTATATTGATGGCTATGGCACTCGGAACAAGAAATCATAACACAAATGTTAAGGCCTACTACAAACTATTATTACCTGAACTGGGACAACATAAATTAGTCCTCTTTTATTTTCACCACATACAATGCTGTAATAAGATTAATATTTTCATCAACATAGAGGGATGAAGCACAGACGAGCTAAATCTTACTCTGTCAGCAAAAAGTGCTCGGGAATAGCAGAATCCACACAACCCAGGGGATATGGTACAAATTGTCCAGAGCAAATTCAATTTCAGTGACATTTCATTAAATAAGATAAATGGTAGGAAATGGGAAGACATGCCAGAATGATCACTTGATATCTAGAAAAAACAAAAATTTAAAATAACAGTGCTGGATTTTCTTTGAACATGAATGCATGAATCCAACATACAGTTTGATATTTTCCATGCTTTTTCTTCCACCGTATTTGATGAAATACTAAAAAAGTCATACTTCAAAATCCTTAAATCCTTCTGTCATGCCCATAAAAAGTGGCAAGTGGTTATTCTAAATCCCCCTTTCCTTGTTTATATGATGTCTGGCATCTCAATCAAGTAGTAGTATTGGTTCTTACTACAGAAACTAAGTCCCGCCACACTTCAGTGTCTGGCTCCGCAAGATCGGCAGGAGTCTGAACACATAAGTTCAGGAATTTAGAGGAGTTTATCAAAATTACACTGCAGTTATTCATTGAAAAAGTAATTAATGTAATAATTTTATAATTAACATACCAACCTTCCCTAAAACATTGGCTAAATTTGGAGAAGCTCCAGCACCGAGCAAGAGCTGTACAGCTTTCAAGTGAGTCCCTCTCGCCGCATGATGCAGTGGCTAACGGACAGAAATATTGGTCAGGCATTGCATATGAAGTTACTAATGGCAATGCTTTTTTTTAACAAAAAGGTAACAAATCATTTTTAAAAACTCAACTTGATCATGGGGAACATTTCTATTTTACTAGAGTCTGTACAGTAAAATTGGTAATTGGGAACCTCAACCTCAGGGCGAAACTCACCGTGTCACCATCAATATCAGCTGTATCAAGAAGCCTTTTGATGTCATCTTTATTTTCGGCAGAATCTAACAGAGCTTGAACAATGTCAACAAACCCTACAAAATACCAAATTGAGCCCTATTAAGAATAGGAAACCTTTTTAAAGTTCATACTCGAAACAATTTACATAACTCCAGAAATAATAGCCAGCAGCTCAGCAACTCACATACCTCCCGCACATGCATCATGAAGAGGAATGGCTCCATCCTCGTCCTTGGAATCCAAGCTTGCTCCCCTCTCCAAGAGAAGCTATGCAGGATATGTAGAGGTATAGATCTTTAGTGAATCGGATAAACAATTATTAGACTCAAAAGAATTATACGATGGAAATAACAAAAAATAATATAGAAATAAGATTCTATGAGAAACCAACCTGTACACAAGGCATGTGACCATAAAGACAAGCCAAATGAAGGGCAGTATCTCCGTCTTCTGCAGATTGATCAATGCTACCATTCAAGTTATCTGCAATTTATTCATGTGTACTTAAGAGAAACATCAATAGAATTAATAGGGAAAAGAATTTGGAAGCAGCGAAAAAGAATGAGCTGAATTGTTATGTGAATCAAAAATTATTAATGAATGACCATAGATATTATACAAGGAACACAGTCTCAAATAAGCACCTAAACAGTCTACAAATTGATCTTTAAGAGGTTTAACTTAAACCCATGGTTCATATTTGCAGGTGTAATTGCCTTCAAAAATAAAACAAAAGAAGATGCATTTATCCAAGCAATCGAACTGTCTGTCTGTCTGTCTGTCTGTCTGTATGTGTGTGTGTGTGTGTGTGTGTGTGTGTGTGTGTGTGTATGGTTTGTGTCACAATAAGAAAGATACATATAATCAATTAAACCGTTTTATAGTAGCTAAGTGTCCATGGTGGAAAACATGGAACACAGTCTCAAATAAGCACCGTAACCAGTCTACAAATTGATCTATAAGAGATTTAACTTACAGCAATGGTTCATATTTGCAGGTGTAACTGCCTTCAAAAACAAAACAAAAGAAGATGTATTTATCCAAGCAATCAATACCACTTGTGCCATAGCTAGGGAAGAACAGCCTTCAATTGATCACTTACTAAGTTATACAAGATATGTATCTTCCTTCATATGATATATGTGTGTGTGTGTGTGTGTACGTACGTATGTATGTACATATATGTGTGCGTGTGTGGTTTGTGTCACAATAAAAAGACACATATAATCAATTAAACCATTTTTCAGTAGCTAGGTGTCCGTGGTGGAAAACATGGACCTGCATTGTGATCAATCATGTTCATTATACTTTATTACTTTATAAGTTAATACAAGATCCTATGGAATAATTTCCTGCCCTATGGCAATGAAAAATGCCTCCAGATACTCGAAAACCATGATATGTCATATGCATCTGATGATAAAAACACCCCATGTGGCATCCATCACAATGAGTGATATAAATTTGTACATATATGACTAAGAGGACACATAATCGTATTCTAAAACTAGTTTTGAAAACTAAATTTGAAATGAACTAGGAATTTATTCAAATGGTATTATGGCCAGAATATGCTGAAAAATTTTACCTGAAATGTCAAACCTACATTTTTATTTTCCCACTTCAAATGTCATTGAAAGAAAACCTACAGTTACGTTTTTATCTTTAGCTGCAGTTTCTATCTTCCTAACAGTGAGATATGGAGCTCAACTGTTTTAATGACTTTAGAAAAAACATTTTTTTTTCCTTAACATTTTTTTAGCAGTATACCTGTAGTTGGCACAGGAAACAATTTCCAGCCAGTCTGTGTAGCCCCACAGCTTAGAAGAGAGGATACGCATAGAAATAATCATAACTCGTTCCAAAAGGAAACAATGCTAAGAACTATTCAGAATTTCTTAACATATCTCCTGTATTCCAGTCCAAGACTTACCTCTTTGGGTAAACAGCAAAACAGCCAGATTATAAGAATATACAGAATCAGCTGCTAATATTTGTCTTATGGAGTGGAAACATCGTGTTGTCCCCAAATTTTGAGCTCAAGCAATATTTGAAGTACACCAATCAAATTTGGTCGCAATAGATCAAATCCAGTCAAATGAAAGTGATGGAATGGATTTTATAAATCTGTGGGGCTTGAGAGATCAGAAAGTTGTCAAAATGTTAAAAAATCAAAGTATGTCGAAGTTTCATACTTTTGGTGCACATTGCAATTTGCATCCAAACCTTTGATTCCCGATTTGCTGTTACCCCTTCAGGCCAAAAGTCTGACCCCTTTGTTGTTTGGACTTTTGCGACTTTTTATGGTGCCGAAAAGTTCCTCTGTTATGCAAATTGACTTTGTCAATTTGCAGGTTCCTATGTTGTGCAAATTGATTTGTCAATTTGCAAGTTTCTATTTTAGGCAAATTGACTTGTTCAAGCTTGCATGTAGCTGGAAAATAGGGAGATCTCTCCTATAAGTATGTATTTGTAAATTGTTCTGGGGACTTTTACCAACTGGAGATTTTTACTTGCTAGAGGAACTACTTTGAGAGACTTCTAAAAGGATTTCTTCAGGGATATTTGGAGAGACTTTGTGCTGCCCATGATATTGTAAAAGGACATTTTCATCATTTCTTGAGGGGATTTTAATTGCTAGAGACTTGAAGGGATTTTTGGCCATACTTTGTGTTGCATGTGATTTTGTACAAGATTTTGTATGAGAGGAAAGTGTATTGCACTTTGTGTTCATCTTTATGAAGAAATAAAAAGAGATTTGCTGAACTTTGTGTCACGATTTCTTTGGCAATAGCATGTGTTCTTATGTCATGTGTTTATCTTTCTTCATTCCTTTCATGCATGTAGAATCCTTATAAGAAGTGTTTCTTATATTAAATGATCTACTTGCAAACTAAAATAAGATCTGTGTTTACTTACATGAATGTAAATTTTCCTTTCCTTCTTTCTTTCTCCCTAAATTCTCCATTCCTTTCTCCTCGTCTTTCGGTTTATATTCCTTTCCCGGGAGTAAAATCGCACCTCGCAAGTTATTTAGAGTAAATTTTTGCATACCTTTTGTTGCTCATTTTGGATTTCAATAGAGGGTACCTCCTCACAATAGAGAAGAAACTTTGTCCCACACACTGTTGTCAAACCACCATATTTTGCATACTAGAAAATATTTGGCTAACACTTTTTGGCGACTCTACTAGGGAACGTTTATGCTTTGCATGCAACCTACAAAGCATCTTTGGAACTTGAACAGTCATAGTTTTTGCTTACAAGCATTTTCAGTTCTCCAATCTTCTCTTGAAAAAAATACTTGCAGTAGCAAAACACTACTTGTGGTATTTCTAACAATGGAAGCAGTACCATGGGGACCAACCATAGGGCCATTGGCTCTAGCTAGACCCTTACATGAGCTTCCTAGGGGTTCGAGGAAAAAATATCCAAAGTATAGAGTTGATGGAAAACAACACCGAGCAGACACATTGCAGCCTAAAGTGTTGCATGTGGTGTTTTAGGTGTTGAGCATGAGGACATGTCTATACAATTGTTTGTGGAAACACTACAAGATATAGCAACTTAGTGGTTCTATAATTTGTTGGCTCGTTCCACACCAACCGGCTACCTTGGGGACAAAATTTGATGAAAGATTTAAATCAGCAGAAGATGCCCATGCTCTCTTAGCCCAGTTAACACTTAACTCAAATGAAGAAAGAAGTGCATGAACCTATGAGAGATTTTGTGGCCAAACTTAACAAAATTTTACATAGGATACCTCAAGTATTCACACCCACAAAATAAAATAAAAGTTGCTTCTTCATCAATGCCTAGCTCCCTCAAGTTACCTTTATCTTGAGAAGATTATAGTGCTAGACTTAAATGCTTCCCAATCATTGGCCATTGAAGTTGAAGATGATCTAATCTTGGTTGGAAAGCTGAAAATGGATCATGCAAAAACAATGGTCAAAGCTCAAATCAAGGTACTACAGACCCTATGGTTGAGAAGTTGGCAAATAACATTCTTGCTTTGAGGAAGCGGGTATTTCAAAATGTACCATTTGATTTATACAAGTACATACCAAGAAGAAACTTTGGCAATCATAACAACCGCAACCACTTGCCAACACCTCGACAATGCTTGGTACTTGAAGCCCCTCATCATGTTGTTGCCCTTGCCCATGCCTCCTTTGAAGATCGAGAGATTGATGATATAGAAATTTCTGGTTTTTCAAAACTTGAGGTTGAAGAACCAAATGGCGACTCCCATATTGATCGAGATTGTAATGATCTTGGAAACAGAAATAGTCACACTTATGTTGCCTTCACAAGAGCTCTAAATCAAAAGAAAGAAATCAAAGGAGAAAGCAAAAGACAAAGAAACTCCCACAACAACACTAGTCATCATTCGTAGCGGGACCCCTATACCACATCAACCTAAGGACAAGCCACAAGAGGAGGAGGTAATTTCTACATCTCATTCTCTCATTTCAACTATTCCATAAACCAATGCCCAAGCTCATGCAAACCAATGCCCAAGCTCATGCAAATGTTGAAGCTTCCACTCCTACCACTTTTCCAACCTTTGACATCACTAACCTAAGCCACAGGTTCAAGTTTGAGTTCGACGAGGATAAAATTCGGTTTAAGTTCGTTCAATAGATAAAGTTCGAAAAAAAATCGCCATTAAATTCGATTAATATATATATATATATATATATATTTTAAAATTAAAAAATAATATATTCAATTTAAATAAAATTAATATTCATATTAAAAAATTAAAAATTAAATATTAAATAAAATTACTAAAATAAATTCAATTAGAAAAATAACATAAAGGTTCATAAAATATCAAAACTTTAATCAAATAAATAAATAAATTATAATTAAAAAATGAAACAACATTTAATGGAATAATAAAAAGAATAAAAAACAAAATAAACTAAAAAACAAAAGAATAAAAACAAACAAAATAAACTAAAAACAAAAGAATAAAAAACAAACAAAATACACTAAAAACAAAAGAGTAAAGAACAAAATAAACTAAAAAAAAGAATAAAAAACAAAATAAACAAAAAACCAAAAGGAAACGCATGGCAAGAAATACTTTAGCCTAACCTTAAAAATACTTGCACCGAACTTCTTCGAATTTCAACGAACTTTTATTCCCCATAAAATTCGCTAATTTTCAAACTTTTTCATAATATCCGGCAAACCTTGTGACTTAGTCACTAACCATGTAAAAAGTCCATGATCCAAATGTCTAAGGTCGAATACTTGTAAGCCTATCCGATCAATTTGATAGGTTGGCCAAATTCATCAAAGTGTTGAAGCTTCCACTCCTACCTCTTTTCCAACCTTTGACATCATTAACCATGTAAAAAGGTCCATGATCCAAATGTCTAAGGTCGAATAATTGTAAGCCAATCCAGATCAACTTGATAGGTTGGCCAAATTCATCAAAGGGGATATCTCTAATATTGCCAAGACCGCCGATGAGGTATTACCCCCGCTCCTAAGACCCCAACTTCTAAAAATTTTATGGCTTCATCAATATCCAACTCTGGAAGGGTTGAGCCATTCTATGTAACCCTCTTCATTGGTGGATACAAACTCAGCAATTACATTATTGACTATAGGGCCTCAAACAATGTAATGTCAGCCAAAGCTGCCTATGTCCTTGGGTTGACACTTACTAAGACAACTAGAAAATGTTTGACTGTGGAAACCAAAGACGTCCCTTTGGTTGGCCAAATCAAAGATGTTCAAGTTGCCTAGCTGCCTATCCAAAAAGAAGCTAAAAACAAGCATTCCCGTCGTTCATATTCTAGTAGCCTATGGGATGTTGATGAGAAAAAAAATTTGCAAAGATCTTGGAGGAATAATTCAACTAGATTGGTCATATGTTATGATCTCGGTGAAAAAGTTAAACGAAGATTAGAACACGAGACAAAGGCCAAGTATTTAGTGTTGAGGCCGAAGATCCTAAACCCGACATTTTATATGCGAGAACAAGCTACAAGTCTTATATGGCAATGGTAGAGGAGGATTTGAATGCACCAAAGCTAGTTGAAGTACATGTAGATTATTTGAGGGCCCCAAGAAATTGACAATGTTGGTTTTTCTTTGAGTCTAGATATAGGAAATTCACACAGGTTAAAGCAAATCATAGGCACAATTTCTTGCATCTTGGGTGGAAAGAAAGTGACCAATGAAAGTGGGCATGAGAAAGGAGGCATATCTAGTGAAGTTTGGGAAAGTGAGGCACTTGTTTCAAATCTTCTCGTAAAGATGCATGGTGAGGAATTGTTGAATGAATATGAGAGCTTTTATTTTCCTTTTAAAGAGGAAAACCTATTTGAAGATGGGTTAAAAATTGGGAAAATGCATGAATCATTTGACAATCCCATTAAGGAGAAAGAGGCCTTTTGCATGGAATTTGGTTTCAACCCCCATGATGGCTACCAAGAGGTTGGTGATGTCCCAGATTTTGTCTTGTCCTTGTGTTCATTTTCCTTTCAAGAGTATGAGACACCAAGAGCAACACCATAGTCATGAAAATCAACAGTGGTAAAAAATGAAGTGATCTATGTGAAAGGTGGTTTTGGAGATGAAAGGTCAAGTATTGGTCAACATGAAGCCTTGGCGGTCCCGAGATTTCGCACTTCTCAAACGATTTGCGCATTGTGGAAAACTCATCGTGAACCGATTCTTGAAATTTTCAATCAAATAGGGGCATGACAAATAAGGAATCCGATTTTTTCATAGAATTCAAGCAAAACCATGATTTTTGCGAGTTGTAGGTGACCAAGAGCATACATTTTGGTGGTAGTGACGTGCAACATATCAAATTTGAGGGTGAATTGGAGAATGATGTGGAAGCAAGTAGTAGCATTTCAAGGTAGCAAGGACTATGAGTCATTTGAAAGGATCTTCACTTATGAGAAGGATCATCCAAGATTTTCCAAAAGGAGGCAACATTCACTTTCCATGGCATCTGTGGATCCTTTACCTCACTCATTTCTCCCAAACAGTTGAGGGGAACCTACTTCACTGAAGTCGTCAATGGGTTTGTAGATCAGTGCCGTCTTGTGTTACCCCTACCTAAGTAACATTTGAAACGGAGCTGGTATTTAAAGCGGGTTGTCCCCTACTTGTTTTAGGTGATTAGGTTTTTGTGTCTTTTGTTTCAATTGCTTGTGTTTCTCTTTCCCATGTGTTTTCCTTATTTTCTTGTGTTGGTCCCCTCGTTTCTTCTCCTCTGTAGTATAAGTTATGAAAATAGGTCTACAATATGTTTATACATTTGACTCTTTGGCCCAATGGATAAGGCACTAATTATACATAACATTTTGGAGTTCATTCATGCCTCATTTTCCCTTTGTACAATCCAAGTCATGTCCCCAAGCTTGAGCCAACAGTGTTGTCTCCAAATTTTGAACTCAAGCAATATTTGAAGTACACCAATCAAATTTGGACGCAATCGATCAAATCGATCAAATGAAAGCGGTGCAATGGATTTAATAAGTCAAATGTGGGGCTCAAGAGATCGAAAAATGTCGGAGTTTCGCCCTGGTGCATGTTTGCATAATTGCATTTGAACCTTTGATTCCCCAATTTTGCTCTTCCTCCTTTGTTGATCGGACTTTGACTCGAGCAATCGGGCCAAAAGTCCACCCGCTTTGTTGTTCGGACTTTTACAAGTTTCTATGGCATGCAAATTGATATTGTCAATTTAAAAGTTGCAAATTGCAATTGCATCTATGTCAATTTGTAAGTCGCAAATTGACTTTTTCAATTTGCAAGTTCATATGTTGTGCAAATTGACTTTGTCGATTTGCAAGTTCCTATGTTGTGTAAATTGACTTTTTACTTGCTAGAGGAACTACTTGAACTTGCAAATTGACAAAGTCAATTTACAACTTACAAATCAACTTTTTCAATTTGCAAGTTCCTATGTTGTGCAAATTGACTTTGTTAATTTGCAGATTTCTATTTTGGGCAAATTGACTCTTTCAAGCTTGCATGTAGGTGGAAATAGGGAGATCTCTCCTTTAAGAATGTATTTGTAAATCATTCAGGGGGATTTTTACCAACTAGAGATTTTTACTTTGTTGGAGGAACTGCTTTGAGAGACTTCTGGAAGGAATTTCTTTAGAGATATTTGGAGAGACTATCGCCCATGATATTGTAAAAGGATATTTTCATCATTTCTTAAGGGGATTGTAATCTCTAGAGACATGAGGGATTTTTGGCCAGACTTTGTGTTGCCCGTGATTTTGTACAAGATCTTGTATGAGAGGAATATGTATGGGACTTTGTATGAGAGAATTTCTTTGGCAATAGCATGTGTTCTTATGTCATGTGTTTATCCTTCTTCATTTCTTTCATGCATGTAGAATCCTTATTAGAAGTGTTTCTTATATTAAATGATCTGCTTGCAAACTAAAATAAGATCTGTGGATACTTTTGAAATGCATGTTTTCCTTTCCTACGGTCTTTCTCCCTAAATTCTCCATTCTTTTCTTCTCACCTTTGAGCTTATATTTCTTTCACATGAGTAAAATCCCTCCCCCGTAAGTGATTTAGTGTAAATATTTTACATATCTTTTGTTGCTCGTTCTGACTTTGACCCACAGACTGTTGTCAAAGCAGCATATTTTGCATACCACAAAATATTTTGCTAACACACCATAGAAATATCATGTCAGCAAAGCTACTATTTCAAATGAGCTCTAAGATCCTAGTTTCTAAGAATGTTTTGTTCTGAAAGCTTTCATAAAATTCTCCCTTGATTGACCCATTATTTCTCTGGTTACATTCTTTCTGCCACTTGATTGAGAGTGAAAGTAATGTCCGTAAGATCAGATCCGTACATGAAGAGAAAATTGTTATCACCTAACCCGCAGATGTTTGGGCTAAGCTCCTCCAAGAATTTATTTACAGCTGTATACAATCTCACCACATACAGTAACGTGTCACTGGTCCAAATAAAGGCAAGCCACTGGTACTTAATTAGTCAAAGTGAGAAGGTAAACTTGCCACATCCAAAACAGCAACACAAAGAATAGAAATTTCAGAGATGATGTCTGGCATGAATACTAGACTCAGTACAATAGTACCACATTGGGAAAAAATGAAAATGGTAGAAAAAAATTAAATGGAGAAGGTTTAATTATTGAAAAAAAGAACAGATATATATCATTTTACGAAAATATGTGCTTGTTTACTCTAAAATAGATATATTCATGAAAGATTGCATTTATTTTTTCTCCTCTCTTTTCCTCTTTGTTTCCTCAGGAGATGGTATAGATTTCACATATTCCATACATCAACTTGAAGAAGCTTGCTGCTATTTTGGCAGAAACCAATGGAGCTTGATGTATAAGTCTTCAACATAGGATTAGAAGATGAGGATAGAGAGAATGTTTAAAATACAGATCCTAAATATGTCAACTTTAAGAACAACTTTGATGGTGAATCAACATAGGTAACTGGAGTTTACTATTATCTACATCTGGTCAATCATAGATCGAGCCTTGAGGTAACTGAGACAAAAGTACACTTGTTTGAGGTTGATCCGTTATATTTGTGGCATAAGACAAGGTTTGACACAGCAAAGAGAACAAGTTTGCAAGTATTCCAATTGAATTTTGAATTATACCATGGGATTTTTGTTACAAACATTGAACAAATCCTGCAAGTGTTTTTAACAAGGAAAAGCAATTAGAACTAATGAGTAAAAACCAGAAGCTGCTATTTTGATTTTCTAATTTACCCATGTTGCTCCTATGCTTCAAACTGTTGTTGTTTAGAAATAAATGGCCGATCATTGGGAGCTTCTGCAAGGGCCTATTCAATAACCTTAAAAATCCATTGAACATTAGTAGCATAGACCAACCACAAACCAATAACTAAGTAGAATGCAACTAAAACTGATGAGAAAAAACCAGAAGATACTATTTTGGTTTTCTAATTTTATGCATATGGCGCTCCTATGCTTCCCGTGTTGCCGTTTAGAAATAAATGGCCAATCATTGGGAACTTCTGCAAGGGCCTCTTTAATAAACTTGAAAATCCATTGAACATTAGTAGCAGAGACCACCCACAAACCAATAACCATGTAGAGACTAAACTCAAATAAAGGAGGATGTGCAAAGACCCTATGAAGCATTGAACTAGGATACCATTATGGAAGGTTGCAGGTTACGAACAGTCCAGATGCGACCTAATACGGTTGCAGACATATCTGGGGTTATCTGGACCCTCTGGGACATATCCTAGGTGTATCCGTGGAAACAAATGAGTTTTTTTCAACATTATAACATAAAGTTTATAAAATTAAAATTAAAAGAAACACTATCCAGATTCTAAAAAGTCAGAAAGATAATTAAAAACACTATGCAAATCTGTCATTACTAGATACTTCTTTGACATCATAGGATAGTCCATGAGGTTCTAATGAACCACATTATGATGTTACTATTGATGTTTTCAATGAATATGATGAATATTAAATACTAATTTTGATGTAATAATAGTATTTTAAAATTTAGCATGATACTTGTAACATGTCACTTGGCAATCAATTGGCATTATATAATTATCATCAGCATTTTGTGGTTATTTTGTTTTTTATATGCATATTCTGTGGTTAATTCCTATTTATTAGGCTAGAAATTTTTATTTTTTGTACGCTATATCCAAAGCCACATTTGGGGCAAAGGCAAATCGCTGTATCTGTGTATCAGATTCTTCGTATCCATACACGTACCTAAAACATATCGGCAACCAAGGCATTCAAAGGAAACCCTCTTTGAGGAAAACTTGGCATGAGCCCAAAATGCATAGTCATCGGCACATAATTCTATGGCGGTGTAATTCCCTCAAATGATAAATTTCATAGGATTATTGTACCCTTGTATACTACTGACCTTGACATGCTGCCTAGCCACACAGGGAACTTTTTGTTTTTTACTGTCCTAGGATGCCACTTGAAGCCCAACAGAAAATGTATTTTCTCCGGTCTTTGAATGCCAAGTAAAGCCAACTTATAAACGAGTTAGATAGGGCAGGACACAGCCCTTTAACTAGGAGTTGTACCTTTATAATAAAATTGTTCACAACTTCAATTTTCACATAATGCTCTAACACTACTCGGCTTCATTTCTCAAGACGATATCTACCATTCTTAAATGTTGCAAATTGTTATTAAAGTGAGTACGCTCACAGAGTTTGTATTCAAAGCAATATATGCAGTTGAATCCATAGTACCACCATAATTACCATATCGGGAAATCTGGATCCATTTGAGTGGCGAAATAATCCAAAAACAGGAATTCTTGAGAAGTTCAGAAAATCCAATCTTGATTTTATATATATATATATATATGCAAAGTTGGCAGATACAATGAAAAAATTAATTACCTAATATAAACTCCAAATTTATTTTTGGGGGTTTGTTTTTACGTTTATGTTTAGTCATTTTTGACAGAAAAACAAATTTATAATTAAAAAAATTACAATTAAAAATATAAAAAACAGGGCCGAGTCAGACTGAGTTTATCCGCGATGACTGAAAAATCAAACTCAAACCAGATTTAGTGCAGATCTTGCCAGATCTGGTAACAATGGTTACCAAGATCAATGGTACAATTGAGGGGTTTTCTCAAATCAAGGAATTAAGTGTTTGGTGACACAGACACACATTAACAAAAGGTATTTCATTATGCGAAAGACAACTCAAGAGATGATTCTGGCCAGATCTAGTAACTATGGTTACCAAGCAATTGAGGGTTTTCTCAAATCAAGGAATTAGGGGTTTGGCGACACACACATAAACAGAAGGTATTTCATTATGAGAAAGACAACTCAAGAGATGATATAATTGCAAAAATAAAAAAGTGCATAGAATTGAAGCTAGGATATATGCCAATAGATAGAGTGGATCTTAATTCTATAAGTAAAAAGGATTAAAAAAGAAAAAATTATTCAAATGGATTAAATATGAATCTAATTTAATTGTCTCTAATTTCCCGGAGGAAATTCTCCGGGAGATTCTATTGCATGATATGAGAATATTTTTACCATCTAATACAGCTAATTGCAGTAGTGTTTTAAAATTTGTAAGCAATTGCCTTGATTGTATTAATTTGTTATAGGAGACTCCATTAGCATGGGATGTTGCATTTAACCAAGTAATCCACAAACGGCAAAAATCTCTCTTTCGTTTAATTCCATCTTTGTGAGCAAAAACTAAGGCCCTCATTTTCTCTTAGTTAGCTGTAATGTCCCCTTTTCAAAATTAATTAATTCCGGATACCTGAAGCCTATTTTTATTATTTTCCGTAGGCTAAGGGGAAATTAAAAGAGAAAAATAAATTAATTTAAGTGGTCCAAGGATATTTTTATATTTTAATTGTAAAAGGACACTTAAATTATATTTTAATCCAAAAAGCATTAATAGAATAAAATAATAATAGAAGGTTGACTTCTATTATTGGGCACCTGAGTTGGAATTAATAAATAAAGAGAGCTGCATGAATACCAAAATCCTAATTTTAGGATAGGAGGTGGATAAAGTATTTTTAAATGTGTTTAATCCTATTCTTAGGATGGGGCGCCAACATGGAGGAGGAATTTATTATTTTTAATTGTTCAAAGATCATGCATGTAAGTCTAAAAGGGGGCACCCACTTTGGAGAGTGTTTGGAAGTTATAAAGGCAGATTTGGGGTTCATTGTACAATCATCTTGGAAATTCATCAATTATTTTCTTTGTCTGCAAGTAGCTTCAGCTTCTGCAATAGCAATAGAGGACGAAATCCCTCATTTGCATACAGGTTTGAGGACGAAAACCCTCACATCTGAGCTTGGCAATTCCATTTCAGGGGTTGCAGTGACAATTCAGTGCAAGTGTTCCGCCAATTCAGCTCCAAACAATTGTATTAAGACACTGGTATTTTTATTGTAGCTGGTTCGTATTCAATAAATAAAAGACTGATTTTTAAGCATTATGGTTCATTGTTTTTATATAAAAATCAGATTATCGCTGCTGTTATAAAGTTAGATTTTTATTATTGCTGCCCTAGGGTTTAACCAAAATATCCAGATTTGTTAGAAATTATTTTCAGGGATATTACATTAGCAATTCAAAAAGTTTTGAATGGGCCCTCGGAGCCTAACACAAATGCAAGAATCTTTTTCAACGTTTTTGAGCTATATATCAACGCTTCACTCTGGTCATTGAAGTTGATTCTTAGGAATGACTAATCTATTTTTTTATTTGTAATTCTTTTGTCTGTATTATTAAGAATCCAACTGATTTTTGATGTATAAAATACAAGTTTTGATAGCATTTGTTACTGCAACCTTCCCAGCCATAATTCCATCAAGTATAAAATATTATGGGTTTCATCGTTTCTATGGTTCTTTCTCTAACGGTAAGGTCCTCTCTATACGCCAGAGCCCTACCTTCCTAAGACGTGATATTAGTATTTGGTAACTTTTATAGTTTACCATCTCTAGTTAGAATTGTATAAAGGATTACGATCCCCATTCCACCTAGAACTTTAAGAATCTCCCAAGAAGTGGAATAGATTCTCCAACTAGGTTTGCTAATACGCTTTGGAGTGGTTATATCTCTTTTCCTTCCTTTCTCTAGAACTTAAAGTTAAAACCAAAAGAGATTCTTTACCTTCTCGATATTCCCTAACATCCTCTAGAAAACCTTCTCGTAGAAGGATCCTTGCAATTTTCTCATAATAATAATAGCTACTACTCAAATAGTTTGTTTACCATGTCAATGTTTCTAATATAAGTCATTAAACTGCAATAATATTATTATTACCCATGACGAACTAATTCTTAGGAATTCCTAGTCTCAATATAAAAGGCATGTTTATCTTTATTTTTGGAACATGCCAAATGTTGTCACCATTGCAAAAATGGAACTTGCGTTGTCGCGGGTGAGGAACGAGGGTTGCGGAAACATTTCGAAGCCGCGGCAAAGAGTCAAAATCTGCGAGAGTCAAAAGCCGTGGAATCTTGGGAAAAGCCACGGAAATCAAAAGACGCGTGAAACTAAAAGAGAAAGCCGCGTATCAAGGGAAAATGGTAGTTTTCTCAAGGTGGAACTGAAAATGGATATATTTTTAATCGATGATCTGATCTTTGCAAATCTTGTATCATTGGAGAAATCTTAAACCTCCTCTACGCAATAGAAATCAAATCTCTTAAATCAAATGGAGGTAGGTGGGCGAAGCGAGGTAGGCATCTCCAACACGCGTCAAAAGATCAACGGTCAAGGAAGGACACGTGTCGCCATTCCGACGATTTATTAGGAGATTGGCTCATCCGACTCCAAGCCCCGGAGTTAATCACAGTTCATATTTCATCGGTGCTCGCAGTTAGACAAGGTCCAGGGACAGTGGCAACAACTTCGGGGCTAAAAGTTCCTAAGTCCCCGGACGTAAAAGTTGTGATGCGAAGAGCTACGTGGAGCTATTTCACTAGCTCGCATTTCACATTCTAACAAAGCCCGATCTGCGAACCAATGGGAGGTAGACACTTGGCAAAAGAGAAACAAGCACACCTTGGCAAAGGCCAATTCCTGAACCAATCGGGGGTTGTCATGTGTCAAATTATTGTGCCTCCCGACAAGCAAATCTTCAAGAGGCCATATCTTTTGATCTAGAGCTCCAAATCAGACAAAATTTATATCGTTGGAAAGTTATCCTCGAACCCTTCAACTTGGCATCATTAAATCTTATTTTGGTGCGATTTGGCAAGTTAAAATGGAAGATATGACAATCAATTTGGAGAACAGAAGCGGTTTGGGCACGCAAAAGGGTTGGTCCAAGCGGCGCAACCACCAAAATTTAATGCAGTATGGGCGCCCATTTCTTCTCCAACAAGACGAATGGCGTGGGGAAATGGATTTCCAGAAGTGCTTAGATCTTTTCAGAAAATTTAATGAAAGTGGTTGGTGGGTGGAAGGAGAAATCCGAATTTCCCTCTATTTTTCTTTTCTTCTTCTCCCACTTTTCTATATATTGTAATGTGATGCTCAGTTGAAATGTTGGATGCCTTGGGAACGCAAGGGCATCATTTTAATGTTACACAAGTGTTCTAAGAGTTGCATGCCTTAGATCACAATTCTGTGAATGTTTCACATCTTCTTCCCTCGTTGTAATGATCTGTACATAATCTTCAAGCAATATAATCATTTGTTTTGTGGCTCGTTCCTGCCTTAGCTGGTGTTGTATTGTGTCTCCTTGCCTTTTCACTCAACAATAGGTATGTTGTGTGTGTTATCTCGGAGTTTGTATCTATTGTGCATCGTGAAAGTGGGAATTTAGACGTTGTCTTGAACTGTGGTCATTGTTTCGACCCTCTTCATCATCGTTTTCTCCCATTTTCTCTCTTTCAAGTATCTTTCCCCTTATTTTGGTGCTATCACCTTCTCTAGTTTAGGTTTCTATTTTATGCATCTCCTTCTCACCCTGGTCCCTTGGAATGTTAGAGTAGAGTTAGATAGTTGCATTTCAATTCCTAGGAGTAGTGTAGCAGTAGAGATAGGTAGAGGAAGCCGGCCTTCTCCGGAGGTCTGTCTCAATTCGAGTCCCACAACTTGGAGATAGTCCCATGTTGCCTCAAAGCCCTAGATTCTTGTGATTTAGGACGGGTGCAATTTTGAGCTCTAACACCTAATATTACAAATTTTATTTTATTTTCATATCATTAGACATACATGATTTATAATATATTTATGATACTTCAAGGGCCAATGAAATTATTTTGGTGAAATTCAATTCTCTTAATTCCTCAATAACTGAACCAAAAACTCAAGTTCCTTTTGGATTCCTTTCCTAATCAATGATAATCGTTGCATTATCATCATATCGTATTAGCATTCCATCATATGTTTAAGTTCTTTACAAGTGCATATAATACACTCTAACTACTTTTGATTCTTCCAAGGGCATATTAGGTGCTGCTTTTTTAATTATAGCAATTATGACATCGTCAATATTAGTGTATTCCCGATTATTTGCTCTTAGAACTCGAATACACAATAATTTTCGGGGCCGCAGCTTGTTTGCTACATTCACATAAGTTAGTGATCGGATCATTTTTCCTCCAAAAGATTAGATTTGTTGCCTTGACACTCAAAAAAAAAAAAATTAATCTTTTCAGCTACAAATATCTGTTTGGTTCGAATTGAGTATGTATAGGTATTTTGTACGCTACGATTTGAAAAGCTCTTCTAGATGTAATCTCTCGATACTCCATTTATTTCATAAAGTATTCGACCTAGTCTCTTGACAAATACCCAATATTTAGGAGTTCCTTTGCTTTCCCCGAACCCATACACATTTCGCAAGTCTTCTTCTAATAGGTTTGTCCAAAAACATACAGATCCATATTTTTACGCCATGACAAGCATAATGAGTAATTGTCCGTCACCCTATTTCTATTTGCCTAGATGTGATCTCGAGCAAGTTCCAATGCATGCAAAGCAAATCTACCAAAACAAATGCAATTGCCTTAGGATGCTACTCCTTCCATTCTTCCTTTTATGTTGGTGAGGAAATTCCATTCTTTTTGGGTTATAGTCGATGGTAATACTATTTGAATCCCATCTCTATTTTAGAACCAGTTTTGAAAGTTTCTTCTCATCCAGGCTCCTTGTGAAGAATCTACGGATTGGATGATCAATATTGAGATCATGTGTTATATAACATAAAATATGTATCTACAACGAGACAAATAGATCATATATTTACATCAATACTACCCAATAAGAACTTCACATGTGAATATTCACTCTTCTAATATTTGTCTCATGGGGCCAATTTATAGTGTCCAATGAAATGAATTCTTTCTTGGTTTATTTCACCATCCTATCTAATGAATGATTAAGATTCCTATAGGATCTTATGCAACATAGGGTCCATCATTTCCATAGCTTTCAAATGGTTGTTCAGTTCTACTACCCTCTGCAATGGAGGTTTTATTTCATTTCTTACATAATCATTTTACTTAGTTTCCATTGACCTGAAGCTCCTTTTTCTCATAAACCGAATTCATTTAATTCAAAATGAATGAGGATGATTCGTATGTTTTATCACATTGTTTTTGGGGTAATTTAGTAACCATACATATATTGTAAGGAAGAAGATTTCCTTCTTTCTTTTTCTCCTTCCTCTCTTTTTTTCTTTTCTTGCATTACCAAAGACCTTTTTCGCTTCACAAAAGATATAGATCACATTTGTTTGTCTTTGTGGAAGAAAGTCCTTCGCTCATTTGATGAAAGTCAATAGATAGCTAATTGGATTTTATTAATATGAAACAAAGAATTGGTTTCTAATTCATAGTATACTAGAGACCAATTCGTTCTTATTTTGATATTTCGAGTTCTCCATCATTTTAGAAAATATGCAAAAACTTGCTCTCAACAAGTTACACACTAAGCATAACACTTCTCCAAGATGGTCAATTTAATTTTTATTTGATCTATCGAATTGATGATTTCTACTCGATCGTAATATAAAAAGGTATTGCTCATCTTCAACAAAGATCCAAATTTTGATCCTTAATACTCCATAAATGATTTGAACCGCATAATAACAATAATCAATTTTAGCTTGAAGGGTTTGTAGGGGAACTCTACCTTGTATGGCCGATTCTTTAGGGGCTCTCTCAATTCTATTGAGACATCCTTTGATTTTTATTTTAATACCTTCTACATCTTGCCTCTTCAACCAGCCTCAACAGCTTTTTTCATTATTTTTCTTTTCTCAACCTCGCCTTTAAATGTAGAACAATATATTCTACAAGAACATATTAGGTTCTCTATAAGGTTTTCCACTTTTTCTAGAGAGATGAGAAGTTTTCGGTTCACAAAAACTAACATTTTCAATAAAGCATATTTTGTACTTCGTCTCATAATTGTTCAATTTCTTTATCTTTTTAACCTTATCTTTATCTTCTTGTTTTCCGATGAACAAGTCGGTAAATCTGATATATGTGTTGACGTAAATCAAATCAATCTTTTTCATAATCTCTATACGTGCAATTCCTCCATAAGTTGAGGTAACTTGGATATGTCGTACATAATTTTCAATGCAATTATGTAATTCCTCATCTTCTCATAGATCTTAGGAATAATTTCTTTGTTCAAACCAAAGGGAACGATAGTTTGAATAAAACCAAGTGGATTTATCTTTCTTTTTGTTACTCCAATACAATAGTTATATGAGAAGTGGGTTTCTCTATTGGATAACCACGTCCTCGAGTTCTAGGTTGAAATCTTTTTAAAGAGCACCTTCATTCACTTCAACTCTCATCGATAAATGGATTGTGTTTGTTTAAACCCATATTGAGATTAGCATTTGTGGCTGCAAAATGAATTATTTTAATATTAGATAACATGCTCCATAATGCATCCAATTTAGTATAATTCATGCTTCTATATAGGGATGACCACGAATTAGATTAATTACTCCACTTGCTTTATTAGTAGACATACATATATGTTTAGCCAAAAGCTTTAATCATGTGCCATATTCATCCTCCACAATGAATTAATATTTTATCATTTCTCTTTTATCATACTTTCTCATTTTTTTATCAATTCTCATTTTTATAGTCTCTTGCTTTTTTATCATTTCTCGTTTTTTATCATTTATCTTATCTTTATCATTTCTCGCATGTATCTAAAAAAGAAAAGTAGGTGTGAATTCCCCCAATTTGTGGTTCATCATACCATTTGTTATAAATATGGGTAAATGTTCTTTTCCATTATGCATGGCAATGGTATGACTAATCATTGTGGGTACAATGCCGATGCTCGTAACCGGTCACTAGTATCTTCTTCTCTTTCTTCATATTTAGATTATCTATTTTCCTCGACAAATAATTAGCTACAAAAGTAATTTTTCTTAGTGAACATGCCTTGATTAATTACCTTTCTTTTTATTTACCTTTATTTTTCTTGAAAGAAAAGAAAAAATGTACTTCCAACTATTTAACTACTTACGTCAGCGAAGGATTGAAACATCACTATATCTATTTCTCTTTCGACTCTTTCTTCCAAGAGTGCTATAGCCCCAAGGCGTTAGGGGTTTTTCCTACCAATTGGGGCTCTTCCTTCACCACCCCCATGAGGATGGTCCACAACATTCATAACTACTCTTACTTTAGGACGTCAACCCAGCCAACAGCTTCAATCCATCTTTACTCAAAGTTCTATTTTTCCATTTGACATTGCCTGCTTGTCCAATTGTTGTCGAGCAGTTCTCATATATCAAACAAAACTCCCCAAATGGTAATCTTAATGTGGTCAATTGGCCTACTTTTGCAATCAGTTCTGCTACAGCACCCATTGCTCCAGCAAATCGTTCGACTTGTATTTCTACATTATGTAGAGTCATGCCTAAGGGTATATTGGTTGAAGTAGATCTTTAGTTCGTAAAATCCCTTACCAAACCGTATGCCTCTCTCAGGGCATACAACTTTCTAGATGTTAATTATATTTACATATTCAATATCAATATCTATATCTATCTAGATATTATCTAGAGATCTGGGATGAAGGGCATATTTTCAATCCCTTATGTTCTGATTATCTACATCCTAGGTTTCTCTATTTTGTCATCTGCCTTATGTTCTTTTTTCATGTAGCATCAGAATGAATGACTTTATCAAATTATGTCAATACTTCTGCATCTTCCGAATAATGTAGGAGGCATTTGAAATATATTATTACTATTTTCTCAATAAGAAAAATTCCCACTGTTCAGCTCCAATTCTGCCTTTGATCATTAAATCAAATGTGAGTAACTTGTCTTTCTCTTCATAACAAGAGTTCCTTTACCTTATCTGTTTCTACTTCAGACAATTAAGTCTTCTCCATATCATTATATCTCAGGCGCCAATAATGACAGAAACTATTGAACTCAATCACCCATTGTTGTTTATCCTCGGTTTCCATTTGGGTTTTATCCCATCAAAGTATCTTAGTTGGATCAGTTGCTGTAAACCCAATCAGTTGCTTCTGATTACATAAATTAATAATTCATAAATATGGTGCATATAAAGACCCAAAGACTGAGGTCATGATTCTTGAAATTAGATTCATAATTTAAATTCAGGGCAGAAAGATAATACATATGAATCATTCAAGCACTAATGGTGTCGATAGACACAAATTATATAGTTAATATTTTGAGATATACAAAGCTCCAACAAAAATGCTCCTCATCATAGTTGTCACCTTCAATACCTCAACATTGCCTAAAACTGGGTACAATATAATTGATAGGAACCACTAAAATAACCACACCCAAAAGTGAAATAAGATGCAAATGCAGTACTTAGAGAACTCTTGTAATTGACACATTATTTACCATAAGCATACCTTTATCCCAGATAAACATTGTAAATTGATTACAAAACTCCCAAACCTCATTTTGATGGGAAAACCATATGGCAAACACTACCCCATTTTAAGCAGGCACCTCCTTTCTTGGTAAGAATGTATTGTCTTAGCCCCATTAGCTACAACTATTTTGTGACTTGCACAAATCAAGAACCTTGAATTCCATAACCTGTTGAAGTTTTCCGTATAAGATTGGAATTCGGGGCCCTCATAAATAGCTCCATCTTAGGCAATTAATATTGACAATAGGCTCACAAAAAGAGAATAGTCAACCTCAGAAAGCCTTATCAAAACTGAAAAAGCGATTGTAAACTGCTTTTATGTATTAGCATATTTCAATCTGTTGTTTTTCAGTAATCACTACAACACTCAAAGAATTCCTCGCATGGCAGGAAACAAATCTGGTTTTATCGACGTTTAATAGTTGTAGCTTTGCATGTCGTTCATACATGGTTTAGACATATCAGATTTATGACGAGCTACAAAACTTGTTTGTGTACAACATACACATTTTTTATCTGATAATTTCAAAAAAAATCTCTTAAGATGATGTTTAAACCATGAACCATTAATGCTGCTTAAAAGTTGTCATACTCACAAAAGGTAACATTGCTGCTCTACACATGTGCTTTGTTTATAGTGACATGCACAGTGTTTCAAGGCTCCGTGATCTCAATTTGTTCTTCTCTTGGCATGTAACATTGATTGCCTTCAAGAAATAAAACCCTCAAGGAGCCATAACCATAAATCGACCAGGAACGTATTGGTCACAATGATGCATCCAATTATCTACTATGATGCATATTCTAGCAATAACCCAACTATAACAGACTAGTTCAACAATCTCTCCTCTGCATACCATGTTGACTTTCTTAAGACAAGGGGACTTGTATCTCCCATGAGCTTCATTAATTACCAAACCATATGTTGCTAGTATCTATATAAACCTTATTTTCGCTTAAAATTTATTTTGTGCAAGCCATTGGCGCATTAATCTCTCTGAATGTACGTCTTAAGAAGTGCATCGAGATCGGAATGGTCCGGCTTGTAGCACGTCATGAGAGATCATTGTGGCACCTACCCTTCCTACTACCACCTTATACCACCATAACACCACCTTATATCGCCTTTCCATCTACTCCAGTTGTCTCCCAACTGCTTCCTTCCACTTCCTCTCCTTGCACCTTCCTACATATCATATACAGCCGACATCATCAGCCCAACCGATGATGTCTTGCAGAAACCCATTTCAGATGGCATCAGTAGCTGGGCTGATGATGTTGGCTGAGACTAATTCATGGTTCTAGGGTGTATGTCTGTATATGTGAGTGAATCATGACTCGGTGCGTCTCTACAAGGAATCGCAGATCTGTGTCTGAGGCAACCTATGCATGTTTTTCGAGGAAAATTCGACAGACTCAACGAATCTACAACCAAGCCTCACGAGTCTTACTAGACTCCTGAGTTTGATAGAACTTGTGAATCTCGCATCTGGACTCGCCGAGGCCTACTGCTTTTCATTTTTTTAACTCAAAAAAGATACAAATTTGAATTTTCTGAAGACTTTTGAAACCCATTCTGCGAGACTAATTCGTCAATCATAGCCTACCAAGCTTTGGAAGCATGCGTCAATTTATAAAACACATTTTTGAAGCAGCAAAACAGATACTTTCTACTCTCTTTTGCATATCCAGGAGGCTACTTCATATAGACTTCCCAAGTCAATTCCTCATTAACCAAAGCATTCTTGACATATAGCTGATGGAAATTTCACTTAATCAAGGAAGACAAAGCAAGACACGACTAAGGGTGATCACTTTGGCCACAGGTGTTAAATTTTATTTATAATCAATGCTTATTTTTGCTTGTAGACTTCTGCCACTCATCTGTCATTATGCCAGTCCATTGGTAGCTTCCACTTTTGATTCACACTTAGCCTTTTAGATCAATCTACACCCAACAGCTTCCTTCCATTTGGTAATTTTGTCATGGTCCAAGTACTATTCATGTGAATCGCTTTGATTTCTTAATCATTTGTGAGTCTCCCCTTTTGGACCTTACTTGCCTTCTCAAAATTGGAATCCTGTTTTGTAGACATCTTTTCTGTCATGGATTTATTGCAATCTCCATATCTTCATGCTCACCATTGTCATGTGCTAGTGTACTCAATGAATTTGACATGTTCTTTTTCCCTTGAAGTGCTGGATATTAATTTGCCCTTGTACATTATGTTTTTGTTGATGCCATTGCTGTGGAATTTGAAATCCATATTTTGTGTACAAGGAAACAATTTTATGAATATAAAAGCAACTCTTATTTAATATCAGCTCTCAAGTTTCAAGTTCAATTGTTCAACTTCAAACATTCAATATCGCATGATTTTATATGTGTATGTTAGCTGTAATTGATTAGTTTCAAGTATATTTTGAGTTGATTTGATATGGAATGCATTTTGATAGTCTTTATCCCTAAAATTCTCTATTTTTTATATTTTTAGAATTTTCCGAATCTTGCCGAGTCTTGGCTGAGTTTTGTTGCCGAGTCCGAGTTTGAGTCAAAAATTGGCTTGCGAAGTTTTTGCTAGTTCGATTCTTGTATTATTGTACGCATAGGGTTCCTAATGCAAGAGCGTCTAGGTTCACTTGCAATCTTGCATCACCCAAAAACATGTTTGTCGAGCTAAGTCAAGAAGTGTGCAATGTTTTTATTTAAGCTTAAGTGTTTTATTTGTAAAAGGTGCAAGTCTTGTTTTGCGCCATAGTCTTGTATGATTTTACGCGAGCACGCAAACGTTGTAACACCTAGGTGTTGTAATGTTCCGGCTCGTCTATGACGCGTGCAAGTGTTTGAATGGTTGTAATTGTTTTTAGATGCGGCATGTACAAAGCAACTTAGCAAGGCTCACAAAGATCTTCTCGAGTCTAGAACATCTTTCAAGAGATAGCACAAACATGTATTTCAATAGCACAACACAAAAGTATGTTTCCAACAGATGTAGTTTGTGCACAGAGAATCACCATTTTTGTGTGCGGTATAACTAGGAGCATTTTTAGAGGCTCGTGTTACCATCATGAGTTTATCTTAGTAGCGCATATCTACCATTGAAACCGCAAGGTCATTGGAGCTAAATTGAGCTAGCGTGCAAGGATTCATTTGAGAGGACAGTGCGCAGTCTTATGAGCAAGGGTCTAGCATGGCACATAACTTTCGGTTACAAATACATTGTTGCTTACAACAGCCAACATGATTTCACCTAACCTTGACCCAACCCATTGTATCAAGTTGTGTTGTGAACAACTAGGCCCTACTTCTTGCATAGAGGATTGGGACACATCTAATGTCTTATGGCTTACATGTTGTTTTGAGGTGATATTGTAAGGTGGGTCTTGCGTCTATATAAGCATGCCATTATACTTGTGTTAGGAATGACTTCCACATGAGCTAGAGCTAGAGACTAGACTAATAAGTTCAAGTATTTTGTCTTTAGGAGAGCTACACTTGTAAAGATAAAGCTAGCAAGCAGAGGTCTGTGGATATAGTTGTTGCCGTGCATCTCAATTTGTGAGATTGTTGTGTGTTGCTGTCGTGTATTTTCTTTCTATTGAATCAATATATTTCTAAGTTCCTTCATTTCTGAGTTGTCGCATTTTATTGCATAATTTCATTGTGTATTCTAGAGATTGTGTGGTATAAGGTCTCTCTTTACAAGGACCTCGAACCACGATTACATCAATTAATATCAGAGAAAGATTTTAGTTCTTACAAATTGATTGTTGATTTCCACATTTACGAGTGTTGGACAAAGTAATGGCAAACATCTTCAAGCCGATGTTCAATAGAAACTATAGGAGACCATCATCAATTGATAGTAGAAGATAATTACAGACATCTTCCAACAAATGAGTTGGATAGGTCGTCTCTGAGAGATCAATACAATGGAACTCTTTGATTCAAAGGGAATGGAAAACAGAGGAAATAAGAATACAAGAAGACCACAAGAAATTAACAATGGAAGAGCACTCAGACTTGCAGATCTAGCAGGTTTGATGAGAGACATACAAACTCATCTAGAAACTATGGAGATAGTGCAATGTCGAGGTGTTGTGGTGATAGACGACACAAGCGATGTTGAAGCCGCAAAAGAAGCGCCTAAAATCATTGAAGAAAAAGCAGTTGAAGAACAAGAAAACAGATTTTTGAAAGTTGTTTCGAGGATAAGTGAACCTAAGTTGGACTCTAGAAGTTCTTCTGGAAGATTGTCCTAAAGAACTCATTGACTGCCTCACTCAGTTACAGAAATTTTTGAGTATGAAAATATGGAAGCTCCCAGAGTAGAAAGTTCTTTGGCACAAAATTGAAAGGCAATACATCTCTACGGTGGGCACATGTACAAACTGGCACAAGGGCAAAGAGAAAATCAAGACTTGAATAGATTTGTTGCAAAACTTAAAGCAAAGTTCATTTCGATAGATTATCATGAGTTTTCTCAAGAAGCTTCTAAACTTACGACAAAGGGATATGAGTGTAAATGATTACGCGGAGGTATTCTATAAACTAACCATTATAGTCGGTCACATTGAAGATGACGACAAAAATCTCACCTTATGTGAATGGATTGTGCATGGCAATTTAAGATGAGTTTGGCATGATCAAATTGCATTCTGTCAAGGAAGCCTATTAGTGTAGCATGAGCAAAAGGCAAGTTCGAGCATGGTCATGGGCAAGGTAGCGACAAAGGAAATTCTATGCAAGAAGCTGAGGTAAGCACATCACAACATAGTTATAGTGCGCAAAGAGGTAGAAGCAATTTCAAAGGAATAGGTCAAGGCCATGGATGTAGATTCACGGGTATATGTTTCAAGTGTGAAGAAGTTAGGTATAGAGCATTAGAGCACCCGCACACACATAATGATGGCAGTAAAAATGCGAGTGCGCATATCACATAGGAAGACAAAGAAAGTGTTGCATCATATTAATGAAGCTGAAATTGGTGCACTCATCATTAAGTGGGTGTTGTTGAAGTCTGCAACGGTGGAGAATAGTCTCATGCAGAGAAAGAATTTTATTAGAGCCTTATGCAAGTCGGAGGTGAAGTATGCAAGGTTATTGTGGTTATTGGTAGTATAGATAACATTGTTTTGCAAAAAATGGTGGATGAATTGGGTTTGAAGAGAATTACACAGCATCCAAATACCTGTAAGGTTTCTTAGTTGCTGAAAGGATGCCAAATTTGGTGAATGGGCAATGCTTAGTGGTTGTCATATTTTGCTTTGAAGGCCTTGGCAGTTTGACCGTAAGGCCTAACATGATGGTCATACCAATACATACACTCTAGTGGCAAAAGATAAAAGAAACACACTTTGAATCCTTTGAAGGATAAAAGTGAAGAAGTGGAAACTAATCCAAAAGTTATGTTAGTGTCGGAAAAGACATTCTTGAGCGAGGTAAAGGAGTGTGCATGTTTTACATTTGTAGCAAAGCCTACGCAAAAGTTGGGCACAAAAGAAGGTGGTGAGGAAGAAGCACTTCCATGAGAGGTGAGTAACTTGATTGATGAATTTGCAGAGATTGTTTCTAGCAATCTACCAAATGGATTACCAGCAATGAAGAGCAGAGATCATCAAGTGGGTCTAAACCCAGGATTGAGTCTACCAAACAAAGCGGTATATAGATTGGCACCGCAAGAGAATGCAGAGGAGTCGAATTATTGGGAAAAGGATTCATTCGCGAAAGGTTTAGTCCATGTTCGGTACCATCAGTATTAGTGCTTTAAAAAATTAAAAATGGAGAATGTGTACCATCAAGTAGAGATTCACCAAGAAGAGATGATCTGATGGATTGCTTGAGTGGCACAAGGTATCTTTTGAAGATTGACTTGAAGAGCAGATATATGCATAAGAGAAGGCGATGAGTGGAAGACATCATTCCAAACTTAAAAAGGACTTTATGAGTGGTTGGTTATACCATTTGGCTTAACAAATGCATTGAGTACAATCATGCATGTATGAATTAAGTCCTTAATCAGTACTTGGGTAAGTTTGTTATTGTCTATTTAGATGAGATTTTGATTTTCAAAAGTCAAAGGAGGAATACTTGCAACATTTGCCTAACGTATCGATGAGATTGCAAGATGAAAAGTTGCTCATAACCATGAAGAAATGCAGTTTCTTGAAGGAAGAGTTGGCATACTTGGGCTTTGTGATTTCCCAATAAGGTCTAAATATGTATTTGGAAATGGTGCTCATGATAGTTGATTAACCGTCACCTTGGAGTACTTTTGAGGCGTGAAGTTTTCACAAATTGGCAGGTTTTACAAGAAGTTATAAGGAATTTCAGTGGAACATGAGCGGCAATTACTGGTGTAATGCTAAAGGACCAAAAGGATGTGTGTGAACCACGGAAGCAAAACATAATTTCCAGCAGTTGAAGAAGAAAGTGATAGAGAAGCTTACATTGGCATTACGAGATCTTGGTGTAGCAATAAGAGCGGTGTTCAGCCAAGAAGGAAGACCTATCACATTTTTCGTGAGAAGCTCAATGATGCAAAGCGCAAGTATTTTTTTTTTTTATAATCAAGAGTTCTACACAATAGTTCAAGCACTCAAGAAGTAGAGAGGCTATCTATTGCCTAAGGACTTTGTTTTGTATACAAACCACTAGAATCTACAATTCATATATGGTCGGGGATAAAAGAACCAACGTCATATTAAGTGGCTTGAATTCCTACATAGCTATAATGAGTTAAGGATTAAGGTCATAGGACTTGCTTCGATGAAGAAGCATTTTGCTGAAGATGAAGATTTCAATGAAGCATGGAAATCTTATGCAGAACCATTGTGTGGCAACAAGACAGCATGGTTAAACTATTTTGTGCAAAATGGATTGTTGTTCTAGAAAGGCAGCTGTGTATACCTAGAAGCTGAATAAGTGAGAATTTGGTCAAGGAGAAACATAGTGGTGGATTGGCTGGTCATTTTGGCTACGACAAAACATTTGTGCAGTTGGCGGAAAACTACTTTTGGCTGGGCATGAGTTCAGAAGTGCACAAGTTTGTTAAGGAGTGTAGAGTTTGTCAACTAGTTAAAGGGACAAGTCAGAATACAAGACTGTATCAACTGTTGCCTATTCTAGAGAAACCATGGGATATGGACTTTGTTTTGGGTTTGCCTAAGACACGAAGAACATTATTCAACATTTTCGGCTGTTGGCAGATTTCAATGAGGGTACATTTTGTGGCTTGTAAGAAGACTAGTGATACAACTAACATTGCAAACTTATTTTTAAAGAGATTGTGAAACTACATGGTTGCTGCGAAGAATTGTATCAGACAAAGATGTGAAGTTTGTAAGGACATTTTTCGAGGACATTGTGGAAAAAATTGAACTCAGTTAAAGTTCATTTCAGCATATCATCCACAAACATGGACAGACAAAAGTCGACGGGAACTTAGGCAATACCTTGAGATGCTTGATTAAAGGTTGGCCAAGAACATGGATAATGCTCAAGTACAAGCTGAGTTCTCATCTAATAATTTAGTTAACAGAACAAGAAAGACACCATTCTAGATTGTGTATGGGCCAAGTCCAAGGAGTTGCAGAATTGCACAACATGAGGAACACTAAAACAAGAAGTGTGGATGCAGAAGATTTTGCAGATTATATGAGGGATGTGCATGAACAAGTGCATGAACAATTGGAGAAGAGTACAGAGCAGTATAAGCAGCACGCGGACATGAAGAAAATAGAAATGGAATTTCAGGCTGCAAACATGGTCTTAGCACATTTGCGGAGGGAAATATTTTCAAAAAGGGACATATAACAAGTTGGAGCTGAAGATGATCCGACAGTGCATAGTGTAGTAGAAATTTGCGAAGAATGCATATGAGATTGAGTTCCCTAAAGGGATTAATATTTCACCTATTTGAAATGTTGCAGATTGAAATCCATATCATGAAGCGCAAAATGGAGAAAAGAGGGCAGACTCAGACTCCGATTAAAAGGTTGATTGGAAAGCATAAATGCTAGAGGAGCAACCCAAAGAGGTGGAATGGATATTTGACAGGAGGATCAGTAGAGGACAAGGAACAAGGAGTACAAAAATATTTGGTCACGTGGAAGGGCCAAGAGATTGAGGATATGACTTGGATACGACCATCAATAGAGTCACCAACAAGAACTTATGGTTTCCTTTGTTACACGGGATGTATAAAGCAACCCATAATCATAAACATTCACCAACTCATTGCATCGAGTTATGAACAATTGGACCATATTCTTGCATAGAGGATTGGGGCACATCTAATGTCTTATGGGTTTTTGTTTCAAGGTAATACAATAAGGTGGGTCTTGTGTCTATATAAGGATGTCACTATACTTACGTTAGGAGTGAATTTTGCAAGAGCTAGAGCTAGATTTTGGACTAATCAGTTCAAGTAGATTGTGTTTAGATAAGCTATACTTGCAAAGAATTTGAGTAAGTAGAGATATGCAGATCTATTTGCTGTAGCGTATCTCAGTTTGTGAGGTTATGTGTTGTCGTGTATGTTCTTTTTGTTGAATCAATATAGTTCTAAATTAGTATTTCATTTCTAAGTTGCATTTGATTTCACAATTCTATTGTGTATTTTGAAGGTTGTGTGGTATAAGGTATCTCTTTATTGGGACCCCTGACCGTGACTACATCAATTCCCACTTGTCATATCTCAATACCATCATCCAAACAGTCTTCTCTACATTCACTCGCAAATATGTACTTAAAAGTTTAAGAAGTCTTTGGGTTTAGTGGAGCTTGCACTTGGAGTTCATCCTTGGATCATTGGGTCACTTTGAGAATCAAGAATAGGAGTTGAGCCAACAAGGTCGTTTTAGTCTTTCGAGTCCCCAATTTTGGTGTTTTCATTTGAAGTGTTATTCAAGATTTCTTTGGTGCTCAAAGAGATATTTGTGAACAAGATAAGCTCAGTCTTAATACAACTGAAATTTATTTGCTAGTCAGAGTGGTTTAAATTAAAATTGGCATCATGCTTTCCTTTAAGAAGAGCGTCCACAAAAGAGACAAGAAGGTGATCCTCAACATGAGAGTGCATTATGCTAAAGAAACTATCATAGAAGATCAGATAAAAACAAAGGGGAGATTGAATGTTGTTACTAAAAGAAAAGAGGTCACAGCGTGGAGCTGCAGCATTCAAGCCAATGATCTTCACATGGGTACACTCAAAGGATACCAAATGAAGTTAATATAGTCATTATTGAAGATCCACCAGATGCTAAAAGTGGTGAAGAATTCACTGATGAAGAATACATATTTTAAAGAAGCCCCACACTTTGAAGATAGGAAGGGATCTAGTGTAGATGAAGCTCAACATGGATGGTTGCCCAGTTAGTTTAAGAGTTTGTGGATCTTGGGAATTATACCCTTATGAGGGTCATGAGACAACTTGATGGAGCACTATGGATGTAGCTCAACATGGATGGTTGTCCAATGATTCAGGAGTTTGGAGAGGTGGAATCTGGGAACTCGGGAACTACACATTTACAAGGGTTACGAGGCAGCTTGATGGAGTTCTACCTAGTCAAAGAATTGTTTTCAAAGAGAGAACTTCTGAAGAATGCATGGCTCTGTTTGGTTCTGTTGTTTCAATTTTCTGTCAGTGTGTTTTTTGCTTTCTGTAGTGTAAGCCTTAAGAGGTATTAGAATATAAGGCTTATAATTTATTATTAAGTCACTATTAGTTATGTATTAACTAAAGATCGGTTATAACCTTCTCAACCATTTTGTAACTATCTCTTGCACAATAAAATGACAGACAGTCTACAAAGTGTGCATTCCAGTTTCTCTTCATTCTCTCTCTTCACATCATCTAACAATAAAGAGGATCGAAATGCAATCTTCCAAGGAGGTCTGTGATTCTTTTGAAATGCTGACCGTTTCATGAAATTTTTGGTGTGTACTATATTGGTTTTAAACCAAAAGAAGAACTACCTACCCAAGTCCTGGTTTGGATCAGGTTATTTTCCTTGGCAAAGAAGTCTTGAAATGATTGGGAACTTCGTCAGCCAATATGTTTGCTTCAAAGATGACAGCAACAAGAGAAATAGCTTCCTTTACTAAAGTATTTGTTTCTGGACTTGTAGTGCCCATTGTCTGAAAGCATTAATCTTAAATCTGATAGACTTGAGTAGATCCAACAGATTGACAATGAATGTGTTCCATTTAGATGTAAATTATGTCATGGGTAAAATATCTGGTTAAGGCTTGTCAAATGGCAGCTAAGCAGGATTTACCCATGTTGCAGAAGCAAGAGAACCAATTAGATAAGTATGGATTTCAAAAGTTAAAAAGGGATTGACAGCAAAAGCTAATAAATGAAAAGAAGTTTAATGAAAATATGAAAACATGATACCAAGAGAAATTCCGTCATGATCTTACAATAAGAGGAATAGTTCCACAAACTCAACATGTCATGGGACAAGCGATCAATTAAGAAAAATACATTTATGCCTTCAGAAGCAATCCGAAAAAAGAAAACTGAGAATTCCAACAACAATAAAAATGAGGAAAATGGAGAGAATATAAAATTCAAGAATGATGCAAAAGATGATGAGAATATGACAGAGATTTCATTAAGAATCAACCACCGTCAGATCTGATTGAAATAAAACAATCAAAGAACACGAAGAAGCCCCAAATAAGAATAAGAGGAATATGTTCCACAAACTCGACATGCACTGGAACAAGCAATTGATTATGAAAATACTTTTAACAACTTCAAATTTCAAATAAAATCCGGAAAAAGAAAATAGAGGACTCAACATGGATTAAAATGAGGAAGGCGATCAGATGTGAAATTCAAGAATATGCAAAAGAAGATGAGAATGTGACAGATTTCATTGAGAATCAATCAATGTCGAATCAGATTGAAATAATACAATCAAAGAAGAACAAGATGGGACAAGATAACATCACGACACAATCAGAAGGAAACCCTAGCAAATTTGGCTGTAAACCTCAACTCAAGGAATTGCTGGGGCTTATAAATGGCAAAAAGCCTCGATCATCAAAATGAAAGTTATTTACTATGTTTGTTGGCACAAAAGCAGCAGGAAAAATCCTACATGCAGAAGAAACGCTTGAATACACAGGGAAAAGTAGGGAAATTTTGCATGCGCTAGAAGAGCATGCATGGATATGGAAAAGCAAAGACCGTGCTCATATGCATTAGAAAGCATGAAAAAGAAAGGATCATTTTTGCATGCACTAGAAAAGCACGGATGCATAAGAAAAGCAATGACTGTGCTCATTTAAGTCAGCTCTTTTCTTCTTAATTCCCACTGGCACCCATAGATGATTTTTTTACAATTTAGAACTTGCCGTGGTCATTGGATTGTTAGAGTCCTACGAGAAAAATTAGTGCTCTTTTAGCTCGTCTGAGCTGGCCGCAGTTTTAAGATGGCTTGGCTTTTTATTGCCGTACTGAGAATTCTCGTTGTTTATAGCAAACTTGCAAATTCAGGTCATAAATTGCAGAAATGAAATTTCAGGTCACAAATTGCAGTGTCACAAATTCTGGTCATAAATTGCATACTTAGATTTCTGGTTGAGAGTAAATTGTAAGTATGTTGCTGATAGGAGTGGTCAGACAAGATTAGACATTTTGATCAGTGTTTTTCCGTCCTGTTAACCGTAGTTTTCCTCTTTGTATATCCACAAAGGAACTTCCTCACACATATTGCAGTTTAGTTCAGAAGAATCTTTTGTTCTTGATTCATTTTGTTGTTATAGAAGCCACCGTTTTCACGATGGATCTGCAGGACTGTGCCCCATTTTTAATATAAAGTTGTTCACCCTTATAAACAAAATTAGGATGAACCTAATCTGTATTTCAGCAAACTCAGAACCAGGATAGACTCGATCCAGGTTTACGGAAGGGTTCTAGACCCAGTAGGATAAAACTGGCTGAATCTAAAATGTATAGCATTGATAAGTAAGAAAATTACAACTCCAAAACCGGTACACTTCATTGGTATTCTAAATTCAAATGTCTCTTCCTTTGCTACTAAACTTTGACAAATTGCAGCAAGATGAAATTGTGCCATCCGTTACTAGCACCAAGTATATATCAGTTCTATGTGAGCACATCCAGGCCCTTACCATCAACCCACTTGAGATGGATAGGCCTTCAAATGGCACATGTCATCATGGGCAATGCACCATTGTGCCCAAAGTAACAGCATTGCTCACTTAAAACACTTATGATTATACGAGATCCACAACATAAATCCATAAAAGAAACTCTTGTTGAAATTTTATCAGTGAAATAGGTCTGTAAGAAGGGAAAAGAAATTCAATAGTTCATCACAATCACATACGTGTACAGATCACATCCATGTACAAATCATATACATATAATTTGCAACTCTATAATTCAGTCCACTAGCTCAGCTTAGTAAAATATGACTGGCACCAATTATGTCCAAGTTGTAGCATAGAGAGCATATTTGAGAATCATGCTGGTTATTAAAAATCTGGCATGTTTAACGACATGCCAGATCAGATGCAATATTCAGTAAAAGAGATATAATTCTCAATTGACCTAATGAACACATATGCAGGATTTTATTTCAATGAATCATTATGCTTTGACTATGTGATACAGGTGCCTGCAATGGAAGATGCTTATGATGCCAGAAACATGGAAGGTATTCATAAGGTTATGTAGAAGGCAAAAAAATGTGAACTGAACTATAAAAAGTCGGGCACTGATGGATAGCATATATGCAAAACTCACTTGCATACTTTGACATTGATATGCACACATACTAAGAATAAACCTATTTCAGTAGGTTTTAGGGTAAGGGGGTGGTGCCTCTCTGTGAAGGTAAGAAGGTGACCACCAGATATAGAATGTCTCTTGCAAAATATTGTCCCAATCAAAGGAAAGCCTTTTAGATTCATAATAGGTTTTCAGGTCGAGCACAGCCTTCCAGTGTTCTCTTTGATACAATCTATAACAAGGGCAAGGGGGAAATATATTTTTTTCTCCAGTAACAACACATTCTGAGATGTGCAAACACTCACCGCTAGGGCAGGTAGGGACCAACATCATGGGGAACTTATTACAGTTGCAAATAAAGAAAGACAGAAATTTTATCAATGTTAATGAATGACCAGAAGAGGTCAATGGGGACTTCAAGTAAAATCAGCAGAAGTAGCTATTAAAGGAGTGCCTAAAGCCTTTTCCACATAAAACACACAACAAACAGGATTTTAAAGAAAATGTAAACTCTGAACAATGTAGACCTACGAGAATAGACTGTACCTACAGTATGCATGCACAAATAACCCTCAACTAAATAGCACAAGCATAATATTAGTGCAAAAGAAGAAATGGGAATATAACTCCCAATTCGTATCTGTAAACAACGAAAATCGTCCACAACAGCATATTCTACCATAATGGATCTGAGAACATTATTCACAGAAGGGCTAGATCTGGGAGCAGTCAGTGGAGCAATCTTTTGAAGCATAGTCCAGGAGGCTCTCCTAAAACATCCAAAGCCATAGAACAGCCCGAGGAAGTAAAAATGTCGGAGACATGGCTTTGGCCAGGAATTCTACAGTGAATAGTTGGAGCAGTGGAAAACATAATGTCAACCTCTGGGTCTAACCACACACATCAGTCTGGGATCGGCCCTCACATTAGAGCACTATCTAACAGGCCCACCACCAGCCACACCAATATTTGCAAGAAATCCAGAATAATTGACATCCTGATTAAAATGAGCCAAATGAACGATGTAATTAATGTCTTGGGACTATAGAAACTCATAGTGATAGTTGTCTAAACGTCGCCATCTCTCTGATAAACAAGATCAGGCATTTCTGATCAACGTGTTGGAGAACTACAAATGTAGAAGCCCCTGAATCTCTAAACATATAGTAATAAACCTCACAAATCACACAACAAATAGATCACCTGAATATAAAATGCTGCTTTCTCCATCTCCTAAAGACATCACAATCTGCAAATAATATTTTCACTCAGCATGAATGCATACCTAGCATGAATGCAACCCTAGCTGAGCCAGAGGTAATCAAAGACCATGTGAATGCTCCTTTGTCTCCATCTCCTAAAGACAACACAATCTACGAATAATATTTCACTCATACTTAGTGTGAATGCAACCCTGGCTGAGGCAGAGGTAATCTAAGACCATGCGACAGGTATTCTAGGTGACAAGAGAACCATCATAATTTCATAAGAAACTTTCAGCATAAAAGGCCGGCAAGGGGCTAAGAGGTTGATGAGGAGAGAGCCATTAGAATGTACTGATGGTAAATAGCCTCCTTCATAGCCTTGTTATTATCAACTTTTGGATGAAGGTGGAGAGAGTCATCCGAGGAGTATATGCAAGAAGAGGAAATCAATGGAGATGTATACTGTCTAGAAAAGCATTAAGAACGCATAGTGGCAGCAGGATCTCCAACCTTCTCGACCAATTGAGGAATGTAGCTCCTTAGAGGGCTGAATAGCCAAGTAAAGATAGTTCTCACATCCAAAGGCAGAATCACCTAGAAACCAATGTTTGTGAAGATAGGATATGAGCTTGAAAGTGTACTCAAGAAGCAAGGATGACCTCTAAACTGTGGAACAGCTCCACTCGCAATGAATAACAAATTGACACAGATTAGTCAACTCTACATCTAAGCAACCTCACTCAGGAAGGCTGAAACAACAGCCCCGAGCATCTGAGCCAAAGAAAACTGTAGTTCTATTAGAGCATTAAGTAGTCTCACCTTGGTCAAGAAGTACTACAAATGAAGATGAAAGCACTCTCACATATGACATTAATATAAAGATTAGCAATGGGAACAAAGAAGATGTTCATGGCATCATCCACGATCTCAAACTAAAGCCTCCACCATCCATCCCTTTCCTACTACAAAGATTATAAATGAAAGTCTTAATGGTATTGGGATTGAAGAAATGACACACAGACAGGGTAAACATGCAAAGCAGACTGACAACAGACATCATAGGGAGCTAATGCATGACAGAACAAGTTTCGAGATCAACGTTGGAGGGAGGAGATTTCCCAAGTTGCGAGGCTCGCCAAAATACTTCACGAGATTTATGAAGAGTGGAAAGAAATTCCATAACCCTAGACTAAAATACTTTATGAGATAACCCTTTTGGTTGACAAACACACAACCAAGATGTTGAACAAAAGCCACTTGAATTGCATGTCCATAGCCTTTATGTTCGTCATGATACCAGGCCATGAGGCAAAAACTAAAGAACAAAGGAGGTGATCAAAAACATGAATGCCAAGTGACCATGGTTAGAAAGCAGAAAGTTGAAACATGGAAGTCTTGTGAATGTGAAGTAAGAGATATACAAGTCCAAGCATAGTCCGCCTTTTATGCCAAAAGTTTCATACTAGGTAACCATAGTCCAAACAAAACACACCCCTCCACCAATGCATATAACTTATAAGAACCAAGAAAATGTGGAATCCTATTCAAAATAAATATGCTAGAGACTCACCCAATACAAGGAAATGTCTCTCTTACATAGCTAGTGAGATTGTGTTGTCCGCACCACCTTGGTTTAGGCCACAATCCTTAACATCTAGTTCATGAAGGTAAACTTCATCTTCACTGATATCATGAAATAACAACTACTGGCATTTGGTTCTAGTATTAAATCCCTCGACAAAACAGCATCCTCAAGAACAGAATATTGTGATAGGTCCAAGTATAAGTCTAGAAAAGTATCACCATCAAATGTGACACAAAGTGTGATGAGACAGGAGGGACATAGACATCCAAAAAGGAAGTCCCCTCTCCTAAATTCAAAATCAAATATATCTAGAGTGCTCTTGCCTCTCGCCATCGTGGTGACTATTGATCTAAAGTAGTCCCAAATAAGACAAGCCGCTATGCTTGAACCATCACCCTTTCCAGATTGCTAACTAAGATATCCATAGACATGATGTAGAGCTCTTTCGAGCCCTTTGTTTTAGTAACAAAGATAAGATCATATTCAAAATAGCATCTTGAAATCTTATTAAAAATACCATACCATGTCATTGCATTGCTAATATGCGATGCATATGTGCACCAGAGCAGTGTGCCCCATATCTGATGTCGTTTTATGGAGCATCACCAAACTAGGCAAAGAAAGTTGCATATCTAAGCTTTACAGCTCGTGAAAACAGACCGTTTATTTTTTTACTTGCGACCACATGAACATTTGCCTTATTTAGTTCTTCAAGCTATAGCCAATAGAGGTCCTCATCTAGAAAGAACTTGTTGGGATGTTTGAGTTGTTTCTTATAAGCACATAAGGCTTAGACTCGATCGTCAATTGAATAAAAAGGAATAATCAATGTTAAATCTGGAGTCAGCATGTCTTTTCAGGAAACACATCCTTATGGCCAAGGTATTGTGAGCAAAAGACAACAACGAACTCTAATATTGAGCTCCTTCACTACCAACTCAATCATAGAAGAGGCCTTCTTCATTTTGACAAGCACCCAACAGTTTTGTTCACTATCTGTTTCTTGATTGACGGTTGCTTAACAATAGTCTCAAATTTTGAAGTCTCATCCATATATATTATATCTCAGATTGCATCTTTTTAATATTTGCTCTCAAATTGTAAAAATTCAGGAATATTATGAGAAGAATATGCCTTTTTCTCATTAACTTACTCTTTGGAAGTTGTGAATAGAGGAAGTTACCTCTTTTGAAAGCAATCACTAACATTGAGTTTTCTGCTAGCAACATCTGTGCAATTTTCTTAAGTTCTTTACAATTTTTTTCAAGGTTTCCACATGCTATGAAGTCCCTCCATTACAGCAGATTCCTCTATGGACAACAAAATATTTCCAAGGACAAAGGGACTTCACCAAAGGAATATGGTTTGCTAAGACAAGACCTGAACCCAATAAAAGAGAAATACTAGTGACACACACCAAAGGGATAGGCAGCCTGCCTACCTTGTTTATTAAGTATTTTCTATCCCTCTTGAAGTCTACTTACAATATCTCACCTTGCAACAAGATTTCTCCATTCAAAGAAGGAGAACAATGCACAAAGAAGTCTCATAAGTAACTGTTCGGCCCCTACTTTCATGTTCTTTTCGCATTTCATTCCATATTAATGCACATTGCAAGTTGCCATCAAGTACACAAGAAAGAGTTCTTGTCCTACTCCTTGTTAGTATTTTCAATTCTCTCATTGCTTACTACTTATTTCAACGTAAGGTTACTTAAATAGCCTACTCTCTCTATAAGTTTAGATACTTATGTTGGCCATTGTGTGTATGTGTTGTCATTGATGGCAAAGGGTGTCATGGTGTAATATGAGTCTCCATGTGGTGTTAGTCTGATGTCAAACATGAAGGTTGATTAGTAGTGTCGTGTTTGATGGTGTTCTAGGAGGTCCTAGTGCATGGTTGAATAAGTTAAGTCATGGTTTGTGTCCTCCTAAATCAGTTGGATGTTGTCATGAGGTCATACATGGTTGCTATGATGTGTCAAGAGTGTCTATGAGTCTACATGAGGTCAGCATGGTCAGTTCATGGTTGATTTAGGTCATTTCAGCCTATTCCTAGCCCTAGAGCATACAGAATAATAAGCAAGTATGAGATTTGGAGTTGATCACCATGGTGGAGCATGGTAGCAACATGGTGACAGTGTACCTGAGGTGTATGATGAGTTTCAAGTCAGAACCCGAGGTTTGGTGGTGTTTCAAGGTCCTTGGGAAGAAAACAAGTGAGAAACATGAAAGAAAGCATGGGAAAATGAGATTGGTGGAGAGTTTCGAGCTATTTGGGCTAGATGGTATGGACAGTTAGAGCAGTTGTCATGATGCTTCATGACAAGTTTCAAAACACTCAAGAAGGATTTGCAAGATATGCAAGTTTTGGAAAAACCGGGTGAATACAGTGTGTTTTTAAAGCAAAAGTGAACTTTCTGATGCTCATTGTGAATTGTATGTTTTGCATGGGGACTGAGCTCTTTGGCATAACTTCTTAGGTCAGTTATAAAGGTTTCACAAAAAGAATGAGGTGGTTTGATCGTCACGTTTTTATGAACGATCGTTAAGAAGGTAAAGTGGTTTGAAACCCTAGCTAAGAGTGACTTGGAGAAGATTGCTTGTACTAACCCAGTTTTGATTGGTTTTGCAAAAGTGATGATTGGATGTTGTAGAGGACTCTTCCAACTTTCCAAAAAGGTATATTAGATCATGTGACAAAGATGTGGGCCCCACCTGAAATGGCTTGTTTCTGAAGAGTTCCAATTTAAGGAGAAGTTTCCCAAAGAAGGTAAAGATTAAATTGACATTGTTTTTAGCCCTTGAGTTGTTCTAGATGTTCATGAAGGTTTCAAGTCATGGTGGTGCTTCTAAATGGCAAAGTGTGCCCTATTTATGAAGACTAGTTTTTGGGGCAGTTTGGAGCAGCTTGTGGTAAAATTGAGATTGCAGGAGCTACAAGAGGAGTTATGACTCCATTCAAGTTTTGTTGTGATCCTAGTTCAAAGAGCTTTCCAATGGTATATCAAACTTGTGTTTTTATATGGTATGAAAAAGTTATGATTTGTTCTTTGAAGGTCAAATCTGGAGGATGTTTGTTCTAGCAAGGTGCTAAGTGGTTACATGAGGTAAAGTGATGATTCTAAGTTTTTCTTGCTTGGTGAAGGTTGTTGAGTGCTTAGGCATCATGTCTAAGTGTGTTCCATGCTTTGGTTAAGTGTGGAAGTGTCTTTTGGTGTGATGGAGCATGTTGAGTTGAAGCTCTAGTTCTTGAGTCTTAGAAGGCTTAAGAAACAGTTTGTAGAGATTGACTTGGTTGAAGGCCTTCCACTTGGAGTTGGAAGGAGTTCTAATATGTTCTGGAAAGGTGATTCAAATAGCTTTCCAGGAGGTATATGGCTTTGTATCTTGGTGAGTTGATTTGATGGTTGGTCATTCAAGTCAATTTGTGAAGAAGAAGGCATGTTGATTTTCAGGACAGGTTTGCTCAGGCTAAAAGATTGAGTTGATTGAAGCATGAGATGAATTAGTTGATGTTTGCTATCACCTAGAGAGTGAAGAGGGATGAATTTTGTTCCTAGTGAAGGCCTTTGGAGGTCTTGAAAGTGACAGCAAGGGTGCAAACTAGTTGAGTTTGCAAAACTGGTTTCTGGGCAGCTTGATTTGGTGAAGAGGAAAGTTGTTGTGGTTTGAGCATATGGATGTTTCATGAGCTCTAACTTGCATGGATGTGATGTAAAGGTCCTGAGGATTCCATAGAGTGGTTATATGCCATAGTTGAGGTGTTCTTGGGTGGTCTTGAGGCCCAAAGGTGAAGATAGGGTGTTGGAAACAATTGTTTGGTGAAGGATATGAGCCTTTTGGCCCATGTTATGAAATATTTGATTAGTCCAAGTAAAAGTGCAACCATGGATGATGTTTAAATGTTATATTACACGTGTGGTGATTTTTAGAGCTTGACTAATCATAGTTTTGGTGTTAGTGGATTTTACTCATCCTAGTGATGGGGTTTTGAGTCTTTTTGGTGCAAGTATGAAGGTTTTGGGCATGGCCGACCTATATGGGTCATATGTGACTATTGTAATAAATGTAATGGGATATTATTATGATGTATTGGTCGTGCAAAAAGGTTTATGACCGACCGATCTCCCTTGGGTTAGAAAGAAGGAATGCATATAAAAGTGATGTTTTGGGTGTTTTTGTGCACTAGTCTTCCATGGGTGAAAAGTGTGACCCATAGGTGAGTGTATAACAGGTGTGGATGCATGATTTAAAGGCTGAAAGTGTGTGTTACAAGTTGAGGAAGGTTTGATAGCATGTGTGCAAGAGTTTAGAGACAAGACAAGGTATGAAAGACGAAGAAGATAGAGCGAGCTAAAGGAATGAGGGTTTGATTGTGATTGTGTGAGCTGAATTAGTGATCTCCATCAGTTGTGGCAGCAACAAAATTCAGAGATCATCATCATCAAGTGGTTGAGTTGGTGCTTAGTCATCTTAGGGGGTTGTAGCCTCCTTGTGGAGTTGGTGCTTCACTAAATTAGGGGTTGGTGCTCCTTGTAGGGTTGGTGCTCTACTAAACTAGGGGTTGGTGCTCCTTGTGAAGTTGGTGCTTCACTAAATTTCTTTGTTGTGAGTAATATCAGCAAAGTTTCAGTGGGTTTTCTTCCCCATGAGGGTTTCCCACTTATATATGGTGTTCATGTGTCTTCTTCTTTGTTTCATGTTGTTGTGAATGCTTAATACACACCTAATGTACATGTATGGTTATGGATGGTAAATGGATGAATGGAATAATGAATGTATGTGATGGTAAATGAATTGAAAGATTTGTAGGACTGATTCACCCCCTCAGTCCATTGTGCTTCCAACAACTTACTGAAAGAGGCCCCTTTTAAATCCATACATACTCTATTCTATGGTCTTGAAAAATGTATGGATTCAAAGAAAGTTGTTAATGCTTGGATTTAACTGTGTAGATGGACCCGAGTTCCAAACATAACATGGGATCTCTGCACAGTGGGACTGCGACTTCGTAGAGAAACTCCGAAGACAGCCAATTATGTTCCTAATCTAATGCATAAAATCAAAACTAAGCTAATCCTTAAGTTATCCTAAGCTACTTGCAGAAAAGGAAAGTGCTAAAAGGGAAATAACTGAAGAGAAAAAAAGTTTAGGGTTAAAAACAAAAGAAAAAGCAGTGATGCACTAGTATAAGAAAAATGCTTGAAATATTGTATTTACTTATCTTATAGACACAACAACATGTCAATATGCAATACAAAGCTTTGGTGAACACAGTTGATCAATAATCATGAGAAGGTGAGCTCCATCTTGTGTGAGCAAAAGGGCATGACCAGAGAGCTGAACTACTGCCACAGATAATCACATTAAAATTGTATTGTCATGTCACTCAATCTCGCATTTACAATCATGTCACTTACAGAAGTTCGAGATCAGTTAAACAGCCATAGGCTCGACACTGGTGCCTACCTAAAGCAAATACAAATATTTACAGACAGACCAAACTCCTAGACTCTAAAGTAGGTGAGAAAACTAAAAGGCTCGATGATTTTACACTGAAAGCTCAAGCTGTTTATAGAATCAGAAAAAGAGAGAAGAGAAGGAAATGCATTATATGCTGCAATTTAAATGTTGCCCATAAGTTTTCAGTTGCTGCAGGCTCAAAAACCTTATGGCGACTGCTTTTCCTTTGGTCTCCCATAGTTGTGTCCAATCAGCTGTGTACAAAAAGATAGCTCATCAAATAAGATATGTTGGAGATCTGTATCTGCACCTTGAGCTGCTTCTTGTACAAATGATAGCTGATTAGATATGAAGCCTTGTTCTTCAAGCAATACTCCATCAAGGAGTATTTTAACTTTAATTTCCCAAGCTTTTCTTTTCTACCAACTAAGCTTCTATCCATGTGCATAGTTTCCTGCCGTGTTCACTTACAGCTTGACGGTCTTCAATTGATTCCCCATTGTTGGATTAGAGACAGATCCAAAGGTAGTCAAGCCTTTAGGGATGACAATGTCTAGCGTTAAAGCAGTCAGTGTCCGCCCTGAAATTAGAGACAGTTCTATGGCGGGAAGGCTCTTCAACTTCTAAATGCCAAGATAGTTGAAAGCTTCAGGAAGGCTGCAAAGCAAGGCTTTGAAAGCCTTTAAGTGAGTTGAAGATATTTAAGCACAAGCTAATGCTAATACATTAGCATTTTAGGCAACTCATAGGGGCGCTTAGCTTGTTGAGCGTAGAATCCTACTGCCTATTATATATTGGATGAGGATTAATAAAATGCCTCCAACAAACGGCTCCTCTTTGTCTATCTCATTAATGATTATATCTTGAGGAACACACCTGTCCAGACATGTATTCAACAAACCCTTGAACAACTGAAGTGGGTTCATTGAGAAAAACGTTTTTTGAATCATCCTGATTGAACAAACTCAATTTCTCAACCATAGTCAAAAACTTGCATGGAAGAGCAGCTTTGTATAAGAGCTAGATTTCAGAGAAGAGAAGCTCATTGAAGAATTTTTTACAAGACTAGATCTGACATTTTACTTCTCTAGTTGTGTTCTTTCTTATACCTTACATAAAGAATATATACAAAAGAATAAACACATACTTATTTCAAGTGAAACATGCAGGGTAATACAATAGGCATCTTATTATGCAAAAATGAAACAGCCTACTCTAACAAACGCGTACAACCTACCACAAGCTAAGCTAGACAAAGCCATCGACAAGAAGGGAGAAATAGTTGCTCTTCTTGATGTTCTATTACCGTAGGATCAGATTTGGGGCAACAATAGGTAGCCGTAAGGAGAAGGAAGAAAAAAAGTATACTTGTTTGTGCCGCTTCTCTTCCATCATCAGCCCTTGCAGAAATGTGATTCCATGGTAACCTGGACTAAGGTTCTTTGCACTCTTCCCTCTGCTCTAAGATGAGGACCAGTGGATCCTCCTTGCTAGTCTCCATGATGGAGATAGCTAGCTCTTCCACTTCAATCAGCTCCTCAAGCAAAGACATCTTCCTTTCAACTTCAAGGGCAAATAAAAACGCATGTATAATTTCTTAATCTTCAATAAGTCTCTGCATGCTCTCAGGAGCTCCTTTAGTTGGAAGGCAGGATATGCAAACTTGAAAAGGGGCCTTTATATCCAATAGAGTCGCCAGGTGATCAGGAGTGCTACAGAGAGCTGAAAGACTGTGATCCTCACCAAGATCCTAACTAAAGAATGCATCAAGTCTGATGAAAAGTTGAGCTCTTAATCAGGTCCTGCCAGGCATGCCAAAACTATTGATACTTGGATTTGTACCATGTACATGCACCCACATTCCAAACATAACATGGGATCTTTGCACATTGTGGGACTACAACTTTGCAAGAGAACCTTCAGAGACATCCAGTTTTGTTCCTAATCTAAGCTATCCTAAGGTACTTGCAAAAAGGGAAAGTGCTAAAATGGAAATAAATGAAATGAAAAAGGTTTAGGGTTAGAGAAATAAAAGACAAAGCAACAATCCGACAAAGCAACAATCCGCCAGATTAAGAAAAATGATTTAAATATTGTTTTTACTTATAGACAAAATAGCAGGTCAATATGCAATAAAAAGCTTTGGTGAGCACAGCTGATCAATAATCATGAGAAGGTGAGCTCCATCTTGTGGAATAGTAGGCCAAGACTAGAGGATTGAACTACCGCCACATATAATCCTATCAAAATTGCATTGTCAAGTCACTCAATCTCACATACAACCAAGAGTCTCAAGAAGGTTCAAGATCAGCTAAACAGCCATAGACTGTAATGCCCCACCCTCGTTACACTTGGTTGATGAAGACATGGGTTCCTTATCGCGAAGCGATGTGGTTTTTCAGACTTCGCAAGGCCAGTCAATGTGTTTGCTTGCAAAAACCTTGTGGACTTAACTAATTTGAACCCCTTCCCTGCTTGAGAGGGGTAAATTAAGTTGTTAGTACTTCACAAAGCATCTTGGGACAAAATTTGGTGTCCATGTGCATTTTGTGTTGTCGTCAGGCATAGCCGAATTTATAATGCTTCACTAATATTGTGCCCTCCCTTTTAATCGATGTGTCAAGCCCATTTTCAGAGCATAGCATTGATAATAACTTTTTAATTCAGGACTTTATAATCACAACGATAATAATAAAAATATATATATAGTAAATAACTGTGATGATAAAATGGAGTTTCAAAATAAACGAAACGAGGTGAATAAACAAATAAATAAATAAAAAGAAAATAATAATAATAAAGGAAATAAAAATAAGCAAGTGGGAAACAAAGGGTGAAGAAAGTTTGGTGGATGTCCATAAGGTGTTTGACCAAATGAAAGGACAAGAGAGCTGCTCATGGAGCACAATTATTGCAAGATATGCCCAAAATGAATTTGTTGAAGAGGCCACGCAGCCTTCAAGCAAATGCCTTGGTATGCACATATGCAAAAAGGTGAAATGATTAGTGGACAGAATTAGTGGAAATAAAATAAAATAATAACAGCTTTTTTAATGAATTGATGGGCGTACAGAGTTTTGGAAAATGCATTTGACAGGGTAAACAAATCCATAGTTCCTTCTTGCCTCTCCCATTCGTGCCCTCTCTCCTCTTGGAAATCATGCAAAACACAGGATGAGATAGAGGCTAAAAATGGTTGTAGAGGTATCAATATGGACGCCATGGTTGCAGGATATGCGCAAATGGTTTTAGTCTCAGTTACTCTCTTCCTTGCTAAGATAAGAGCACTGTCTACAGATATGGACATCCATCAAGCGTAAAGGGTAGAGGAATTTGGTCATATGTTGTGGTTTAAACCGCCATGGTAGACATGTATGAAGATGGGGACGCCTATTGGTTGCTTTGGTAATACAGTGTCAATGCTTTGCGAGGATTCTTTTCTATTTTACATGCAGGTTGCAGTGACATTGTTTGATTATAATAGTTTGAAGCATCAGAATTGTGTATAATTATCCAATCTACTTTTGCTCCAATGACAAAGAATTTTGCCATCAGCTTTTCCAGCCTATGTCCAAAATAGGAACTTTGCAACAGGGCACGTGGACTGTTGGACAAGGAGCTTCAAAATGTGTCCTCATGAAATGCCATGGACAATAATGTCTGCAGAACGTGTGAAAAATAGGGTTGTTGAAAAATCTTGAGACCTTCTAGGCAAATGCGCCTTGCAGGTGTAAGATAGATTCCACATCTTTTGCCAGCATCCTCACGCCTACATGCTGAATAGGAGCTTGTCAGATGTAGTAGTTGCAGGTGCTCTGCTAGATATGTATGCATATTGTGGGAGCACACCACTGTTTGACCAAATGTCTAGAAAAAAAATGGGAGCGCATGGACAAACCTGGACCATGTAAACTTCATCAATGATTCTTTTGGCAGTGCTGGTTATCTTGAGAAAACTCTAAACTTTATCATTAACTTGCAATTTAAAACTTAGGCGGCTGTGTGGGTGTGTTTGCTTGGTGCTTGAAGAGCACATAGGAATGGAGGATCTATTCAAGTGAGCTTGTTGAGAAGGCCTTGGAAAATTTTATGCAGATTAATGGTAGCAGAAGTAAAGTCAGAATTCTCAAAATGCCCCAAAGGAGTGCGGTTTCATGGGATGTGATGTTTGCAAGACACGCTCAAAATGGAGTTGTGAAAAGGCCGGAGAATCCAACAATAAAATGTGACTGGCATGTGTAATGTCAACTATGCTACTCTCGTCTCACCAGACCAGTTACCAAGCATGGTTTTCTCACCTACATCTAGCATAATTTTTGCATTTATAGTTTTCCCTTCTTAGTGAAATCAAAAAAATTAAACCAAGGAAAACTATTGCTTACAGTAAAATAAAATGACTTATAGCCTAAAACATTAAAAATTATCTTATTTTCTGCACAACCGAAAAGACTATTCTGTGTGTTATCCTAGCTCCCGAATCACGTTCCATGACAATGGAAAACTTAGATGATGAGATAAGATAACAACCTCTACAACAAGAAGTTGAACTCGAGTTTTCATAAAAACATGTCATTTGAGCACCTTGCAAAAGTTAATAAAACACGTTTTTTAACAACGCGCGCAAAGCACTTCTATGAACCTTGTAGCGTGAAAGTCAAGGCATGATTGTGTTCCCTCGTGACGTGGGATGTCACACCAAATTTTAAACCAACTTCAAGTGATCGTTTGATCATTTAATTGTCACGCATTTAGAAGCCCAGTTGACCATTTTGCAACTTTGGACAGTTTCTGAAAGTTGAAAATTCAGTTTGGTTTTGGCTCGTGGTTTAGGCCCTCGTGTTGAGAAATGGTTTTTGTCTCCACATACCTCTAGAACTTCATCATGAAAATCATAATCAATCATTAGTTTCGATAAAATCACTTTGAGAGCTAGTTTTGCAAGTGGGTTTTGTAGGCCTCTAATCATTCTCGCAACAAGGACGAATGACGCAATTACGATAATCAACTTAGGAAAGGTAGTCACGCTTTGATCCCTAATCATCAGATTTAAGTTCCGTCAACTTCGAGGGGTTCTCTGTAGATAGGAGAGTAGATGGAAATTGACACATTGCATGTATGAGTTTCGGAAATTGGATTTTGAACTCAGTTTCTAAGCCACTTTGGCTAAATTGGTTGTTTTCATAAACTTGTAGCAATAACGGAAAAACTGCCACGGGACCTCCTTTAAGCCTTATAACTATTGGGAAACTTGTAGACACTATCACATGACTGTATTGAACTCTTTTATGTTTCATGTTCCGAGAAAATTGCTTGTGAAAAATATGGTGTTTTTCTCTCTCCTGTCTATCTCTCTTTAGATTGAAAATGAAATGAAACTGCATATGTACTCCTTACCCTCTCTTGTTGCGCACAAAGTGTTTTGAATTCATTGTGAATCGAAAATTATGAATATATGAAAAATGTTAGTCGTAGGAGAATGCCATGTCAACGGTTGTCGTTGACCCATGATTATATGATTTTTACAGGTTGTGAGTGGCATGGCAAATTATAAATAAATGAAGGGATTTTAACTTTAAAGTCATATTTAAATTGTACTACGGTGGCATGGCAAATTATAAATAAACAAATGGATTTTGACTTTAAATTCATATTTAAATTGTAATATGTGTATTAATTCCATAATAATGATAGGTATTGTATTTTGAGTATTTGTGCTTATGTACACTTTGAAGGGAGAAATAAAGAGTTGGTTATATCTTGTATGCTTTGAAATGGATACGAAGTTGTATTTAAATTGTGTACTTATGGTTGAGATGTATTAAAACAAGCATCTACCATGGTAATTATTGTAGTTCTCTCGTAACACTCATAATGTTTGTTAGAAACTTATTATACCTAAACTATCGAAATGAAACGAGTTCTCAACTCTTTTGTCATACATCCCTCTTAATCGAGTCATGTCCAGGTTTGTAAACCCCTATCGTCTTAGGAAAAGACTTAAACCCATCACAAGTTGTCTTTTTGTCTTACACCTAGGACAAGTCTTCCAAAAGACCATTTCCTTAAAGTGTTTTTGTATGAGGCAATGGCTATACTATGTGTACCCTGTCATACTTGGGGTGAGTAAGACCAACATTTTTAGGTGTCGTAGGTCTAATCACATCATGGAAAAGTTTTATTCCTTATGTGCGTAATTGTCCTTGGTACCCTAGTGGGTAACCGAGCACTTGTGCCAATAGTTTGGGGTGATTCCACCAATGAATGATCTCATTGAGTGATCTAAGCGACGCGGTGGAGTATATGTACCGGTTACTTACACATTAAGCTCTTGCGTTTGATCCCATTAATCCCTCGCATGAGATAAAAATGTTATCTTGGCTGCACGAGAGGTTTTGCGATGTAGGGATGTTGCAATTCTTTAGTATTGACTTGTAGTAGGGTGTAGATCCCTTGAGTGCTAATGAAATAATTAATTGTAGGACCTCTTATGAGGTTATCAATGAACGAAACTTTGATGTATATTCACCCAACAATCGAAATAGTGCCTTAGAAGATTTTAAACACAAAGTGGATTTGATTCCTCACTTGTAATATGTGGTCTAATACTTGGGTTGCTTAGTAACAATAAAATGAATTGTTTTGTGTGGGACCACACTCCCTGGAATCCTAAGTGGGAAGCAAGTGCCATATGGCTCGTATTGGTTCTAAAACGATGCCAACAAGAGACTAAACTAAACAATGTACATGTAATAAGGATAAAAGTAAATGACATGAATTTTGGGAGCGATTGTTATAAAAATCGTATGCACCTTGAATGATGCCAAAACGATTAAAATGCCTTAGCACAATCTTAAAACAAGTAAAAATAATGGAGTGTATCATTGGCGATCAAACATTTTAATAAATCGGAAACTTGCAATATTTAAGGAATGAGCATATGTTTTGTACTCATAACCGTGGTTTAATCAATGATGTTAAATGAATAAATTTAACTAAAAGGAAATGTGAATTAATTTATCTATGTACTTTGTGGGCAAAGCCCTCTCTTCTTATTCCCTCTTGTGGTCTTTTATTGTATGGTGCTATGCTTGTTTGAGCAAATGTGGTGTTAGTTATTGTCATCCCATTCATGAGATTGTGAGTGTGAATGAATACTATTGTCATTAATCCATGTTTAATACAAAAGGATTTAATTGAATATAATGCAAACCGTAAAATATGTACATAGTGATGGTTAAAAACCTTACTCTTCCTCTTTTGTTTCTTCTAAATTATTGTTTTATCTTGCCATCCTTTGATGGAATGTACATGTTTTCTTGCTCATTTGAGTAGTAATGAGAATTTCCTTAATGTCGTGTACTTGTTATGCACTCATTATAGGGCTAACAAGCGTATATGTGTGTATGGGGGAAGGTAGGATCATTATGGAGGTATAAGTAGTGATAAAACCTTGTATAATCTTAAGGAGGAACCAAAGGGATGTGGGTTATATTCTAGTGGAGGGATAAGTGGGTTTTGAATAAACCAGGTGGAGGGATAAGTGTTAATGCATTCTTTTTAGTTACTTCGAGGAACCAAGAACTTACGCCCCATCCCTTCGAGGAGCGATAAGTGGTTCGAGAATGACCCTAGTTCTCTTTTGCAAACCTCGTATGAAGGCTTGATATTGTGATACATATTTTGGATGAAATGTCATTTTCACTCTCATTTATTCTAATTTTTGTTGACTTAATTAGTTGTTCATTGGAGTGCGTGTGCATTTAATTGATGAGTTTTGTTTCTTGTATGCATGAGTATGTTATGTATGTGTGTATGTTGGGGACTTGCATTGCCATAGGTGGAGGGATAAGTGTTATCATGGTGTATGGGTTTGCTTATTTATTTTGGGAGGAAACAAAGGTTGGAGAGACTAGTCTTAGTGGAGGGATAAGTGTGGAGGGATAAGTGTGTTTTCATGTGCGGTTGCATGATTGCTTTGGAGGAACCAAAGGCTAGTCTCCCTTCCTTAGTGGAGGGATAAGTGGAAGTAATGGCATCATTTCCCTTGACAAGCTATTTATGGCTTGGCGGTATTATACTTTTTCCTTTTTAATGTTTTGTTGGCATCATCTTCTCCTTGTTTGGAGATACATGCGAAGTGATGCATGTCGTGTTTTGGTTCGGCATTGTGTTGTTATATGGGCCCTAGTGATAGTGATATTGTTGTTGATAAGTTCAAAAAAAATAGTGTTTTGGCCATGTCACTAGTGTGGGCGTTAGAGAAACAAAAGACAAAGCAACAATGCACCAAATTAAGAAAAATGCTTTGAATTTTGTTTTTACTTATAGACAAAATAACGAGTCAATATGCAATACAAAGCTTTCGTGAGCACAAGCGATCAATAACATGAGAAGGTGTGCTCCATCTTGTGGAGTAGTATGACAAGACTAGAGGATTGAACTACAGCCACATATAATCCTATCAACATTGCGTTGTCAAGTCACTCAATCTCACATACAACCAAGAGAATCAAGAAGGATGTATAACATACACTTACAGAGGTTCAAGATCGCTAAACAATCGTGGGCTCAAAGATAAGTGCCTACCTAAAGTGATTAACTAAAATAGGAATATTCTAGTGTAATCTAGATGTTATGCAAAGCAATAAATAACAACTAAATAAATAAAGGAAATGACCCAAGCAACTAAGTAAATAGAAATGTGAAACCCTAATGTGCAAGAGAGGGTTAAGAAGTCCTTAGTTGATTCGATGAAGGTGTGGGGCTGTGTCGCAGTGTGAACCAGGTAAATAGGAGGAGGAAACGACCGCACAGAAGCCTTGAGAAAGTATATATCCAAGCTCTCTGACTAGACTAGGGTGCTTGGAAAGGGATAGGGGCATCTGTGGGCGCCTTGGTCTAAGATTTGGGCGCCCTGGCCTAAGATCTGGCGCCACTGGTTTGCAGAAATGGCATGAAACCCTCCTCACGAAGTGTTGTTGGATGTTCGCCTGTGGTTGCCTTTAGTCGAGTGTATGTCACTGAACTTCGTCGGATGTCGCTGTAAGACCTGCAATAAAGAATCACCTACAAAACCCCAGACAAAGCATCAAAACCCTAAAAAAGAAAGATGCATATGAAGGGGTCGACTGTCCTCAGCGACCACAATGGTGGACTTACTAACTAAGCGTTGCACTACATCTCAAACCCAATGTAGTTCTAGGTGTGTGTGTGCAAATCATGCCCTAGGTTGCTCTTGTGTCAGTCGCACTTTGTGAAGTAGCGAGCAATAACTAGATGTAGAATGTAGTAAATGTGTGCATGGAAACAATAGACTCCCCTCCTATGAAGTGTGATGCAGATGAACAAAATTGACTTACCGGATGAACTAGACATTTCTCCAATCTTTAATATTTCTGATTTGTATTCCTATTATGAAGTTGATGATGTAGATGAGCAAGAAGATGGAGCATTGAGTGGCAGCAGCAATTGCCAATTAGCAAACCACTCAAGATTGAGGAGGTCTTAAATGTGAAAGTGCTTTGCCTTGGAAAACATCGCCTAAGACAGTATTTGATCAAATGGAAAGGAAAATCTGAAGAGGACAATACATGGATTTCTGAACACGAGTACCAAAGATTGGTAGGCTTGAGCAAGGGCACTCAACTTTTACAACCCAAGGAGGATGATGCAGGGGCATCCTAAGGACAATCTACAGTAAAAAGGACTCAAGGACTCAATCATCTACAGGATTAGGGAGTTGGGAAATTTAAATGAAATCCAGGTCTTTATGATTGATGTTCCAAAAATCTGACTTGTGTAAGGAAAAATACTGTAGAAATTTAATGTGTATGTTTGTTTGCTTTTAGATGTAGGTAAGATATTAGGAAAAAATAGCCGCAATGTTTTAAAAAAGGCAGAATGAGAAACTTAGAGGGTTGAGCACAAGAAGTGGTTGAAAAATAGATAGAAAAAAACCAGAAAGCTGAATTTCCAGCGGGATCTGAAGCTTCTAGTAGGATTGTAATTAATGCATTAGTCTACGTTTTATGATAAGAACAAGTTTTTGGAGTGAAATGTTCATCTATCTGGTGTCCCAAATTGCATGTAACATTTTGAACAGTTTAACTGTGTTATTTCTTATGAATTTGTGGCTCACATACCGTGACTTATATAGTAAGATTTGCAGCAAGAGAATAGTGTTTTATTGCAGAATTTTAGGTTTGGATAGGTCACCTACTCCATCATGAACCCTTCAACAGAATCTACTTTTAACGGTAAATAACATTCTCAAGTGCTTCACGCATGCAAGAAATGCCGGCTGCTTCTTCACTTGTCACCATGCCGTGACAATGTAGATTTTATGCCGACTTATCTACTGTATAAACCATCTTTTAAATAGGTCTGTCAACGAAATTATAAGTTGAAACGCCGATAATTCTCCTTCCTCTTTCAAGAAAAGATTCTTTCCTTCTAGTTCGTATTTATTTACTCTGGTACTCGTGTTAATTTTACTTCAACCACTAGTAAATTTTATGGTAGACTGTCGGTGTAATTGAAAATGATCAATTGTTGTATAACATTAGCAAAGAAACTGACCTAAAGCCAGACGAAGGGCGTTAAGATCGCCAAGTTCAGCTGCATGCATGAGAGCCCGAACGTCGTCTGCAAGATCTATCCATCCCTCCTCCGCGCCTTCGCCTTCGTCATCGTATTCCCAATCTATCTCCACTTCGTCCTCTGTGAAGCCATTTCTTCTCTGGGGCACAGCCATTATTTGCCGTGTCAATGGTGTGCTATGATAGCCCCGAAAACAGAAACAGACGAGAGAGAGAGAGAGAAAGTGTAGAGGTTAGGGCAATAAATCTTAGGTAGTGGTCCCGGTCCCGGTCCCATAGAGGGGGCTGCTATTTCTTCTATATTTATGTTGGAGTGGTGCCATGCAAATTTTTTATTACAAAATTGTAAATAATAGAATCTTTTTATAAATTTTTGGAGCGGCCATTATTTAGGAAGAATAGTATGACCCTCAGCGATGTTGGGTTGAGAATTTGCAATTTTGCAAGGAGATTTTAGTGGTTTGATAGCGAAAGTCATTTCTAAGTAGGCAATACTCCCAAAAATTATTAGAAACATAGCAATTATATATTATAAAAATATATTACAATAAAATGGGTGTCTCGAATAGAGTCACAGCCCAAAAAATGAGCCAAAAGGTGGGCAAACAACTAGTAAAATATTACACTATTAGAAACTTAAGCACAAGTGGCCATAGCAGATCAAGCGGGGGAGGAGGATCATCGTGAGGCGGATGAGTGCCAACGGCATGTTAGAAGCACGGTGATTGAGAGGGAGGGGGGAGTGAGTCATACAAAAACTTTAACTTCTTTTACCGTGTCATACATTAATCATTCAAACCATTCATTCAACATCCATAAACCATGTGAATTTATTAAGTGTGTATCGATCATTTACTAGTGCATGAAACAAAAGAGAGAACACAAAACACCAGATATAAGTGGGAAACCCTCTAAGGGAAGAAAAGCCACCTTTGAAACAATTCTTAATATTACTCATAAAAAAAGACTCATGTGAATATTACATCACACAAGATTTGTTTAGTGAAACGCCAATCCCTAGTTTAGTAGGGCGCTTGATCCTACAATGAGGCTACAACCCCAAAGATGACAAAACACCAACTCAACCACCTAAAATGGATGATCACTGAAGATATGTTGCTCCCACAACTGATTGTGATCACAAATTCAACTCCATGCATATCAAACCCTCTCAAACTTCTCTTTTCTCCTACTCGCTCAAATATGCCCCTTCATTTGTTGATTAGTTCTATTGACCTTGAACATCTACTCCTCTATCTTTCGTAGGCCTTCATCACTCTTCTTAGATCTATCCTCTGCAATCTTCTTATTCCTTCTCTAGCTCACTCATATCCCCATCATCTCAACTAGTACAAATGAGCACACACAATGAACTTTTATGCTTGACACACCCCCATAAGTGACCACAGGTCGGCTCACGACCCTTAAGGTCGATCATGCCAAACATAAAACACATCTACCTCATCATATAAAACACTCCAAGAGACTCAAGTAAGCCGAAAAGGGTCACCCCAACAAGGAATAGCTCTAAAACATCTCTATTAGGCCTAAAACATAAGCATACTCCTCTAACAAATGAACTGTGATCTTGAGGGCACACTCCAACGCGTTGTCAAGACTTGAGAATCTTCACACAACACGGGGACAATCTCTCAAAGATCACCAACCAGCTCAAGAACATCTTTGTCACCTATCTCCACCATGAAACACACCAAGAAGCAAGCCACCCAAACAAGGTCTTCAAGCACCCAAAAAATAGTCCTGAAAAACGGATGAGTTCACATAACAAAACTTATCATCAAGGCTCATACAACATACCATTGGAAAGAGCATGAAGTTTACTTTCTATAACAACTCACTTCATTTATTAAAACACAGCACAAGGCCTCCAACCAACTCAATCTAAAGCAGTCAAAACAATAACACCCATGTTATACTTCAACAAACTAAGGGAATTTTTACATAACCTAAATAACCTTTCTATGCCTTGATGATTTTTAGCACGCAATGTAAAAAAATCTAGCATAGTTAATTACAATGAATATCATTATTACTTAGCTCACTACTAAGTAATCTAACATTATTAGTATTCCAGAATCCATCTTGACAACATACAATAACCATGTGCAATTGTAAGGGTCTTAGATCTATCTGATCTACCTTAATCTCTCTACATGAGCATGTATACATTGTATATGTTTGGTTAAACCTTATTATAGGTTCTGAGATCATGTGCATCTTCTTAGTGCCAGCCAATAAAGTATTCAAGTACTTCCCTCCAACTCAAAACACTACTAAAAGAAGAAATGGTGAACAGACAATGTAATCAGTCATTTGCACTATTATGGCCATAATTTTCTGGCATTGCGCTAACAAGCTGGTTTCGATACTGCACACTATCCTACGAAACATGTTGAGACCCTAAGGAGACTAGGCACCTAAGGCGTGGAAGGTTTTTTTGCGCCTAGCAAGTGTAAATTATCGCGCTGGAAGTAACTTTGGAGAAGGCGCGGAGGTTCGAGCCCCGGGCGAAATGAGGCTCGGGACTTAGCCATATTTTGGACCACGATTGGAGTTGCAATAAGGGACATGTGGAGATGCAACTAGATCTAATTGCGTATAAGGCTAGAAAATGGAGACTTGCAGCCTAAGGAAAGCATATACTTGGATATGATTATCATGATGGGATACGAAGTTGTAAAGCAGAGTTAGTTACGGTTTAGCTGGCACTTGCATGTTGAGGATACTTGAGTATGGCAAGACATGATGACATTTGGCAGGCGGTTCACTCTGAGTGATGACTAGGCAGTAAAGAGAAGATTCCCAAGAACCCCTTTATATGTATTAATTTGCACACCAACAGAGGGAGGGGAATGAAAAATGAGAGGTGTGCATAATGTGTGAAATATATGTGAGTAAGAAGGTAGAGGGAGCTAGAAGAGATATGTGTGATCACTGTTGTGACTTCTGTAATGGAGCCATTAGAGGAAAATATTGAAACTCTGACGATGTATCTGGTACATTTATGGATTTCTTGATGTATTTGGCTACTGTAATATTGGTTAATTAATATTAAATATCGGTGTTCAACGGATCTAAGTGCTTGTGTTCATGGTTTAGATATGGTTCTGTATGTTCTTTTTATGTCTATATGTTTTTCTCGCTATAATGATGAATATTCTTGCAAGGCTCACATAAAGAGGGCTCAAAGCACCTTCGTGTGCCTCGGGTGAGCACTCGGTTCGAGTTGGGTGATATGCCAACACGTCGAGGTTTAAAAGGAGTAGGTAAAAGTGACTACATTTTGGTTCCATTGTCGGGACCTCTTTTGAAGTTGTTGTAAGAATGGTGTGTGATGGCAGAGTGCTTGACTTTGGCCAACGTGGAGACTTGGCTTAAGAACACGGAGGATGAGTTTGCACAGAGATTCAACACTTTGGACCTAAGTTTGATGCACGTACATGGGTAGAGGAGCATTTGTATCATGAGCTCTATGAAACGTTCTTTTGTTGTTTTCCAATAGAACTATATGAATGGTTGTCGGTGTATGCATCAAGGAGGAGTTGGTATTATCGACCTCATGTGTGGACCCAAGAATATTATCAACGGCTTCATGATGTCGATCTGATTTGGACTCGTGTTGTTGATTGTTGGTGGAGTGGTGTGTTGACTAGATACACATTGGAGTATGCGGTTTCTACGTATTCTTTCCCAGAGGTTGTTGAGTTCGAGTTCTTATGAGAACGAGAGGATCTTTCTTGCGTGTTATACCATTATCCATTAAGATCTTGATCATCACTCTGAGTTTAGAAGTGTTTCCTATGGCTAGCTAAACTCCCACTAGGTGCGGGCGTGGAAGTGGGTGTGGTGAGAAATGGCGGATCCTACGATAGAAGTGGAGAGAGAAGAGAGGTAGCTCAAGTATAATGAAGCTTGAGAGAGGGAATTGGTGAGACAATGTGAGATTGCGGACAATGAATGTTTGGAGGCAAACATTGCGGGAAGGATTTGAGGTTCACGTGGAGGACGTGGAACCTGAGCAGTTTGTGTTACCTCATCTTGGAAAACATGGAAGGAGAACCCCTCAGCTTCTGATGAGAGCTCATCAGATGAAGAAAGGAGACAGATCGTAGGTGCACATTTGAACCCACTTGGTGACCAAGCCCTTACGCTTAGTTTTCCAATTTCTGAGACAAGTATTGCTAGTATGGTTGGCATTGGTAAGAAAGCAACATCAAGTAGATATAATTTTACATTACATCCATCTATGGTTGTATAAACATTTCCTATGTTTGGTGGTATCATGTCAATCACGTCATTTGGATAAGGAGTGGGCTCGCAGAACGTGGGTATCACGTTTGGAAGTAGTTCAACTTCGTAGATTGTTGGAGCTCAATTTAGTACAACGGTGGGAATGAAGAGTAAGCACTACTTCAGGCCTTGTACTTGCTACATAAGGAGGATCTGGAGGATCGGAGGGATCTAGAGGGTCGGGGGTTAGTGGATTTGGTGGTGGAGGAAACATAAGAGGAAATCAAAGTTCTGGATCTAGTGGACAAGGACCACAACCCCATCAGCAGGTATTTTATGAGATGTCTCTTCATTTGCCTGATTATAAAGGTGTTGAGGATGTTGTAGAGTATGTACACAAGTGTGAATTGTTATGGCACGTTAAGGGGATCACTACCCCGGAGCAAAAGAAAATCCAGTTCGCAACTACGTTGCAAGGGTGCGCACATAGTTGGTACTGAAAATATGAGCCACATCGAGGCATTTACGGTGGATTATATTGCGCTACGTGATGCCTTCTTAGCGAATTCCATATTCTGAGTTTATAAAAAGAGCATTAGCACACTCAAGGAGATTCAACAGGGTATGACAGAGAGTGTGTAGGAGTATGATGCACATTTTAAGACTCTTTTGTCAAATTTATCTTATGATATCCATCCTTCTTAGCATGTTCACCAATTCATTAGAGGCCTGATAACACCTTTCAAACGAGTGCTTTCGCATATAAGACTTTCATGGATCCGCGTGAAGCCTTGGAGGCTGCTTTGAGACCATGGGGATTGTTGATCTTTGGGGTAAGTCCCTTTTTGGAGGCATAAATTGCTTCCATGAAAAGCAACTTGAGAAATTTTCTATGAATTCAACACATGAGACTCGCATGCGGACTTTGGTGTACAGATTGTGAAGTAGAAGGACACACCAAGGATAGTTTCCCTCGAAATTTAGTGCACGCCATGATATTAGATTGTGAAATATGTCACGAGGATCATGATCCAAGTATATGTCCTTTGTTACAATGCGTGCTCCATAAGAATGTGTCTTGCTATTGTAAGATTTGTACATCTACCACTCATGATACTAAGGATTGTCGATTGATAGACCAAATTCATGATGCAATTGATATTGGTGTACGTCAAGCCAGTGTTGTGAATAGTTCTAAGAATGAGGGTCATCAACATGAAGATGGCAGAGGAAGAGGAAGAAGCTTTCATGAGAGGATTCAAAGGATGTAGTGGTTGCATGGCTAAGGAGTAGTGAATTCCCCATGGAACTTGTTTCAATTGTGGATCTACGGATCACTATAAGCGTGAGTGCCCGAATTTACTACAATGCTCATGGTGTGGAAAGAAACATAAGTATGAGGAGTGCCCTGACTTGTATAATCACATGAGACCAAAACCAGAAGAAGGACAAGGGCATGGGAATGGTTAGTGTAAAGCACGTTGAACCTTTGTTCATGCCTATGGTAGTGTCTAACCTAAGTTGGAACCTATATTAGTAACTACATGCGTTGAAGCTACACGTGCCAGAGAAATACCAAAGCAGAGGCCTCTCATTACAAGATAAGAGGTATTGCATGGGAAGTACCTGATCTGACTTATCAGAAGGAGGTTTACCAGAGAGACTATGGAGGTGATTAGGAGTTTGCAAGGGGAGATCCAATGCTTGAAAGAGCAGTCGTGGAAGTTGGAACAGGTGAAGAATGTTGAGATCCCTCATAATGATGTTGATGATGTCAAAGAGGTATGTAAGATGTGCACTAGAGAATATCATTCCCCTATTAGGAGAATGGTTGAGAGGAAAGGTACCGCACATTGGATGCGAGCGTGAGAGGTAGATCTTGCATGTTAATTTGCCCCCTCATAGTCTTGATTATGACAAGGAGATCATGTTGAATGCAGTAGTTGATGGATGACTTTGAGTAACATACTAATTGACACAGGTGCAAAGGTTAATGTTCTTACTTTGGATGCATGGAATCAAATGGGGAGACCACCATTACAGCCATCTTCGAATGTGTTGTACATGGCAAATAGAACTAAAGCTACGCCCATCAAAGTCTTGAAGGATTCTTCCATAACCATTCAAGGGGCCAAGTTCACTAGGGAATCTTTAAAGTCTTAGTGCTTGCCAGAGGTAGATAATTTCCCAACATTACTCGGATGCCCTTGGTGTTATGTGAATAATGTTTATTTTACTTCAACAAGGGATACATCAGCTTTGAGAATAAGGAGCACATGATTATTCCACTAACAGATGGTAGGTCTACGCCTTATGTCGAGCCTTTGGGGAAGAAGACATCAATAGAATTTATGTATGCACTATCAGAGACCCAGAGGTTATCAAGTCATAGTTAGAGGAGTCATTTAGTGGGATGATGCTCAGTCTTTAAGTGATAATCTGAAATGGAATTGCATGTGATAATTGGGCACATGGAATTTATGAATTGGTTGGGAGAGAATTGAAGGGCATTGTGACTTGTGTCGTCAAGGCATGTTTGGTTAGGCATTTGGGAGGAAGACAATTACCAAGTTACATTAGAGAAGGTCACCTTGATGTCTTTTTGCGTGCTATGGAAGTCCAGTGGACCTATGAAGTAGAACAGAGGAATATGCTTATTTATACCTTGTGTGGGATAGCCACACGTTGGTGGATGACTCATCGGGATAATCTTATAGAGTGGTGTGAGGTAAAAATCGTGTTCTCTGTTAGATTCCTTCAACTAATGCACCTTTAAAGATATGTGACTATCATGGGAGGAATCAACCTTGTACCATGTTTAGGAATGTGAGAAAGCTTGGATGGAAGGCCCAAAAGCTTTACCCCCTTCACTCTGGGTGCATAAGTTCTATTCCACTTTGTAGGGTTGTGCACGCACTTGGTATGTCCATTCGAGTTACGTCGTCAGACGGAAATTGGCAAGATTTTTCAGTAGGTATTATTCAAACTTTTGAGTATCTATCTTCTAAACCATTAGTGAATGAGGCTTTGCAGGTAGTCAAGCACCTTACTCTAGGAGATAGTGCCAAAGCTAAGGACCTCATCCTAGATTTGCTAGGGGATCCTGATTTGGAGGCGCGCTTTAAGGAAGGAGAAGAAACAGATGAAGTATAGTTTGAGTGCACTTTGCCTAGAAAAGGAGAAAGGAAAATGGTATACCTGATAGAAGATGAAGAGATAAAGAACCTCGATGTTGATCATACGAGGGTACGCATGATGTCTTGGATAGTGCGGATGAGAAGGCGCATGCCTACCATGAGCCGTTGAAGACAAAGAAGGTCAAAATTGGTATAGAATCAAAACCAAAAGAAGCAATCATTTGCGATTATTGGACAGAGCAAGAGGTCTCCAAGATAATTGAGTTGTTGTGTGACTTGTAGGATTTGTTCCCACGTGGATACCATGAATTGAAGGGAGTTCATCACTCATTGGGAGAGATGTAGATTAAGTTAAAGGAGGGTACGCCCCGATTAGGAAGAGGCCTTATAGGATGAATCCTAATTTGTGCGTAAAGGTAAAGAAGAAATTGACAAGATGTTGGAATTTGGGATCATTGAAGCTATTGAAGAATTTGAATGGGTTAGTCCAATGGTGATTAGTATCAAGAAAGATGGAAGGATACATATTTGTGTAGACTACAAGAGACTTGAATATTGCATGTGTTATAGATCCTTTTCAACGCCTTTTACTGAAGAAATCTTGGAAGGTGTAGCAGGCGTGAGATCTACTCTTTTACAAATGGATTCTCAAGGTATCACCAAGTAAGGATTGCAAAATAAGACCAGGAGAAGACTACTTTCACCACTGAATGGGGAAGTTTTGCTTATACGGTTATGCCATTTGGGCTTAAGAATGCACCTGTTGTATTTTCACGCATTGTGGTGTAAGCATTCAAGACTTTATTCATAAGTTTCTACAAGTCTACTTGGATGATTGGACAGTGTATGGATTAGTGAAAGACCATTGTGACAACTTAAGATTGATGTTTGAAAGATGTAGGTAGTTAAGTATCTCTCTAAACATTAAGAAATGTGTCTTTGTTACTCCTTTTGGCACATTGCTAGGTCATATTATTTGCAAGGAAGGCTTATTGGTAGACCCTACCAAAGTTGTTATTTTGGGTTTGGAGGAGCCTACCAATCAAAGTGCAATGCGTGGATTTTTGGGGCATACGGTTACTACAAAAATTCATCAAAGGTTATGCCAAGATTTTCGCGCCCTTAGAAGAACTATTGAGGCACAAAGGAAGATTTCACTAGGATGAGGCACAACAAGTGGTTTTTGATACATTGAAGGAGAAGCTTACTCTGCGCCCATTTTGTACTTCTTTCCCCTCTTGGGACAAGCCCTTTCATGTGTATGTGGATGCATCAGGTATGGAAATTGGAGCAGTGTTAGCATAGCCTGGAGAAGGGATTGTTGATCACCCTTTATGTTTTGCAAGCAAAAAAGTTAACTCCAACTGAGTAGAATTACACAACAACAGAGCGCAAGCGTTGTCTATGATTTATGCGTTGCATAAGTTTAGGTAATACTTGTTGGCTACTCCATTTATCTTTTACACAGATCACATGACACTTAAGTATTTGGTAAAGAAGCATGTTTTGCAAGGCGTATATGCCCATGGATCTTGTTATTTCAAGAATTCAAGTTCTTGGTGGTAGTCAAACTAGGAAAGTGCAATTCAGGACCTGACCATCTTTCCAGAATTAATTCAGGTGAGGACACGCAGAGCATTGAAGACACAATGTCAGATGCACAATTGTTCGATTAAAACATGCACCCACTAACTTGGAGGACATTGTTGTCTTTTTATGAATAGGTGTGGTACCTGATGGAATGAAGAGTATAAAAAGGAAACAACTTGTCATTCACGTCGCACCTTATATGTTGATTGGTGGAGATCTATACAAACTTGATCGAGATGAGATTTTACATTGGTGTGTACTAGAGCATGAGCGCATGGGTATTATGGAGGAAGCTCATGGAGGGATTGTTGGTGGACACTATGTAAGTCGAGCCACCATGCACAATATTCTGATGGGTTGGTTTGTGGTGGGATACATTATACAAGGATTGCAAGAATATGTTAGGGGTTGTGATCATTGCCAACACCTTGGGAAGCCTAGGCATAGAGATGAAATGTCGTTGAGGCCTATAGCAAGTGTGAAACCCTTTGAAAAATGGGAAATTGACTTCGTGGGCCCTATTTCCCCAGACTTGTGCAAGACAAGGTCACGCTACATCATTACTTGTATATAGACTATCTTACATGGTGGGTAAAAGCAACCCCTACGAAGGATTGTCTGCAGTACCACTGCTGCAAAAGGCTCCTTTGGGAGAAGCAAGTATGGATGTCCATTGAGTTTAACAAGTGATAGGGGTACTCATTTCTTGAATGATACTGTTAGGATATTATTGGCAGAATTTATGGTAGCCCATCATAAGACTACACCCTATCACCCACAAGCTAATGGAACTGCTGAAGCTTTCAACAAGATTTTGAGCCACACATTGACAAAGATCTATGATGTTGGAAGGAAGGATTGGGATGATAAAGTCTCTGTTGTTCTTTGGTCTTATAGAACAACCTACAAGAGGCTCAATAAAGCCACACCCTTTCAGTTGGTGTTTGGTGTCGAGGATGTTTTACCAGTTGAATTCATGTTACCATCCCTATGTATTATGCGCGCAGGAATATGGGCTAATGAGCAAGCACTTGAAGAGTGCATTGAAAAATTGATATAGCTAGATGAGAGGCGCATCATATAGCCCGATGGAGCCAGAAAATAGAGAAATCAAGACAAAAGGCCTAACATGATCGACACATTAAAAATAAGAAGTTGGAGGTTGGACAGATGGTTCTTCTGTATGATTCCAAGTTTTGCGTCACCACCCTGGGAAGTTCCAAGTGCATTGGTTGGGACCATATGTCATGACCTATATACTTGACTCAGGCACTTTCCAATTAGAAGCTTTGGATGGCACATGGTTTCCGGTTTCTTTAACGGGAGTAGGTTGAAGCCCTACTATAAATAAGTCTTCTTGGTGTTTGTAATAAGGCAGTGTTTCCATTTAGCTTAGATTTCCCTTTAATGCAATTTCCTTTATATGTGTTTCCTTTCATTATCATTGTGCTTTGTCTTTTGTCTTGTGTTGTGTTGTCGCATCTAGTGCATGATATCTAATTACATTTTAAGTGATTCCATGCATGAGGACCACACATACCTTTAGTGTGGGGTGGATTGGCATATAAATTCAGAAAATGGTTGACACATTTCTAAAGGAGGCTAGATTAATGGAAAACTCATTCTAGAATGATGGGTGCAAAGATAGAAGAATGATTTGTGCGGTATATAAGGTGTTTTGGGTTTGTCTTTATGATAGAGGTGTTTTGTGAAGAGTTGAGTGGATTAAAGACCACGTAGGAGAGAAACAAAGATCATGCAATATAACATGAGGTAGGTGGCAACATGGGAAATTACTTAGTAGATGGTGCAAAGGTTAAGTACTTCGGTGCAGTAAGGCGCGCGAGAGGAGGTTTGTGGCAGGGAAGTAATGATAGCACACCAGAAGGTTATGATTGTAGTGCGTGAGGTGGAGTCGCGAAAGTTCATTTAAGTGGAAAAAGGTACTTTATTAAAAAGTAACGTTAAGACGCATGGGTCGAAAGGACATTGAGGTCTTGGAAAAAGTATAAATAGGGGGTGAGGGTAGTCATTTTAACTACCTTGCCTTCAAAAATTTTTGTGCTCCCAGAGTATTGAAGTGTGATGAGGGTGTGATACGGAAGTGAAGTACTTTCAACAAACCAGTGACGTTATGCAAACTATAATGGGACCTTGTGTAGTAGCAAGGGGAAGAGTAGATAGTGAGGTAGTAGGGGTTGCGTAAAAGTGAAGCTATTGAAGTCGACGAGCTCGGGAAAACAAGGAGAATTTGAAACACTTAGGGCACGAAGTAATGGCACAAAAGAAGGCACGAACCAAGAAACTAGTGGTGGAGAAGGAGGAACCCATTGAGGTATACTTGGAAATGCAATACCCCTTGGGTGTGATTAAAACAGAGAAGTGGAGTTCGAAGCTTTATAGGTGTAAGATTAGCGAATTCAACCACAAGACAAAAGAATGTGACAAGGAGATGCGGGTGGACTTCGTTAAGGACATCCCGGGTTAGATAGCAAGCTCGAAACCCTAGGGTTGATGACTCGGTGCAACAAGAGTTGCAGAAGACTAGAGTTTTGCAGCTTTGGGAGTTTCCCTTCTTCGCTAAACCACCCCTCTCTTTCGATGGTTAATGTCACGTGGGTGCATGAGGATTTTTATACTTTGTGGGGAGGAGAATGAGGATTATAGGCTAGTTGATTAGGAGTGTGACAGGCCTACGAACACTAGTGAAGATATGACACTCGACCTATGTGCCAATGCAAAAATTGAGGAATTAGCGAAGTAGTTGAACTATGAGAAGGGGGAAGGGCCCGTGTTATCTTAGAGCTTGGTGACTCGATGTTAAGGTTCATAACCCAACTCATTAGTTGTAAATTAGGTGCATCAAAGTGATGGAAAGATATAAATAAGAGATTCATGTACATTACATACATGGTATTCAAGCGAGTGCAATACAAATTCACGAAATTCATTGGGAATAATATCATTGAGGAGGCGCGTGTGTAGAATGAAGTTGGAGTAAAGAGAACATGGTGTTCCATTCTATTGTTGACCGTATTTAGGGAAATTGGCATCCTGATGGACCAGATGGGAACATATGGGTTTACCCACTAGCGCACCCATCTCTTGTGATGCAGTTTTCACAGTTCACTTATGATGGCCCCATTATGAATACTTACAAGAATAGGATGAACAAGTGGTACGAGAGACTATACGTGACCTTCGAGAATGAGTGGCATATTCCTCTTGAATTGCCAACAATTGTAAGGGACTAGGTGAAGTTTGCAGTTACACAACACTTCAGCTTTGCAAAATTTATGATGGCCAAAGGAGAAATGGGGCCATGGTGTAAGCTTCCATTTGCATTCACTACTAAATATATGAAGTGCGCCATCAATCGATTGAAGGAACACGTAGAAGTGACCTTTATTCTTGACAAAGTGGACGCCCGATATTAACACCCTTTACGTGACCTATAAGTATGATACAAGGCCAACTTATGTCAAAGTCTTGGAGCCAGACTTCCTGGATCTGCATCTGTAGATAAATGTGACCATCAAGGGCTTCATCCACCGAGTGTTTGTGCAACTATGTCCCAAGACGCAAGGAGGAGTTGAGGTGGAGGTTACAGACTCCACCTTTCCAAAGCCACGAGAGGTGCCAATCCTACCTATGAGAGTGGTCCAGGCAGAGAGAAGAAAGAAGAAGTGAGGAGAAATTGGACACTTCTAGGAAGAGGAAGTATTATGTGTACAGGAGTAGTAGTGAGGGCACGGGTACATCAAAATAAGGCAAAGCAAAGACTTCACATCTAGAGTGTGAGGAAGATAAACAATTAGAAGGGGAAGAGCCAAAACAAAAAAGGCACAAAGTACACGATGAATCTAGTTCTGCGATGGAGACAAGCTTAGAGGAGGATTACACACCTTTCAAGGAGGAAATCGAGGCAGAACTTGAGGACGAGGAGAAAAGAAGGGCTGAGGTGGAGGGAAAGACAGTGGCTGATGCACGCGCTAAGGAGAAAGAACATTCTACGGAGGAACTTGTGAAGAGTCTAGCGTGAGGGAATTCACCCATCTAGCCCACCAGGATGGGAGATAAAATTAAAGGATATTCATTTGTGATCAAGGAGGATAAAGGGTTCACTGCAGAACAAGTACCCTAAGGAAACAACATTCAAAGTGCAAGGCAAAGAGGAAGAAGTGGACACCTATGTCCCCTCACATGGACTTCATGGATAATCCCATGAAGGTGTTGCGTGCGAGTTTCAAAGTACCCTTTCCTTGGAGAAGCTACATGTTTGGGATCTTTTAGACCAAGATGGGGGCGTAACAAGGATGAAGAAGATGATAAGTTGGAATATGCATTGTCATGTAGAGGAGCCCAAATTCAAGGTCAACAATCATGCGGTCGAGACCATTCACTTGAAGAAGAAGAAAGGGGAAACATATAAGGTAGTGGATCCAAGCCACCTCATTAATGAGCAGGCGTGTAACGCATTGCAAAAGATGTCCTCGAGAGGTTATAAGGCAAAGTTTGGACACGGGGCGATTGTTTGGACCTTGGTCACAGATAAAAGGGAAAGGAAAAGGAGATAAAGAGACTGGGCCAAGGGTTGAAAAGTGAGTATGCATGGACCAAGGAGGCATATGGTCGGGTTGGCTCCTTAGTTAAGAAGGTCTTAAGACAATGTCCAACATTAGTGAGCCAAGCTAGGATGAATTATAATGATGAGATGGAGTACTTGGAAGATCTGGTGGGGATGTTGTTGACCAACATCAAGGATGACGTGAGAACCATAGCTGAGGAGCTTACAAAGGAGAGAGAGAACAAAAAATTGCTATTGAGGCCCGAAGTACTGAGTTAGAGGATTTGTTCACCCAATTCAAGGAAGTAAATATATTGGCAGATAGGGGCTTCAACAATTGCCAGAAATGTGATCCCATTATTGATGCGCGGGTAGCAAATGAAGAGGTCATCCTCAAGGCCTTACAGGAGAAGGTTTTGATAAATAATATTGAGCATGCATAGTTGATAATTGACACCACAACATAGAAGGATAAAATAAAAAACCAAACGTGAAAAGTTGGAATTTCAGATTGGAAAACTCTGAGATTCCATCACAGAACGTATGGATGAGTTCGAGGGTGTTTGCGCAGAGCTGGTGGTGGTCATACAAGATCTCAAGGGGAAGGTTAGAGAGGTTACACCAGACCAAGTACCCAACATAGTAGGGGAGGCGTCGAGGAAAGCTTTATCAGAGTTGGAAGCATGGAAGAAGTTGAAGGGAAAGATAGATGTGAAGTTTCCTGAAATCCTCCGGGTAGTTGTCTAAATTGAGTACGTCATGTAGGTTGTTTTTCCTTAGCCAATTTTCTGATTAATGGAATTTTGTTCGAGAGAACATGAAAGATTGTCGTGGGCGGAAATCAAACTAGTGTGGGGTAATGTTGAGACCTTAAGGAGACTAAGCACCTAAGGCGTGGAAGGTTTTGTCACATGATAACAAGGTGCAAAGGCTCACGCGGAAGTAACTTTGGGGAAGGAGGGAAGGTTCGTGCCCGGCAGAAATGTGCTCGAGACTTAGCCGTATTTTGGACCACGGTCGGAGTTGCAATAAGGGACACATGGAGATGTGGCCATATCTAATTATGGATAAGGCTAGAACATGGAGACTTACAACCCAAGGAAATCATATCCTAGGATATGATTATCATGATGGGATAAAGAGATGTACAGAAAAGTTAGTTACGATTTAGCTGACACTTGCATGTCGAGGATGCTTGAGTATGGCAAGACATGATGACATTTGGCAGGTGGTTCACTCTAAGTGATGAGTAGGTGGTAAAGAGAATATTCCCAATAACCCCTTGATATGTATTAATTTATAGACCAACATAGGGAGGGGGATGAAAAATGAGAGGTGTGCATAATGTGTGAAATATATGTGAGCAAGAAGGTAGAGAGAGCTAGGAGAGATATGTGTGATCACTATTGTGACTTCTGTAATGGAGCCATTATAGGAAAATACTTGAAACTTTGATGATGTATCTGGTCCATTTATGGATTTCTTGATGTATTTGGCTACTGTAATATTGGTGAATTAATATAATGGTGTTGTTCTAAATATCAGTGTTCAATGGATCTAAGTGTTTTTGTTCTTTATTGTGTTCATGGTTCAGATTTGGTTCCTGTATGTTATTTTTAGTATTCAAAATCGTAATATGGACCATTTAGGCTCAGATCTAGTCTCATTATCTCTATCATAAGATGTATGTGTTTATGTCTATATGTTGTTATGATATAATGATGAATATTCTTGCAAGGCTCACATAAAAGAGGGGCTCAGTGCCTTCGCACACCTCGAGTGAGCGCCGAGTTCATCTTTGGGTGATATGCCGAGTGCACGGGTTTAAAAGGAGTAGGTAAAAGTGACTACAAAACATGTCTTCACTTCACCACATAATTTTCTCAATATAGTTATCAGGATTATTTTTTGTTGATTAGAAATTAAACTATGTGTAGGGATCATGACTCGATATTCATATCACATGAATCATGTCTGACTCATCTTAGGATCCCTACGGGAAAGGTTACGCTCACATAATTACTTACTTCATTACGTGTTCATTTCCATCCCTGTAGTCATCCTAAGTTGACATGGAAAAGGTTCATATGACATGGACATCATCTCATGATACATACCCTCCATTGTTATTTCGTTATGCTTTTATCCAAAGGATAAGTTATTTTTATCTCTTATGTTATCCATTTCATGATAGAGGTGTATAGTAACTCATTGAGTTCTTATTATCCAAATAACTCTCCTAGTTATTTGGGTGACTGGTATAAATATTTTGGCTCTCAAGTCCTCATTGAAGGTTGCGCGTGCTCGAGTTCGATTGATCTGACTTCGGTTGCGATTTCCCCTTGACACCCATTATTTTCTCAAAGCACCCTTTGCACTTTTGGTTCTCTCCTTCCTTTTCTTTTCCTCTTCATTCCACTCCTCCTTGCAGCCACACCTTCTGCACTTTTGACTTGTTCCTAAGTAGCTTCTTCACCCTGCATGTGTCTCAGACTTGATTCAATTAGCTAAGTCCCTTATCTCCTCGTGCGTCATACCCATTACTTTGTAATAGTTGCGCCTTGACCATGTGTTCTCTGCACACCACTTTGCCTCATTTCCCGCACATGTAGCACATGCCCTTTTGTTCCTTCCTCTGCGTGCCCATACCTTGTGCCCTCCTTTGCGCTCCTCTGCGAGGTGATCTTTCGACATGCATGAGTATGTCGTGCGCAACTAGTCAAAGTGCGCCAATAGGGTGTCGAATCCTTGCAACAAATCAACAAGTGACACATGGTAGAAATGATAAATATTCACACAATTGGCCATCATATTAGCCAATCCATGTGTGCCACGTGTTTTACGTGCGCCGGCGACTCGACATCTTCTAACAGCCGTATCTTTTTGCTCTGAGCTCGATCGGTGCACACCTAGACTTGTCGAAAGTTCCCGACATCGCCATCTGATGCAAAAATTCAAAATTCAAATTCTTGGTGGATATGGTAGGTGAGAAATGGGAAAACGTCTCTCTAAGAATTAATGAGAAGATTTGATTGCTCCAACTACCCGATTTGATATGATCCGCCCTCCTTTCTTCTTCAACACGCCAATAGGCTTGGGGAAGCGTATTTCATAGATCTCTAGGTGGATTTGTAGGCATTGAATGCTTCTTGTTGGTGGTTGCATTTCAAATTTGAGTTTTCTCCCCTTTCTTCCTGCATGGATTCATCTATAAATGTAAGAGATAGACTCATTTCTTATGTTGGATACTCTGGATCCTTACGCATTTTGTTAAGGACTCCATACTTTATATATTTTGAGTTGCAGACCTCTAGATCTGCTCTTGCATGTGGATATCAGCTTCCTTCATCATTGTAACAACTCAGTGCATTTCCGAAGTAATAAAAGCATCATTTTTTTACTATTCTCTATCCTAACGTGTTTGCATTCCTTATTTTGCCTTTTCTTTTATGTTGTGTGCTAGTTGTGCCATTTCATGTCCCTTACAGTTCTTTATTTAGTTCTATTCCATGAGAATGATCTGGTGAATACGTGTTTAAGCTGTCTTTATCGTGCCTAGCCTCCTTTCATGGATTTCCTTTCATTCTCACTCGAGTAGATAGTGTTCACCCCTCTTTTACGGTGTTATCGCCTTTTAGTGTAGTTTCCTTTCATGTCATTCATCTATTCATGGTCCCTTGGCATTATTAGCTTAGTTTTCCCTTCCATCACTAGGAGTAGCGATAGCATTGCGGAAAATTGATAGAGAAACCGACCTTCTCTGGAAATCTATCCCAAGATCGTAAGGTCCCATGACTTAGGGATGGTTCCATTGTGGTCTCAAACACCTTGACCCTTGAAAGGTCCGAGATGTGGGTGCGTTTGAGAAACCAACAGATTACCAAATAGTATAAGTACCTCGTAATATATATCGTAAGGTAAACTATGTCAACCTACGATGATTGAATTAGCTTAGTTAAGCATAAGATAAACTAATTCATAATGATAAGATAAATAATACTTATAATCATTTGTAGTCATTTAATCACTTTAGTACATTTAGATTAATTAAGTAGATCTATACTTTTTCTTATGGTTACAATGTACCTTTCATACTTGTTTTCTAACGATGCATTTATTTTTCAGTAAGGTATAATAGATATAGATATAGTTATCATAACATATGAGCATTATTACATTCATGTATTTTTCCATCGTTTGGAGGACAACAACATGTTCATTACAATTTATAAATTAGAATTGTTACATGTTATATTATCCATACATTTTATAAAAACATATAAGTTTTATTATCTTAATAATGCATTCATTTTTACAAGTTATCATAAAATGATACCTCATCTCATTTTACAGATTCATCATCTTTTAATGAATATTTGTTCATTAATAATGAAGTCTCGAGAACATAATAAATATCGTAAATATCATTACTTCATAACTTCGTACCATTTGAAAGCACCCTAAACTTTACTGATGCAAATTGCATGACTAAACAAGGAAGGCTAACACCACTTGCCACCTCTAGCCAAGGTTCTAAGTCTAGGAATGTATAATTAAGATAAAAGCTTAAAAGAATTCTTAACTAGTATGAAAACAATACAAAATCTAACTAAAAATGCTTACTAATATGCTTGAATTACCTAACATGGGCCTAAATAGACCTAAGAGGGCAATCAAATGGTTATGGTTGCTACTCCAAACAAGGTGAAATGGCCTCTCCAAATGACTACTTGGTCATTTTGGATATCCATCTACTAACCCCATTGAAGGCTTTAGGCAAGGATTGAGCTTGGCTATAAATCATATTTATTATATGAGATGTAAATCAAAGCATGGTGTAAAGTATAAAGGAATGAGGTGCACCCTTTTTATAGTTTTCCTTTTGGGAGAAACTTGTATTTTGGTGCATGTGGGACTAAAATCCCCAAATTAGATTAGAATTACTAATCATGATTAGGCCTTGTTAATCACAATTAGTGAATTACCAAGTGATTAAGAGGTGTGGAGCCTTAATCAACCGCTTAGGGTCAACTAGGAGGCTAGGATAAGCTTTTGAAGCTTGTTGAGACGTTGTGAGAGGTGAATGGGGTGATTTTGAGTGGTTAGAAGAGGGTTTGAGTCAATACTAGGGTATATTGACCAAATCAAGGGAAAAATAGGCTTAATTAGCCTATAATCACTAATTGTCTATTTTGAAGAGGATTTTGGCTTATGATTCACCGTAAAGTGGCATCCTGAATGCGAAAGGGGTTACGTAATCAACAACGTGGTGTTAATTGGCTAAATTGGCAAGAAACATTAGTTAATTAGCAAAGAGCACTAATTATAATAGAATTGGGAAGAATAGGAGTGATTTGTGTGCGTTTTGGCAATAAGATTGTAAAAGTGGAATTTAGGTGTTTATATTTGCCCCTATTTGAGGTGAAGTCAGTGAATTCACTTCAAACATAGTAGACAAGCATAAACAGGCATATTTTTGAAGAAAAATTAGCAGTAATGAAGGATGCCCCCTCGAGTGACGATGGGGTGATAGAAGAAGTCAATCGACAATCGAAAATATAATTTGAAATGGATAAAAGAAAATGAGTCGAACAGATACGAAACCCTTAGGTATTGAAAATGAATAATGATAGGGATAAATGTGGTTGTTTAATGCCCGAGTGAGTTTTTAGGAGAAAAATTAGCAATGGTAATAAATGATAATGGAGAAGAAATGATTAATGGAGATTATAAGATAAGCCCAATCTTTGCATCCAACCTTATAATAAGCGAACTTTGTTTATATCATTTTTCCCCAAGGTCTATATCACCGGCCTTTATTGAAATGAAAAAAATGTAAGATAACATGAAAAGCTAAATTACTAACATTTGTCCATTCCTACGTAACTCCATGCAACATACACAATGCAATGCAATGCAATACGAGAAAGTAAAATGATTCTTAACTCAATACAACATACACAATGCAATGCAATACGAGTAAGTAAAATTATGCCTAACTCAATGCAACATACACAATGCAATGCAATATGAGAAAGTAAAACAACTAACCTAACAGAGAAACAAACACAATCACATATACTTAAACAAATAACCGTTCAAGACAGTTGTACCAATGTTTTTGTTATCAAGCTACATTTTTGAATGTTAGTGTTGTAACAAAAAAGGGTTAAAAATGATGCCCCAAGCAATAACACATGCGAGGGAAAAATAGAGGACACAAGTAGTCCCATGGAAAGCATTCATGTATTATGACACAATACTTAGCAACTCACTATTACACGGGAGTACTAACATAATAAACAGACTCAACTTTGTTAATGGAGGTAGATCATGATGATCCACATGTCGTTTGAGACAAGAACAAGCAAGAACATCAGAAAGATGGTTTTGGAGGACCAATTTCGATGTTGAGGATAATGTAGGTGATACAGGCTTCAATTGTATGTAATCCATTTTAAAAATGAAAAACCATAAATTTTTGGTAAATCTAAAGCCAAAATTAATGTTACCATTGTGTATCTTTCTTCAATACCTTTCAACGCAAAAAAAAATGGAGTCATTTTGACATCAAGAGCAAAAGTTATGGCTTCAAGCACAACGTTGGAGTGCTGCGCCTGTGCACTCGAGGAGTGCCTGCGCTAGGATACTTTTTGAGTTTTTGAGTTTTTTGAGGTAGCATGGGTACCTAGGTGCCTGTGCTGAGCCACTTTGGTGATTTTTGCATTGTAGTTGGCCGCATAGGCACCTGGGCACCTGTGTTGAGCCACTTTGGGAATTTTCACACTTTAGTTGGCCAACATGGGCGCCTGTGCTGAGCCACTTTGGTGAGATTTTGACTTTTGTTGGCCAATATGGGCGCCTGGGCACCTATGATGAGCCACTTTGGTGATTTTTTCATTGTAGTTGGCCAACATGGGTGCACAGGTGCTGTCTTGAGCCACTTTGGTGAGTTTTGCATCTTTAGTTTGCACAAAGATGGGTGCTTGGCGTCATGTAACACTGAATGCACTACCTATCTTCCAGAGGCCATAACTTTTGCTCCCAACATTAAAATGACTTCTTTTTTTGCATTGGAAAGGTATCAAAGAAAAATATACAATGGTAAGATAAATTTGGATTTTTGAATTAATATTTTGTAAAATTGGGACCAATCAATATCAATCTATGTGATAAGGAGCTTATGTGGGAGAAAAGGTACTTACACAGGAGAAAAGGAGAAACACAAGGGTGCACAGGTGCATGTGCAACACTGAATGTACTACCTATCTTCTAGAGGCCATAAATTTTGCTCCCAACCTTGAAACGAATCCATTTTTTTGCGTTGGAAAGGTATCAAAGCGAACTATGCAATGCAAACATAAATTTAGGGTTTTGAATTTGTTTTACTAATTTTTTTGGGATTTTTAATTTGTCTCACCAATTTGTTTATTTGGATGTTTTGAATTTTCTAACTAACATATTTGAATGTTTTGGTAGTTTTCTACGAAATGTATTTGAATGTTTTTGATTTGCTAGAAGTTTTCTGAAACTATATACGAAATGAAGAAATGTGGATGCCACTAATGACAAATGAGATATACTGAGGCGAACGCCATGCACATACATAATAAAGTGAAGATGTGAAAATGCCCTAGTGTTAGGTGGGAATATATAAAGGAAAAATATTCACGCACCGAAGATGGATCAAGACCAATATGGATAGGTTCAACACGATGATGAGCGCAACCTAATGACATCTTTAGGAAGGAGCAAGGATGCCCCAGTATGCAAGTTGGCCAAGAAGAACACGATAGAAAGAAGTAGAAGATTGTTTTTGTGAAAGGGGACAAAGGTTCCCAACAACATGGAAAAAAAGGTAATATTATACACATGGATGTTCTAAACGAAGTAGAAGAACAACATAAATGTTGTGAATGTAACTTAGAAGCCTCGCGATGAAGAAGCGATTAACCCAAGGTAAAAATTGTGAGACAAGATAGAGATTAGAGTAAGAGTTTGAATAAGGTCCAAAAAAATACACTTGGTAACATACTAATCCTATTTTCTCATCGAGATCCCGTGTGTGCATGTGGAAATTTATTACCTCTTGGAGGGAATATTTGATAGACAATAAGTGAAGACACCCTAGCCAATGTGTAGGAATGATTTATTTTTCAAAGTTGTTTTTTTATGGATTGTGGAAGGAGAGTCGTATATTACTTTGCTACCAGCCATGCGTCCATAGCCTCGATGGAGATGCATTTGATTCTAATCACAACATTTCTCTACTACCAGATCGGTGTCATAGCCTCGATGCAGATTATTGGAAATACCCCAAGAGAGTTATATATCAATTTGCTTTTGCTTTTAGTGTTTGCTTTCAACTTTGTGCTTTTTTATTTGATTGATTTTTTTCTTTTCTGAAAACTTATTTCAGCTCTCTTGTTTGACAAGGGGTTAAGAACCACTGATGGCTTGATGGAAGGAGGCGGAAGTGATTGTGATGATGACATTGGCTAGTGTCAACAAATATATCCAAAATTTCTTCACAACAAGTTTTTTAGATGTTGATTATGATAGGATCTCTAAGAGGTTAGTCGTTCTTTAATTTACCAAGGTGATAAAAGACCAACTCAAATGGATACCATAGAGATAATTGTCACAAAATGTGTGTGAATAGGCTAACTAAAATATCATCAAAGGGATGAAAATGGTAGGAAGACTTGCGAGAAGGATAACAAGGAAGGGAAAAAAGAACATTCATGCGCATGCAACTTGATTGCAATGTGTGTTCGTTTATCTTTGATTTTTTGAAATGTTGTCTCATTTTTTTCGATTTTTGTATTTTTGTTTTTTTTTGAAAATTAGGGTACCGAGGTCATTAAGATCCAACAACAATGTTTGTCAATTTCCTTGATAAGGAAGACTAGGCATTTCCTTATCAAGATTCATTTTCCACCCTGATCTCAAAATCGTGGTGAGCTCATACTCAATAGATGACTATGTTTTATCATGAAACATGGATTTCATCGGGAGCTTAAATTCCCTATCCAGAGGTTTCTACACTTCACGGGGGGTTCATTAGCTAGATATCCAACGTGGGTTCATATTGAGGTAATTAAAATTAATAAAATTAAATTCAATATACTAGACATGAGGGGGTAAAGGGTTTAATTTATTAATGTTTTGAATCGGTATTGGGGGTAGGTTAGAGAGATGGGCAAAGGAAATAGAGGTTTATTTTTAATATAAAACTAAAATATTTGAACCTAGTTTTTAAAAGTAAATACCTTAAAATTGAAAAGGAGTGTGGTCATAAATTAAATTATAATCTCTTTTTAATAAATAAATCTAGATTCTTAACAAAATAATAAGATGGTGAAATCTAGTGAGCTTTTCATGATATTATTTCACCATCTTAATTATTTGAAGAACTGATTATGAATTTATCATAAACATGGATTTCGTATGCGGGAGCTTAAATTCCCTATCCGAGGTTTCTTGTGCTATATGTATTCAATGGCTTCAAACTTTTTAAAAGGAAATGCATATTAAAAAAATTGGTGAGAATATAATGTATTTTTGTCTAATATATTGGGGTGTGTAAAAGTGGTAAATAAAATTTAATTGAAAAATGGGTAAGTAAGCATAGAAAAAATAGGGGGTATTTTCATTCTAATATAACTTTATCAGATAATTAGAGGTGAAACTAGAATTATGAGCTTTAATACCCTTGAGCTCTTGGAACCATTTTTATAAGTGAGTTGGTGCTACATTTAAGGCCAACCATGGGTGTGTTGATGTGCATTTTAAGCGCATTTGATTTGTCTTTAAGATCATTTGAAATGGGATGAGCTGGAGCTCTTGGAATTTTTAGTAGTTGGATGAGGAACCATTATGGGTTTTTATAAGCTATCATGACTTGTCGATATAAATGGGAGAAAGTGGACAAATAAATTGATGTGAGAAATTATAGATTTCCACAATCATTGATATAAGAACAATATGATGGATACAAAGGATACCCAAGAATTGAATAGGATGGGCTACCAAGAGGTATCTCATGGGCCAAGATAAAGGACTCATAGGTAGAAAATGAAGGACTACCTAGAGGTGTCCCATATACAGAAGAAGATGGGATACTAGGACATGGCCCAAGAATCTAAGATGAGGGACTTCTAGGATGTGCCCCCAATATAAATGATGATGAGCTACTAGAATGTGGCCCAATAATAGATGAAGATGGGTTACTAGGAGGTGAGCCACATATAAATGATGTGGGGCTACTTGGAGGTGGACCACATATAGAAGAAGATGCTGGACTACTAGGTGGTGACCCAAGGTAATATTGCTATGGAGGAATCCTGATAGATAAAGAATGATTAGGTAATGAGAAGATATGATCTTCCTCAATGGTCTTAGGATATTCCTTAGTATTATGAAAAAATGAATCAATTTCTTCTTCCCAATACGTAAGTGTATCAAGTCAAGATTAAATCCTTGATTGTAATCCTCTAGGGGAATGCCATCATGTGACCCTAGGAATTCTGTGATCGTCTCCTCATCTTGAGATGAATCGATTGGTAGGGGTAGTTTTTCTACCATAAGAGGTTGATTGGATGAATGTGACATGGGAGTCGACTTGGATGATTGATTAGAAGGAATTTGAGTTGGAGATCTCTTTGATGGAAGAAGGGGTCATTGAGGCGATTGAGAAATGGGGTCCTGCAAAGACATGGAGGACCATGACTTAGGAGTCATATTAGAGGAATAATTTGGATTGGAATCTTCAAAAGAATTAGAAGACTTAGAATCATTGGGATTGGAATCTTTGGAAGAATTAGAAGACTTAGAATCATTGGGATTGGAATCTTTGGAAGAATCAGAAGACTTAGAATAATTGGGATTGGAATCTTTAGAAGAATCGAAAGAATCAAAATCATACCACTTACCATGAGTTGATGATGGGGGAAGAGGTAAGTGAACGTGTTCTTTAGCATGAAGAATCAAATGAGGTCTAGTTGTGATAGGCATCCTTTGATATTCATGTTTAAATCTAGGTTCCTTACTATCGTAAGTATGCGGAGCTGCGTGATAATCAGTCTTTGTCAGCAAGACATGCCTAAACATAGATAGTTTAGGGGATATCACAGGGGTTATGTTGTTGACATATTTAACAGGTGTATCTACACAACCAATGAGAGCATCAAAATGATTTTCCTCATTAGAAACATAATTAGCATTCTTGTCTTGATTATGTTTAGGAAAAGTCTTTGTATTGGGGGATTTGTTAGGAATGGATGAATCCATCTCCACATTGCCACTTTTGATTAAGTCTTGGATGTAGTGCTACAACTTTAAACACGTATCCATTTTGTGACCTTTAACGCAGTGGAATTGGCAATATTCATTATCTCTAAACCATGATGGTTTAGGTGTGTCATCCTCATAAGGCATAGTTTCAGGATATCTAACCATATCAATTACCTCTAGTTGTTTTAGTATTGATGACATTGAGTCAGATAGAGGAGTGAAAGTACGACACTTATACTATAGGGAGCTCCCTTTACAAGCTTCAAAGGAGTGTTGTTTTAAATGGCTTGTACTCACTTGGAGTCTACTATCCCATCACCAATGACATTTTTTTCTTATTATGAACAAACTTTGGTTTGTCGTTAGATTTGGAATCGTTTTGATCATGGGAGAAAGGTTTTAGAGTCCCCTAGCTAACAATTCTTTTTCAATTTGACTCCCTTTTTGATTACCTCTTCGAATGTGTTACCACAATGCATTTGCAAGTGGAATGTAATGTCTAGATGGAGGTTGGGAACAAATATGCCTATCAACTACTTTTTGGGTAGGGAGAAAGGGAAGTGACTAGCTAACCCTCTCCATCTTTGTAAAAATGCAGCAAAGTTTTTGTTGTTTCATTGCTTGACATTGTAGAGATCTAACATGGTAACGTCGTTTTCTATATTGAAAGAGAAGTGTTGTACAAAGCTTTCTGCTAGTTCTAGCCATGTTGATATGGATCCCTTAGGGATATGCACAAACCATTCTAGCATCGTTGCTCCTAAACTTTGTGGAAACAAGCGCATAAGATAATTGTCGTTATATGTAACCTCTTGACATGCCATATAAAAGTCTTTTATATGATCACGAGGGTCACCTTTTCCCTTATATTTATCAAATTTTGGAAAATTAAAATGTCTTGGGAAAGGTACTTGTAACATGGCTTTTTCAAAAGGGTAGGGACATAACTCATCGAACTGGTATTTCTTGCTATTGTTACTGGTTTGGCCCTCTTGTAATGCTTGAAGGGTGTTCTTCATAGTTGACCACTCTTGATTAAAAAGTGGATCTTGCGTGGGTGGCGTAGGCCTATATGAAGGATTAAATCTAGGTGTATTACCACCTCTATTTGTTGTGATAATCTCTTCATAAGGATCTATTTGTGCCTCTTGTCGAGGAATGTTTATTGGGAACTCGTAAAACAAAGCTTTAGGTTTAGCTTTTGGTATAACTTGTTTCAAAAATTTTGGTTGTTCCTTTTGTATATGTGATGCCAAACTTGCCAATTGGTGAGTGAGGTCTTGTACCTGTTGTTCTAACGTCACCTCTTTAATAGGCATTTCATGATGATCTTCGTTAGAAGGATGTTGTGCATGATGAACATGGTCTTCATGATCTTCACAATGAACCCTAACTGTAGGTATGTGATAGTCCCCATCATTAAGAGTGGGACGAGGGTGGTCTACTTTGCTAGAGATAAGAGAAGGGTCTACTGTGGAAGGTAATTTGGCCCTTAGTTCCATAACCCGTATAAGAACTGCATGTTTGATATGAAAAATGTAGTCATCAAAATGGGCAAAATGAAGCTCTATATTCATACGAGGAGAATCCTCCTCTCCACCACTATGGTCAACCATGAGATTATCCTCTAAAAGAGGGTTGTCACCTCTAAATATATCGGTTCCTAATCTTCTGATCCCATTCTCGTAGTAGGCATACTCGAGATAGAAATACAACGTGAAGAATTTCCACTAATGTTTACTAAAAAAGGGACCTTAGTCAAATTTTTGAGAATAACACCATTAATTGCCAAAGCAAGGTGACTATAAAATAGCCACAAAATTGATAGATCAAAGCAAATGTACAAACTAAAGAATAATGAACAAGCTACCCTAAGCAAGGTAATATATGACACAATTTTTCTTAGAATAATACAATGACGTACAACGCTCAAAATTTAGTTACACCAAATAGTTTATTCTCTAAGATTTCATCTAGATAGGTTTGCAACCAAATAGTGACAACACAACATCACCAGTTAGGTCAAGTTTGCAACAAATAAGGCCTAAATGATAAGAGAATGTTGACACGATATTCTAACAAGATATACTAAAAACCATTTTCTAAACACTAAGTCCAAGTCTCGTAAAATGGATGATAACAATGTGAGCAACATAACGACACTATTTGGACACGTGAACCAAGCTTTCGGGAAAGCAAGATTTCTAGTGTCAAAATGATGTTATCATGATGCTAACAATGTATCCTCAACACTCACAAAACTCAAGACAAAGTTAGGATGTAAAAACTACGTCTAAGTATAACAAGAAATTGCTATGTGTGCGAACAATGTAACTCTACAATATAGAGATTTAGGCCTAATTTCATAATGGAAATAAGACGTAAATATCTCAATTGTATGGCTACAATGTGGGAATCATAACAACTCAAAATAAGACAAGGATGAAATCACCTAACTATAATGATAATAAGTCTCAAATATGGGTTTTTGAGATAAGGGGGCCTACTAGATCGTGAGTACGTACCATGCACACTTTCAACACTTGCGCTCCGGTATTGTAACCTAGTCACACAAGTAGAATACAAAAGTGGTGGACACGTGATATCTAGTGGTATTCGTATATGTTGTTTCCTTTTGTCCAAAAATGGGAAACAAGAAAATAAGGGTGTAGACCAAGTGGTGTTGAAATAAACTTGGTGTTATTTTGGTAGAGTTTCGCCTTGTCTTAAGACAAGTGAAAAACTAGGACAAAATGACACTAAGTAGATTTCATGATGAAAATCACGTGGTTTCAACTTTAAGAGATTCTTTCCCTTGTTTGAAAAACAAGAGTTTGAATCTAAAAAAGTTGTCACTTTGTGAGAGCTCTCAAGTATACTATCTAAGACAAAAACAATGGCTCTAAGTGACAATCTTCCTAGGTGGTTCTCTCTCTAGGTGTCACAAGATATCTAGAGCAAGCTCGATTTACCAAGGTTTCCCAAGGATTATCTTGGCTTTACTTTACCCCCTTCAGTATAATGGGCACTTTGAAGTGCGTTAAGTCATAGTTTCACCGGGGTCGTGATATGGATATCTTTGATACTAATCTCACCAAGGCGTATTAGACAAGTCAGTAGTGTGGAGCACTTTCCTATTTTGTTTATAAGGTTCTCTCTTGTGTGAGCTAATTTAGGGTTTTTAGGACTGCCCCCATTGTTGTAGCTTAAGGCTTATGCCAAAGGGGTTATGTCCTAGTTGAGTGGATGAGCCGTAGCTCTTAACCGAAACCTGTAAATACAATGTGATGATTGTGGTGTATTTTTTTATCTTTTAGACTTAATGTGGTTTTTATTGCACTCCTTTTGAAACCTACAATCACACTTGTAGTTAGAAAAATTATTTTAAGTCCTCCTTTCTTTGACTAGCGTTAGGTCCTTCACAAAATGGTTAGTAGTTTCAAAATAGATTCACAATATCATAAGAAAATAGCAATGAAAAATGCTTGTAAATCAACTAACTACCATAAAAAAATTACAAAGTAAGGTTTATTCCCAATTAATCCAAGTGATTTTTAATGAAAAAAAAATCTTTTGATTCCCAAGATCACACTAGGTGTAAGGGAAGAGCATACACAACTTTTAGCCTTGATTTCTTTATTAAGCGAAAAAGCTCTTAAACTAAAAGATCAAACACATGCAAAAAATGAAGGTTTATTATCTTAAGGACAAAATGAATGATAATTGTTCCTACTTCAAAGAAGAAAAAATAATGGTTTAGAGGTGCTTTTGGTTCTCAAGATCACACTAGGTGCAAGAGAAGAGCATACACAACTCTATTCCAAACTCAATCAAAGTATGAAAACACAATCACTCCTCAAACCCTAACCCAATTTACTCAAAAATCCTTTATCAAACCCTAAGACAATTTTGTTAGGAAAATTTCTCTAAAATAAATAATTTTATAAAAACATCTAAAAACCCTTAAAAATGGATAGGAATCATAAAATTGAAGTTCTAGAATTTTGAGAAAATTTTACCTTGATGCAGGCACCCCTACTAGTGCACAGGTGCTCACAGTCATGCATAGGCACTCAAAGTCATGCACATGCACTCACAGTCATGCACATGCACCCCTTTGTCATTTTTCACACATTCAATGATGCATAAGTGCTTCCAGTGAGGCACAGGTGCTCACAGTCATGCACATGCGCCTTTTTCTTGTAGATGCTCAACCTATCTTCCGGAGGCCATAACTTTTGCTCCCGACCTCAAAACGACTCCATTTTTTTGTGTTGGAAAGGTATTGAGGATATCTACACAATTCCAACATAAATTTGGAGCAAAAATTTATCAAGAATTTATGGTATTCATTTTTAGAAAACTAGTCCTTGTCTAACATATCTAAATGCTTTGATGAATGTTGTTTTGAGAAGATTTCTTGAAAAAGGTCCAATCTTTGGTATTTCTTGGGAATTTTGACAGGATTCACCTCCTTATATCTTTGAAAAAAATAAAACATAACTTCTACCGCTAATCTAGTTGAAACAACTTTTAAAAAAATAGAAATTGATTTAACACTTTGAAAATTACCCTAAAACTTTGAAATTAATCTAAAAAGCTTGAGAAAATTAATCTAAAAAGCTTAAAAGTACACTAGAAAGCTTGAAAGTAAACTAGAAAAATTGAAATTAATCTAGGAAACTTGAAACTAATCTAAAACTTTGAAATGAAAAACTTTGAAACTAAGTTAAAAAGCTTAAAAATTGAATGCAATGGGGTATTGTCCCACCGAGCGTGCCAAATGAAAGCACCCTAAAATTTACAAAGAAAATTACATGAATAAACAAGGAAGGCTAACACCATTGCCACCTCTAGCCAAGGTTCTAAGTCTAGGAATGTAACATTAAGATAAAAGCTTAAAAGAATGCTTAACTAGTATGAAAACAATACAAAATCTAACTAAAAATGCCTACTAATATGTTTGCATTACCTAACATGGGCCTAAATAGACCTAAGAGGGAAATCAAATGGTTATGGTTGCTACTCTAAACAAGGTGAAATGGCCTCTCCAAATGACTACTTGGTAATTTTGGATATCTACCTACTAACCTCATTGAAGGCTTTAGTCAAGGATTGAGTTTGGCTATAAATCATATGTATTATATGAGATGCAAATCAAAGCATGGTGTAAAGTATAAACTTGGGATAAACTTGTATTTTGGTGCACCCTTTTTATAGTTTTCCTTTTGGTATAAACTTGTATTTTGGTGCATGTGAGACTAAAACCCCCAAATTAGATTAGAATTGATAATCATGATTAGGCCTTTCTAATCACAATTAGTGAATTACCAAGTGATTAAAAGGTATGGAGTCTTAATACATCGCTTAGGGTCAATAATAATAAATCTATTTATTAAATTCAATAAGGAAGAATCCTTATTTATCTCATATATTACAATAGTTTCCAGATTGTTATTGATAGGCAAAATGCCTCATGAAAATCTACAAAATAACGTTTTAGCTTTATAATAATTACAATGATCCAAATTCAGATTTTCAAACAATAATACATGATCAAATCACGTGTATAATATCCAACAATCACGTCACTTATCTACTCCATCCTGCATCTGAAGGAAAGAGAGAAGGTATACATGGTCAATTAAATCAAACCGACATGAATTAACAACTCTTATTCATGTTGTTATATTACAAACTAAATGAACATAATAAGTTTAACTTATGATGCAAAGCATAGATTCTCAATACATGTAATAAATATAAATATTCACTAATAAATAAAGTGAACCTACTGATGTTTATTATGTCAATAACATCTTTTCAAATCAATAAGTGTTATCTTTATGGCTTGTTAATAACAAATACAATAGAGTTATTTTCGCATCATTATCCAAAAACTGAATCTATTCCTAAGACAAGTAACCCATATTGTCTTGTAATCAAATTCATTAAACCCGTAGGGTTCCACATACTTGTCTCATTATTCAAGAATAGTCAAAGGAAGAAACCAAAATCTATTTTTCAAAAAATCATTACATGTTTAGTCAATCCACTAGTTAGCCAATAAATTGAGCAACATTCAACATTGATCATATCTTAACATTATCACAAATAGTGAAAATATTACTTTAATGTCATAGTTAGCTTGAAAAAGAACTATTTCCCCCTTCATAAGCCAAATAGAATGCATAATTAATAAGAGTTTCATTGAAATCAATCTACTTGAAAAAGATACTGAAACTTGTTGATTTGTTAAGCCAACTTAATGAAACACTTAAACAAAAGGATCAATAACCTTATAAATTAAGCATTCACTAACCCAAGATTTAAAGTGCACAGGAACTCTGAAAGGGTCAATTCATGACTCGGGATTTTTTAATCATTACCAAGAAGTGTTTAAGTATAATAGTCAAGAAGAAAAAGAGTTTATATTTTCTCCTTAATGAATCGATGAGAAGCTCATATCTAGTTGAAGTATTTTAACATAATGCAGGATCAAAGAGAAATTAGTTGACAGAACATCCACAATAACAATCATCCAATTCCCCTTAAATCACAAGATTCTAATTAAAGCCCATTAATCAAACGTTTCACGAAAATTCAAAATCTATTTTACAACAATAATTACATTACTTTCTTTTAATCTTAGAATTGAACTTAAAGATTACGATGGCCCCTATTTAACTCAGTAGCAAGCCAAAACAACCTTACACCGGTATTCTACAACACTTATTTCTAGAAATTTAATTCAAATGCCATCACACCTATAAATCGAATCTAAAAACATTTTCTTAATGCAAGAACCCTAAGCGTCTTTGTCGAGAAGGATGTATTAAAATGTAGACTAGAAAGAGATACCCAAAATAAACCCAAATCATAAATCCCATTTTAAATTCCATCATAGTTTGTAATAGAAACTAAATTTTCACAAAAATGGAATAACACTCGATTACGACCTAGCTTTGATTATGAATACCCGTTCTTTTCCAATTTTTGAGATACCCAGATTAAGGAAAGATGAGATCTACTCCACATTCACAAATACATATAAATCATCAATTTCTTTGCAAACAAAGAAAACCCAATGTTTCCATTTATCTCGAAATGTAACAACCAACAAAAGAGTTAAAAAAATCCATGCATGTGACTACAAAAGATTTCCATAAATTTCCACAAGTTCTTCCTAGCAAAATCTCCAAGAAAATCATACCCACAAAGACTCAAAACTTCACACATCCGAACCTCCCCAACTTTTCCAGATTTATACTATCTTAACACCATGAATCTAAAAATATCACATATTAATTTTAACAAAGAAGACCACGTGAATCTCCCAACTGAAAATAGCTCACAATTCCTCCATGCACATTTCACAAAAAGAGATTGAAGAGAAAAATATAGAGATAAAAATGACTTGTGTATTGCATGCGAAAACTTCTCAAGGAAGCTTCGTAGTTCTCAAAAATCTAGGCACCATATTAATTAAATTTATTTTTACAATGCCATGTTTGTGGCTTTGTTCCACTCACCACCGCCCTTTTTCCCTCCACTTGCATGACGGTTCCCGAGTGGTCAAAAACTATTTAAAAACCATATAATAATAAAATTTTGCTTGGTGTTTAAACATACCAATCAAATTTCTACATAATGCATGGTGGTCGATTAATAAATGAATATTAATAAAACATTACCAATGCCCTTCATATGGTCTAAGACCATTTCAAAAAAAAAAACAAATGCAATATTAACCTAGCCCGTATGGTGGTCAAAGACCCCATTGAACATTCGTTCACTTTTTCACAATGACCATGGTAAGGTTAAAGAACTTCAATAATAAGAATAAAACAATAATTTTGCCAATTCACAAAGGTCCAAGAATTTTTATATGAAATATTAAACTTAATCAGTTTCATGGTCCTTGACCAACATGAGTGAACAATGCTCTTAACCTTCATTTAGCCAAACATCAAGGAGGAAATTTAGAACAATCACTTAAAGTTGTAATGATGGCCAATGACCATTAAAATAAACCTTGTCAATTATACATTATTTTACCTATTCATTACCATCGATACCGATTATGGTCCATGATCATCAAGATAAAATTAGTATGGCAACAATATTTACTTACGTTATTAAACATTACAAAGAAAGATAAATAAAAAGGTAACCTTTACCTTGTCATTTTTTCGTAACCCTTTTCGAGAAACGAAGACCATTTTAATGCCTTATGGTCGATGACCGATAATGACAAAGAAGTTAGTCAAATTATTAAAACAATAATTATTTCACAACACCGAAGTAACAAAAAGTAGAGAAATGGGTCAATTTCATTACATGATTACGAAATTAATAGTTATGTAAACAAGGAGGTGCTCAACATGCATGTTAAGTACAACATAATGACGATGATATATAATTATCAATATAGACATAATTACGAAGTGTGACAAAAATTGCCTACAAGGGCTCGGGAGCCAATATTGAGGAAACATGCCTTAAACATCTTCAACATCACTTTGAAGCCCAACCACTACATAGAACACTTCAAGGACACTTCTACCAACATGCTCAAGCACTAACAAACATATGGCATTTGGAGAAAATCAACCAAGCACACGTGTTTTAGTCAGTTATCTTGGGAATACTAAGAGGATTGATTAGGCCATTAGGGCTTGACCCAAAAACCATCACTCTAAATCATACCAATAGATTGATTGCATCATACTAGGTCTTAATAAACTATTCATGATGAAAAACCATTGCTTCATGATGCAAAACAATCACACTCACTACAAACCACAAGACTAAGTTTTAGCCCTTCTAGGCCAAAAGCGGTAGGGTGGCTTGTAGGACATGTAACTCAAATTTTCTTCATTATACCTGCCTAAAATTTCCATGGATATTTATCACACATCCTAATATTCCTAGAAAAATTCAATTTTCATCACGAAACTTCCATCTCACCCCTAAAACTGCAAATCTCCACAAAATAAGGGGTTTTCTCCTACTTCCTAGTTGACCTAGAACATGATACCACCTCCAAAATGAGCCCTAAAGAATCCTATACAACCCTAATGATTCACATTTTCTTTCCCAATCCATTTTGTGCCCATACAATTCATCTTTCTCATACCTCTCTGCTATGAGGGTTTAACTAGGGTTTAAGACCAACTTAGCTTCTTAATGATTGTTCATAAAGATGGGATTATCAAATCAAATCGGTATTTTTCAAAACACTATTAGCTCAATGAAAACAACACCCCCTAAAGCCTCAGGGTCCCATATAGAACCCACACATGTGGGTGAGTATAAGAAGATGACCTATTGAGCTGGTTTTTCCTTCTCAAGAGCTCAGTTTTGCCAAAAATTACTTTTCTTACAATTCCTTCACAACCTTGACCTGAAATTTGACCCAGAGCTCTATGATGAGTTCCTCCATGCTTGCTAACTCTCATCCATACTCAAATGTATATGTAACTCTCCAACCACTAAGGATTACCTATGTATACATGCCAAGAAACTTGTTTTAATGGACCTTGAAACATCATAAAACCTCTAAATACTGACCTAAAACTCCTTCTACATATGTCATGTCATGTTACAACACCTTTACCAAGTTGATATCAAACTGCCTTGCTGTATAATATATGCTTTTATGTCATGTAACATGCACTAGGTCTAGGAATAAGCCTAAAATGACCTGACACAACACATACTTCTCATGAACTGATCATATTGACCACTTACAAATAGTTAGACACCTTTGCCACATCATAATAACCAAGTTAGACCTTATCAAAACCTATGGAACTCATACCATATCACAACCTCTATAACTCATACCATGACCATACATGCTTGCACCATGCTCAAGACCATGCCAAGACACCATAACAACTTCACCAAAACTAGACACTACCAATCAAACTTAACATTTGACTATGATTGACACCTCATGGAGAATCCTATAACACCTTGACTCCTTTTTCCATCAATGACCTTTGACATCAATGACAACAACCAAAGACAAAAATGCTAAAAATCTCCCCCTTTGCCATTGATGCCAACCACCTTCAAGAACATTGATGGAAACCATGAATGAAAACACCTTCAAGACCTCTTTTCATGTTTCTAAGCCTACTCTCCCTCTTTGACATATATGAAAAAGACACAATTACAACTCAACATGAAAACAATGACAAGACATAATGAAAACAATGCATAGACTCAAACTCATTTGCTCAATAGCTCCCCCTTGGACTATACTCTTCTTTCTGGACCTCAACAACAAAAAATGAGATCCATGGACCTGATATGTATATGCACACACACAAAGCTCCCCGAGAGATTGCTCACCATCATATTGATTTCTTGCATGACTTTGGTTTGTGCACCATCATTGACTATGATCACTATTATGAACTTGATCTTCTCTTTTTCAGTGCTCACCTTGTAACTATACTCCAATTTTAGTCTTCTCCTCATGTAGGCACCATTCTAATTCCACATGATGTAACATGAATGCACTTATCTTTTCCTAGATTTATTACTTTTGCTTATAACTGTCACCCATGACTATGACATACACTCACAAATTTTCAAGCAACATGAACCTGCAACATTGTTGTATGATGATTCAAAGAGATCACAAATCCTTGTAACAATATTTCTCTATCCTTGAAGCATATGAAATATTCATAGAATGTAGTCGTACCTCTTCATGAATTTAGACTCACCTTGTTCTAGGCATCACATAACATCAAACTGACTTGATCCTACTCGTAATAGACTAATAACTTCTTTTAGGACCAAGAGCCCTAAAGATCACCTTCAAACCAATTTTGTCAAATTTCTCAATGCAATAAGAGAAAACCCTGCATATGAAACACCATCTAGATGCTCTCCCAAACAGTATGCCCACATTATCTAACTATTTAATCAAATATGAGGTCACATACCTTGATCACATGCCATAAAGAAGGGTCAAGTCAAATGACACAATCCAAAAGTATCGTTTCAGTGAACTCTACCCATGTTTTAGTCCTAATTCATCAACTTGTATCTGCTTACTCACAATGCTCATTGCTCCCCCTTGGATGAAGCATACTTTCATAGCTGTTAGGAACCACTCAATAATGAATTGAACAAATTTTAAAGTCAACTCTCTTTCTTTCCGATCATGATTTTGACTTTGAGAGCTCATACAAACAATCCTCTTGAACATAAACAAATACTCACCACAATTTTATGTAAAAACAACATGTTCTTCCATCATGACAAGAATAAGACAACATGTCAACACACCATAACTTAATCAGAGCTCAAAATACATGTTGATTTTTAAAAATATGTAATTTGTGAAATCCTAATTACAGAGTCATGTATGATGCTAAAGTACAGATTTGACGCAAGTAATAAGCTAAAGAAATATAAAACCCTAAGTGCAAGGGAGAAGATAAAAGACTTAAATGATATTCACTTAGTCCCAAAGTATGCTGGATTAGAAAATTGGTAAATAGGAGGAACAGACTATCGCAATTAAACACATAAAATCCTGGAACTGTTAGATGAGCTGGGACTAGGGTGCTTGGAGGGGCACTAGGCACCGGACACCACCTAGTAGCGCATGTGATTGCACGAAGCTCATAAAGTAATTTTTCTTATGTCATAAGGTGGTCACTAACCTTCGCTATCGGTCACTTATATGTCGTTGGATGATCATTGTATTCACCTGTAACCTACAAAATAAATTATATCTTGCAAAACCCCAAACTACATCAAATCCTAAAAAGGAAATATGCAAATGGGGAGTCGAATTGATCCCGACGGTCACCCAACAGAGTGAACTTACAACCGAGTGTTACACTACATCTTAGACTCCATGTAGTTCTTGTGTGTGTGTGATAGAATTGTGCCCTAGGAGGCCCTTGTGCAAGTACATGTGATAACGGGAAATAACTAGATGTACCAATGTAAATAGATGTGTGGATGGAAAAATGAACTTCCCCTCTTATGCGTGTATGTAGAAAATGCAATCCTTGTCCCTTGTATGAGTGCTAGATGGATGTCTTTGATGCTCTTAGATGCCTTTAGATGCAACCTTAGGTGGTGATAATAGATGCTTAGAGCTTGGTCCTTTATTTTGGTCACATAGCTTTGTATTTATATGATTCCCTTGGTTGAATTTCGTAATTGACAATTGGAAGGCCGACCCATAAGAAAACAAGATGCCCAAAAGATAAAAGAGGCCCAAAAGAGGTAAGTAAGATACAAAGAGGCTCGGGCGCCAAGAGGGGATGAGGTTGCCTAGCGTTGGTGTCTGGCTAGGTGCTTTGGTGTCCAAAGTCAATAAAGATAAAGTAATGAATTTTAGAATGGGTGTAGGGTTTGTAAGACCAGAAAGAAGACCAAAGACAAAGTAAAAAGGTCAAAGATAATTGTCAATTACTAGTTTTCTTGCTTAGGAATCATATGAATGCAAGTATGTGTTTATGGACCTAGAAATGTACCCAAGTGCATGATTTTGTGTCTACATTTACCCCCACTTTATGTTGTTGAGTGAATACTCAATAACATAAAGTAGATAAGAGATGTGTACCTTTTGTTCCTTGTAGATTGTAACATCCCACTATTTTTAATCATTTCTTTCCAACAATTTAATTAATCCAATAAATATGAAAATGGAAAAAAATGCATGTTTATTCAATTAATTAATTATTTTTATGGTTGACGGTACTTAGTTGTTTAAGTACTTAATTAAAAAAATTAAGTACTCAGATAACTAATTACCGCCAACTGGTATTATACTATGCAGTTTGTTTTATTATGGAACCTTGTTTACGTTTTCGATTGTGTCTTTGTGCTAGATACTTTATGACTACGGAGATCAAATTTAATTCGGCATACTACCACCCCCATTGAGTTGATAAACAATGTTCGATTTAATATTATTTGACTTCAAAATTAAAATCACAGTGATTGAACACCGTAAAGGCATAATTTTTGTCTAAAGGTATTATTGTTGTGGATTCAATCATAAAGTGGCATTGAGTGCCACAATGTGGTCAATGTTTTAATTATTCCTTATCCACTTTAGTGGAAACCCACGCAGATTTGGGGAGACTTAGACTATTGTTTGAATATGCAAATTTTGTTAAAAGAAAGAAAGAAAACAAAGAGTCCCCCACCCACGAAGGCATGAGACTTCTCTCCATCCAATTGGCAGATGGTGGGTAAGGAGAGTAAATGCGAATTAGGTTTTTTTTGGAGATTGGTGGGAAAAGAAGAAAATATGGGATTGGAAGTTTATTTGGCATTCAACCTTGTGAGAGAGCTTCCATCTTGGAGACACTCTGCAAATTTTTCCTGTATGTGAGGGTGGAGGCATTTTTATTCAGAACCCTTTTATTTTAATTGAAGTGTGCATTGTGGAAGTGTGATTGGGTTGGAAAAGTTGGAGCTTAAGCACCCATAATAAATCGGCAAGGGTTTTCAGCTGGTTTGGAGGAAAATTAAACAAAAGAAAATTGACTTGTAGGCAAGGGTTTTCTTCCTTGCTCCCCTTTGTTTTCATTTCTAATTTGATGGGTCTCTCTTCTTTCTCCATTTTTGTTTGTGGTTGCAATGTGAAGAAAATTTAGGAATGTAGTTCCTTGTCTGATTTTGTTTCTGTATACGTTTTTGGTAGTGGGTATTCTATCTTTGATATTTTTGTAAAAATAAGTGTTGGCTATGAATGAAATCGATTTTGGTAAATTATTTAATTGCTGAAAATGAAAAATCGATTTGGGTATTCTATCTTTGAGATTTTTGCAAAAATAAGTGTTGGCTATGAATGAAATTGATTTTGGTAAATTATTTAACTGTTGGAAATGAAAAATCGATTTGGGTATTCTATCTTTGAGATTTTGAAAAAAAAGTGTTGGTTGTGAATGAAATCGATTTTGGTAAATTATTTAACTACTGGTAATGAAAAATTGATTTGGGTATTCTATCTTTGAGATTTTTGCAAAAAATAAGTGTTGGCTGTGAATGAAATCAATTTTGGTAAATTATTTAACTATTGGTAATGAAAAATCGATTTGGGTATTCTATCTTTGAGATTTTGTAAAAAATAAGTGTTGGCTGTGAATGAAATCAATTTTGGTAAATTATTTAACTACTGTAATGAAAAATCAATTTAGGTATTCTATCTTCGAGATTTCTCTAAAAAAATTAGTGATGGTCATGAATGAATGAAATCGATTTTAGTAAATTATTTAACTGTTGGAAATGAAATATCAAAGTGGGTATTCTATTTTTGAGATTTATGCAAAAAAATTAGTGATGACTTGTGAATGAAATCGATTTTGGTAATTTATTTAATTGTTGGAAGTAAAAAATCGACTTGGGATTGTTATCTCTACTGAGTGTTGCTCTTTGCTTGGTGTTGAAACATTTTAATTCAGCAAAATGTGATATCCTTGGCTGTTGTAATACTGATGGTTGAAAAATTTGAAAGGAGTTGGATCGAATGATTTACTTTGCTTCTAAATGTTGCATGTAACTCAACTCATTGTTGGTTGTGAAGTGAAAGAAAATGAAATTCTTGCTAATAAGCCAGTCAAGCTGGTAACTCTCTTACAGGAACAAATAATTATGAAATAAGCCCACCACAAAGGTAAAATCATGCTTTGATAAAATCAACTGGATATATATATATATATATTTTTCCTTTGTTTAGATAGATTTCATTTTCCTTTCATATCCTAGAGATTTTCCATCTCGAGGGTTGGATCACTTGATCCACACCTTTTATTTTAAGAATTTATTTCATTCATGTATCTATATGATTTAATTTGAATTGCTGGAAAATTTTAAAGTGAAAAATACAAGGGGAAACTCGGTGAATTTTTTCCAGAAATCCATACTTAGCCATTTTTGGTGAAAATATATATGTTTGACTTTTATGTTATGAGAAATTAAATTAAAACAGTGTTGGATGCAATTTTATTTCCTTGATCCTTATATGTTAAATTATTTGATTGGAATGTTGTTGTGCGTGCAATAGCAACGAATCTGACATAGTTCAGAAACCGATGTCCCACATCAATCGCACAAATTATGATTAAAGAGGCAAAAGAAACATATGCAGAGTGTACCTTTAGGGCACTGCACATATATTTCCCGCATCTCTTCACTTGCCAACTTTGGGATTGTTGGAGGAATCCAATTCCCTAACTATAGCGGAAGCATTGCTACTGCATGAGGTGAATGAGTTAGTTTCATAGACCAATCTTAATTAAGAGTCAAAACTTAGAGTAGTAAGTAGGATTACTCTTGCCAGTTCATTGAACTGACACCCCTCAAACTTACAGTATCGCAAGTTAAATAAGGTTGGTTGGATCGTTTCACTCCGGCTTGAGGAAGTTTGCATTGATTGAATGTTGTAATACGGATCTTGGATCCAATTATAAATGTATTGTTGGATATATGTATTTTCCTTGGCAAAGTATTCTTGTAATTGTCCTTAGTGGACATAAGTTGTTAAGTATTAATAAAGTGAAGAATGGATTTGTACCAAATCCATGACAGCATTGTGAATGTATTATTTATGTCCATGAGCGGTTAGCAAATGAAACAATTGATATGTCAAGATAAGGAAACTTTCAATTAAATATTTTGTGCTTCTAATGATAATGGTTATGAACTAAAAATGGAGTTATTTATCAAGAAAGATTTCTATACATCTATAACATTTCAGGTTATAATCTAACTCAATATGATGGGAGGACCTTGAGATGATTAAACGAATCCCTTCAATGAATCTATGGTCATTAAACCTACATTTCATGAATAAATATGGATGAGCTAGGATACTAAGATGTGCTATAAGAAAGTGTGTAAAACTACTACCTTAACAAGATAATTGTGGACACAATGTTTGGTTCATAATTGAGTTTAAAGGTTGTTTTCTTTAATGGTCTAACTTGCAAAAGTATTATTCTTATCTCTTAGGTAAGAAGGCTTAATATGAGTAATTGTCTTGGTATTTTCCATTAATCACACTACAAGAAGTAAATTTGAAAGTAATGTAAACAAGGTATGAACTGAAATAATGCAGCCCATATCTGTAAATTCATTGGGTCTATAATATAAGCTTAGGGTATGGAGGTCTAACCTAGCTAGGGGATTAGTCTCATGCAAGAAGTGTTATTAATCTATTCTACACTTAGGAATGGCTAAAATATTAACTAATGTTAAACAAGCTAAGATATAAATCTGCCTCGATTGACCTTTGGGAATAATGAATAAGGGAAGTCCTTGAGATGTCAATAATACCTTAACTAGGAGGGTAAAAAGAAAGAATAAGCTTGTTGCGATTAATTAAGCCTGTCGGACCTAATGGGAACCCCTTTAAGGGCATAATACCACCTTCCTTAACCAAATGTTTAATAATGCATTTAGGGGAAACAAGGTAAAATAAACTCTTCATGACCCTAATCTCCAAAGCATGGTAACTAAAAACTTACATTAATATCTGATAGGAAAGGAAGTACACTAGAATGATTATGATGCTTGTAAGAACTTGTGTACCAATGCACAATGTAGGTTGCCTACGAGTAGCCCATCGGCTGCCTAATACTGAAACGTATTAGCAGCGGATAGGCCTCCGTAGGTAACCAACAACAGGCATTGGGGGTTCCTTGAGTTTGAATAAATGAACTTGTTATGAGATAAGTGAGTCATGGCAGGTTCATCTACTCAAGCTTAATGAATCCAGATAATTGTGATGAGACAATAATGAGGTGATGGGAAGAAAAGTTTAGACGGGTTGTGCACTTGTCTATACTAAGCGTACATGGGTACATTATCTAATCACCATGATTCCTCAATCCCAAAGTGTAGGATATAGGATGGGGTTACTACGTGACCCTAGGTAGACACTAGAGGATCAATCACTAGTTCTCACTACCGCAATGTGGTAAAACCAACAAGGCTAAATATGAACATTCTGAGAATGTGAAAGGGTGATCATGGAGATCAGGGATATTTAACCCTTATAACTGCATAGGGTTTATCACTATGTTATAGGATGGATTAAATAATTACGACATGTTGCATAAACTAGCCTTAACTAGTTACTTGATTAAATTATGTAGAGGAATGTTTGTTCATTTAAGATTAACTTGACTTGCTGCATTGACTAGTTGTAGCTAGTAATTCTAATTATAAATGCAGAGGAATGTCTATATGCTGTGTTATAAAAAAAAAAATGCACTAAATTGGGGATTGAATTTTTAGGTTGTTACATAGATTGATGGAGAAAGTGTGTTGAGTGGACAAGTGAAAGTGTAAAGTGATAAAAATGAAGTGTGGAAGCTAAGAAAGAGGAAGTGACCCTAGGGGTGAAGCATATGATGTTGTACTTGTTGTTATTATAGCTTGATGAAGGGTTGTTTGTGGATCGATGCTTTTTATAAGGATGAACCTATAAAAGAAGAGAAAATAAGTAGTCAAATATGTGTATATGAAAAATCTGCATAAGTATGTAAAAGTATGTGAAAATGTGTAAAAAGGAAAGTGTGCACCTGATCCGTGATGAGTGAAAAGGGATAGAAATTGTCCTGAAATGCTATAGAAGAGAGAGTTTGTTATGCAATCTCACACCAAAAATGAGTTTTTGAGCGATCTCATGCCAAAAACAAGAGTATCGAGGAGAGAGGTCTTGCTTTACTCTCCTTCCATGATTGTTTCCCGAATTTATACACCAATGCAAATGATGTGATCATGCTTTGTTCCATGTTTTTTCTAATTCGATCCAAGGAGAAAAAGGAGATATAATGCATTCTGATTGGATGATGACTGTGCATGTACTGTGAAAAATATTGTGCGAACTACATCAAAATCGTGCCGATATGAGAAAATAATTGTAACTACCCCTTGTTATAGGCACCTAAGAAAGGTCAAGAGTGCCCAAGCACTAGTTTCGTATTTGGGCACTGGTGTCTATGTTGAACTAAGGACCTAACTCAGAATCTGGTTCATTTCTATAACTATATACTACTATGTTCGATATGTGTAGGTTTGAATTGTAGCTCTATACTATTGTATTGGGTGATCGATTCACCTAATGTATGCCCCCTCGTTTGGGGTGCAAGTGACGTTGTTAAGAGCATGCGGCCCCGAAGAGAGGACTTGATGTTGTTCTAAAACTGAAACCCTATAGGGGAGAGGGAATGTGCATGGTAGAAACCAAGGCACATGCAAACAAAGTGGCTAGAAACATGTGTTAGTAGAAAAAGTGACAAGCATGTTATAGAAGACAATGTAAATAAACAATAATGCAGAAAAAGTAGACCGTGAAAAGTGGGTTTCAAACATGGGACATCACTCACAATATCATAAGATAATCAAGGCCAAAGCGGCCAAAATCATACAAACAATGAACATACAAGACATAGGGAAAAGCCCGTAAACAATGGCATATAATCGTAAATAATGGCAAATAGTATTAAGCAAATTATCATACGATCATGGTGGAAAATAGTTCCTTCAAAGCAAATGCTACACATGAAGCACTGTTAACATGTTAGAAAGATAAAAATTATGTCAAGACGTGTATGCAACAATAAAGTAGCGTGCTACTAAGAATATGAAGTAGTATAAAATGGAACTATAACACTTGTAGTGTGTAAGAAAGTAGATGCCCGCAAGATCCTCAGTGGGACCTGGCAAGAGGTATAGTGCTAATCATCGGTGATGTGTGTAAATCTCAGTAGTAAGTTTGTATTCACAACTAAAGACCAAGTGAACGCACATATGTCTATAGAAAATATAATGACATATAAAATATCTAACTAGCATAGTAAGAAAAGTGTACATGTGAGTACAAGTAAGCAAGAATTATGTGCAACAAAGATACACAATATGTTGTGAGTGAGTGGAATGGAATGGAATGTAATGTAAATGCGATAGGAGTAGTGTGCCCCCCGAGTAGATGTGTATGAGTTTGAGATGAGGTTCATTTATAAAAAACCCCTTGAGAGTCAAGAATGAACCATAGAACAAAAGTGCGTCATCGGGAAATGGTTTGAAAATGTGTGGGAGGAAGATAAAACATGAAACATAGAGCATATAGAATGAATTATGGTGAGGTTCATTTCAAATTTAGACCTTGATAGTCGAGTATGAACCATTGAACTAGAGTTCATCACGGGTGTTGAGGTGAGCATATGGAAATCACCTACCAAAGATTGAGAGGCCTACGAGGGATGGTGGAAGCATGTGAGGCAGTAGCAACATGAGTGTAAGAGCCAAATTGAATGTCAAATGAAATGGTGCCAATGATAGGAGATGTAGTGGTAGGAGGCGTAGATGCTGATGACTTAGGAAGCCAATGAGATGTAGTAGCACTATGAGGAGGATGAGACGATGTAGCAATAGATGTGGTAGGTGGAGGACGCGAATGAATGATAACTCGAGGTGGAAGAATGACAACCTTAGAAGTGGGTGGAGGAAATAAATGAACAAGAATGGAAGTACACTTATGTAGAATAGGAGAAAAATACCACTCACGAGAGTGAGAGCCAAAGGTAAATGACACCTCGATCTTCTAATTATTGCAATTTGTCATGTAAGGCACAATAGTCATTATCCCGATGGCCATTGATGTGGTGAAAGTTGCAATAAGGGTGATCGCATTGGTGATGCAAGTGATGAGGAGGGTGATGTTGATTAGAAGGTAAACAAATCAAGTGATTATCTAGTAGAGAACGTGAAACATCATGAGGCTTAACAACGATGTGAGAAATGCAATGGCTGATGAATAGGAGATGAAGAAGAATTAGGTGGAGACCGAAGCGGTGGAGGAGATGGAGGAAACTTACATAGTGGAGGTGATTGAACATGCTGACGATGTGGAGGAGATGGAGACCGCAAAGGACGCTCAATAGATGGAAGAGAAGAAGAAGTAATAGATGATGAAGCAATATAAGTAATAGAAGGTGGTTTGATAACATGTGAAACAATTAAATCTTGAACTAGATCAATAAATTTATAGCACAAAAGCTTAAAAGATTCACATGTATAATATTGTAATTTTTATTTCAATGCAAGATTCAAACCATGAAAAAGATAAATTGATTTTCTAGATCAATGGGTTGAAATAATAACTGATGCATGCAAGAATTGAATCATAAAATGTAATCCAGAATGGATTATTTCTTTCTTTGATGCAAGCTAGGTAAGCAATCATATGTAACTCTAGGACCATTGTTAATTATAAAGCATATAATTAAATCATCTTCCATGTTAGAGTATGTATTAATAGATCTATAATGTAAGTGAGTATACCATTGAAGAGCATCATCAACAAGACTATGATGAAAAGATTTTAGTAACAATCGATCATTAGAATAAGAAGCCATAGCTAAACGATAATGCTTAAGATGCAAATAAGGATTTCCAGAACCATTAAAACATGAAAAGTGAGGCATGATGAAATCCTTAGGAAAATTTGAATTGTGAATTTTATTTGGAATAGGATTGCCATGAAGAGAGTTATTGTCAATGGAAGCATAGTAGGATTTGCTTTCAAGTGTGAGAGAATGAAATTGTGATTGCAAATGGCCAACAACATGCATGAGTGATAATATGTCATGTGAAGGAATGGTGGAAGAAATGAGAGGCACATTGAGAGGTTGAAGCTTTCCATTATGAGTAATCATGGGGATTTGAGAAGGAGGAGTGGATGTGGAATGAGGTGAAGGAGGTGAAGAACATGGAGGCTCTATAGGAATGCTAGATGTAGACTTGGGAGTTACAATAAGAGGTGCACTAATGGAAGGAGAAGAATCATCATGAATGATATTAGAAACAACCTCAGAAGTGGAAGGAGGGGTAAAAATTCACATTCAGTTGTCTTAAGAGAAGTAACATCCTCACTACCATGTTCGTGGTCAAAAGCATAATCTACATCACTATCAGTCGAATTCTCGCAAGAAAGTATCTCTTCTAGACTATCATCAACATATAAATAAATAGGAGAACTAACATGAGATATGAAATCGGAATCATTATAATTATATTCAGAAATAGAAGAAGCATGAGTGAGATATAGCTTTACATTCATCTTGACTATGAGTGGAAGCAACATCATGCACATGTTTATTTGTATCTTGAGAAATATATTTATTTGCATCTATAGCAGTAAACATGTCACCGAAGCACAAGATCTATAATAACATTATCATGCATGACAACATCAAGAGTAGAAGCTACAACAATATGGGTGGCTATGGAAGAACAAGGAAAACATGGAGTGAAATTTTGGTCGGGTGAGACTATGCAAATGCTAGAGTTGTGAAAGCTAGTGGGAATGTGAACTTTGTGAGCAAGAAGTTGTTGGAGAATGTTAGAATCACATTGAGCATGGTGATAAAGATCACTGAGTTTAGCCACAACAACATCATCAAGGATAGGATTCACACTAACATGAGGCATAACTTGCTTAGTAAAGGAGGGTCTACGATTACCCTTGGGTATCCTAGGGAAATGAGTTCGACTAAGGACGGGTTCACCAAATGATTTTAACAAATATGTAATTTGTGAAATATTAATTATAGATTCGTGTATGATAAATAATCGCTAAAGTATATATTTGCTGCAACAAACAAGCTAAAGAAACATAAAACCATAAGTGCAAGAGAGAGGATAAAAGACTTATATGATATTCACTTAATACCGAACTATGCTTTGGATTGGAAAACTGTAAATAGGAGGAGAAAACTATTGTAATCGAACATAGAAAATCCAGGAACTGCGTCGGATGAGCCGGGGCTAAGGCGCTTGGAATAGGACCGTGGTTCCTAGGTGCCGAGAGCACTAGTAGGCTCATGTGCCTACGTAGAAGCTTAGAAAATGATTTTTCTTATGTCACAAGGTGGTCGCTAACCTTCGCTATTGGTCCCCTGTATGTCATTGGATGATCTTTATATTCTTATGTGACCTACAAAACAAATGATATCTTGTAAGACTCCAAACTACATCAAATCCTAAAAATAAAGATGCAAATGGGAGTCGGATCGACCCAGTGGTCACCCGACAGAGTGACCTTATGACTAAATGTTACACTACATCCTAGACTCCACGTAGTTCTTGTGTTTGTGTGATAGAATAGTGCCTAGGAGGTCCTTATGCAGTGCACGTGATAATGAGAAATAGCTAGATGTACTAATGTAAATAGATGTGTGGATGGAAAAATGAACTTCCCCTCCTATGTGTGTATGTAGAAAATGCAATCCCTTGTCCCTTGTATGAGTGCTAGATGGATGTCTTTGATGCTCTTAGATTCCTTTAGATGCAACCTTAGGTGGTGATAATAGATGCTTAGAGCTTGGTCCTTTATTTTGGTCACATAGCTTTATTTATATGATTCCCTTGGTTGAATTTCGTAATTGACAACTAGAAGGCCGACCCATAAGAAAATAAGATGCCTAAAAGATAAAAATGGCCCAAAATAGGTTAGTAAGATAAAAAGATGTTGGGGCACCCGAGAGGGGACAAGGGTGCACAGGCATTGGCATCCCGGTTCGATCTTTGGTGTCTCAAGTCAAGAAAGATAAAGCAAAAAATTTCAGACTGGGTTGTAGGGTGTGTAAGACTGGGAAGAAGAACAAAGACAAAGTAAAAAGGCTAAAGATAGTTGTCAATTACTAGTTTTCTCACTTAGGAATCATATGAATACAAGTATGTGTTTTTGGACCTAGAAATGTACCAAAGTGCATGATTTTGTGTCGAAACATGTCATAGCTCTGCGCACCCCTAGATAATGCACACTCCTCATCCCTTCATGGTAAAGATACTAAAATAAACACTTTCTAGGTCCTTTATTCTTCATTTATTGATCCATATCTCACTTTAACAACCTTCATGATGCTCATGACCTCATTCTTCTCGAAACCTTGGATCAAATATTCAAAGAAAAATTAGACCTTAAAATTGTACAACCCTACCTTCTCATGACATCAACATCACTAAAATGACTTGATAGCATAGACACAAATATTTTAAACTTATTTGCAATGACCGTACCTTCTTACGCAAACCTTACTCCATTCTCTTGACAGCCAACCACTAGGAAATAATGCCATTAATCGAATCTCAAACATATATGAATAAATGAACCAAGAAACATTGCATACCTTGCTTAGAATAAGAAAACTCCATTTGATACCATGTTATTGTATGAGCTATAAGACATTATGCCACCATACATGCACATGTAGGTTAAGATACTTTGGTTTGATCATACACATCGTTATAACAAGGTTCAACAATACATTTCAAGTCCTTCTTGATGTCTATAACTAATTCATTGGAACATCTTCATCCTTCCATACCCGAAACAACCCCCCGAGATAAGACATACACCTATAGCTCAAGGAGACATTGTACAACCTTCTTCATGTTGAACCGAGACTCGAACTCCAACTTATACTCTGCCTTTGGATAACTCACTTGTTATTTCTCAATCAAGCCACCCCGAATTTAACCTTGGAGAACTTTGACAATCTTCACTTAATCAAGACCTCATGACATATGATAATAACTTTTAGAAAAATACAAAGACTCTTTTCATCATCTGAGAATGGCAGATAGATACACACATAATGACTCACATGGTACTAAAACTTCCTAGACTAATCCTTGATAAATTTGGACCAGACCATATACTCTTATAATACCTCATGACAATATACCACTCCCGAAGGTGCAAACAATAGGGATTTCCAAGACTTGATAAAATGACCGAGAACAAACCAAACACAACTTTTATACTTTTGATAACAACTGTCAACACTTACAAATCATGGCAACATATACTTCTTTGAAGAATGATAGGACACAAACTTTTGAATTCTTCACAAGACCCGATAAACTGATTAAGAGCATACCTTTTATATCTTGGATAAACAAGACTCAAACATACATGAACAAGACATAAATTCAAACACATTATACATATAAAACATACCTTATTGATTCTTCGACAGAGAAGATACCTCACAAAACAATACAAACCCTTTGAAGTCCTCTCACCCTTCTTGAATGATATTTCAAATACTCTCATCTACTAACTCTTCATCTTATGATTGGAAACCTGATAAAAACATATGGTTATCATCTTTTACAATTAGGTCTAGTAGTCATCTACGACTTGTATTAGGCTTGGCAATCCTGATTTCTTCCTTCTTAATCTTGTCAACACTTTTTGGCATCTCGTTTGAACTAGAATCTCCTTTGAATTTCTCTGATCCTTTCTCCTTTATACCATCTGTACATTTTGTCTTCTTATCATGATTTGGCCCATTAGATCATATAATATGCTTAGATTTAACTTTCATGATCTTATTTGCATGATCAACATGCTTTTTATCCATGGAATTAGAAATGACCGAGTTAGACTCACTTTTAGGATTGGTATTCCTTTTTAACACCTTTTTATCTTGCCATATGAATGCTTGAAATGTGTTATTGTACCTTGGAGATTCATTTTGATAGAAAAATCTAGTAATATGACCCTATTTATGAAAATTATAGCACACAACACCATTCCTGCTTCTATATTGATATGCACTTAGGTTCCAAGCATAATCAACTACCTTATGACCATATTCACAACATGAATAACATTGACCTTTGAAAGAATCTTCATAATTCCATGAGTACTCACTCCTTGAGGACCTTTTCTTGTAATCTCTAGCTCTATGACCAAATTCATGATAAACATAACAATAGTCATTAAATGAAGAACCATACCTTCATGCATTTGGTTTTCTAATAGGTTTAGACATTATTTAATTTGTCTTCTTGGTCTCCTTCATATTTTCTTGAGTACTTGGTCTAACTTTGTTATCTTCACAATTCTCCATATGCTCTCCTTTGAAGCCCATATCCATTTTGTCCCTAACATCCCTCCGATTATCCAAGATCCCATATAGAGCCTCAGATCTCTTCTCTAATATTTCATACATCTTCAACCTGCTGGATGCACCTTCTAAATCATATTCCAAAGATCTCAACTTATCTTCATATTTGAGGCAAGCTTCTTCTTTTACTTTTAGGGCTTCTATCACACTCTTGAATTGTGATTCCAAATATTTGAGGGCTTGACCATGCTCAACCTCTATGTAACTAATGTGCTCTTGTAATCCATGGATTAGGGACTTAACTATTTCATACTTCTTTAAGGTCATCAATTAAGTCTCAACTCCAGATGCTTTTCCCATTGTGTTTCTAGGATATCCTCCAAGCTGTTAAACTTGCTTCATAAGGACCTAACTTTGATACCAATTGTTAGAAGCATAATGAATGAGAGGGGGGTGAATCAGTCATACAAAAAATTTAACTTCTTTTACCATGTCATACATTCATCATTCAAACCATTCATTCAACATCCATAAACCATGTGAGCTTATTAAGTGTGTATCAATCATTTATAAGTGCATGAAACAAGAGAGAGAACACAAGACACTAGATATAAGTGGGAAACCCTCAAGGGGAAGAAAACCCACTAAAACCTCTGCTAATATTACTCATAAAAAATGACTCATGTGAATATTACACATCACACAAGATTTTTTAGTGAGACATCAATCCCACAAGGAACACCAACCCCTAGTTTAGTAGGACACCAATCCTACAAGGAGGATACAACCCCAAAGATGACCAAACACCAAATCAGACACCTAAAATGGATGATCAATAAATATATGTTGCTCCCACAACTTATTTTGACCACAAATTCAGCTACATACACATTTGCCTCTTCATTTGTTGATTAGGTCTATTGAAATTCAAAATATACTCTTTGATATTTTATAGTCCTTCATCACTATTCTTAGCTCTATCATTTACCACTCTACACTCTTCTTCTTCCTTCTCTAGCTTGTTCATAACCCCATCATCTCAACTAGTACAAATGAGCACACATAATGCACTTTTATACTTGACACACCCCATAAGTGACCATAGGTCAGATAAGACCCTTAAGCTTGGTAATTTCAAACAATAACCACATATAAATCATCATATAAAACACTCCACGAGATGCAAGTAGGTCAACAAGGGTCACATGAACAAGGAATATCTCTAAGACATCTCAATTAGGCATAAAACATAAGCCTACTCCTCCAATGAATGGACTATGATCTTCAAGGGCACAATCCAACTTTGTCAAGACTCAAGAAGCTTCGCACAACCTAGGGAAAACCTCTCACCATCATCAACTAGCTCAAAAACATCTGCATCAACTATCTCCATCATGAAACACACTAAGAAGCAAGCCACTCAATCAAGGTCTTCAAAGCACCCCGAAAATAGTCCGAAAAATGAATGAGTTCACAAAGAAAAACTCATGATTGAGGATCATACAACATACCATTGGAAATATCATAAATTTTAATATCTGAACAACTCATTTCATACATCAAAACATGGCACGAGGCCTCCAACCAGCTCAATCGTTGAAACATGTCAAAGCGCCAACAAGGGCTCAAGAATCGATCTTGAGGAAACATGCCTAAAAAGACTCAACATCACTTCCAAGCCAAAAATCACATAGAAAACTTCAAGGAAACTTCTACCAACATTCTCAAGTACTAAAAAGCATATGCCATTTGGAGAAAATCAACCAAGCACATTGCTATTTCAGTCACCTATCTTGGGAAGCCTAAGAGGGTTGATTAGGCCATTAGGGATTGACCCAAAAACCATCACTCTAGAACATAAAAAGAGCTTTAACACATCATAATATGTTTCAAAAACTATTCATGACCAAAACCACTCCTCCTTGATGCAAAAAAATCAAACTCATTGTAAACCACAAGACTAGGTTTTAGCCCTTCTAGGCCAAAAGTGGCAGGGTGAATTATAGGACTTGTAACTCAAATTTTATTCATTTTACCTGCCTGAAACTTTCCATGGATATCTAAAACACCTCATAAGATTCCTGGAACAATTCACTTTTCATCATGAAACTTCCATCTCAACATTGTGGTAAATCTCCACAAAATAAGGATTTTTCTCCTACTTCCCAGCTGACCCGGAGCATGATACCACCACCAAAATGAGCCCTGGATAATCCTCTACAACCCCTATGCATAAAATTTTCTTTCCTAATCCATTTGGTTCCCATATAATTCATCTTTCTCCAATCACTTTGTTATGAAGGTTTAACTAGGGTTTAAGACCAACTTAGCTTCTTAATGATTGTTCATAAAGATGGGATGATAAAATCAATTAATTATTTTTGTAGAACACTTTTAGTTAAATGAAAAAAATTCCCCCAAATCCTAAAGGTCATATGCAAAACCCAGATGTGTGGGTGAGCAAAATATGTTGACCCATCAAGCTGGTTTTTCCTTCTCACAAGCTCAGTTTTGCTAAAAATCACTTTTTTTTACAATTCCTTCATAACCTTGACCTAAAATTTGACCCAAAGAACTATGATGACCTCCTCCATGATTTCTAACCCTCATCCATGCTCATATACATCTACAACTCTCCAACCACTGAGACTTGCCTATGTCTACATGCCTTGTTCTTAAGAAAATTGCTTTAATGGACCTTGAAACATCATCAAACCTCTGAATATTGACCTAAAACTCCTCCTACATATGTTATGCCATGTCACAACACCTTTCTAATGATCATATCATACTACCCTTCTCTATACTTCATGAATTAATTGCATCATGTAGTAGGTCCGGAATAAGCCTAGAATGACTGACATAACACGTACTTCTCATGAACTAACCGTGTTGAGCACTTATAGACACTTAAGCACCTTTTCCACATCATACTAACCATGTTAGAACTTATCAAAACCTTTGGATATCATATCATATCACAACCTTTGGAACTCATACCATGACCATACATGTTTGCACCATGATCAAGACCATGACAAGACACCGTATGAACTTCACCAAAACTAGACACTATTAATCAACCATCACTATGAATGACACCTCATAGAGACTCCTATGAAACCTAAACTACCTTTTCCATCAATGACCTTTGACAACAATGATAGTAACCAAGACACAAAGGCTAATTGATTTAACAAAATTTGAATATTAAATCTAAAATTGCGAGTCATGTATGATAAATAAATGTTAAAGTACATTTTCGACACGATCAATAAGCTGATGAGATATGAAACTCTAAGTGCCAAAGAGAGAGAGAGATAGAGAGAGAGAGAGAGAGAGAGAGAGAGTAGAAGACTTAGTTGATTTCACTCTTGATCCTGAAGTATGATGGGTTGTAAAGCGATGAACATGAAGGGTAGACTGTCAGTAATCGTGCTCAAGAAATTATGTAACTTTTGAACAAGTTTGGACCAGGGGATCTGGAATGGGGCTAGGGCACCTAGGTACCGAGACCTCTCAGTTAGGCACATGTGACTACATAGGACCTCGAATTTGGTTTTTCTAGTGTCGTAAGGTACTCGCTAACCTTCGTTGTTGGTCACTTGTATATTGCTGGATGATCAAAAAATTCACTTGTAACCTACAAAGAGAAGATGATATGTAAAAACCTTAAACTACATGAAATCCCAAAAAGAAAAGATGTAATATGGGGAGTCAGAATGACCCTGATGGTCACTCGAGTGAGTGAAATTATGACCGAGCAGTGCACTACATCTCAGACTCCATGTGGTTCTTGTGTGTGTGTGATAGAATCATGCCCTAAGAATCCCTTGTGCAAGCGAACTTGTCAACGAGTGATAATTAGATGTACCAATGTAAATAGATGTGTGGATGGCAAATTGAATTTCCCCTTCCTAAGAAGTGTATGCAGAAAATGCAGTCCCTTGTCGCTTGAATGAAAGCTATATAGATGCATTTGATTATCTTAGATGCCTTTAGATGCAACCTTAGGTGATGATAATAGATGCTTAGAGATTTTTCCCTTATTTTGGTCACATAGCTTGTATTTATATGATTCCCTTGGTTAAATTTTGTAATTAACAACTAGAAGACTGACCCATAAGAAAATAAGAGACCCAAAAGATAAAATAGGTCTAAAGAGAGTGGGGTGGAAAGATGATTGGGGTACCCAGGGGGATAAGGGCACTGGGTGTTGGTGTGCTGAGTCATAAAAGATAAAATAGTAAATTACTTGACTAGGTTGTAGGGTGTGAAATAATAGAAAGAAGTCAAGAAACACAGAAAAGAGGCCAAAGATAGCTATCAAAAACTAGTTTTATCACTTAGGAATCATATGAATGCAAGTATGTGCTTATGACCTAGAAATGTACACAAGTGCATGATTTTGTGTCTACATTTCCCCCCACTTTATGTTTTTGAGTGAATAATAGATAACATAAAGTAGTTAGAAGATGCATAACTTTTGTTCCTTGTAGATCGATGGTGAAAGCGTGCCGAGTAGATAAGTAAAAGCATGAAGTGATAAAAAATGAAGAGTGGAAGCTAAAAAAGAGGAAGTGATCTTAGGCGTGAAGCGTATGATGTTGTACCTCTTGTTTTGCTTGATGAAGGGCTGCTTCTTTTTGTGTATTAAGTATGGACCTTCAAAAGAAGAGAAAAAGAAGTAGTCAAATGTGTGTATATGATTATTTTTGCATAAGTATGTAAAAGTATGTGAAAATGTGTAAAAAGGAAAGTGTGCCCTTGATATGTGAAGAGTGAAAAGGATAGAAAATGTCTTTAAAATGATGTAGAAGGGGGATTTTTTTGGGCGATCTCACACCAAGTGCAAGTTTTTTGGGAAATCTCACGCCAAATGTGAGTTTTTGGGTGATCTCTCACCAAGAATGAGTTTTTTGGGTGATCTCACGCCAAGTGTGAGTTTTTGGGCAATCTCATGTCACACCAGACGAGTGTTGGGGAGAGAAGTCTAGTGTTACCATCCTTCCATGAATGATTCCCACTTATAAACCACTGTAGATGGTGTGATCTTGTTTTCTTCCATGTTGAAATGGAAATAGAATGCATTCTACTTACTGGAGGATTGTGCATGTCTTGTGGCCCGATCTAAAAAGTGTTGTGAACTATGCTGATATGAGAAAGTAACTATAACTGCCCCTTAGTCATAGGTGCCTAGGAAAGGTCAAGAGCACCTAGGTGCTAGTGTGTGTATCTGGGCGTTGGTGTCTGTGCTGAACTGAGGACCCAAGTCAAATTTTGAGCCATTTTTGAAACTATAACATGTTCTGATTTTATTTAGTGCACATCTGAAATGTGGCTCTATGCTGATGTATGGGGTGATTAATTCACCCAATTTATGCCCAGCCTTATTTGGGGTGAATGCGATATCGATAGGAGTATGTGTATCAAAGAGAGGACCTGACGCTAATCTAAATTGTATCCCTGTAGGGGAGGGGGAATGTGCATGGTAGAAACTAAGGCACATGAAAAAAAGTGGCTAGAAACATGTGTTAGTAGAAAAAGTGATAAACATGCTATATAGGATAATGTAACAAAAAATAGTGTAGAAAAAGTAGACTATGAAAAGTGGGTTTCAAATATGGGACATCACTCACAATGTCACAAGACAATCAGGGCCAAACCGACTAAAAGCATATAATGTGCACACAAGACAAAGGGGATAGATCGCAAACAATGACATACAATGGAAAACAAGATAAATCGAGATAACCATGGTGGAAAATAGTTCCTACAAAGCAAATAAAACACATGGAGTACCCGTTAGCATGTTAGAAAGATAAAACGTATGTCAAATCTTATATAGATTAATGAAAAGTAGTGTGTTACTAAGAATAGGAAGTAATTTAAAATAAAACAATAACACCTGTAGTGTGTGAGAAAGTAGATGCCCCTAGGATCCTTGATGGGACTGGTAAGAGGTACTAGTGCCAAGCATCATTGTTGTGTGTAAATATCTATAGGAAGTCTACATTCACAACTAGAGAACAAGTGAACGTGCATGTGTATATGATAAAGATAATGACATACTATGTATCTATCTAACATGAAAAACAAAGTGTACATGTGAGTATAATTAAGCAAGAATAAATGTAACCAATATATGCAGTATGTTGTGAATGAGTGGAGTGGGATAGAATGCAATGTGAATATGAAAGGGATAACATGCCCCCAGAGTGGATGTGTATGAGTATGAGATGAGGTTCATTATAAAAGACCCTTGACAGATCAAGAATGAAACATAGAATAAGAGTGTGTCATCGGAAATGGTTTGATATTATATGTGCTAGAAATATGGATCAATGAAGCATAGAGTGTAAAGAGTGAATGGGGTGAAATTCATTTTAGATTTATACCCTTAGCGATGAGTATGAAATGTGGAACTAGAGTGCAGCATCATAGGGTAGTGCCGATACAAGATGTGTATCATGATTGATGTGTAGAAATAAGAAGTATGAAGCTTGAAGCATGAGAGTAAAAATGTTAGATAGTTAATAATGATAGGAGGGGGAGAATAAGCATGATGCCCCCAAGTGTATGATGATGAGCGAGCTATTAGATAAAAGTGAAGGGTGAGGGTCCTCCACCCTATGTATGAGGATATAAAGGTATGTGATGACGTTCTAATGGCAAAGTGGTGAATGAGACTGATGATGTACATGCAACGGAAGATGAGGTGGTAAAATCTTATGTGAAGGAGACCAAGGAGGTGATGTGCACCTATGTGAAGGAGACCGAGGAGGTGATGTGTACCTATATGAAGGAGACCAAGGAGGTGATGTGTACCTATGTGAAGGAGACCGAGGAGGTAATGTGTACCTATGTGAAGGAGATCGAGGAGGTGATGTGCACCTATGTGAAGGAGGTCAAGGAAGTGATGCGCACCTATGTGAAGGAGATATGCAAGTAGGGGACCTAGGCTGATGAGATGGACTAGTGAACTGATGAGAACAAGTAGGCCGCATGTAGATATGAGAGCTAGGAGTAGAATGTGATCTAGGTATGAGAGGTCTAGGGGACCTAGATGCTCTAGCTAGTGTAATGGCCATCTCAAGAGGAGGCTGAGGCCATGGTGTGCATGGTGGGACACCTTTGATAGTGATAAACTATTTGTTGTGTATGAATTTGAGACACAAGTGATTCATGGACATGATCTTGAGTGGCACGAAGCTAAGGAAGACCTAAGAGCATGTCACAACCTTTGACGCTAGGTGTCATAATGAATGTCAAAAGCATGGTGAGAGGATCAATTGTAATGGAAACCTTGACATAGCCATAATATTTGGGAAATGGATATGAAATATGCGAGAGTGGGTAATTGATAGTGTAGACACAAAATCATGCACTTGGGTACATTTCTAGGTCCATAAACACATACTTGCATTCATATGATTCCTAAGCGAGAAAACTAGTAGTTGACATCTATTTTTCACCTTTTTACTTTGTCTCTGGTCTTCTTTCTAGTCTTTCACACCCTAGATCCCATTCAATACTTTATTGATTTATCTTCCATGACTTTGGAAACCAACACTCAACCAAGATGCCAAGCCAGAGGCACCTTCGACCTCTTTGTATCTTACTCATCTCTTTTGGGCCTCTTTTATCTTTTGGGCATCTTATTTTCTTATGGGTTGGCCTTTTAGTTGTCAATTACAAAATTCAATAAAGGTAATCATATAAATAAAAAAGTAATGTGACAAAAATAAATGACTAAGCTCTAATCATCTATTATCATCACCTAAGGTTGCATCCAAAGGCATCTAAGATCATTAAAGGCATCCATTTAGCTTTCATTCAAGGGACAAGGGACTGCATTTTCTGCATACACGCATAAGAGGGAAAGCTCATTTTTTCATTCACACATCTATTTACATTGGTACATATAACTATTTCCCACTATCACGTGCGTTTGCACAAATGCCTCCTGGGCATGACTCTATCACACATGCACAAGAACTACATGGAGTCTCGAGATATATTGTAATGTTTGGTTGTAAGTTCACTCGGTTGGGTGACCGTTGAGGTCGATGTGAATCCCCATTTGTATCTTTGTTTTAGGATTTGATGTGTTTTGGTGTTTTACACGAAATCATCTATTTTTTAGGTTACAGGTGAATCTTGCATGATATTCCCGCAACACATATGCAACCAATGATGAAGGTTTGTGACCACCTTACGACACAACCAAAATTAGTTTTTGAGCTTCGCATAGTCACAAACGCCTAGTAGAGGTCCTGTCCCCTAGGCACCCTAGTCCTGTTCCAGATGACCTAGTCCTAGCTCATCCGATAGTTCCATGATTTTTGTGCTTAGTTACGACAATCTTCCTTTCTATTCATAGTTTTCCAATCCAAAATACTTTGGGATCAAGTGCGAAATTAGCTAAGTCTTCCACCCTCTCTCTTACACTTAGGGTTTTATATTTCTTTAGCTTATTACTCGTGTCAATATGTACTTTAGCATTTATTTATCATACATGAATATAAAATATATAGGGTTTTAAAAATTCCATATTTGTTAAATCATTTGGTGAACTCGTCTCATTCGAACACTCTTGGGTCTTCATTTCATCACTTCTTTCATTTTCCTAGGATCCTCTCATCATGGATATCTCCATCCATGATTTCTTGCTAGCCAATCCTGATTGTAGAGATAAAATCATTTCTCTCTTGGATAATACTCGCATTCCTTCTACTACTCATCCGAACATAGTATATCATACATTCATCGATGCATTTTCTCAAAAACTTACTTTTCCATCTGATATAGTTGATTCGATATTTTTGTTTATGACAATGATCCTCCTCTATATATATCCGCTCACATCTATAACATGGGTATTAAACAAACAATAATCGATAATGGATATGAGCTCAATCTTTGTACTTTATCACTTCTTCGAACATCTACCTTTCCTTAGCTAATGTTAGCCCATCATCCATTTCTCTTTGTGAATATGATTCTTCTATGCATCCATATATAAGCACTATTACTTTACCTATCATGGTTAGGCCAAAAATGTACTTACGGTGTTTTTTGTTATCGATATCCCAATTTAGTACAATTGATTACTTGGTAGGCCATGAATTCATGCCATGTAGGCATTGCCTTCTATCGTTCACTAGTGCATTAAATTATTACATGATGGCTTTGAACATACAATCATCATTGATTGTGACCCATTCAAATATTTTTGCCTAGACCCAACCATCTGCATTACCTACTCCAACTTTTACTACCTTTATGCATCCCATTGATGATCAACAACCCACGGATTATCTTGTCAACTTGCCTCCACTCGAAGAAACTATCTGTGCATTGTATGCCATCCCACCTATGTCATTGTCACCCCCTCCTATTACTAATGCTATGGAAATTTTTCAAGGGCCTATCCATACATTGGACGTCATACCACCTTCTTCATCTTCTCATGAGCAAATAGCCTCGATGCTTCCTCCTTTCACATGCACTCTTTTCATGAATAACTCTTATTGGAAACACATTCCATTTGATCCTACTTTATCGATAATGTTTACATGTATGATGGCTTGCTCGGGTCGATTCACACTTTGGATAACCTCCTCCCTCCACCTCATTCTCCTCATCTTTATCATGGATATGTTTGTATCACTACTACTTATGGCCTTCGCGTCTTCCATCTATCAATATTTCTTACACGCACTTCTCGCGCTTCTCCACTCACACTTGGGTAGTCTTGGCTTGACTACATTGGGGGCACTTTGGATCCTGATCATATTGATATCACATTTCCCATTCCTTTCAGTCATGTTTCTATTTGTAATGATTCATTTATCATCTATTCAAAAATATTACTCATTGGTAATGCACATGGTTTTCCACTACCACCTTTCACTGATGAATAATATGTAATGGGCATGTATAATTTATGCCACAATGACTATTTACATGATCAACCTCATACTATTTCTTACTAAGTCTTTGACACTTCTCCATTTGGCTTCGACCATGACAATGATGATCTCTTAGATGATGTTACTTGATCCTTTTCTACATAATACACTTGGGGGCATCATGCTTATTCTCCCCCTCCTAGCATTGTCAAGTGTCTCTCATCTCTATTATCACACTCGTGCTTCATACGCATATTTCTAAACATTCATCATGCACAACTTAATACACATCTTGTATCGTCATTACCCTATGATACAATCTAGTTCCATGGTTCATACTTGATTGTTGAGGGTCTAAATCTAAAATGAACCTCACCACATTCACTCTTTACACTCTATGCTTCATTGATCCATATTTCTAGTGCATACATTATCAAACCATTTCTCGATGACACACTCTTTTTCTATGGTTCATTCTTGACTGTCGATGGGTCTTTTATAAATGAACCTCATCTCATACATACACATCCACTCGGGGGAACACTACTCACATTTTCAATGCATTCCATTCCATTCCACTCACTCACAACATATTACATATCTTAGTTGCACATTATTCTTTCTTACTTATACTTACATGTACACTTTGTTTACTATGCTAGTAAGATATTTTGTATGTCATTATCTTTTCTATATACACATGCACATTCACTTGGTATTTAGTTGTGAATGTAGACTTACTACAGAGCTTTACAAGAAGGAATGATCCTTGACACTTTACCTTTTACCAGTCCCATGCCGAGGCTCATGGGGCATCTACTTTCTCATATATCATAGGTGTTATTATTTCATTATATGCCACTTTCTTCTTTCACTAGCACACTACTTTCCTTTGATCTATACATGGTTTGACATACTTTTATCTTTCTAACATGCTAATGGGTGCTTTTTGTATAACATTTTCTTTGCAGGAACTATTTACCACCATGGTTGTCTTATACTTTGTTTTTTACTATTTTCCATTATTTGTCATTGTATGCCATTATTTGTCATTGTATGCCATTATTTGCGGGCTTCGCCCTATGTCTTTATATGATCATTACTTGTATGCTTTTGAATGTTTCAACCCTGATTGTCTTGTGACATTACGAGTGATGTCCCATGTTTGAAACCCAATTTTCGTTGTCTACCCTATCTGAATTATTGCTTATTTACATTATCTTTTATAGCATGCTTGTAACTTTTTCTACTAACACATGTTTCTAACCTCTTTTTTGCATGTGTCTTGGTTTCTACCATGCACGTTCCCTCCCTCGCAAGGTTTTAGTTTCGATCAACATCATGTCCTCTATTTATGCCATATAGTCCTAGTGATGTTGCATGCACCTCAAACGAGGGAGCATAAATTGGGTGAATCAATCACCCCATACAATAATACAGAGGCAGTTCACCTACACAATATAGGAACATAACAATATACAATTACAAAAATGACCCGATTCTTACTTGGGTCCTCGTTAAACACATAAACCAAAGTGCCCAAATTCATACACTAGCTTTGGGGCACTCTTGACTTTTCCTAGGTGCCTATGACTAGGGAAAGTTACTGATTACTTTTTCAGATCAACACAATTTTCAGCGAGTTCACAAAAGAGGCATAATTGTCTCTAACAATCATAATACATTATATCTCCTTTTTCTCCTTAGATCAACTAGAACAACAAACTAAAGTAGGATCACACCATCTCAGTAGTGGTGTATAAATTTAGGAAGCAGTCATGGAAGAAAAAAAGTAACGCTAGACCTATTTCCCAATACTTTCTGTGGTGGTGTGAGATTGCGCAAAAACTCACACTTGGTGTGAGATCACGCAAAAAACTCACACTTGGTGTGAGATCACCCAAAAAAATTCTTTTGGCGTGAGATTACCCAAAAAAATTGTTCTTATATAGTAGTTCATGAAATTTTATATCCCTTTCACTCTTCAGGGATCAGATGCACACTTTCCCTTTTCTATTTTTTTACATTTTTACACACTTTTACAGATTTTTCATAATACATGACTTTGATTACTCTCTCGCTCTTCTTTTGTAGGTCCGTACTTAATATGCAACAAGAAGATGTCCTTCATCAAGCTATAATAAAAATAGGTACAACTCATATACTTCACCCCTAGGGTCACTTCCTCTTTCTTAGCTTCCACTCTTCATTTTTATCACTCCATGCTTTCACTTGTCCACTCGACACAATTTCACCATCAATCTACAAGGAACAAAAGGTACACATCTTCTTACTACTTTATGTTATCAAGTATTCACTCAACAACATAAAGTGAGGGAAAATGTAGACACAAAATCATGCACTTGGGTATATTTATAGGTCCATAAACACATACTTGCATTCATATGATTCATAAGTGAGAAAACTAGTAATTAATAACTATCTTTGGCCTTTTTACTTTGTCTTTGGTCTTCTTTCTGGTCTTTCACACCCTACAACCTAGTCGATACTTTATTGCTTTATCTTTCATGACTTTGGACACCAACACCCAGCCTAGGATATCAAGCACCTGGCACCCTCATCCTTTTAGGAGCCCCAAACTCTTTATATCTTACTTGCCTCTTTTTGGGCCTCTTTTATCTTTTGGGCCTCTTATTTTCTTATGGGTTGACCTTTTATTTGTCAATTAAAAAATTCAACGAAGGGGATCATATAAATACAAAGCTATGTGACCAAAATAAAGGACCAAGCTCTAAACATCTATTATCATCACCTAAGGTTACATCCAAAGGCATCTAAGAGCATCAAAGGAATCCATATAGCTTTCATTTAAGGGACAAAGGACTGCATTTTCTACATACATACATAGGAGGGGAAGTTCATTTTTCCATCCACACATCTATTTACTTTAATACATATAGCTATTTCCCACTATCAAATGCACTGCGCATGAGGGCTTCCTAAGGCACGATCATATCAAACACGTACAAGAAATACATGGATTCTGAGATGTAGTACAACACTTGGTCATAAGTTCACTCGGTCACGGTGGTGACCATATGATCAATTTGACTCCCCATTTGCATCTTTTCTTTTTTAGGATTTGATGTGTTTTGGGTTTTTGTAGGAAATCATCTATTTCATAGGTTATAGGAGAATCATGCGATCTTCCAGTGACATGTAAGTGACCAATGATGATGGTTTGCGACCACCTTACTACATAATAAATATGAATTTATGAGCTTCTGTGCAATCATAAGTGCCTAGAAAAGGTCCCTAGAACCTAGGCACCCTAGTCCTATTCCAGGTACCTTAGTCCCAACTCATCCAAAAGTTTTAGAATTTTTTGTGCTCAGCTGCGGTAATATTCCTTTCATGTTCAATAGTTTTTCAGTTTAGAATACTTTAGGATCAAGTGCGAAATCAACTAAGTCTTCTACCCTCTCTCTTGCACTTAGGGTTTTATATTTCTTTAGCTTATTTCTTGTGTCAAATTTGTAATTTAACATTTATTTATCATATGTGATTCAACAATAACTAAGGTTTTACAAATTTCATATTTGTTAAATCAAATAGCGATTAAAAGTGTAATATAGTACACATTCATATGAACCCATGGATTGATCATTGTGTTATTGATAGTATGAGACCTGATAGAAGCATTGATGTGTAAATAATTAGAAGAGAATGTAGAATGATAATCATGGTTAGAAAATGTGATAAATGGAGGAGATGCATCTGCATTAGTAACTAGAAAATCAAGAGGCCCCGATGAAGGAGGAGGCACTACATGGTATGCATGATTGGCCAAAGAATCCACATCTTTATTTTCATGATTAGGTAGAGGATCATTGAAGATCTTGAGATTTTTGTTTTCATTGACCGAATCGGATGCTTTGAAGGTGTAAGGAGCTCGATTTCATTGTTGTCAATGAGATTTTGAATAAGATGTCTTAATTTGAAATAGTGATCAACAGGATGTCTAATGCATTAGTGATAGTCACATCTAGTATTTTTGTCATAATTACGTCCTTTAGGGAGAGATGGATCTAGATTGAGTGGAGGAGGAATCATTATAAGATTCCTCTCGATAAGTTACGGTAATATAATGCGTGTAACATAAGGTAATTTTATGAATGTACACTTTGGAGGTTGCCATTGAAGCTTTTCAGGAGTAGAGATAATGTTAATCGTAACTTTCACTTCAGTGGGCTTAGGAAATGGCTTAAGAGCTGATTTGTTTTGAAACCGATGAGAAGATGATGAAGCATGATCATGGTACTTGAGTTTACCCATAGAAAGAAGTTTTCCTTCACATAACTTAAGAGTATGACATAATTGATCAAATGAAGGAGATGTTTCAAAAATGAAACTCTCTCGGAGAGGAAATAAGAGACTTTTAACAAATAGATCATGAAGTTCTAAATTAGGAAGTACATTCGTCATGTTAGCTAAATTGTTCTTATATCGTAAAACATAGTCTGCTAGATGCTCATTGGATCCTTGTTTAATTTGTGCAAGTTGAACATAGGATATCTTTGAACTGATATTGATTGAAAAATGAGCAAGAAAACATTGGCTAAATGCGTAAATGATGTTACCGAATGAACATGTGGATTATATAACCTACAAATAACATAATCTTAAAGACTTATAGGAAAGAAATTTTCCAATAGAGTATGATCATTTGCATAATCTAGACATGCCACATGGAAAGATCGAAGATGCTCTTGAGGGTCAACATGGCTAGTGAAGGTGGGAAACTTAGGGGTGAGGAAATCAGGTGGGAAGTGCATAAGTAGAAATGGTAGGTGTGAAAGGAGAATGAAGGAGTGAATTTGAATCAAGAGATGAATGTGCATGAGAAGTGGCTATTTGAATTTGATGAATTTGAGTCTATAGATCCTGGTTTAAAGAGGTGAGATCAAGAGTGTTTAAAGAAGAGCCATGGTGTGCATTAGAACCATCGGGTTGAATGGGTGGAGTGGTAGTAGAAATAATGGAGCTAAGAATTTGAAGGGGTTGAGTGGATTCCATGACATTTGAGGGAGAACATACAATAGGTACATAAGTAACATCTTGAGAATTTTTAAAGCAACAATCAAAGCATGGAGAATATGCGAGAAGATCTATAGGATGATCACATAAAGCTTGACAAAAATTAGTGAGATTGTCTAATTGCTCTTGATCAACGTTGGTGTCCTCATCATATGATTTCTCACTATCAAATGTTTCAATATCTTGAAGAGGAACATTTTGAGAGTTGGCGAAAGGGTTATCGATTTTAGCCATTGATTTTGAAATGTTATTGGTGAATGGAGGAAGCTCTATATGCTCAAAAGATCCAAACCAACCACTACAGTAATGAGAATAAGAAGGAAGATTTGAATGATGAGTTCACCAAATGATTTAAAAAATTATGAATATTAAATCTAAAATTTCAAAGTCATGTATGATAAATAAATGCTAAAGTACAAATTTGGCACAAACAATAAGCTAATGAGATATGAAACCCTAAGTGCGAGAGAGAGAGAGAGAGAGAGAGAGAGAGAGAGAGAGAGAGAGAGAGAGAGACTTAAATTAGCCGAGTTTACACTTGATCCTGAAGTATGGTAGGCTAGAAAACTAATAAACATGAAGGGAAGACTGTTTATGACTATGCTCAAGAAATTCTATAACTATCGAACAAGTCTAGACTAGGGCACTTGGAATGGGGCTAGGGTGTCTAGGCACCGAGACCTCTGTGGTATGCAGACATCAAAATCTAGTTTTTGGTATTGCAAAGTGGTCGCTAACCTTCATCATTGGTTACCCGTATATCGGTGGATGATCACCAAATTCACCTGTAACCTACAAAGAGAATATGACCTACAAAACCCTCAAACTACATTAAATCCCAAAAAGAAAAGATGCATATGGGAGTCGAATAACTCTTGAAGTCATTCGATTGAGTGAACTTACGACCGAGAGCACTACACTACATCTTAGATTCTATGCGCTTCTTGCGTGTGTACGATAGAATCATGCCCTAGGAAGCCCTTATGCAAGTGCGCGTGATAACAAATGATAACTAGATGTACCAATGTAAATAAATGTGTGGATGGAAAAATGAACTTCCCCTTCCTATGAAGTGGATGTAGAAAATGCAGTCCCTAGTCCCTTGAATGAAATCTAGATATATACTTTTGATGCTCTTAGATGCCTTTTGATGTAACCCTAGGTGATGATAATATATGATTAGATATTTTGTCTCTTATTTTTCTCACATGGATTTGTATTTAAACGAGTCCCTTGGTTGAATTATTTAATTGACAATTGGAAGGCCAATGTACGATAGAAAAGTGACAGGCAAGCATGAGAATCAACAAGTAGCCATTTTTCGTACCCGACCTCCCGAGGTTGTGCTTTGAAATAGCCGGTGGAAATGAAATGTGTACAGATGTGGACAAACTAATTAGGCAATCCTATATCCTCAACATGCAATAACGGGATCTGTGAGTCTAAGGAAAAGAAATCTCTCCTAACCTGAATTGGTGTAATGGATTATTCAGATATAATAGCTTCTCGGAGGCTCCAATCAATGTCGAGCTCTACCAAGATCCTATCTATTGGTGGTTGGATGCATGGAAAGTGACATGCAGGTGCTTCGTGTATATTTCCAGACAAGGTCATGAAAGTGGTAATGAGAGGTGTAGTGGATTTGCAGGAAACTATGGGCAGTTTTCTGGTCTAACCCAGAAAATATTAGCTTGATTGGCTTCTATGTTCAATACAAAAAAATGTGTTATGATATCCGACCAGAGTGATGAGGATCTAATTACCAGCGTACGTAAAATGGTGTAGATGTTTAATTGATTAGTAGGCCCGTTGGGTTGTGGGACTAGGGATCATAACCATGAGTTCGTGGTTGTTGTGGACCTTTTATGGTCAAGTGAAGAATCAATCTCTTCTTCCCACTATCTAGAGTCATAAGCTTTTTCAGCTTCTATGTTTAATACCAGGGGTTGTGTGATCTTCTCAGAATACCTTACGAGTGTTCTAGCAACTTGTATATGTAAGCCTGTGTCTATGTCATGTGACAAGGTCTCCTACGTTTGGCTGCGAATTAATGAATCACAAACAAATGTTTGCTCTCTTTCGGGTTCTTGTATGGTCATGTGGATATCCTATCAAGGCAATCTATAGTTGGGTTAATTTGACCATAATTCGTATGCTTTGTTGTCTTCAATATTTAATTCTCTCAATTGCTCACTAACTGCTTGTGGGTTTGTTTTTGTTCGAAGACGTGAATTCTAATACCTTGATCTATATCTGCTAACGTTGTGAAGAGATTTGGCTGAGGTATTACCGGTTTGAATACGTAATCCCTGGGCTCTCTGGGTCCCGTAATTGTCATGCAAGAGATAACCAAACTTAATTGAATGAAGTAAACTAATTATGAAAATAAATCTACACTATGCTTATATTTTTTTGTATTTTCAAAGATGTGAATTTGAACGAAATTAAAGAGCGACTATTCTAATAAATTCAGATAACAAATAATTAATCTAATAACGGATTAAAAAAACAAGGTAGCCAAATGTAGCTATTTGCCTGTGCATTTGTGAATTGATCCTGAATATAAATAACTAACTAATTTAATTGAAAGACCTTCAATCTTACCTCAGAAGTGAGGAATAAATCATAGCTTCTCAGAAGCTATCATTCCCCACAGCTTCCCTGTAATGTTAAAAGCAAGCTTAACTAAAATAAAATGATTTTCTATTCTATTTGATATATTGTAACTATAACTTTGATAATTCAAACCTAGAGTTTACAGAACAACGGAAAATCTAGTTGTATTGTGACTTGTCCCCTCAGTGTGATCTCTTCGTTCCTACATGTTCTCGTGAATCCAGAAAAGTGGGAATGTGACAGTGGCAACATGAGAAGATGTTCGAATAGTGGCAGCTTGGACATAAGCCAAACAAATGAAAGTAGGAGAGGGATAGTGCAAGAGAACAGATCTTGGCTATGCGATTCCTAGTAGGATTGTTGCAGGGATACAACACAAACACATCGAAATATCTAAGACCTATACTTCCTGTGTGAAGCAAAAACCTATAACTCTAAGCAGAATCAAGATTCAAATGAACTTAATCTAGAATTAGAACTATTTTATGCTAAGCCAATTATTTGGAGAACAAAAATGGAACAAGATGAAACTAGAGAGATCCAATGATCTCGTAAACTTGAATCGTGGAGCCTTGAATCGAGAGGTGAGAGATTTACTAAATGTAAACTAGTTGAGACTTATTGAAATTTTTTAAAACACACCTTTGAATAATAAATCAAAGAGGGAGAGGGGCCATTTGATTGTAAACAAACTTGGTATTTATAGCACTTTGATTTACCAGAGGGTAAGATTGAATTGAACTCTTCTATTATTAAAAAAGGAATTACTATTTACCAGGTGGCTAAAAATTTAATGCAAGCAAGAGTGGTTGAGAATTACAAGCGCAACTTGATTTTTTACGTTGACGAAAGCATCAAAAGTTTTGGAAAATGTGCACAGGACTGCCACCTAGTGCGGGGCGGTGGTTCTGAGACCGCCACCTGTCACAGGCGGCGGCAGTCACGAGACCGCCGCCCGAGTGTGGCGGTCCCAGTAACTAAAGACCAAAATGTAAGGAAAAGAGAGGAAAGGGGTTAGAACAAAGCATGTGAAGGCTGGATAAGGAATTTTAGGATGCAAATGTATACTCAGCGTGCTTTCTGGATTCCGAACACCTTGTGAAGAGATCTGAATCATCATTGGGGTTTCCGTAACCTCTTTTCGGTAGTACAATACATACAATTTTGGGTACATACATATTGCCCCCTTGGAGAAGCATTTTAGCCATGAAGGGGCATAAAACGGTGGGTTTGAGTATGGTGGTCCCAAAATGGGGAGTTAGAAGCTATACTTGACACGCCCATGTGTCGCAATGTCGCCATCCAGATTCTCGCTATCTGTAAAATGAAAAGAGGACTCAAGTGTAGATAGATAAAAGAAATCAAAAAATAAATACTAAATTAAAATGAAATGAGGACTTACCATTTGCGTGGGGATAAGAACTTACCTCTGTCGGCACTCCAACTCTGTGAAAGAACATTTAAAACAAGGTTAGAATGTTATATATATATTAAATGAGCTCATTTTCCTATTCATTTGCACGTATCGATTTGGTAATTTTTGAGCTCTGGGACCCACGGTAACCGTTCATTGCGAGATCGTGATCATGCATCTGAGAGAAAGCGATCGACCCGCGATGTCTCAGGTTAGTTTTTCTTAATTCATTATTTTTAAATGTAAAATATAAAACTGTTGAAATCTTTGTCTTGGGGGGGTTATTTTCAAAAAAATTAGTGTTAAATGAATCTCTAGGGGGCACCCATAGGGTAGGCTTTTGTTTTGCTCAAAATGGTGTATTTTTGTTGTTTTAAAGAATTTTTAGGGCTTTTGGGGTGTATGCTGATTTGGCATAGGACCACCACCCTGCACAGAGCGGCGGTCATGGGACTGCTGCCACTGTGGCGGTGGTCACGGAACCGCCGCACCTACGGAGGGCGGTGGTTATGAACAAAAAGCAAAAAGGATTCCTAAGTTAATTGTTTTTACATTTTTGACATTTTTCTATGTTTTTGATGAGCTTATCTATTGGATTATGTTGCTAACTTGCTCTTTTTCTTTATTTTGGGTGGATGTAAAAGGAGGAGTATATTCGGTGGAGTAGAGAGAGGGAGTGTGATTGGCTCTCGATAGTGTTAGACATGCTGACCCAGATAAAGCGAGACACTCTGCAGAGGGCTGGTATTTTGAGGATTTCACAAGTTCCTCATGTTTCTCCTACCAGTCACATATTATGTGACTTATTCTCATATTGGGATGCGGACCGGAATACTTTCCGGTTACCAGGTGTTAGGGGTGAGTGGACTATCACCCTGGAGGATGTTTATCGTATATTGGGGGTTTCGATTCTTGGGAGGCGGCTATCTCTTAAGACAACGGATCCAGGTCTCAGATGATTTAGTGGGCTACTTATATGGGAGATGCTGTTGTCTCCTTTGGCTCGAAGAAGGGGGTGAAGGTCCGATCTATTGTGGTGCTCATATCCCCATCATCCGTAAGGCTATTATGGGTATCTTGCCTCACAGTTGATTGGGGATAAGGGAGGAGATACTTTGTTATACTGCTGGGCTCCCATTATTACACAAATTGAGGCCCATGGCCGTATTTATGCTTGGGGAGCAGACATTCTTGGGACCACATACCATGACTTATATAGGGTGGTCAGGTTACAGGGGTAGTCTTTGAGTCATCCTACTCTAGTTATGAGTTGGGTGTATGAGCGTATCGTCCCCTATGGGAGGGGTGTACTAGTAGAGGATCCGGGGCTGTTAGAGCAGTGAGGTGGATGGGGATGTTAGTACTGAATGCCACATCAGCCAATGGCTTCACTGACTACTACAGATATGGAGGTCACTCCTTATCAGGCCATGACAGAGTATGAGGAGAGGAGATGCTTACATTGATTGCCTACTCTACTACAAGTCAGTTGGTAGACAGGATAGAGAGGGTGGAGGTCCACCCATTTGATCGAGTCCCTCAATAGTTTGGCCTCCCCTATGTTGATATGCTTCCTCCAGCAGGGTCAGTGTACAAGACTGTTCATGAGGCCCGGGGAGGTCCTAGAGGAGATCAAGGTTGGACCACGGTTACTCCTAGAGTTCCTATCATGCGGTTAGGTGGGTGGTTTATGCCCAAGGGGTAGCTAGTGCTCCTTGAGCACCCTTACTTTAGATTGGGGCTGCTCTTGCTTTCAGTGGGGAGGAGGATGAGCCTATTGATGTGGACTTAGACTTTGAGGAGTTCACAGAGGGGGAGACTAAGGAGGAGATGATGGGAGAGGGAGTTGGAGGTGAGGCTGGTGGGATGACCGAGGAGGATGATAGCGATTCTGAGTGGCATGAAACTCAAGATATCTTGAGGGCAGAGAGGGCGGAGGCAAGTGCAGAGAAGGAGACCTTGGTCTCAGAGGAGTTGCCTTCTCAGGACTTTGAGGGAGATGATGAGTCTGTGGCAGGACATCATTTCTTTCCAGATTTTGGGGAGGCTCAATTGGCAACATTGTCGGTAGCAGGCGCAGATCCTAGAGATCCTACCTGGATGCTTGGAGATCCAAGTGAGTTATTACTCTTTTCTCGACCCTGTTAGTTAGAGATGTTTAGTTGATATTTCTTTTTTTTGTTGTTTTGCTTGTTTTTGACTTATTTTTGGTGATTTTCTAACTTGTTATTTCCCTTTTTTATTTGTAGTGACTGCTCAGGGATGGTGGGATTTGATTCACTGGGTGTGTGTGTAGACACCCTATTGCTACCCTGGGAAGACCCAGGCTCAGCTTACCGAGGATGTCGAAGAGCCTTTAGCATCCGGCCGACACACTGATGTGTTTTCCCCTATCTAGAAGGTGGTAGAGTTAGTGTCCTCCCTTTGTACTGAGGTAGCTGGATACAAGACTATTGAGTGCACGATGAGGCGAGCCATTCTCATAGTGAGACCACAGCTAGTGGCCGTGATCATGAGCACTCCCACCATTCAGTGCATTCAGAGCATCGTCACATCCGTAGTAGGAGCCCTAGATGTGGTCGTGCACCCTCTCGAGGATCCCATAGGGATTGATAGGGCATTGAGCCTTTATTACTTTGATATTGTTTTTGATGCTATATGATTTTTGTTTTGTATATTTCGAGCTCATTGAGTTTTTGACCATTCTAGAGTTTTTTGTGGTTTGTTTCTCATGTGTACACTAGATGCTTTAGAATCTTTGTTTTTATATGTTTTTCAGAATGTATGCAATGGATGACAAGTGATAACAAATGTTGAACAAAATGTTATTCTTTTTGTTTGTTTTTGTAATGCTGATATGTGATGATGTAAACATACTATAATCTTCGAAATTTTGGCTTATTTGGGAAATATTCATTTCTTCTTCTTGTTTCGACAAAACGTGATGAATATGTAGTGATAATGAGATGAACTTGCCCCATTCCTAACTCCACGCAACTAGTAAGATGTGAGGGCTCAACACCAAGAGTTGGGAAGGGCACAAATTGTATGAGTTTGACTGAATGGAAATGATGAGAGAAAGACAAGGTATTGATAGAAACCAAATTTAGACCTACGTACTTACCTTTACTCAAAAACTACTACATAGTTCAAAATGTAACTTACTTTCCAGTTTATCTAGACTTAGATCCATGAATGGAAATTTGGTTGAAAAAATATGGTTTTGAGGATTTGATCTCTTTGGAATTTGGATGCTTAATTTCACTTAATACACTTTGCTTTGAATTTTTAAAATACTAAGATTCATTAATTTGTATGAATGGACCCCCTACGCCCTACCCCATACTACTAGTAAGAAGTATAGGCTTATCACCGAAGGCAGGACATAGGTGAGTAAGGGAACTTCTTTCCGTTCTCAACGTTGCACCACCAATAAGAGATGTGAGCTCATCACCGAAGGTTGGTAGGGAAAAGAAGTGTGTAAAATAAAATATTCTATTTTGTTTAGTGTTTTTGATTCAATTTGGCTTTGACATTTTTGATCTGTGATTTTGGAGTATCCTTGTTTCAAAGAGATGTAAGAGGGATAGATGTGACACCAAGAAACTTCTAGAACAAACTGTAGGTAAGTACAACTTAACCTAGTAGAAGAAATGAGTATGACCGAGTATGCAGGCCTTGGTATGGTTTTTGTCAAGATTTTTTCAGTCGAATTGATGAGATGCTTTCAAAACCATTAAAATTGAAGAGATATGATTTGAATGCTTTTTAAAATATTTTCAGAAGTTTGTAATAAATTACTTAAGAATAAGTTTCTTGACCACAAAATTTACGAGATGAGTGAACAAAATGAAACAACTGAGTGACTAATGCAATGCAGGTAGACATAATATACAAATGGTGATGCTTGATGACTTATGCGTAAAACCATTTAAGATGTAAGGAATTGATAGTTTCATTGAATTCCTCACCTTCTAGTGTACACAAGAGATACACACCGTTTCCATAGTCTTTCATGACTCGGTATGGGCCCAACCACTTGGGCCAAAATTTCCTTCCTTCACTAGTTTTCTTATCAATTTGGCTATCTAGTCTCAGAACTAGATCTCCTTTGTATATTTCTCATTCGTAGACCTTTTTGTTATATTACCAAAGACATCCAATCAACATAGGCTCTGTGCCATTGTTCGACGTTTAACCTGGCCTCATCAAGGCTTTCTAGTTGAGAGAGGCATGCCTCTCTATAGGCTTCTTCTCCCAAGATCCCTTGTAATGAGATGTGGAGATTGGGTATTTCGACCTCAAGCGGGAGAACTACTTCTGCCCGAATACCAATGAGAAAGGGGTTGTCCATGTTGGTGTTCTTATTGACGTTCGATAGGCCCACAAGGCGGGTATAATTTTAAATGCCAATCCCATTTGTTCTCCTTAACTATTTTGAGGAGAATAGATTTTAATGTTTTGTTTGTTGCTTCAGCCTATCCATTGGCTTGGGGGTAATAAAGAGAGGCCGTGTGATGGTTTATCTTGAATTTGCTACATAACTCATAGACCTCATCATTCTTGAAGGATGTGCCATTATTTGAGATAATGACTTGTGGGACACCATACCTACAAATGATTTGATTCAAAATGAACTTAGTGATTACAGAACCTGGTACGGTGGTGAGAGGCATGGCCTCTACCCATTTAGTAAAATATTCTGTGGCCGTGATTATAAAGTTATGGCCATCTATTGATGAGGGAGAGAATTTCCCTATCAAATCTAGGCCCCACGTGGAAAAGGGCCATGGGGTTGCGGACGTTGCAGAGCTGTGGCTTTGGCATATGAATCTCGTGGGAGAACTCTTGACATTTATGACACTTACACACAAATTCTATTGCGTCATGTTCCAGAGTGGGCCAGAAATAGCCCATCTGATGTATTTTGCGAGCAGTGGTGTGGCCATCGAAGTGGCCTCCACATATCCCACTATGGGATTCGTAAAGAATCTTTTTGGATTCTTCCATGTTAACACATCTTAAAAGCATTCATTGAAGGCTCTATGATAGAGCACCTATTCTAAAATAACATATTTAGTAGCGATAATGCATAACCACCTTCTTTGTTGCGATGTGGCACCTTTTGGGTATGTGTGGTCCATGATGAAATTGATGATGTCAGTGTACCAAGGACATATAGAGATGGGGGCCTGGTTTTGAAAAAATATATGCACTCATCGGGAAAGTCTAGATCTACCGATCATCACCCCATCCAATGGATTTTCAGCCAACCAGTCTGCAATGATTTGTCCCTTAACAGATTTTTGGTTTATAAATGTTAGTTCAAACTCACCCATTAAGGTTATGAAACATCCAACATTTTTAGATAAAGACCCTTGTGTGAGGAATGTCCGTAAGTGATCTATCTTTACAATAACCCTTATTTCTTGATTCAGCATGTAATGTCTTAAACATTTTTGTGAAGACTATGGCAAGGCATTCTCTTTCTGCCTGTGTGTAACATGTTTCATAATCAAGCAATGTCTGACTAATGAAATAGACTACACGTTCCCATTTATCATTATCTTCCTGAGCCAACATGCAGGCTAGCGAGACATCAGTAGCTCGTGAATACAAGATCAAAGGATGATATGGTCTAGGAGGCATTAGCGTGGGAGGAGACAACAAGAAGCGTTTAACTGCTTTGAAGGCCTCGTTGCATTCTTCCATCCAATCAATGCTATAATCCTTCTTTAATAAATTGTTGATTGGATGAACAACAAAACTTAAGTCAGGGATGAACCTTCAATTACATCGAGTTTCCCAAGAAATGATCTGATACCAGACTCATCTGATGGTGGAATCATTTCAAGAACAACCTAGATTTTGGTTGGGTCAACATCAATCCCTCATGACGATATAATGTAACCTAGAAGCTTGCCTCTTGTTACACCAAATACACATTTCTCTGGATTCAATGTGACACCATATTCGATCAATCATGAGAGAATGATACAGAGTACTTCTGGGTGATCACAACGCTTCTTGGCCTTGGCGATCAAGTCATCTACGTAGGATTCCACAATCTTATGAATAAGGTCATGGAATATGTATGTCATTGCCCGTTGGTATGTAGCGCCAACGTTCTTAAGACCGAATGGCATGACAATGTAATAATAAGTTCCCCAAGGAGTTATAAACGTAGTCTTGGCTTGATCCTCTTCAGATATTTTGATTTGATTATATCCCGAGAACCCATCCATGAGAGACAAAAGCTCAAATCCATTGTTGCATCAACAATGATGTCGATGGATGGTAATGGGAAGTCATCTTTGGGGAAAGCTTTGTTAATGTCCCGGAAGTCTATGCAAATGCGTATCTTCCCATTCTTTTTGAGAACATGGATGATATTAGATACCCATTGTGAATAGTTGACTGGTTTGATGAATCCCACCTAGAGAAGTTTCATTACTTCTTCTTTCACCATGAGAGCCACTTTTGGTTTCATTGGTCTCAACTTTTGTGTAATTGGCTTTGTATCTAGTTTGGTGACAAGATTGTGTACCATAATATGTGGTGCAATTCCGTCATTTCTTTATAATTAAATATGAAAGCATTTTGATGTTCTTTGAGGATCTAGGTATGTATTTCTATCTCCTCTGGAGTTAATGAGGATCCCAACTTCAAAATCTTCGATTATTCCTTCATTCCAATAGTAATGTCAATCGTTCCTTCGATTAAGGAAGCGTTGCCTTCTTCAAATTTAGGCGGGGCCGAGAGGTAGTTCCAAACTTTCTTCATTCTCTACCTCGTAGATTTTGAGATTCTTTTGCGGGGAGATTCTATCATGGGATTTCCAAAATAGGAAGAGGAATATGGGATTAGGGAGAAATCTACTATGTGATGAGTGAGATGCAATTCCACATAGGCATTTAGATATTCAAGAGTGACCCTATCGCTGTCGAAGTGATCTAGGATGGTAAACTCATTCTCAGCTTCTATGTGTGTCAAGATTAGGGTTATTGGTATTTTACACACCAATGGTTCAATATAAAGTGATACCATGAAATTTGTATTTTCCAACTCATTGTTTGGAGTGAAACGGGAAGCCGAGGTTGCTATTGAATCTATGAGAAGGTTCTATTCTCATGGGATTGCTTCGATTGATATGAAGTCAAATCCCTTAGTTAGATCTAATACCACCATTTTATAGAGTTGTAAGTGTTCAACTCTAGTCTCATATACCTCAGATACTTGGTTTGCAACTAATTGTGAGTCTCCTAGCACTCTAATGTTATCAATGCCCATCCTTTTGGCTATGATGAGGCCAAGGAGGAGGGCTTTGTATTTAGCCCGTTGTTTGTACATTTGAAGTTTAACTTAAAGGAAAAAGGTAGGATCTTTCCCTCGGAGAAGTAAAGATCACACCTGCCCCAACGCCGAAATGACATCTAGCTCCATCGAAGTGGAGAGTCCAATATTTGCTCGAAAAAATGGATGTTGGAACATTCTTCGTGTCTGCTTCTTTTGCCTTGGTTACTTCTACCATACAAACTTTGTCTCACTGGAAGGGAGCCAATTCCTAGGGTACATCCTATACCCATGGAATCAAATGGTAGGAGAATAGGTAGATCTTTCTCTAGTAACTCGACAATTTTTGTGGTAGTTCCTAATGATACTGTCTCTATGATGTTGGTCTCATTTTTGAGTCTTTGGAATGCCTTCGACTAGATTTGTGACTTCTAATTTTGTTGTAGGTACCAACTTTACTTCTGGCTTTGAATTGACTAGTTTGTTAAGTTGATTCGTTGGGAGCTCAAACTCAGAGTGGACACCTAGTCTCTTTTTCAAATCTGCTAAGTGTATGTCGAAGGGTTTTGGGTCACCTGTGCCATAAATATTTTTCCCATGTGTAAAAATCTTATTTCCTGGAATAACGTGGAAGGGATTTCCTTCATGCGATGTATCCATGGTTGACCGAGAATCATATTATAGTTGGTTTCTGATCTATAATATAAAATTCGGTGAGGATTGTCTTGGGTCCTAAGGTGAATGGTAACACTATAGTCCCAATTGAAGTGGCCTTGAGGCTATCATAACCCCTTAGCATATTTCATGTTGAGGAACAATTTGTTTCTCCATATCCTAGCTTTTGAAGAAAAGCAAAGGGGACTATGTTAACTGCTTCCCCATCATCAATCATTGCACGCTTAACATAATTATTATAAACCCATACCTACAAATGCAAGGTCAGTTGCCTCTATGTGTAATTTCAGCGTCCGTTGGCATTTTGCTTATATCAAATATAAACTCAGTATCCATATCTAGCTGCCCTGGAGGGTAGATGTCAAAGTCTACATGGTTTACTTGTGTTTCAGGAGGAGGAGTGATGTTAATCGATGATCGAGACACGGTGCTTCTAAGAGAGCAGCCCAGTGAGTGGGAGATTTTTTCAACAAATCCAAGAAGGACATGTGAGAGAAAGGTCTTTGTTAGGTTATTAGATTGTAAGCGTATATAGGTTTTGCCAATGTTTGTTGAACGTTGTCTGGTACTAATGGGTAGGTTGGAACTAGTTGAGAAGAATAATCTCGCATTCTTGTTATGGTTTCTATGTGTAGCTCGGTGTCTAACTCTACCAGACCAACTATCTTGGTTTGTGGTCGAGTTCCTAATTGGGGTGCGACCAGTGGATTTGATGAAGTTGAGGCTTCATGATCGTTACTTCCTACCATAACACCTTTGTTTGTCCCATTTGGATCTAACCTGTTATTGTTAGAGTGATTCGGAGAGGATCGTTAAAAATCTTGAGGGGTACATTTTGAGGGGAAACTAATCCCGTATAGGTGTTTGGCGTGGGTAATGCAAAATTTGTTAAAAACATATCTACAAAGAGTTGTCTTTGATCTTCTGGAAAATGTTGCATGAATTTATCATAGTCGCATGCAAGTCCTAGTATCATGGCCTTGAATCTTATGGAAACCATAATATAAGTTGGGATTATATTTATGAGGTTGTTAGTTTGAAACCTGTTGTGGTCAAAAATTCTGATTAGGTTACTGGTTGTTAGAGTTAAAATTTTGAGGTTGTTGCCTTTGGCTTTGGTTCTGATATCCAGTTGGGTTTCGGATTAGACCTTGTGTTTGGATTTTCCATTGTTTTTGTTGTTGTCGTGATGGATGATTAAAATCCACTGTGTTGATTGTTGGAGTAAAGTTATTATTTCATTGATTGTTAACGAGTGGTGGAATGTTTACAATGTTTTCCCTTTTAACCTGGTCTGTGACTCCATCTGTTGTAACCCCGTGGTTTTTGTTAAGGATCTTGGGTCCTTGATTAGTATTCCCGACATTAGGATAATTCGTAGTGTTTTGATTGGGAGTGATTAATTTCCCATTCATTCCATATGTCTTATGACCATTGTCTATTACCACTTGATCGATTCAGAGAGCACTCTTGAGTACTTCATCATAAGTCCTTAGTGGGAACTTCTGGACTTCTTCCTTTATCTCTCTATTGAGAGAATGAAGGAATAAGTCACATAGTTCCATCTGATCCATGTTTGGAGCACTTGCTGATGAGTAGAGGACTGTACGCCATCTTTGAATGAAATGAGCAACAGATTCATTGTGCTCTTGTTTAATATGTAAGAATTCCCTGATCCATGTTCTTAACAATTTGTTCATGTCAAAAGCTTTGATAAATTCTAACACAAGTTGTTTGAACGAGTGTATCGAGGCTTCAGGTATTCTATAATACCAATCAAGGGCAATACCCTCTAAGGTCTTAGGGAATATCTTAGCAACAACCACATCCCAAGGGAGAAATTATCGAATGGCCATGGCATAGGCCTTGATATGTGCATTTAGATCTCCCCCTTGAATTTAGGCAAATCAGGAAGAGGTCTTGGAAGCATGACGCTTCATACGGTTAAATCTAGAGGTTATTTTAAATATTTTAAGTCCCTACCGCATAGGTTTTAACCATTGATGGTGCCTGCTGAGGGGGTGGAGGTGGAACATGTTGTTGATATGGCATAGCATATGTATTTGCAGGGACATAAGGAAATCCCTGTGGTTGAGTGAACATCCCGGGAGAGGAGAACATGTCTCCCTATGGTGATTTTGAATAAATTTTTAAGTAGGGAGGAACATTGCTCTGATATGGGTTGTTTGGTACTAAACCGGGAGGTATCCTACTTTCAACTGGAGTAATGTTTGAAAACGTGGTTTTAGTTGGTGTTTTATGTGGGTAGTTATACAAATGTTGAGGAGGCATGCCTAACATGCCTATTCCTGTGAGGAGGTCAACCTGGCTGGGATGATGCGAGAGGGTTGGAAGTTCCTGCTTGCCCGAAATGTGAAGTTTGATTTGCTTGAGCAAGTTCTAGTCCTCTAACCTTCTCAACTAAAGCCGAGATGACCTCAATTGGTGATGACACAATGTTTTTCCTTGATGGCTGTTGTTGTACACCTTGAGGTTGCAGAGGGGTATGGTACCTTGCTATGAATTGATCATTACTCGCCAAACTTCACCAAGAGTATTTTCCATAGGTGGAGGAATGGGGGTGTTTTCTTGGAGCAGGGTGTCGGGTTGTGTTTGCAAACTTCCTATAGGTGGGTACATGTTTTGGAAGCATTGTTTGCTTCTAGCGTAGCGTGATAAGTACTCCTCATCCAAAATGGGAGTGGATATGACTGCCTACTAATTTTTGGTCTAAACAAAACCCGAGGAGATGAAATGGATTCTCTAGTAAATGTCATATTGTTAGAGCCTGAGGGCTTTGGTTGTTGTGTTTGTGTGAGCTGGTCTAGCTCCTCAATTCAAAATGAAGAACTAGAGCTAGTTCTTTGAGGAGGAGTTTGTGATGACAAGTAGTTTCTTGAGTAGTTGTCAGCCCATGCGGAAAGCGAGGGTGATGGTTGTCTATTTGTTTGACCATAATATGCTTCGAGACCTAAGAGAGGTCTACCATATGTGTTGTATCCCGACATATTCGGGGGTATATAAATACCCATAGAATAATGGGAAGGAGTGAAGATGGATGAAAGAAATGGAAATGAAAAGGGAGTAGTTGTTGCGTTCACGTCGGGTTCACCAATTTTGTATGATAGAAAAGTGACAGCAAGCATGAGAATTGACAAGTAGCCTTTTTTGTACCCGACCTCTTGAGGTCATGCCGAAAAACTAGTGGAAATGAAATATGTGCGGATGTGGAAAAACTAATTGGGAAATCTTATATCCTCAACACGTAATAACGGGATTTGCGAGTCTAAGGAAAAGAAAGCTCTCCTAACCTGAATTGGTGTAATGGATCGTTCAGATATAATAGTTGCTCGGAGGCTCCAATCAATGTCGAGCTCTGCCAAGATCCTATCTATTGGTTATTGGACGTGTGGAAAGTGACTTGTAGGTGCTTCATGTATATTTCTAGACAAGGTCATGAAAGTGGTAGTGAGAGGTGTAGTGGATTTACAAGAAACTATGGGTGGTTTTCTGGTCTAACCTAGAAAATATTAGCTTGATTATTCTATGTTTAATATGGAAAATTATGTTATGATATCCGACGGGAGTGGTGAGGATCTAAATACCAGCGTACATAAATTGGTGTCAATGTTTAACTGATTAGCAGGCCCATTGGGTTGTGGGACTTGGGGATCACAACCATGAGTTCATGGTTGTTGTGGACCTTTTATGGTCATGTGAAGAATCAATCTCTTCTTCCAACTATCTAGTAGTCATAAGCTTTTTCAGCTTCTATGTTTAATACCGGAGTTGTGCGATCTTCTCGAGAATACCTTACGGGTGTTCTAGAAACTTGTATACGTAAGCCTATGTCTATGTCAATGAGAAGGTATCCTGCGTTTGGCTGTGGAATTAATGAATCACAACCAAATGTTTTCTCTTTTTGGGTTCTGTATGGTCATGTGGATATCCTATCAAGGTAATCTATAGTTGGGTTGATTTGACCAGAATTCATATGCTTTGTCATCTTCAATATTTAATTCTCTCAATTGCTCACTAACTACTTGTGGGTTTGTTGTTGTTCGGAAGACGTGAATTCTAAGACCTTGATCTATATTTGCTAACGTTGTGAAAATATTTGGCTGAGGTATTATTGGTTTGAATACGTAATCCCTGGGCTCTCTGGGTCTCGTAATTGTCATGCAAGAGATAACCAAACTTAACTGAATGAAGTAAACTAATTATGAAAATAAATCTACACTATGCTTATATTTTTTTGTATTTTCAAAGATGTTAATTTGAACGAAATTAAAGAATGAATATTCTAATAAATTTAGATAATGAACAATTAATCTAATAATGGGATTAAAATAAGCAAGGTAGCCAGATGTAGCTATTTTCCTGTGCATTTGTGAATTGATCCTGAATATAAATAACTAACTAATTTAATTGAAAGACCTTCAATCTTACCTCATAAGTGAGGAATAAATCACATCTTTTCGAAGCTATCATTCCCCACAGCTTCCCTGGTAATGTTGAAAGCAAGCTTAACTAAAATAAAATGATTTATTATTCTATTTGATATATTGTAACTACAAATTCGACAATTCAAACCTAGAGTTTACAGAACAACGAAAAATCCAATTGTATTGTGACTTGTCCCCTCAGTGTGATATCTTCATTCCTACGTGTTCTCATGAATCTAGAAAAGTGGGAATGTGACAACTGGCAATAGGAGAAGATGTTCGAATAGTGGCAGCTTGGACGTAAGCCAAACATAATGCAAGTAGGAGAGGGATAGCACAAGAGAACAAAGCTTGGCTATGTGATTCCTAGCGGGATTGTTGCAGGGATACAACACAAAACACATCAAAATCTCTAGGACCTATACTTCTTGTGACGAAACAACAACCTATAACTCTAAGAAGAATAAAGATTCAAATGAACTTAATCTAGAACTAGAATTTTTTTATGCTAAGCCAGTTGTTTGGAGAACAACAATGGAACAAGATGAAACTAGAGAGATCCAGTGATCTCTAAACCAGAACTGTGGAGCCTTGAACTGAGAGGTGAGAGCTCTACTAAATCTAAACTTGTTGAGACTTATTGAAGAACTTTCAAAACACACTGAATAATAAATCAAAGAGGGATAGGGGCCATTTACTTGTAAACAAGCTTGGTATTTATAACACTTTGATTTAGCAGAGGGTAAGATTGAATTGAACTCTTTTATTATTAAAAAAGAGGAATTACTATTTACCGAGCAACTAAAACTTTAATGTAAGCAAGGTGGTTGAGAATTACAAGCGCAAATTGATTATTTACGTTGACGAAAGCATTGAAAAGTTCTGGAAAATGTGCATGGGACCACCACCTGGCGTAGGGTGGCGATCACGGACCGCCACCCGAGCGGGCGGCGGTCCTTTAATCAAGACCAAAATATAAGGAAAAGAGAGGCAGGGGTTAGAAAAAAGCATACGAAGGTTTGGATAAGGCATTTTAGGATGCAAATGTATACTCAACATGCTTTCTGGATTCTGAAAACCTTGCGAAGAGATCTGAATCATCATTAGGGTTTCCGTAACCTCTTTCTGGTAGTATAGTACATATAATTTTTTGTACGCATAACCAACCCATAAGAAAATAAGACACCCCAAAGATAAAAGTTTCCCAATGAGAGTGAGTAATGTGGAAAGAGGACAAGGGCACCTAGAAGGGATGGGGGCACCTAACCATTGGTATCCATTATCTAGATTCATAAAAGATAAAACAATAACGTACCAACTAGGTCAGTAAGGCGTGATAAACCAAAAAAGAAGAGAAAAAGAAAGAAAAGAGGCCAAATATAGTTGTAAATTAGTAATTTTCTTGCTTAAGAATCTTAGGAATGTGAGTATGTGCTTAGGACATAGAAATGTACCCAAGTGCGTGATTTTGTGTCTACACTAACACAATAAATAACTCATCATTTGGTGAGTCTGAAGAAGCCCACAATCTGGTGAGTATATGGTAGCCTACGAAACATAATTCCCCACCTAGGAGCTAGGGAGCTCACAACCGAAGTGCCCATGTAAGATAAGGCCATTGAAATGATTTTGTATTAAGGGGACCATCCACGGATTTCCCTTGTTGTGGTAGCGGGCTCCATCCTTCGAGACGATAAGGCGACAAAGTATGAAAACGACCATGGCTGGGAGAGTGATGGTAACTTTGAGAGTGGCTTCACCAATGTTGAGTACCCATAGGTGGCAAGCGTGACTCACGTTGATCCGAAGGTATCCAAATTGTAGTACAAGGGCATTCCACTAATTTGTGAGTATCTCTTGAAGATGTTAGAACTCTAGGGCCACCTTCTCTATCATTACGTTCAAGGTGGATAGAGATATTATCATTATTAATAATAGTTGCATTTATATCTTTCCATAATTGAAATAAAATGATAGTTATACAAAATTGCCACAAGAATGCAATATAAGGATGCCATGGTGAAGAGTTTCCAAACATAGCCATTATCCAAGTGAGAGTCTCGGGGTGATAAGACTTGAACAATTAGTGAATTTAGGTATAGGAAGCAAATGCATGGGGGTAAAACTAAAAAAATTGCTTGAAAATTTCAGGGCTACCCCAAGATGGGCATTTGGGGTTGTTGACACTAAGGTGTTTAAGTATTTCCCCAAGTGGAAGGCCTTAAATAAGAAGACACCAAAGAAATTGGGTGATTTTGGGCTCAAGTTGGGATTTTCAGAACGATTGAGGTATAACAACCATGATCGGGGAGGAATTAATGGTCCATCTAGCATTAAGCTTGTTAATGTTAGTAGAGAGGGGATCATGAGTGGTAGAGAGTAAACCAAGTGTGTAGTTCTTAAAAGTAGTGTCCAAGATCTAGTGTCGGTACTTCCACCAATTAACAAGATTTTGTAGCCCTAAATTTTGGAGCATATAATCTGAAGTAACTCCTAAACTTTAAAAATATAAGGGAGGTAAAAATTTCTCAATCTGAAATTACTTTTGAGCTCGGCCAGGGAATCCAATCTCTAGAGTGCACCAAGTTATGGATGGTATTAATGACCTTCCCGAAAAGATGCAAGGATTTAATTCTAAGAGATTATACCAAAGGAGTGCAATTTCTAGTCATGGTGGGAGACCACCGGATGTTGTTATCATTTAAGGATAGCCCAGTCTCTTACCCTTCTTTAATTAATCATAAGTAAGGCTTGATAACCACATATGCATGCCAAAATATTTTAGCAAACAAAGGTGCCTTCAATTTAGACAGGAGTTAAAGTGATCAAGATGGTGCGAGACCGATATTCTTCTAACACTTCTTTCCATAAGGAGACCCTACAAAAATATAATGTTTAAGGATAGTTTTCCAAGATTCCTACCCCTTAATGGCCTTAATAACAATCCATTCTCACGTACACAATAGAAAGAATTTTTATATAAACATTGATAATACTCATGCTACTTTTTTTTTCCTTAGGGGTACAACACACCTCCTAAGCCACATGATTAAAGAACTTAGTGTGTTTGGTATTGGCCCATAAGAAGTCTTGAAAAAAACTTAGCCAACTTGTTATAGGAGGCCTTGGAAGGTTCCCAACATGAAGAGTAATAAATATGGGTGACAGTAAGGATCTTGGTACAAACTTGAAATTTATGGGCAAGAGAAAGAGGTTTGGAGATCTAGCAAGAGATATATTTTCCCATCTAATCAAGGACATATTGCAAAATAATTGAAGGGGTACAATAAAAGGAAAAGGGAATGCCCATAAACTTAAATTGTTTACCACATTGGAGCCATTTCCAAGATTACTTCTTGAGCCAATATGGCATGGGGAGAATAATTTTCCTATAACAAATAGTTTTTCCCCTTTGTAGAGTTAAGGTGGATGGTAGGAACAATATGTTCAATTAGTATAAGCTTATGTGAATGATTTAATAAATTATGGATTATATTATTAAATAAAAATTCTAGAGTAACTACTATGATAAGATACAACATAATACAAATATTAAGCACTTTTAAAGATGTGACTGTGTAAGAAAATGAGAGAGAAAGGGTACTTATATGATTTTCTCTTATCTTGAAACAGTCTAAACTAGAGCTAACTAATGAATAGGATGGCCAAAGTGTCAAAAACATTTGATAAAAATTATGGAACTTGCAGATTGGCTTGGACACAGTGCACAGGCTAAGGCGAGGGCACTAGAGACCTCATATAGGCGCTTGTGGTATGCAAAGTGTTAAAACCTGAATTTTCTTGTGTCACTATGGGTTTTCTATCCTTTTACGTTGGTCTCATGTATATAATTGGATAATCGTTGAATACATTCACAACCCGCAAAACGTATAATATACTTTGCAAAACCCCGGACTACATCAAACCCTAAAAAAATAAAGATGCAAATGAGGAGTCGATGACCCCGACAATCACTGACAGAGTGAACTTACGACCAAGTGCTACACTACATCTCAGACTCCATGTAGTTCTATGTGCTTATGTGTGTAATAATGTCCTTAGGTTTCCTTGCACTAATGATGCCAAGATAACAGGTTATAGCTTTGGTACAATGTAAAATGTGCGGATGGAATTCAGAAATTTCCCTTCCTATACGGTGTATGTAGAATAAACAACCCAAAAATGCAGTCCCTTTGATAGTATATAGATAAGATAGCCCTTGATAATTTCCCACCCATATAATGGTATGTATGTTGTGTATATATAGGGATATCTTGCTTGAATTTCAACACTAGTGACACAACATGCTAACTAGGACCTTGGGATATGAGTAAGAAAATCGAAAAGGCCAACCAAAAATGTCAAAAATGTGAACAAGAACAAAGGGGACAAGAGCGACCAAGGTGGTCGAGAGTGCTTGGGCAATAGTGTCCAGGGATAACGAAAATAAATGTGAAAAGAATGATAGATAGGGATCCTTGTGACTGACCGAACTTGGTATAGAAGTGAAAAATATGAAGGAGAGAGACAATAGAAATAACTAAAGCAAGCGAGATGGACTAAGAAGTATGTCACTAGTAAATACTTTTCTTACTTAAGATCCATGTATATAACATACTTGGTTGTAGTAAAATAGTAATATGTCTATGATTTTTGTCTATATTTTCCCCCTTTATGCTATTTGAATTAAATTCAAGTGGTGTAATAGAAGTAAAGAGCACACTAGTGAGAAGTTTGTTGTCCACTCAAAATTCCCTGCTCTGATGAAGGTAAAAAAATCTCAAAATTTTGAGTTTAAATGTTTTCTCTAAAGTACCTAAGTCGTGAAATTGAGAAAATCTATGTTTTTGGGTCATTTTGAGTGATTTTCGGGCCTGTCGAACTTTTTGTCCCAACTGTCCCAAGTTCAAAAGTGTGTTCTGTTCCCCGATCGGCCGATTTCCCCGAAGTTGTCCCGATTTCGGGCCCGTCGGAACTTTTCGTCCCAAGTGTCCCAAACTTATTGTGCGAGCTGTTCCATTTTCGGCCGAAACACCCAAACCGCGTACTTCGCACTTTCGTGTCCCAAATGTCCCAAATCAAATTATGCAAGTTGTTCCATTTTCGGCCGATTCACCCGAACCGCGCCCTTCGAACTTTTCGTCCCGAATGTCCCAAAGTTCAAACGGGCCTCTTTGTTCCATTTTCGGCCGAAACACCCGAACCGCGTCCTTCGCGCGTTTTCATCCCAAATGTCCCAAAATGCATTTGTGCGTCTTCTCCCTGTTTCGCCCGAATCGGCCGAGCCGCGTGTTTCGCGCATTCGCGTCTCACATGTCCCAAGTGAACCAAGTGTCATTCGTGCTTATTTTTCCCGCTCTACCCGAATATCATGCTTATTCAAATTGGTGGGTATGTATTAAATGCGCATTTATGACCTTTCTCTCTCCTAAACGGCTATATAACGAGCATTTCCCCTTTGCATTTTTCGCACTACTTCCATGCTATCTTTTGCTCGAACCCTTGCAATTTGAAAACCTGCGCATGTATCCCCTCCCTCTGTAATTCCTTTCCGAGTCTGGTTTGCGGCTCTGTCCTCCTAGCTACTATCAATATGAAGATCAAGTTCCGGGACGGAGCATGATTTCACCACTTGAGTCTTCCGTTCACAATATTGGGGACAATGAAGTTCGTCATCTCGATTTCGATGGATTTTGGGTGAGAATGGCGGACGCAAACCCTACACCAATGGCACAAATGATTCACGATAGCGGTTTGGATTTTGCTGGAGGTTTCCCGATCTCGATGTAGGTGTCTTGACATCTTGTGCTTTCGTGTAGAGCTCACTTCGACCATGTTTCCAGTGAATTAACCAATATACACGGGGAGCTCATCTCCAAGCCGACGCCGCTGCTTTAAGCACCACGACCGCCCGAGAATCCCAGAGATGGATAATGCCATAGTCATTTCCCGGGATCAAGCACAGGCCCTGTTTAATCAAGATAGCGACAAATTCAAGGCACGAGTGGCGAAGTCATGGCTTAAAAACCCTCGGAAGGGAGCCTCTCGCCTGTCCAAAACCCTTTTCCTGGGTAGATTTTAATGAAGAATTGTCTGACTTTATAATTCTCATTGGCTCGGGTTATGGGTTTGCCCTCTACCAACGAATTTCACTTCTGGATGTGCCCGCTCATCAGCATGGTGTGCGAGGGAACATAGAATATCAACTGGGTAGAGATCATCAACATGAATTTAGCGAGAGCGGTTTGTCCAATGTACAACAAACGAAGAAGTTCTACATGACTTCTTATCTGATGTATACCCTAGCAGCGTCACGGCAATGGTTTGGCTTTTCCTACATTGATGCTCACAAAGATGACCCAGTGTATGCCTACTACCCGCAGTTCACCCTGGAGACCAGCAATCGAAATTTCAGAAGGGTCAATGACGCTTTCACCATGTACGTGGTCAGACTGCTCGAAGGTGATACTGCTAGAAGGTTTTCAGATGAAGCCATGAACCTGATATCGCAATATGGTGCTTATTTCATCCAATTCAGGAAATTTTCTTATATCAGGCTTGCTGGCTATGAGAGCACCCCTCTGCGGCTTCCCATGTTCTGCAATGATAAGATGGCTTTGATTGAAGTATGCAGGTAGTTGGACAAACTGCACAGAACCTGCAGGGACAAGAAGATTTCCGGTTTGCACTTTCCCATCTCTTTGGGAAATTACACTTGTAAAACAGCCCTGGACGCACAGAACATAGAGAGAGCCCTGGTTCCTATCACTGTCCATTTCTTCAAGCCAAGAACTTGCTTCGACTTGAAGAAGTTCATTGAGCAGAACATCAAGATAATCTACCATCATAGGGCAGATACAGAAGACTACTGGGCTGACTGTGCAGATGATTTTGAGGCCAGGAGAAGGCATTGTGGCAGGTTCTCCTGCACCGATCCAAGAACTCAGCTTGTACCAAGTTCCCGAAGGACTCCAGGATGACAATTCTGATCTATACTCGTATGAGTATGACAGTGTGATTAAGCACACCCCCTTGGAGGACTTGGATTGGAACAGGAAAGAAAAAGATGATCTGGCTGAGATCCTTGCTCCAATCTTAGTCAGGACTAAGGTCTGGTTTGACAAGAAAGTTCGAGAGCTCAGAAGGCACTCAGGAGAATCCTCTTCCAAGGATGTTTCAACGCCAAGGAGAGAGGCATCGGTTCCCAGGTCAGAAACACCAGTGCAAACCCCACCTGCCTCATCAATACAAGGACCCAGCAGCTTCCACTCCTTCTTCATCCACTCAAGTGTACCAGAAGAAACTCAAGGAGGTTAAGAAGGAGCCTGTGGAAAGTGATCCTCAAAGAAAGTAGGCAGAGTTGCCTATGGGACTAGAGAACATCATTGTTCTCAGTGAAAGTGAAGAAAGCGAAGTACCAACTCTTGCAAGTGCTCCTGAAGATCCAACTGATAAAGATAAAGAAATCTAGAGCACTGAGCTTTCAGGTGATGTTGACTCTTCTGCCGCAATTGCCCCAAGTGCCCCACTCACCTCTCAACTCGAGTCAACAGCTGCACAGACCTTGAGCGTCATGAGCTCTCTGTCTCTTGGTCCCCTTGCCCCTCCTGCTGATTCCTCTTCCTCTTTTGCGTGGGTGCAACCTTTGGTTGACAAAGGAAGAGGAAATTTTCCTGTCGAAGCTCGGGACCAAATTTTGATGCTGTCGCAGCCTTGTTGGGCACCACTCCTTCTCGTGCCAAGAAAGCCAGAACTATCTCCAGAATAGTGTCTGATGCTCAAGGTCAGCAATTTCTGGAGATTGCTAAGCCTACAGTAGACAAATCAAAGCAAGACTTGCTGGCATTTGACTTGGAGCTTTCAAGAATTCCAATGGGAGAGTCTACTCCTAAAGGTGAGATTCATAACCTCCAAGAAACAGATTACAAGAGTCATTGGGAGGGTAGAAAAAGGGCAGCAAACTATTGAGCAATTAGAAGAACAAGCCCAAATTCTCACGGGTTTCATCAAGTCTCTTTTGTCTAAGGACAAAGTTTTAGACCCTACTCCATTGACCACTCTTCCACCGCCCGTAATTCTAAGCCAAGATGAAGTGCGAGTATCAAAGATATGCACAAGTATTCATGCATGGCGAGCTATTGAAGCCACAGTGGATGACATGCTTGTTGCTGGATTAAACTTCATCGATGAAGCTTTCAAACTCCACGAAAAGGTGAGCAATGTGCAACTGAAACTCTCCTCCACTATCAATATCATGGATAAAGAGCTCAAACTCTGGAGCAGTTGCATAGTAGACCTCCAACTCATGGGACAGGTAGATGAGAACATTTTGTTGGCAAGTAAAGTCTTTGATGATGCAAAGGATAATCTGTCGAAGTCCTAGGTCTACAGCGTGGAGTGGAAGATCAGAGTCCTGGAGGAGGCTTTGGGAGAACTGAAGAACAGTTGGCAGAAGGGCGAAGCTTTCAAGACACTGGTTGTCTCTACTTTCAAAGATATACACTGCCATCTTCAAGATGAAACTTCTGGTGTACTCCTTTCCTTGCAAGAAATCAAAGCTCAATTCAGAGCTTTTGTCAAAGATAATCTGTTCAAGGAAAGTTCCATCTCCAAGGATAAAATGAAGGAGATTTTCTCTCTTCAATCTGCCATTGAAGAAGCAAATAAAGATTATCATACTCATGTCGAGTTTGATAAAGAGATGGAAAAGTGTTTAGTATTTTGGACTCAGTCTACGACTAACACGTCAGTCCCTCGTGGCAGAGATATAGCTGAGGCGTTAAAGAAATTCAGGCAGCGGATTCTGAAGTCAGTGGGTCCCTCTCAGTGACCGGCCACCTGTCTTCTTCTCCTTATTCTTTTCTCTTCTTCCCTTTCTTTTTCCGTTTTCTTTGTAAGAAGTTGAGGTACTGTGATTGGCGGTCCTTAACTATTCTTTAGTTAAAAGAAGTGGTTACGAAGAGTAACTGATTTGTAAGCTATATAATGGCTTTCTTTACGCCATTCTAAGGAGGAAGAACTTGGCTTATTTTCTGAAAAGTGTAAATATATTATAAAGAAATCAATACAGAAGGACTTTCCATTCTTTGTCTATCTGATCTCTGTTATTCCTAAGCTTTCATTTATTTTCTTTGTGAAGATCATTTGTCTCAAGTTTGTTAGTCTTACCGATTGCATACTCTTCAACTTTGCAAGCCTGGTGATCTTGTATAACCAAGAAGGAACTTTGTGTCCTTGATTAATGAATCTGTGTTATGTTAAGAAACTTTGTGTTCTAGCAGATGTTATTTACAGAACTTTGTGTCTTTGAATTCCATCTTATTTATCCGATACAAATGATCTTGTTTCAATTCACTGTGACTTCGCATACATAAAGAATTACTATGATATCTATAATTCTGCATGTTGCCTTTCTGCTCTTTCCCGTACTCTTTTTCCTCAGTCCTTTTGTAATTGATGATCTTCATAGAAAACACTTTCGTAATATCCAAGTTTAACCAACAAATCACGTTTTGTACATTTGTAAATAGGTTCGTTTCAATAAGGAACCTCTCCCATTAAAGAGGAGGGACTTCTTGTCCCCGACTGTGCTCTTCGTAAAGTCCTACCCGACGACCAACAATTTTTGGTGACTTTCTTTGGGATAATCGTATTCCAGATTATTATTTTTGATTATCTTTTAATCTGCAACTCCGCGTTTTACTCGAGGGAGAAGGACCCTTGGTATTGAAGATTCTCAGTTCCAGATTTTGGAGCAGCAGGGTTTTCCTTTTCCTTCAACAAGAAATAGAAGAACTCATTCGACAAGCACTCCACCTGCTCAAAATAGAATTCCTACGGCGGTACTCCTTTAGAGCCAGCTAGCCCTAATCTTCGAGCTTTGATTCTTGCTGGTGTTGCGGTTCCTCTCCAAGCCATTTTTCCAAGAATGGCGGTACCATTGCCATGGGGTCATCGTGTTGGGCCCCTTGCTCTTCCCCATCCTTTGCATGAGTTACCCAGAGGTAACCGGAAGAACTTCCCCAAATTCAAAGGTGATGGCAAAGTGCATCCTGATGAACACATCGCAACCTTCATTGTTGCATGTGGAGTTCTGGGAGTGGAACATGAAGACGTCTCCGTAAGGCTGTTCGTTGAGACGTTACAAGATAATGCTGCTGATTGGTTCTACCACCTTCCAGCTGGCGCTATCACCGACTGGGACACAATGAGAACTCAGTTTGAAAACCGTTTCAAACCAGCAGAAGATGTGCATGCCTTGCTTGCCCAAATTTCTCAGATAAAGAAAGATTCATCAGAACCCATGAGAGAATTTGTGGCCCGATTCAACAGATTGATCCACAAAATTCCTGTAAATACTCGACCTGTTGATCAAATCTGAAAATGTTTCTTCCTAAATGCTCAATCGCCCAAAGTTAGTTATGCACTAAGAAGGGCTAATCTCGTAACATTGGTCGAGGATCAAACCCTCACTGTTAGTATCGAGGATGACTTGATCATGTCGGGGAAGTTGAGAAGAGACCCTTCCAAATCTAAGTCTGCTGCTTCTTCCTCTTCCACCCCTGGACCTAATACTGATCCATTAGTTCAGAAACTTGCGAATGATCTTATTGCTATAAAGAAACAATTGGCTCAGCACGCTCCTTATGCAGACATTCCAAGGAGGAATTTTCAGCCCAGAAATCGTTTGCCTGCTTCTCAAACAAGATTAGCACTTGAAGGACCTCCTGTTAAAGTTCCTGTGAATGCAACCTGTGAGGTTGAAGAACCAGATGATGATGAGGATAATGAAGCTTGCGAGGAGTTTGTGGAGGAATTTGATGATGAGGCAGAGGAACTTGAGGGATCTCGGGTTAATTTCTTCACCACTGAGGGCATCGATGATGGAGATGATTATGATGAAGTGGTAGCAGACATGAATAGCGAATCATTTGCTGTCATGACTCGAGAGCAGACAAATCAGAGGGAGAAGGTGACGCAGCCCATAAAGAAATCTAAGGAGCAGTCGGCAACTATTCCCGTAATTGCAAAAAGAGGATCTCCTATCCCTACTTCATCTACACCAAAGGTGAGTCCTGTCAATCCTACTAGCAAAGTTCCTTCTTTTTCTCCTAAAGTTGATAAGCCTAGAATTTCAAATGATGATGGCCCGTCCACTTCTGGGTCTTTTGATATTATTGATCATCTGAAAAAGACTAAGGTTCAAATCTCAGAGGCCGAGTATTATCAAACTCATCCCAAAGCTTTTGCCAAAATGATTCAATTTGTTAATTCCCACTCCAAAACCACCTCTAAAGGCCTTTTACCTACTCCTTCTTACTTTTGACCTAGTCTCAGTTCTTTGTCACCTCGCCTAGTGACAAAATTAAACCATTTTATGTAACACTTCTTATAGCTGGTCATAGGCTCAGTAATTGTGTCATTGACTCAGGAGCCTCAGATAACGTGATGCCTGCTAAAGTAGCTCATGCTTTAGGCCTGACCCTCACACGCACTTATGGATCTTGTTACTCCATGGAGAGTAAAGAAGTGCCCCTGGTCGGAAGAATTAAAGATGCACAAGTGGCTTTTGCTGCCTTGCCTGAAAAGAAAGTGTTGGCTACCATCTTAGTAGCAGATATCCCTCCTTCATACGGGATGTTGCTAAGTAGGAACTTCTGCAAAGATGTGGGTGGGGAAATCCAAATGGACTGGTCGCATGCACTCATACCTGTTAATGGACAAATGAAGAAGTTGATGCCTGAGAAGCAATCTGAGTATATTGTGCAAAAATGGATGATCCTAAAGCACAAATACTCTATGAGGATATGGGTCATGGCAATTACATGATTATGTCCCCTGATGAAATCCAACTTCCCAGAATGTCACCTAAAGATCCTAATGGTATTTGGATTTTAGAGTTTGATGGAAGTTGTTCCTCAGCTGGTTCTGGAGCTGGTGTCCTACTGGTGTCACCGGAAGGTGGCCTTCATCCTTTTTCATTTAAGTTGCAGTTCAAAAACACTAATAATACAGCAGAGTATGAGGCTCTCATTCTTGGACTGCAAGTGGCCAAAGAACAAGGTGTAAAGAACCTTCTGGCACGTGGTGATGTAGAACTGATTGTAAAGCAAGTGAGAAGCCTTTTCCAGGTAAAAAATGGGAGGCTGAAACATTACCGGAATCAGGTTTGGGATTCCATTGAATTTCTTGATGCTTTCTCCATTGAGGCAATACCTAGGGAGAAGAACAACAGGTTGATTCACTAGCAGTCTCGGGGTCACTACTGATTCCCCATCCTGACTTCTCTCAGGATAAGTTCACTATTGAAATGGTCCATCGGCCTAGTGTACCTGATAATACCAATAACTGGCAAGTTTTCAATGATGATCAACATTTGCTTTCCTTCCTGGAACTCAAGGGTAATTTCGAACAACTATATTTTGAGGGAAGTGACAACCTACCTCGTGAGAGTGTGCCCTTTGACAAAGCAGTCACCCAAGGGGAAGAAACAGATCAGGATGGATGCATCAATCTCAAAGGAAACAAGATTCCTAAAGGATTGGTGAGTTTGGAGGAACTATTTGATAAACATGACAGGTATGTGAAGTCTAGAGCTTCTACTGGACCTCAGCAATCAGCTGAACATGACAGATTAATATTGGGAGTCCTAATGACCCTAAGCTAGTGAATATTGGAAAATGTTGCACAACAGATGAGAGGAGAAAAGCAATTGATCTTTTAAAAAGGTATAAGGATGTTCTTGCTTATTCTTATGAAGATTTGAAAGCTTTCAAACCAAAAGATATGCAGCACTCTATTCCTCTTAAGCCTGGAATTAAGCCTTTCAAGCAGAAACAGAGGCAATACAACCCCAAAATAGCTGACACCATCTTTTAGGAAATACAGAAGTTGATGAAGGCTAAAATCATTTTTCCCATTCACCATTCAACATGGATTGCAAATATTGTGCCTGTTAGGAAGAAAAATGGTGAGATCCGCATCTGTGTTGATTTCAGGAACCTGAATCAGGCTTCTTTGAAAGATAATTATCCTTTGCCTATGATGGATCAGGTCTTGCAAGCAGTAACAGGATCTGAAATGTTATCCATGCTTGATGGATTCTCGGGATATAATTAGGTAGAGGTTGATACTGTAGATCAACACAAAACAACTTTCACTACTCCTTGGGGTACCTTTGCCTACAAGAGAATGCCTTTTGGGCTTATTAATGCTGGTGCCACTTTCCAGAGAGCTATGGATCTAGATTTTGGAAGTTTGAAAGGGAAGTGTATTGTCATATATCTTGATGACCTGACAGTATTTTCCAAGACAAGAGCGGATCATTTTGATCACCTAGAGACAGTTCTGCTAAGATGCAGAGAGCATGGAATTTCTTTGAATCCTAAAAATCAATCTTTTGTGTTACAGAGGGAAAATTATTAGGGCACATCGTTTCCAAAGATGGTATTAAGATTGATCCTGAACGAGTACAAGCTATCCAACAAATTCCTCTCCCAACCAGCAAAAAGGGCGTGCACTCCTTCTTTGGCAAGATCAATTTTTTGAGAAGATTCATTCCTGATTTTGCAGAGTTAACTTTGAATATTTCTCAGATGATGAAAGGGAAGCAAACATTTGGTTGGTCTTCTGAAGGAAAGGGATCCTTTGAAGGTATTAAGAGAGCTATCGCTAAAACTCCAGTTTTGGCCTGTCCTGATTTTAGTAAAGATTTCATCATCTATTGCTATGCTACAGATAATACCTTGGCTGCTGTCTTAACTCAAGAAGACTCTAATGAGCATGAACTCCCAATTGCGTTCATGAGCTATATTCTGAAGGATCATGAGTTAAAATACACCATGATGGAGAAGCATGCTTTTGTAGTGGTCAAAGCTGTTAAGCAGTTTCATTTTTATATCCTCAACTCTCACTCCATGGTGTTGGTTCCAGATACAACTGTTAAGTCAATCCTCACACAACAAGAATTTGGATCCAAGAGAGGGAATTGGGTTGCTAAGGTCCAAGAATATGACATTGACATCAAACCGACCAAGCTGGTTCGCGGAAAAGGCCTTTGTGAGCTCATTGCTGAAGGAGCTAAGCATGAATTACTGGAGAAAGTTGACCTTCCTACTTCCATTCCTTAGTTCGGAGTTGACGAATGAATGGTACACGCCGACATCACCCATTTTCTCACTTATGGGAATGCCCTCTCATTTAACTCCAAAGAAAATAGGACTGTTAAATTGAGGTCGGTCTGCAATATGTATTGTGGGAAAACGCCTTGTTCAAGCGTAGGTTAGATGGGAGATTTTTGAAGTGTGTGGACAAGGAATAACAGAGAAGTTGCTCTCGGCTTTTCATGATCGTGCATGTGGAGGCACTATTCGTCAACGGTTACAGCTCATAAGATACTTCGTGGAGGATACTACTGGCCTTCCTTGTTCAGAGATGCATCCAAGTGGGTAGATAAATGTGAGGCTTGTCAGACCTTTGTGGGAAGACCTAAATTGGCTTCTTTGCCTCTCAAGCCAGTTGTGATTGAGGAACCATTTCAACAATGGGGTTTGGACTTCATTGGTACACTTAATCCTACTTCTAGTGCTGGTCACACTCATGTACTAACTGCCACGGACTACTTCACCAAATGGGTGGAAGCTATTCCAGTTAAGAGCACTACTTCTGAAGTGGTATACAGCTGCATTAAAGAGAACATCTTGGTAAGGTATGGTATACCTAATAAGATTGTAACAGATAATGCTTCAAATTTCTCTTCAGCTGAGATAATGGACTTCTGCTACGGATATGGCATCTCCCTGGCTCATTCTTCAGATTACTACCCTCAGGGAAATGGGCAAGCAGAATCCACTAACAAAAATCTGGTGACTATTATAAGGAAGTTAGTCAATGAGTCTCAACGAAACTGGCACAAGAAGCTCTATGATGCTCTTTGGGTAGACATGATTACACCAAAGAGAGCTATTGGAATGTCTCCTTTTCAAGTGGTATATGGAGTAGAAGCTCAATTGCCAGTAACAGTGGAACTGCCAGCCTTGTATCTAATGAAGGCCATTGAGGATACTAGTTTCAGTGATGCTCTGGATAAGAGAATTATGTACCTTCACAAACTGAATGAGGATAGATTGGAGGTTCTGATAGGATATCTGTTCACCAGCAGAAGGTTAAGGTCCTGTTTGACAAGAAAGCCAGGTTCAGAGATTTCCAAGTTGGAGACACTGTGTTGCTGTTATGGGATAAAAGGCATGAACCTCGTGGCAGCCATGGAAAGTTTGATTCCCTGTGGCTCGGACCTTTCAAGATCAGACACTTTGCTGGTGAGAATTCCTTTTATCTTGATTACATGGATGGTTCTTCTCTCCCACTTCCTTATAGTGGGCAGTATCTCAAGTTGTTCAAGTCATAGGTGATTAGGGAGTCCTTTGTATATTCTGTACAGTGTTTTTGTTTTTCTTTCCTTTTCTGTTTTGGTGTGTTGTCCTCTGTATTGGTTTGCTTTTTGACTCCGTGGCCCAATGGATAAGGTACTGGTCTGCTTCCCGAGTTTGTCTAAGTTCTTACCTTGTCTCATTCCTTGAATTTATGCCAAGTCATCCCCAGAAGGAGCCAGCTGTTGTCCACTCAAAATTCCCTGCTCTGATGAAGGTAAAAAAATTTTCAAAATTTTGAGTTTAAATGTTTTCTCTAAAGTACCTAAGTCGTGAAATTGAGAAAATCTACGTTTTTGGGTCATTTTGAGTGATTTTCGGGCCTGTCAAAACTTTTTGTCCCAACTGTCCCAAGTTCAAAAGTGCGTTCTGTTCCCCGATCGGCCGATTTCCCCGAAGTTGTCTCGATTTCGGGCCCGTCGGAACTTTTCGTCCCAAGTGTCCCAAACTTATTGTGCGAGCTGTTCCATTTTCGGCCGAAACACCCGAACCGCATACTTCACACTTTCGTGTCCCAAATGTCCCAAATCAAATTATGCAAGTTGTTCCATTTTTGGCCGATTTGCACGAATCTAGCGCCTTTCGGAACTTTTCATCCCGAATGTCCCAAAGTTGAAATGGGCCTCTTTGTTCCATTTTCGGCCGAAACACTCGAACCGCGTCCTTCGCGCGTTTTCGTCCCAAATGTCCCAAAATGCATTTGTGCGTCTTCTCCTTGTTTCGCCTGAATCGGCCGAGCCGCGTGTTTCGTGCATTCGCATCTCACATGTCCCAAGTGAACCAAGTGTCATTCGTGCTTATTTTTCCTGCTCTACCCGAATATCATGCTTATTCAAATTGGTGGGTATGTATTAAATGCACATTTATGACCTTTCTCTCTCCTAAACGGCTATATAACGAGCATTTCCCCTTTGCATTTTTTGCACTACTTCCATGCTATCTTTTGCTTGAACCCTTACAATTTGAAAACCTGCGCGTGTATCCCCTCCCTCTGTAATTCCTTTCCGAGTCCGGTTTGCGGCTCTGTCCTCCTAGCTACTATCAATATGAAGATCAAGTTCCAGGGACAGGAACATATTTCACCACTTGAGTCTTCCGTTCACAATATTGGGCACAACGAAGTTCGTCATCTCAATTTCAGTGATTTTTGGGTGAGAATGGCAGACGCAAACCCTACACCAATGGCACAAATGATTCACGATAGCGGTTTGGCTTTTGCTGGAGGTTTCCCGATCTCGGTACAGTGCGCTGATACTGTGCTTTCGTGCGGAGCTCACTTCGACCCTGTTTCCAGTGAATTAACCAATATACACGGGGAGCTCATCGCCAAGCTGGACGCTGCCGCTATTAGCACCGCACTGAGAATCCCAGAGATGGATAATGCCATAGTCGTTTCCCGGGATCAAGCACAGGCCCTGTTTAATCAAGATAGCGACAAATTCAAGGCACGAGTGGCGAAGTCATGGCTTAAAAACCCTCGGAAGGGAGCCTCTCGCCTGTCTAAAACCCTTTTCCTGGGTAGATTTTAATGAAGAATTGTCTGACTTTATAATTCTGCTGGCTCAGGTTATGGGTTTGCCCTCTACCAACGAATTCCACTTCTGGATGTGCCCGCTCATCAACATGGTGTGTGAGGGAACGCAGAATATCAACTGGGCAGAGATCATCAACATGAATTTGGCAAAGCAGCTGTCCAATGTATAGCAAACGAAGAAGTTCTACATGACTTCTTATCTGATGTATACCCTAGCAGCGTCACGGCAATGGTTTGGCTTTTCCTACATTGATGCTCACAAAGATGACCCAATGTATGCCTACTGCCCGCAGTTCACCCTGGAGACCAGCAATCGAAATTTCAGAAGGGTCAATGACGCTTTCACCATGTACGTGGTCAGACTGCTCGAAGGTGATACTGCTAGAAGGTTTTCAGATGAAGCCATGAACCTGATATCGCAATATGGTGCTTATTTCATCCAATTCAGGAAATTTTCTTATATCAGGCTTGCTGGCTATGAGAGCACCCCTCTGCGGCTTCCCATGTTCTGCAATGATAAGATGGCTTTGATTGAAGTATGCGGAAGTTGGACAAACTGCACAGAACCTGCAGGACAAGAAGATTTCTGGTTTGCACTTTCCCATCTCTTTGGGAAATTACACTTGTAAAACAGCCCTGGACGCACAGAACATAGAGAGAGCCCTGGTTCCTATCACTGTCCATTTCTTCAAGCCAAGAACTTGCTTCGACTTGAAGAAGTTCATTGAGCAGAACATCAAGATAATCTACCATCATAGGGCAGATACAGAAGACTACTGGGCTGACTGTGCAGATGATTTTGAGGCCAGGAGAAGGCATTGTGGCAGGTTCTCCCTGCAATTGATCCAAGAACTCGGCTTGTACCAAGTTCCCGAAGGACTCCAGGATGACAATTCTGATCTATACTCGTATGAGTATGACAGTGTGATTAAGCACACCCCCTTGGAGGACTTGGATTGGAACAGGAAAGAAAAAGATGATCTGGCTGAGATCCTTGCTCCAGTCTTAGTCAGGACTAAGGTCTGGTTTGACAAGAAAGTTCGAGAGCTCAGAAGGCACTCAGGAGAATCCTCTTCCAAGGATGTTTCAACGCCAAGGAGAGAGGCATCGGTTCCCAGGTCAGAAACACCAGTGCAAACCCCACCTGCCTCATCAATACAAGGACCTGCAGCTTCCACTCCTTCTTCATCCACTCAAGTGTACCAGAAGAAACTCAAGGAGGTTAAGAAGGAGCCTGTGGAAAGTGACCCTCAAAGAAAGCAGGTAGAGTTGCCTATGGGACCAGAGAACATCATTGTTCTCAGTGAAAGTGAAGAAAGTGAAGTACCAACTCCTGCAAGTGCTCCTGAAGATCCAGCTGATAAAGATAAAGAAATCCAGAGCACTGAGCTTTCAGGTGATGTTGACTCTTCTGTCGCAATTGCCCCAAGTGCCCCACTCACCTCTCAACTCGAGTCAACAGCTGCGCAGACCTTGAGCATCATGAGCTCTCTGTCTCTTGGTCCCCTTGCCCCTCCTGCTGATTCCTCTTCCTCTTTTGCGTGGGTGCAACCTTTGGTTGACAAAAGGAAGAGGAAATTTTCCTCTCGAAGCTCGGGACCAAATTTTGATGTTGTCGCAGCCTTGTTGGGCACCACTCCTTCTCGTGCCAAGAAAGCCAGAACTATCTCCAGAATAGTGTCTGATGCTCAAGGTCAGCAATTTCTGGAGATTCCTAAGCCTACAATAGACAAATCAGAGCAAGACTTGCTGGCATCTGACTTGGAGCTTTCAAGAATTCCAATGGGAGAGTCTACTCCTGAAGGTGAGATTCATAACCTCCAAGAAATAGTCACAAGAGTCATTGGGAGGGTAGAAAAGGGCAGAAAACTATTGAGCAATTAGAAGAACAGGCCCAAATTCTCACAGGTTTCATCAAGTCTCTTTTGTCTAAGGACAAGGTTTTAGACCCTACTCCATTGACCACTCTTCCACCGCCTGTAATTCTAAGCCAAGATGAAGTGCAGAGTATCAAAGATATGCACAAGTATTCTGTCTATGGCAGAGCTATTGAAGCCATGGTGGATGACATGCTTGTTGCTGGATTAAACTTCATCGATGAAGCTTTCAAACTCCACGAAAAGGTGAGCAATGTGCAACTGAAGCTCTCCTCCACTATCAATATCATGGATAAAGAGCTCAAACTCTGGAGCAGTTGCATAGTAGACCTCCGACTCATGGGACAGGCAGATGAGAACATTTTGTTGGCAAGTAAAGTCTTTGATGATGCAAAGGATAATCTGTCGAAGTCCTGGGTCTACAACGTGGAGTGGAAGATCAGAGTCCTGGAGGAGGCTTTGGGAGAACTGAAGAACAGTTGGCAGAAGGGCGAAGCTTTCAAGACACTGGTTGTCTCTGCTTTCAAAGATATACACTGCCATCTTCAAGATGAAACTTCTGGTGTACTCCTTTCCTTGCAAGAAATCAAAGCTCAATTCAGAGCTTTTGTCAAAGATAATCTGTTCAAGGAAAGTTCCATCTCCAAGGATAAAATGAAGGAGATTTGCTCTCTTCAATCTGCCATTGAAGAAGCAAATAAAGATTATCATACTCATGTCGAGTTTGATAAAGAGATGGAAAAGTGTCTGGGATTTTGGACTCAGTCTATGACTAACACGTCAGTCCCTCGTGGCAGAGATATAGCTGAGGCGTTAAAGAAATTCAGGCAGCGGATTCTGAAGTCAGTGGGTCCCTCTCAGTGACCGGCCACCTGTCTTCTTCTCCTTATTCTTTTCTCTTCTTCCCTTTCTTTTTCCGTTTTCTTTGTAAGAAGTTGAGGTACTGCGATTGGCGGTCCTTAACTATTCTTTAGTTAAAAGAAGTGGTTACGAAGAGTAACTGATTTGTAAGCTATATAATGGCTTTCTTTACGCCATTCTAAGGAGGAAGAACTTGGCTTATTTTCCGAAAGTGTAAATATATTATAAAGAAATCAATACGAAGGACTTTCCATTCTTTGTCTATCTCGATCTCTGTCTCGTATTCCTAAGCTTTCATTTATTTTCTTTGTGAAGATCATTTGTCTCAAGTTTGTTAGTCTTACCGATTGCATACTCTTCAACTTCAAAGCTCCGGTGATCTTGTATAACCAAGAAGGAACTTTGTGTCCTTGATTAATGAATCTGTTATGTTAAGAAACTTTGTGTTCTAGTAGATGTTATTTATAGAACTTTGTGTCTTTGAATTCCATCTTATTTATCCGATACAAATGATCTTGTTTCAATTCACGGTGACTTCGCATACATAAAGAATTACTATGATATCTATAATTCTGCATGTTGCCTTTCTGCTCTTTCCCGTACTCTTTTTCCTCGACCCCTTTTGTAATTGATGATCTTCATAGAAAACACTTTCGTAATATCCAAGTTTAACCAACAAATCACATTTTTACATTTGTAAATAGGTTCGTTTCTGAATAAGGGAACCTCTCCCATTAAAGAGGAGGGACTTCTTGTCCCCTGACTGTTGCTCTTCGTAAAGTCCTACCTGACGACCAACAATTTTTGGTGACTCCACTAGGGATAATCATATTCCAGTTCTGTTATTTTTGATCATCTTTTGATCTGGCGACTCCGCGTTTTACTCGAGGGAGAAGGACCCTTGGTATTGAAGATTCTCAGTTCCAGATTTTGGAGCAGCAGGGTTTTCCTTTTCCTTCAACAAGAGATAGAAGAACTCGTTCGACAAGCACTCCACCTACTCAAAATAGAATTCCTACGGGCGGTACTCCTTTAGAGCCAGCTAGCCCTAATCTTTGAGCTTTGATTCTTGCTGGTGTTGCGGTTCCTCTCCAAGCCGTTTTTCCAAGAATGGCGTACCATTGCCACAGGGTCATCGTGTCGGTTCCCTTGCTCTTCCTCAGCCTTTGCATGAGTTACCCAGGAGGTAATCGGAAGAACTTCCCCAAATTCAAAGGTGATGGCAAAGTGCATCCTGATGAACACATCGTAGCCTTCATTGTTGCATGTGGAGTTCTGGGAGTCGAACATGAAGACATCTCCGTAAGGTTGTTCGTTGAGACGTTACAAGATAATGCTGCTGATTGGTTCTACCACCTTCCGGCTGGCGCTATCACTGACTGGGACACAATGAGAACTCAGTTTGAAAACCATTTCAAACTAGCAGAAGATGTGCATGCCTTGCTTGCCCAAATTTCTCAGATAAAGAAAGATTCATCAGAACCCATGAGAGAATTTGTGGCCCGATTCAATAGATTGATCCACAAAATTCCTATAAATACTCGACCTGTTGATCAAATCCGAAAATGTTTCTTCCTAAATGCTCAATCGCCCAAAGTTAGTTATGCACTAAGAAGGGCTAATCTCGCAACATTAGTCGAGGATCAAACCCTCGCTGTTAGTATCGAGGATGACTTGATCATGTCATGGAAGTTGAGAAGAGACCCTTCCAAATCTAAGTCTGCTGCTTCTTCCTCTTCCACCCTTGGACCTAATACTGATCCATTAGTTCAGAAAATTGCGAATGATCTTATTGCTATAAAGAAACAATTGGCTCAGCACGCTCCTTATGCAGACGTTCCAAGGAGGAATTTTCAGCCCAGAAATCGTTTGCCTGCTTCTCAAACGAGATTAGCACTTGAAGGACCTCCTGTTAAAGTTCCTGTGAATGCAACTTGTGAGGTTGAAGAACCAGATGATGATGAGGATAATGAAGCTTGCGAGGAGTTTGTGGAGGAATTTGATGAAGGATTTGGGAATCTTTCCACCAGGGGAAGAATGTTAGGGAAAGAGGTATAACTTTACCCTCCATCTATGACTACATCCTCAAAAGGTCCAACCGCTATAGATGGATAAAGACCAAATTTTGTTCCATTTTGATCCATGCTTAGTTCCATGTTGAATAACCCATATAGGAGTAGTATAGGAAAGGCAATGACATCTTAATTTATCCACTTCACGGGTGCCACAATTCACATAATGCTAGATGGATTCCATGTTAGGTCATTTAGAACTAATGGAAAAAGTGATTTCCCATGTTGGGTCATCTAGAAGCGATGTAAAAGTGATTTCCCATATTAGGTCATTTGGGAGAGATAATGAGGTGACATAACACCCAAGTTAGGTCATTTGGGAGTGATATTGAAATGATGTTATGTTGTATCGATTGATTGATTTGATTCAAATATATATTGATTGATTTGATTCAAATATATATCGATTTCTTTGAAATTGAATATATGCGATAAATTATCTGTGGCAAGAATTTTGCTTTTTTCCCAATATTAGGTCATTAGGGGGAATAGATTTGAAGTAGAAGAAAATGTCGAAGTATGAGATGATTTTGTACCTTCTCTTAAATAGTGTTAGAGAAAGTTATTTGATAATGATGTATTAGGAGTCTGAAATAATCATCTAGTAGCTTTGAGAGGGATCCTGGGTGATCTCTCTTGTATGCCCCCTTTCGCCGAAAGGCGAGAGGAATGGAAATGATGAGGAATGAGCCAAAAGTAGACATGAGATTGTGTAATAGTGGATAAAGTGTAGTATAGAAAATATTACAAGATCTCATGTATGCCGAGTTGAAAATGTACCAAATTGGCATATAGTAGTGCAAATTAAGTGTACAATATGGTGGTAGGAGAAAATTTAAACCAATGTTGTAAACGAGGAGGAAAACGGAGTAATGAAGTTTCAATTATGATAAAAAGTGTGTGTGGTATATTAATTAGAAAAACAAGTGCAAATGACAACTATAGTCAAATGGAAAATTGAAACTTGTTATATATAGTAATGGTAAAAGTGAATAGTGACTTCATTCTAACCTTAATCGATATAGAATTTGAGCTCCGAGCTTGTGAGGTTGACTAGGTTTGAGATGGTGGCGGCATCTCGTGGTGTTGGAGATGATAAATGAGTTAGTAAGTACAAGTATTTTAGAAAAATGTGATGTAATTAGTTCAATTTTGTAAAATATAAAATTTTGAATTTCTAGGCATTTCCAACCTTGGTAGGAGTGTCTAAGGCATTAACGTATTTTGGGATGCCCGGCCCGGTTCAGGCACTCGATGACTTGTTCCTAGATGCCTCGCACTTTCTTTGTTGGGTCTTGACGACCCGGAGAGGAATTTGATAGGGTAGTGTGAATTTATGATATTTTGATGAATTATAGTGCTATGAATAGTTAATTTTGATAATGTATGGTGTACTAATGTTGATTTTGTGTTGGGGTGTTGTCGGTGTAGAGATATATTCTTTCTAGGGAGTTTCACGGAGGTCGACATTTGAGTACATTGTTGATGTTGGGATTATCTGACAGAGAGTGGGATATACTAGACCGTGTCGGCTTTTGCTTTGCACATAGTCGATTGGGGGAGGTGTCCCATAATATGCCTATAATCACTACATCATGCGAAGAGGTGGTGTGCATATACATGTATGTTTTGGTTACCTATTGGGAGATGACTGTGACCCTAAAGGATGTGTATCATATATTGTGATTGCCACTTATAGGTGAGAGAGTACATGTGATGGGTGTAGTATATGCTCGGAGGTAGATGCCAATAGCTAGATAGTACTTTATAGGCACACGGGTATAAACAAAGACCCATATTAGTCTAGATGTCATACTAAGATCAGGTGTTCCACAATTGCGGAAGTTTATCACATTGATTATAGTTTCATAGGTGGCAAAGAAGGGTGGCAAAGTGGGCATCTTATATAAGATGCATGAGATATGTCGGCATGAGAGGAGTATGGTACCATATTTTCATGGGCGTGATGTGTATTGGCACATTTTTACAATAATCTATACATGTTCATATAGGAGGACCATGGTGATGGAATAGGAGCCACCACATGATGGGTGTCATTATTCCCTTCATTTAATCAACTCTTTATTGATGTCATATTCAAACCAAGGGTGGTGTCCGAAGCTATATGCAACAAGAAATCTTAGTGATCTAGTAATTGACTATAGGTATTTGTTTATTTTTATATTTTCTAGGGGATTTTATCAATGTATTGAGGATTTCTTGGCTAAAACCTTATTAAAATTAAACTATGAAAACTTGCTTGGAAGTAAACACTCTCTACAGAAATAGATTGCTGAAATAAACACACATTTGCATAATAGAATAGATTGTTGTAAGTAAACACACGTTACATAAATGAACACACTTGCTTTGGAAATAAACACACAATTTGAGAATGCTGAAAGTTGATTGCAAAGAAAGAAGAATCTAATCTAGAACACTTGTAGGAACAAGTATACAATATATTTCAACTTGAGTGAACAAAAGAATTTACGAATTAATAGATTTATACTATTTGCTCTGGAAATATAAATACCAATAAAATGAAGATCCTGGTTCTTGGAAGAGTGGGCCCTTGCTCCACCTTGAAATAGGATTTGACAACTTAATATACTCTCAAAACAGGAATGGCTATTTTATTGATAAAATGTTCTGCATTACAAAAATGTATTGTTTCTTTCTATCTCTTTGTCTTTCTCTATGTATATATCTATATCTATCTCTCTATATATATTTATCTATCTACAGTCTACATATATATACTTCTTCCACAGGTGTATTTACAGACCATAGCTTTCCTACCGATTCAGATAGAACCAAATCATGCCCAAAATAGATGCCGAATTAGATAATGGATGGACGTACTGTTGTATGATAGTTATCCCTGGATATGTGAGTATGAAGAATTGGAAATCTTCCAATCTGCTCCTGATTGAAAGGATCATTGATTTCTAAATCATTGGATGTTATTGGAATAAATAAATTCTCATCGGTTCCAGAACTTTAGAGAAGTTCTGGAACTAAAGGAAATCGTTCCAGATCTAACTATGAGGGTTCTAAAGCTACATGCAGGAGTTCCAAAACTAAGTCCAAAAGTTTCAGGAACTAAGTGATGGAGTTTTGGAACTAAGCCCAAAAGTTCTAGAACTAAGTGATAGAGCTCATAACTGCGTAATGGAGTTCCGGAGCTAAGTCTGGAAGTTCTAGAACTGAGCCGTATTGAAACCAATGTTTCCAAAACATGTTGACCGCTTCATACTTTGTTCTTTCGACTGATTGTGACTTGTTTTATTACAAAACTGAATTTCTAAAGCACTTAGTTAGGAATTACATAGTTTTTAAACGTTAGAAATACAATCAACAAAATATGGACAATTACATCCTAACTTATATTAGAACAAACAAAAGTCACAAAATGCAATCAATCTTGATAAAAAGGAGAGTAAATAAGATAATTTATTATACATTAACGAGACATATTCTGGCCTCATCATTTCCCCCATACTTACTTGTTTGTAAGTCCTCTTACAAAATTTACTCTTCAAACCTTGGATTGTGTATTCTGCACTCCAATTGACTTCTCAGGTCAAATGGTTGAAACTGAATATCCCAGTGTTTTAGTTCAGAAACACTATACCCTGAACCTAATTCTAATTTCCTCTTCCATTCCTAAAATTGAGTGGGATATTAAGGTTCTTTGTTTTTCCATGGGGACATGGGAGTGAGAAGAAGGGGAGGCCTTTTTATCATTCCCATCCATATGCCTCTGTGATTTTCATTGATATGAGGGATTAGTGTGCACAAATATTTTGCTCTTTCCAGACTCTAGATCAAATTTGTGGGAGATATTACTTCCCTTCTCCTCAAGGAAACCGTAAGAAGCTCCCATCTTTTCAAACATCCATCATAAATCTCCTCAAAAATTTCCACCTCATAAAAAGTAAAAGCATCAATAATTTTCTGTAAACTGGCAAGATAATGTGTCTTGAACCGTTTATCAAAGGCATGGGTTCTAAAATGTTTAACGAAAGTATATGGTTTACCATAATGAGTCCTCATGCAGAGACCAAATGAGCTAGCTTTCAATAGATGCTCAGAATCCCTTTCCTTCCATGCAATCTGATTTTGAAGAATAGAAAAAAATGCATTAAGTTGGCTTTCTCCCACATACAAATTGATCATGAAGCCCGTGTTCTTTTCTAGCATAAGATTGTAGAGATAGAATTCACAGAGAAGATTCTTCTGCTCTGCACTGGCTGATGAATAGGCTGTCATGAACTTAGATTCATTGTTTATTTCATGTGAAAGGCCACATGCAATTCTTGACAGCTGCCAATGAATGAATTGTTCTTCTAGAAACACGCTATATGTAGGAGAAGGTCTCCAACATGCAAGAAATTTTTCACTCATTATGCAAACCATTTGTATTTTTATAATTTTTTTAAATTTGTCTCCCTCTTCTTTGTAAAATTTTTCTTCCCATTCCTTTCTTGCTTTCTTTTCATCTTCCATCTTACTTCTCAAATCCTCATTGGATGTTTTGATTTCAATGAGTTCCCTGCAAGCATCATCCCATAACTGATTGAGTGGCCAATAAGTTAATTCAGTCTGTGCAGAGACTATTGACATAGTACTATGTCTTCTGGAAATTTTACATTCTTCCTTTTTCTCCACCATCTTCCATTTTAACTCTTGTTAATTCCTTAGTCCTGTCTGTGAGATGAGTTGTTAGTTCCCCAATGAGCATCTCTCTTTGTCCCAACTTGATTTTGAGGAAGTTTAACTCCTCATCCTTTTATTTGATAATGAGTTCTACTGGATAAGAACAGGCTTGTTAACCTCATCGTTTCTCTTCTTTCTCTGAAAGTTCTTTAGGGGTTAAGCATTCTTCTTCTTCCAAAGGAAATTTCCCTTTCCGTCTCAGTAAGATGCCAACTCTTCTTCTTCATGTGATAGTCTTTTTGATTCACCCAACTCTTGAAAAAATTTCCTCAAACCTCTCATCTTCATTTTCCATCTCAGTTTGGCTTGGTCCAGGAGGAGTCATAGCCATGTTGCACAAAATATCAACAGCTTATTTTTCCAACTTGTCTTTTTCTTTCATTTCTTCTGGATTTTCTCTAGACCTCTTATGAATTCTTCTTCTTTGAGGAGCTTTAGTATGTTTAGAAGTAGGTTTCCTCCTAGAGATTCTTCTAATTTTCACTTCTTGCACTTGCCTAGGTGAACTATCACTGTCAGAGACATATATTAGCTCTCCTATAGCTGCTGCAAAGGAATGAGTTTCTTTTAAAGGTACAATAGGTTCTGCAGTTTTAATTCTTCTTCAAGATCTTCTCCTTTTTGGTATAGTCTCCCCACATATTTCCATATTTTCCTCTGCAGGGGCACTAATTTCCAACTTGGTTGTAGGAGAAAAAGGAGTTGATATTACCCTCCGATAATATCATGGTTTTACTTAAATTTGTTAAGAAATTTCTCCCATTCTTCTTCTCCATTTTTATTTGTAAGAAAATGGTGTTAGCACACCAAATGAACTAACCCACGATGTCTAATTGTTCCAACACCCCAGAATACCTCTAGGCCATTGCATGAATGGAGTTAAAAAGAAACCATGGAAGGTTTACTATATATTCTTGTTTTGTAGCTCCATATCTAAGATGTATGAGCATCTTCACGACTTCTCTTCCTACTAACCCAAATTGACCATCACAAGTTAAATAATTTACTATCCAAAATTCCACTTTATCAAAGGGTTTGGGAAAGATGGCCCTTCTAACCCCTTTTATGATTTTCTTAGTGTTGTAAATATATTGGGGTTCCATTTCCCCCTCTCTGTAGCAGCTTTTCAACTAATTCTTATAAGGTTCCTATTGTAGCAAATTCACAAAGACTCCCTGGATGTTGATCGATTTCTAGGTTGATTCTTAGAATCCAGCAGATTGCACAACATGGAAACCTCTCTCCAAGTGTGGGACTTGTGAAACCGAGAGAGGAATCTCCAGATTAGAGGTCGGTTCCTCAAAATCCTCTCCGATTTAGATCTATATTTGCACAACTACAGAGGTTCAAATCCTAATCCTACTCTAAATTGCAAGGAGACAGGGGATAGAAGTGCAAAAAAATTGAAACTAACTAAAGATGGTGATGCACCAAAAAGGAGTGGTGAATATTTTTGTCATGCAAATAGACACAAACAAAGGATTGCAACATAAAACATACACAAAGATAAGATATAATTTAGGATCTGAAATGAAGCAAATAATACAAATGAAGGATCAAACCCATTCACAAAGCTTGCATTATCATTTCCAATGTCAAAAAAACACGCATTACAACCTCAAAGAGGTAAAAATTGTTACAATCTTTGAAGAGGTCTGATTCTTCTAACAATCACTTCTTTGGAGGTGAAAGAAGAAGTCTCATATGCCAAAAAAAGTTCTACCCTTAGAAATGAGCCAAATCTGGCTTTTACATTACATGGGTCGAGCCTAGGAGAGAGAAAACATATAAAACGTGGGAACCCATTCCTCATTGACTATAAATGCATTAAATCAGCATGGAGGACCTTACAAACCCATACCCTACCATTTTTGACCAAATTGGAGGAGAATGTGACCCATTCTATATTAAATTTGGTCGCTGAAATGTCACTTCTGGCCATGAACACGCGTCAGAGCCGTTTCTTAACTTTCTCTCTCCATAATGAACCAAAATTCAAGATTGACCCTGGAATCATGTAGAGAATTTTATAAGCTTTCCAATGATATAAAGAATGTGCAAATCCGAGCTCTGGATCGAAAGATATGGCGATCCCCAAGATTTAGGGCACAAAACAAAGCGAAAGTGGGTTTTGAAATTTTTCCCCGCCCTCTCGCCACTCCTGGACGACACGTGTCGGGTGCTGATTGGATGAGCAATTCTCTCTCCTTCCCTTACCCACGGGTTTTCCTTGAAAGTTTTGACTTTTTGTAATTTTGGGAAATTTTCCATTTTTTCCCCGCGCCCCCGCCACTTGGGACACGTGGCATGATCTCGGTTGGAGGACAGGGCGCGGGGTCATCCTTACCTTTTAGTTTTTGGCCGAAACTTTTCCAAATTCTCTAACTCCTCCCCGAGCTCCACACTCCCCTTCTCCTTAGACATGTGTCCTCTTTTTATTGGCTTGGGCCAGCGCTTCAAACCTTGCCCTTTGAAATTTTGGACGTTTTCCCTTGTGACACGTGGCGTTTCCTGATTCGTCCCTCGGCTCGCCGGCTTTTCACATCCTCGCATCCCTTTGGCCCGGTTGTCCCAAACCGTGCCTAGGACAAAACCTCCAATCCACCCAAAATGGGCTTCCCGCCCTCTTTTGAGGTGAATACACGTGGCGTGATTTGATTGGCTCTCGGCTCCTTCGGCTCTCTCGCGTCCGCCGCGTACTTTTGTTCCAACTGTCCCAGTGCTATCTGGGACAAATTCTTCTGAACCACCTGAAATGGGCTTCCTTGTCCCTCTTTGCAGCCGCTTCACCTTTTCACATCCTTCACGTCCTTTCAGCCTAGATGTCCCAACCTTATCTGCACAATAGTTAGTCGATTTTCTCCTTTCGGCCGAATCGGCTTTCAAATCCCGTGCGTCCCGATGTCCCAATCGTCCCAAAGGTCTTTGCGCAGTACCACCACGGAGGCTTTTCGGCCGATTCGCGCCCCTACGTCCCAACTGTCCCAAGGGCCGCCTGGACTAGGACTTAGCCAATTTTCATGATTTTTCCTGGCCCAAGCTTGTTTTTTTGTAACTTTTTCACCCTTTTTTAGAACTTGCTCCCTTCTTCTCGGATAGGAGTGTTAGAAAAAATGCGAGGGGACCCTAAAACATGATTTTTTACCTTGAATCAATCTATTTGCACAGTACTTGAGTATTCGATGCATGTTATCAAATTTACCACTGGGGTGAATTTTGGATAACAGCTTCCTTTGATAGATTTGGGACATGCACAATTAGAACACCGGATACTTTACTTATCAGTATTCACGAAAAAGGAATTATAATATTTCTAACCTTTTTTTGGATTGTTCTAAATTTATAACAAATTCTCTTACCAATTTGTCATTATACTTCAAGAAAATTTTCAGGAATTCCAACCATGCTACCTGTTCAAAGACATCTACACTTCTTCATCTGCAAGAAGTTGGGTATCATCCTTAGGTTTCGACTTCTTTTTAATCCCCATGGTAAATAGGGTGATTCAAATTCTTTCTCCTTCGAATTATTGCTCTGCCAGATTGGCTACAAAACTCTTTACTTAGTTTGTGGAATGGATGGTTCTAGTTACGAATCATTGTGCTTAGTCATGCGGAACTTGTTGTGTTTAGCTGCATGGAATGTAATTTTAATTCTTCTGCTTCTTCCTTGAAGTTTTTTCTTTCTGCAACTGATTCTTCACTTTGTTTACTCCACACAAATGATAGATCATTATAAACATGCCGCCACTTTTTCTCCATTGACATCACCCTCATGATTACTCTCTTTTAATCATAATGTACAATAGATGACTCATCATGCCACTTTTAAATCCAATCCAATCACAAATGCGAAATTTTAATCTAACCTTTAATAAGTTAAAGAAATAATTACCATCTTTGATGATGTGATCCCTCCGTCATGATGACTCATCATTCCTAAAAGTGAAACAAAAAGAAAACGGTTAGGAAATACAAATGGAATTTCAAGGAAGTTCCTTTTATTTTGGATTAGCCATTTATTTGAGGAGATCAACAGCCATTGCTGGTTTTCAGTTGATCTTTGAGATATATATATTTTTAATTTATTTATATTTTTTTGGGGAAGAGAACAACATTTATTGGTTTTCATTCTCTTCCCTTTATTTTGGATTTATCCATTTGATTATTTGATCATTTTGGAAGAACTGAGTTCTTCCATATGATCAATTCTTTGTCTAGTTCCTTCTGCCTCAAGAATTCATCCTTAGTAGGAGGCTTCGTATAAAGTTTTAGCCTATGCCCATTGACCAAAAATGTCCTTCTACTTCCATCAATGGGAAGTAATTGAATAGAACCATTTTCAAATATCTGTTCAATATGATAGGGTCCCAACCATCTGGTTCTCAATTTTCCCTTGAATTATTGGTACTTAGAATCAAACAGCAATGCCCAATCTCCTACCTTGAATTGCCTCTTCTTGATATGCATGTCATGCCAATTGCTTTCTTTGATCTTGGATTATCTCTGTCTGCTAAAGCGCTTCCATCCTTAACTCATCCAACTCATTGAGTTAAAGAATTATCTCTTTTTGTGCTGCATCCAACTTAATGCCTATTTTTGATGTTGTCCTCAATGTTATGCAGTTCACATTCAATAGGTAACAAGGTATTTTCCCCGTGACTAACTCATATGGTCAAAATCTTGTTGTAGTCTTCCAAGTTGTATTAAAGGCCTAGATAGCTTCGGTAGTCTCTTTGCCCAATCTCTTCTTATGCTGATTAAACTGTTTTGGTAAGGATTTTTCTAATTCTCTCGTTTGTTACTTTAGCTTGTTCATTTTCTTGTGGGTGATAGGGAGATGACTTCCTATGATTGATCTGATAATGCATTGTGAAAGCTTGGATCATATTAGACATGAATTGTGGCCCCTGATCTGAAACTATACTTCTTGGTGCACCAAAATTTACCATAATTATGTGCCAAAGGAAATCAACAACTGCTTCTTCAGTTGCATTTGTTAAAGCTCTGCACTTCTGCCCACTTTGTCACATAATCAATACACACAAGAATGTACTCCTTTCCTTGTGAAGGAGGACTAAAGGGACAAAAAAATCTAACCCCCATCTTTCAAATGGTTCAATCACCACTTGAGGTTGCAGAGGAATTTCATTGGTAAAAGTTGGTTGTCCCATCCTTTGACATGGATCACACCACTTGATATATCTCTTCACATCCTTGTACAGAGATGGCCAATAATAGCCAGTGCCAAGTATCTTGTGAGCTGTTCTTTTCACTAAAAAGTGTCATCCACTTGGTTCATCATGACATGCCCTCAATATGTCAAATATTTCATCTTCTCTCACACACCTGCATAAAACCAAATCAGGACCACATTTAAACAACATTCCATTTAACCATTTATATTGTGCATTGGTTTTGATCAATTTTTTCATTTGTTTCTTAGTGAAAGGAGGAAACTTCCCTGTTGTAAGATAATTTGCCATATCAGCAAACCATGGTGTATCAGCTGAAATAACAAACAATTGTTCATCTGGAAAGTTGTCCTTAACTGGATCTTGCTCCCCTGTAGTGGTTAGTCTTGACAAGAAATCAACTACCACATTAGATTTCCCTAGAGTATCTACTATGGTAATATAAAATTCTTGTAAAAGTAATAACCATCTAATTACCCTACCTCCAACCACTAGTTTGTTCATTAAGTACCTAATTACTTGAGTGATCTATATGTACAAATATTTTATACCCTGTGATATAATGTCTGAATTTATTAATTGCATAGATCACAACAAGAAATTCTTTTTCAGTGGTAGTGTAATTTCTTTTAGTGGGAGTAAGATTTTTATTGAGGTAATAAATAACATACATCTTTCCTTCTTCATCTTTCTGTCCCAAAACTGCACCAATGGAGTTATTTGAGGCATCTATTTGAATGTGAAAAGGTTTTTCCCAATTAGGTCCTCTCAATATTGGGGCAGTGATTAATTTTTCTTTGATTTCCTCAAAAGCATGTTGACATATTTCATCCCAAAGAAATTCACAATCCTTGGTAAGAAAATTAAACATGGGGACAACAATTTTTCTAAAATATGTGATAAAGTTCTTATAATATCCATCATGCCCTAAAAATGACTTGATATATGTGGGGGTTTGAGGAATAAGTAAGTCTAAAATAATTCTCGATTTTGTTTTGGTTAACCTGAATTCCTCTTTTTGAAATGTGGTGTCCTAATACAATCCCCTCATCAACCATTATCAAACACTTCTCATGACTAAGAGATAGATGGTGTTGCTCACATCTTGTTAATACTCTGTCTAAATTCCTCAAAGCATCATCAAATGTGTCTCCATATATAGTGAAATCATCCATTTATACCTCTACCTAGTCATTTGTTAGGTCTGTAAAAATTGCTAATACAACTCTTTGGGAAGTTGCTGGAGCAATACATAATCCAAATGGTAATAACCTATAGGAAAAAGTACCCCATGGACATGTAAAGGTAGTTTTTCCCGATCCTCAAGAACAACTTTGATTTGATTATATCCACTAAATCAGTCCAAGAAGGAAAAGTACTTGCTTTACCTGCAAGGCTATATAGGACTTGATCTATGAATGGTAGGGAAAATAATCTCTTAGTGTGGCTTTGTTTAGTTCCCTATATTCAACACAAATTCTCCATTTTTCTGTTCTTTTTAGGAACAATTACAAGAGGAGACACCTATCTCGAGATAGGGTAGATAAAACCTACTTGTAATAGTTTTTCAATTTTTTGTTTGAACATATCTCTTAAGGTTGGATTAATCCTTCTCTCGAGGTTGCTTAACTAGTTTAATGTTTTTAGTATAGATGTGATGTGTGCAAATACTTGGATGGATTCCTTTCATATCTCTATAGTCCCAAGAAAAAGCTTTAGTATGCTTTTTCAAAACATCAAACAATTTAGCTTCTTTATCATTTTTTAACCAAATGTTTAAGTTCAAAATCTCACTGGATCAATCGCAACATGTTCGGTTCCAATGTGTGATGAACTAATTTGTTGAAAGGGTTTTATTAAGGTATTTAGTGGACATGCATGTGGCAAAAAATATAATATGTAGCAAACATCTCCAAAAGTTCCTTGAGACAAAATATTGGAAAAAGGATAGTAGGCGGAGTTATGACACTTATCTTGTTGTAGGTTGAACTCCTCATCATTGCTACTTTCCAAAAATTCTTCACCATTTCATGATATCTTAGAAAATGAAGCTACCGATTCTTCTTCCCCCTAAGAGAAATCTTATTCCTCCAGAGTTATATTATGTACAAGTCACACAAAATTACTGTTGGTGTGGTTCCGGAACTAAATGTGATGGTTTCGGAACTAAATCTGATGATTCTCGGGATAAAGTCTCAGTAGGTTTCGGAACTAAGTTCGTAGGTTCTGAAAATATTCCCAATTTCTCCAAGGACAATTGGTGTTCATTCGATGGTTGAATAATAATATCTTCTACCTCGCGTACGTGATCCTGCAATGTGATCATGGCTAAAGAAGACATGTTTTTCTTATTAGTATCGTGGAGTATCAACAAACAATTGTTCTTAATAATCAATAGAAGGTTGTGCGAGAAGGATATAAGGATATTTTCTTATAATTCTTACCATTTGAGATAGTCATATCACCTGATCTAGCAATCAATTAAAGTAACAACTGTAGCTAACCATGGTCTACCCAAAATAATGGGATAACCAAGTGTTTTACCTTTTGGCTGCAATATAAGGAAATCAACTAGATATTCCCATGACTCCACCATAATTGATACATTTTTGATAAATCCTTTTGGTTTTGCTACAAACTGATCTGCCATTTGTAATATGGTGTTAGTAGGTTGTATACCTGTTAATGGTAATGTTTTCAAAGTGTCCACTTGTCATCACATTTATAGCCACTCCCAAATCAACCAAAACATTATGTATATCTTTATTCCATATAGAGATAGAAATAACAGGACTTCTAGGATCTCCATATTTGGGAAGTAAAAGTTTTCCTGCTAATAAATCATCAAGTTTCCCATCTACCTTAATAGTCCCTGGTACGCTTCTTCCTTACTACGGGTCTTTTTAGACATAGCATTTTGAATAAATTGTTTAATTATGGAATGTCCTTAATTGCTTGTAACAATGGTATTTCAATATTCAATTTCCTTAGTTCCTACACCAACTCAGATTCCTTAGTTTCTATGGCTTCTTTAAATCTCTCTAGAAATGGAGTCTCAGTAGAGTTGCTATCTGGCTCCTTATCCTTTTATTTTTCATCCTTCTTGGGAACAACCGTACTAGGGGTTTCAATTTCTTCTATCATCTCAATGATTATAATAGGTGGGCTACTAATTACTTTGCTAGATCTAGTTTGAATATCCTTACAATCCATGACATTCAAATCAACTGATTTTTCTAGTTCTGTTTCGTAGACAAGAGTTGTTTGTTTGTTTCTTGGGTTTCTCTTGGTTGTCTTTGGTATTTGGGTTTGGACCACATTTTCATTTTGTGAATTTTGTGCTGGGGAACCCATTATGGCTTGTTGATTCTGATTGGGATATGTCCTCCCTTGAACATAATTATTAGGGCTCCACCTAGGTTGTGACCAAGCATTCGGGTTTCCTTGACTAGACCATGGTTGTTGGTGTCCTTGGGCATACCAAGATTGACCTACCCAATCTTGAGGGTTCCATGTTGGTTGAGGTGCCCAAGGTGGCTATCCCCAATTTTGTGGCACTGTTTGAGCTACCCATGGCATCATCCAGGGGTTAGGAACCGACTTGGGCATGAACTACCCTTGGCTAGGTTATCTTTGGACAAAATTTACTTCTTCTGATGTGGATGGAATGCTTTTTTTTTAAGATGATTTTTAATAAATGGAAGAAGAGAACATGCATCACTCTCATGGTCCCTAGATTCACAGATAAGGCACATTTCTGTTTTGTTCAGGGGATAATCTCTTATTGCATACTTCTTCCTACATCTAGGACAATACATAGCTAATGGTTTAGTTTTAGAATTTTCTTTAGCTTGTAATCCATCCAAGGTGGAAGTTAATTGAACTAAAATGTTTGTTTTGAAATTTGCTAATTCATCCATCAGTTTGTTCATATCTGGTTTAAATTTTTAACTGTTTTTTCTTTTCTAGGTCCGCCCCTTGTTCGCGAATAGATTCAAAAACTGTCTTTAATATCATTCATTCTTATTTGATCAATATTTCCACCTCCTATCAGATCAAGTGCCTCCCTTGATTCATCATCCAAACCTTTAAGAAAAATGGTTTTGCTTAACTCTTCTTGTAATACAAATCCACATCTTTTGCTCACAAAAAGGAATTTGTCTAAATAATCTTCCATATTCTCATCCTCCTCTTGCTTGATTTTGAAAAATTATTCCTTCCTATTCCTCCCTCTATAGTAATCTTGATACTTGTCTAGGAAGGCAACTTCCATTTGTGCCCAAGTGGTAATAGAATTAGATGGTAATCCCATAAACCACCTCATTCTTTGCATCCTTCAGGGTAGATGGAAACAACTTGAGTTTCTGATTATCTATTTTGTAATCATAAGTTTGACACAATACTTTAAATTCAAACAAAAATTGGTCAGGGTCTTCAGATGACATCCCTCTAAACATGGGTAAATGTGCAGGTGAAATATTTTTCATAGGTGTATCATCATCATCCAATTGAATTGGATAAGTGAAGGTCCTATCAGGTTCTCTTTCTACTTCTTGTGCCATTTCTGTAGTACCTTCTAGACTTTTTCCCAATCAATATGGTATGTGATTTGTTTTGGGGAAGGTGAAAAGTCAGGAGTAGGAGGTTGACTACTCAATTGTGAATCAAAACTTTCTCTAAACGGGTCTTGGAATATGATCTTTTTTCTAAAGGTTCTACTTCCTTTTGGTGATTGATCTAAGAATTCCAAAGGTGGCAATTCTACCTCGTGCCTAACAGGGGATAATGGTGCTTCCAATTCTTGATCAACTTCCTTATTTGATGATGATTCTTGTTCAGATATTTTTGGGAGGAATCGACCCTTAGAGTCTCTTGGTCTACTCATAAATTTTATGATGACGTAGGGAAGATCCTACAATTACTAGATGTATGATTTCTGCTCTTGTTGACACCTAATTAGACAATTCTAACTATTGGGTCCCCAAAACGATTCCAAAAATGATGGGTGTCATTATTCCCTTCATTTAATCAACTCTTTATTGATGTCATATTCAAACCAGGGGTGGTGTCTGAAGCTATATGCAACAAGAAATCTTAGTGATCTAGTAATTAATCTGTAGGTATTTGTTTCTTTTTATATTTTCTGGGGGATTTTCTCAATGTCTTGAGGATTCCTTGGCTAAAACCTTATTGAAATCAAACTATGAAAACTTGCTAGAAGTAAACACTCTCTGCAGAAATAGATTGTTGGAAATAAACACACATTTGCATAATAGAATAGATTGCTTTGTAAGTAAACACACGTTACAAAAATGAACACACTTGCTTTGGAAATAAACACACAATTTGAGAATGCTGAAAGTTGATTGCAAAGAAAGAAGAATCTAATCTAGAACACCTGCAGGAACAAGTATACAACAGATTTCAACTTGAGTAATCAAAAGCATTTACAGAATTAATAGATCTATACTATTTTCTCTGGAAATATAAATACCAATAAAATGAAGATCTTGGTTCTTGGAAGAGTGGGCCCTTGCTCCACCTTGAAATAGGATTTGAAAACTTAATATACTCTCAAAACAGGAATGGCTATTTTATTGATAAAATATTCTACATTACAAAGACGTACTATTTCTTTCTATCTCTCTGTCTTTCTCTATGTATATATATCTATATCTCTCTCTATCTATATATTTAACAGTGCCGCATATACATAATTTCTTCCACAGTGTGTATTTATAGCCATAGTACATCCTACCGATTCAGATAGAAACGAATCGTGCCCAAAATAGATGCTGAATTGGATCATGGCTAGACGTACTACTATATGATAGTTATCCCTGGATCTGCGAGTATGAAGAATTGGAAATCTTCCAATTTGCTCCTGATTGAAAGGATCATTGATTGCTAAATCATCGATGTTGTTGGAATAAATAAATTCTCATTGGTTCCAGAACTTTAGAGAAGTTCCAAAACTAAATGAAATCGTTTCAGATCTAACAGTGAGGGTTCTAGAGCTACATGCAAGAGTTCTGGAACTAAGTGATGGAGTTCTAGAACTAATCCAAATGTTTTGGAACTAAGTCGTAACTACGTAATGGAGTTCGGGGGAAAAATCGGAAGTTTCGAATCGAGCCGTATTGAAACCAATGCTTCCAAAAACATGCTAACCGCTTCATACTTTGTTCTTTCGATTGATTGTGACCTGTTTTATTACAAAACTAAATTTCCAAAGCACTTAGTTAGGAATTACAGAGTTTTTAAACATTAGAACTACAATAAAAAAATATGGACAATTACATCCTAACTTATATTAGATCAAATAAAAGTCACAAAATGCAATCAATCTTGATAAAAAGGAGAGTAAAATAAGATCATTTATTGTACATTAACGAGACATATTCTAGCCTCATCATGACATTCTACACGGGCATGGGCTTATGAGCATATCATTATATTGAGGGAATTTAGTTGGCCATGTGGGGATTGGGGTAGACTGATATATTCACTGCGAGATGGGTAGGCATGTAGAGTAGAAGGCTGGATACCACTACTTATAGATTGATGGTTGATCGAATGTATCCAGTGGCCATCATATGGAGGCCATTTTGAGATTATGGTGGGTGGTTGTAATCTATTTTTGCACACCTTACAAAAATTGAACAACTAGGAGAACTGGAATTGAACACTTGACATAGATTCAATGTTGAATCAAGCAATATAGGTAAATTCCATGTTTCTGGAACACTTACAGTGATTTAGAAGCTTGTGGGAGTGTTTGGTGCATTTTTCCTCTTTTGGGTTTCAAGCACTTAGTAAATTTGGGTTAAAAATGGATATACTGGATAAAATTGGCTTTGCATATTCTCATTTATATTTTCCTAACTCCCTACCCAAGGAAAAAACTAGGAGTTAGTGGAAAATTGAAAAATGAGTTTGGGGGCAAATACAAAGGTGTATTGCGGTCCAAGGGCATCGAGATGGAACTAATACGGGTGGAATTGGAGTTCTTGAATCAAGTTAGCACCCACGTGAATGGACCAAAGTGTATTGTAGGGAAGTCGAGTTTAGAGGAATAATGGGTACAAGGGGCTTGGTTCTTTAAGTTCCCAGGTAGCCAAAATCATTGATTTGCTAAGGATGAGGGACGCAGGATTTGTCTTGTGGAGACAGGATCAAAGTCAAGCATAAGGATCCCGTGGGGAACTAGTTCCCCGTGGGTTTATGTTCTCTGCATTGCATTGCAGCTTTAATGCATTGGACCAGTGCAGAGTGGCCGATGTGGGTTTTGGAGACCCGTAAGTAATGCAAGACGAGGGGACGTGAGTTCCCTATGGACCCACTTTTTCCACAGGTAATGGAATGCGCAGGCCCGTAGAGCCCATGGAGCGAGAAGGTGTGCGGGAACTAGTTCCTGCTGGAACTAGTTCCTCACAAGTTTAAAACACTGATCCAATACAATCATGACACATGATCGAGCTAGAAGGTATAAGGGGAATGAGAAAAGTGAGGAGCTTAGCAAGCTCACCTAGCTCGCAAAGTCAAGAAGGATAAGGCATGATTCATTGCAGACACTATGGAGAAATCGGCACCAAGGGAACCTGTGACCTGTTCCCTCTCCAAATAGGTTCCCTCGCATTAATAAAAACTTACAAGCCAATAAAAAAGGGACACATGGCCATAAAATTAAGGGGGAAAATGTTTTATATTGCGGAATGTAAGTTAAAAATAGGAAAAGTGGCTGAAAGATTTGATTTTGTGCATCCCGAAACCCCGAACTCTGTATGGCTATATCTTGATCTTTGTGCACTAAATCTAAAAAAATTATACTTGTTAGATTCATTTTCTTGAGCCCCATGCTCGAATTATTTAAAAGTTGGAGTTAGGAGGTGTAGTTTGGAAAAAATAGGGAAAAACTCCTACCATTTAATAAACATGTCCCATGAAGGTAAAATGCATTAATGGAAGAATAAGATCAAATATCTTCTTCTATAGGCAAAAGAGTACAAAGAAATGGGATTTGACAGGATTTCCTTGATATTTATAAGCCATTTAATGTTTTCTATGGGTGGTTAAGTGTAAAAATCAATTTTCCCTCCTCTCTCTCTTTTCCAACTTCTATATATTGTAAAAGAGGGTATTTTATAAGGGGTTGGACACTGTTGGAATGCTGTAATACTTGTGTAATCTCTCCTAAGGAGTTGTATTCTATATTATTATTCTCAAACCTCATATTTTAATTATCCATGGTGAATATTTCCTGATAGCTTAGATATAATGTATTGTGCATTTATCCAAGCAAATAAAATACTGGTTTTGTGACTCCAAATCTGCCCTAGCTTGTATTTTCTTGCCTCTCATTATTTTGCATGTATTTGTGAATATTGTCTTCACTGTACAAGATTCAACTTTGCTGTGCTATAGGGATTGAAGGTTAGAGATTTTTTTGGGACCGTGTGGCATTCATATTTTGCCTTTCCTTGCTATTTTACCTTCATTTTTCAATTTCATAGTGTTTCTCCACCCATATTTTTGGTGCGTCACCTCCTTAGTTTAGGATTTATTTATGAAATTTTTCTATCCCTAGTCACTTGGAGAGTTAATGTAGGATTAGATAACTTCTCTTCTTGCAATAGGAGTAGTGTAGCATTAAAAATTTGAAGAGGAAGCTGACCTTCCCGGAGGTCTGTCTTGGTTAGCGATCCCCACAACTAAGAGACAGTCCCATGTTGCCTCAAAATTCATGATCCTAATTAATCAAGGCAAGGGTGCAATTTTAAGCTCCAACAATGACTGTAGGATGGATTAGAGATGTGGTGCATTCGATATATGATGTGGTTGGAGGATTGGTTCCTAGGGGTGGTTGAGTTGTTTCGGGAAAAGTGTGTATTGAGGTAGTTCGGTATGGCTCAGGATGTGCCCCCAGAGCCATATGTATGGGTGAGAGATAATAGATCATTGATGCGGATAGGAGAGAGGCCAAGCCCCATAGGAGCATAACTAGTTCCTCCTAGCCCAAATGAGGTAGATGTGGCCATAGAGATAATACAAGTGGACGATACAGGGATGTACCTGTGCCTATAGTGTGTGGTATGTGTCACATCGATGGGTGATATTGTTTCTAATTCTCATAGATGTGGTGGGTGCACTACCGGTTAGAGAAGAAGAGGAGTAGGCACCTACCCCGATGGAGATGTCCTAGCAGTGACATTAGTGAGTTTAATTATTGTTTTTGGTATTTGTTTATTGTTACTTAGTTCTTGTATTTTTGTCATTATGAGTAAAGTAATTCAATGCAACATTTGGATGATTGTAAGTGATGCTTATTGGTCATTGATAAGTGATTAATCGATTCACACACTAATGTAGAATATACCTTCGATGTGCTCGTGGGAGGTGGGATGTTTAATTGAGTAGATGATATTGTGGGTGAGCATGCCCATTTGTTTGATCTAGTGGTGATAGTAGGGACCACATGCACCGTGTTGTTGAGTGAGTGTGATGAAACAATGAGCAAGGGAGGCCATAGGAGGAGGGTCCTTAGCACAGATGTGTTCACAAAGTATGTGGAGTTGTAGGGCTGATTCGTAGAGTAGTTAGTCAAGTTCGCCTTATTACGGAGGTGGGTGGAGAGATATAAAGGCCATGACTTGCGACATAGATTGAGCATTGAATCATCTAGTTCTAGATCTCTTGCAATTATATATAGTGACAATGATGATGAGATACGATGTAAATGTATGTTGTGATGGATGGGGTTTGCCCCCCAATGATTGTATTTTTAAAACTATGATTTTTGTCAAGATATGGACGATTGATATTATTGTGTTGTGTTGATGTTCATTGATATGGGATGCGATGATTTTTGTTCATGTGTTGGTTTGTGATGTTTGAATGATATAATTGATTATGTTGATTTGAAATAGATGATGATGTAGATAAGAAATAGAGATGTAATGTATGTGATAAATAGTAATAGATGTATGTGATAGTGTAGTAGATAAAATGAATGAACCATGTTGTAGTAAAATGATAGGTAATGATGTATGTGATCATGTGTGAGTATGATGAATAAGGGGGAGAATAATGATTCCCCCAACATATGTGTAGAGAAGATGAGGTTCATTTATATAATACCCCTTGGAAATCAAGAATGAACCATAAAACAAGAGTGCATCATCAAGAAATGGCTTGATAATATGCGATATATAGATATATCAATGAATTTTAAAGCATAAAGATTGAGTGAGGTTCTTGTTGTAATATATCCCTCAATAGTCATGTAAGAACTGTAAGAACATGAGTGCATCATCGAGAAATGAGGTGATAGAAATAACCTACTAAAGATGAAGAGGCCTACGAGAATCAATGAAAGCATGTGAAGTGGTGGCAACATGAGTGTAAGAGCCAAACCGAATAATGGTGCCAAAATTTTAGGAAGCCAATGTGAAGTAGCACTATGAGGTGTGTGAGATGATTCTACACTAGAGGAGCTAGGTAGAGAACATAGATGAATAACGATTTTAGGAGATGGATGAATAACAACCTTAGAATTAGGTGGAGAAAAAAGTGAACAAAAGTGGAAGCACGCTTATGAGAATTGGAGAAAGAGACCGTTCACAAGAACGAGAGCTAAAGGCAATGACACCACAATTTTATAATTGTTATAATTTATCATGTAAATCATAAGAATCATTGTCTCGATGCCCATTTAACGTAGTGAAAATTGCAATAAGGGAAATTTCACTTTGGTGATAGAAGAGGTGAGGAGGATGATGCTAATTAGCTAGAAATCAAATTAATCACTTATCAAACAAAGCACGATAAACATCATGAGGCTTAATGACATACGGAAATGTAATGGTTCCCAAGGCGAGAGATGGATAAGACTTAAGTGGGTAAAAACGTAGTGGAGGACATGGAAGACCTCATAGGGTGGAGGGGTTGGAACATTCTTGTGAGGTGGAGGAGATGGAAAACTTGGAGGACATTAAACAGATGGAAGAGGAGAAGAAGTAGAAAACAATGTAATAATATAAGTAGTAGAAGGAAATGCTATAACATGTGCAACAACTAAGTATTTATCTAGATCAATAATTTTATAGCATAAAAGTGTAAACGATTCACATGTTTCATATTGTAATGTTTCTTTCAATGCATTAATTAAGACACAATAAAATATAAATTACTTTTATAGGATGAAATTGTAGACACCAAAATTGGGTCATACTCCCCTTTAAACCTCGTTAATTAAATCAACCACATCCTACCTATTCATATCCCATAATGTGCATGTTAATTAAATTAATTATCTTAATTAAATTAATTAATATCCTCACTTAACCACCTCACCTAACCACCTCACCTAGCCACCTTACTCAATGACCTAATCAAACCTCATTAATGACCTAAGACAGAGTCTAAACCTATCATAGCTAACTAGCACTTAGTCTAAACCTAGACTTAACTCCTACTAAGAAAGCTAAAAGGAATCCTACTTATCTTGCTATGATATATCACTTGAGACTTAGCAGAAGGTTGGAGATCATGCAAAAAATAGCAACAATCTGGCTATTTTTGGCCAACCTGGATATTCCCGCCTGACCGACACCGGTTATATCTCAATCGACACTGGTCACCTAATCGTTGTTAGTTAGGTTAAATACGTTTCCAAAAGCCTTTGCCTAGGTTGGTCAATCGATTTAGGATCTCATTTCTTCTAGAGACTTGGAGCACTCAAATTTCTTTAGCACTTAGGAAAAAGAAGACACACGGAGCACTACCAACATCGATCACCATTCATCATCCTCTTCACGATCATAGATTCATAATAGAGAGGCACAAAGGTCCGAACTCGCCATGACTTGAATACAACAAATCTTATCTCTCGGATCTCTAATGTTACCATCTTCATCACCTACGTCCTCTAATCTATTTTCCAAAGAAGTATTCAACATATCTTCATTAAATCTCTAGTTTCTTTGTGTAGATTTGTTTATTCATCTCTCTAGTTTATTTCTCTCCACACCCATATACATCCTTCCATCAACCCATCACCTAATCATACCAAGATTTTTCACCAATTTTCAACCTCTCATGTTCATCTCTCGAGTCCTCGTAACCATTTTATGATCTCACTCTCACCAAGTGCAACCTTTGTGCAATCACAAGTAAGTATAAAAACTAATTTTAAGAAATTTTTGCTAATTTCCCCTACCGACGTCGGTTAGCCAACTGACATTGGTTAACAAACCAATGTTGATCACTTCACCTAACCGAATCGGTCGGTTAGCCGACCTGGTTACTATGTCTATCAATATAGCTCAGACCAGTGAGCTAATACCCACTTCCCAATAGCCTAGAAACATTTCTAATCCTTACCTAACCAAACCCAGAGCCTGTACCAAACATGCAACTCAACACCAACCAATCAACCCTCCCGTTTTGACCTTAAACAACCTTTTGAATGACCTTTCTTATTTCTTTGTATGAGATATCTAAATCATTTCAATTCTTATAGGATTTTTACTTATTAATATTGTTATATAAAAGTGGATTGACATCCTGTTCAGAAGCATCATGCTTCCCAAATCTAGATTCTCACTAGGCAATCCACTCATTGTTTTGTTTAACTCTATTTGGTGGTATTGTTTTGCATTTATAGGTAGTTCCTCCTAGCCAAAAGGGAGATCTCACAATCAACTTGGATCAGGAAATCAGAATGCACACACAACCTTCAACCGACATTATAAATAGGTATTCCTCCTTGGCCTACTACCCTTATCTATTTCATTAATTTGCTAAGAATCTGGTGAAACATTTTGGCATGCCCAGTGGGACCCATCTGAGGTTCCTTGCATTTATTCATTCTTAGGGAACCATTGTATGTTTGTTTCTTTTCAAAAGGAAGTTAACATTAAATTCTCTCCCTAGGAATCTTCTCTCTCTTCTACTTGTCTCAGTGACATTTGTATTTCGGGACTAAAAAGAATCTTTCTTTCTTTTCTTGCATTTGCATTAGTGAAAGTCATATTCTTTCCTATTCACTCTTTTTTACATCGAATATCACATTTCGATTTGGGTTTTAAAATACTTGCATTTCATACTTCTATGTTTACATTTTTAGCTCACATTAATTTGAAACCTATATGTTGGAAGTCATGCCTAACTGATGGTTGACTAATTCAATCGTAGTTCACTTACACACTCTCTCTATACCAAACCACTTACATAATTTACACACCTTCTTAAACATCCTCCTACTTGGAAGAAGGTGTCAATGATCACACGATCAGAGGATTGACAGTGGACGCCAAACTAGTTTCTCTGTCTAGTCATCTCAGAGAAAGGATTGCCCCTACCAAAACATTACCTGAAATAACCCTTAGATCTTAGATTTTCATAGGACACCTTCTATCAAACCAAAAACTATGTTCTCTTCATGATTCAGTCTTAAATAGCATAAGCTAAAACATAAAATTCACCCATAGGATTTCGTGTTTATTAACTTTTTCTTGATTTGTGTTTTGAGTTGTGAGGACGCATTCTCCATTCTCTTCTTCCTTTCACACCCCACAATTATAGTTGGTGTATTCCAACTTTTTTGGGTGTGTTAGGGTCCATCACTATCATACTTAGGTTTATGGGTTGATTTTTTATCTGATTTAAATCAAAAAAATTAAATTCTTCCATCTTTTCAAATTTCACGGACCGGTGTTGGTCCAAATGACCGCACATCGCTTTAATCTAGCCATCATTGGTTTACACGAACATTCGTTTGTTATCTACTTTTTGGTCATTTTACCAAAAATAACACTCACCACATTTTTTGTTCTTTTTGAAGTTCCTCAGACATATCATCATACCCCTAGATCTTTAAAATCACTGTCAGATCCAGTTTTGTCTCATTTTCATCAGTTATTGCCCCATTTGCAAAAATTTTGATTTCTAAGGTAACCAATATCGGTTAACATAACCGATATCGGTTACCTTATCACATTCATTGGTTACCCTATCACCGTCATCGGTTAACCCAACCACTGTCGATTCCTGTGTTTTAATTTTTAATTAAAACAATGACATGTTTTTCCTCCTAGGACTATTTCTCTCTATTTATTCTATTTTTCTATGTCATTTACAAAGAACAAATTACCAAGCCTATGCCAAATCACATGGTTTTGACTTGTAGTCAAGCCAACACCCTTGTATTCCACGCAATCCTTTAGACACTCCTACCTAGCCCATCACCACCTTCCATCCTGTCACCTATGGATCCTACTCAACCCATTATCATTAGTACCAGGTGACGAGGAGTTCGCAAGACTCCTTGACCACAACCTCCTTTCCTTACAAAATTATCTCGCCCATTCCTCTACTTGGGATTCACAGGACAATGGTATATGGCATGCCTGTGTCCATCCCCTACCCTCGCTCCCACTTCCGCATCGGCTAGTAATAGCTCAACATTTCCTTCATCCACCTTACCTCCTGTAGTATCCCAACTTGACCCCACATCATCAATATCTGTGGCACCTACAACATCGGTCACACTTTTGACGTCAGTTGCTCCCATGGTGTCAACCATTCCTTCATTAGCCACCTTGAGCATAGCCTCGTCTGCACCTGCCCCGTCGTATATACCTATTGCATTATAGCCACCCATGGTGTCGATAACCCATACCCCATTCAAAAACATCTTCCTCTCCATCTCGCAAAGATTTACCTCCAATAGCTACAAGGATTGCTACATCCACCCCATCTACTTACACATATCATCAACAACCATGTATCTCATCTATCGCCTATTCAAGATATTTTCTGCTATATCTATTCCCCTTGCATTTCTCATACTTGGCACCACCATATACTTTGGAATACCATCCATATAATACATTCATCATCAACCCCCTTATACTGCAGGGGGTGCCCAGTCATCATAACCTACCAATGACCTTATTAAAATGATGATGGAAAAGATGCAAACATTGGAAGCATTAGTTTTGGCTCTCGCAACTCTTTAACATACGATGAAATATGCAATGAGCCCATTCATCCATCTATTCCCATTTGTCCATACCCTACACATTGGGAAATGCCCAAATTCAACCAGTTCAACAACAAAGAGGACCCACAACAACACTTGTGGTATTTCAAACATGGGTGCTATTTAATCACTCATGATGATGCTCTACTCTTGCAGACATTCCCAATGTCCTTGATAGGACCTGCGTTGGATTGGTATAGTGGTTTACCTTGACATTCCATTTATTCATTCAACCAAGTGGCTCAAGCCTTCTTGGACCATTTTTGATCAATATCGTCAAGAAGGTCACCTTGAACAACTTATACTCAACATGATAATACGATGATGAGTCTATCACAGATGTTTTCACTCGTTGGCGGAGCCTCATCAAACAAATTACATTCTAGCTACCTCAAACCGAGCTAATAGAGTTGTTCACTAGGGCTTGTGCTAGGCACATCTCACCAAATCTCCAACTCCAAACCTTCCATACCTTTGATAAAACATTCACCATGGATAAAAACTTGAGATCCATGCCATAAAAGAGAAGAAAATTCAATTGCATAACAAAAATGTTGCATTCAAGTCAAATGAGGCCTCTTCCTCTTCCAAACCACAAAACAACTATTCTAAACTCCAAAGGATCTGCCAATGCAGTATTTTTAAAATCTGTCCCATCTCGCTCATCCAATCAATCGAAACCTTCTTCCAACCTTTCTCCTATTCAAACTTTCCAATTTTGATGCAAGTAATGAAATTACACTCCAATCAAGGAACCTTATTCTTTAGTATTATAAAAATTCTTAAAGCCGAAGCGCTTGCTCTACCACCACAAACCATGTAATCGGTTTTGAACTTGATCATCCTATGCCTACATGGTACAAGGAATAGGACTATTGTAACTATCATCACGTTAAAGGCCATAATGATGGTAATTGTATCACCTTCAAGAACATCATCCAGGAAATGTTAGACAACGGGGATCTTGTCTTGGATAACCCAAACAAACCACTAATCGAAACTTGCATATCTTTAAAAGCCACTCCCTAACCATACCCCGTCATTTAACCAAACTGGTGAACCTTCAACTAATGAAAGTAATGTTTGTGAGGTCCATGCTGTGTTCGACACCATACCAGCCCTTCCTCAATTTCCACCTATCCTCTTTATCGAGGAGATTCTAGCACGAGCTCCTTTACCCATGAAGGAGCCTACCTCATCTAATCCTTCACCCATAGAGGAGTCTCCCATATCTCCCCCTTCACACGTGGAGGAGCACACAATATATGTCGATACCATTTCACCACCCACCTCACAACCCAATGAACAACTTACGGTGTTAACTCTCCTACCCACCTTAGGGTCATGGTCACCTTCATCTCTACCGAAAGAGGAACCTAACCCATCCCACCTGCCATCTCCCCTACCCATAGGGGATCCTTTAGATGTGCCACTTCTTGTTGGTGACCATTCCTTGTTAGCCTTCTAGGATTCTGTTGATCTTCTCTTGACTCTCTTACCCACAGAGTTCGAAGCCAACCAGTTCCCTATCTCACGAGACATATTTTACAGGGGATTACTTGCTAAATCAATGTCATCTCCTCTTAAAAAGTGCCACTTTCATGCCCTGAGACCACTTGGATTATGTTGATAATTACATGCTTTGGGGGTGTCTCCGGCTACCCTTTTCAACCCAAATGCAAATGTCATCTATTGATACCTCTATGATTTATCCAAAGGTATTTCAGACCATCGAACCAACCATGCCCATACTAGTCATAACAACCTCTTCTTCATCACCCTTGCCTACACCTAAACCCTTACCCACAATCAAACCTGATCCTATGCCTAAGAACCTACCTGTATTTACACCTTCCCCTGCATCTAGAGCCATCACCACATTGGGTGTTATGCCGACATCAAGCCTAGTCCACCCTCCTATCAAATTGGACTTAGCCACATCTTCAAAAACCCACGCAAAAACTATTCCTCCACCTAAAAGGAAGACCCAACCTTCTAGGCCGCATACAATGGTTTTGCCCACTACTCCTTTGTCACCTTCACCACTTGCCCTCCATCCTAGGACCTCACCCATTAACCTTGGCCAAGAAACCTCCTATCTAAGGAAAACCAAAAGCATAACAACCCACCTCTTCATCATGACCTTTTATCACACCCAACTTACCTACACACGGGGCACAACGTTTCAAGTTATCCACATCTTTATTACCACCTATACCGCACCACCTACAATAACCTCATAAGTACCTATGAAATTTCCTTCTCTTCAACCCATACCTTCCACCTTGCCTCTACCAACAACCTTCACCGTGCCTCCTTTATGATGTTGGCTAACTTATCCTCTTCTGCCACCTTCCTTCCCTTCCATAAAGACGTACTCCTTCCTCACCTTTACCCGGAAGGTGCAACCAAAATTGAAAAACTCACTACCCTCCAAAGAGGTAGTTAAGCCTACAATACCTTCTATCACTAGTTCATCTACTACGCCTTTACCCAAGCAGGTACAATCAAAACCTAAAATAGTAAAACCTACCAAAATAGTGGTCAAAACTATTTCACCTCCAATTCCACCTCCCATGATGCCTCTCCCACCAAAATCACCCACACTTCAATCCAGACCCACACTCACTTCACACTATGATCCATTGGTAGGGTCTTATGCTAACATTCTAGCTAACCTTTTAGAGACCTCCATCATCACATTGCTGCCCCTTATACCTTATGACCCACTCAAACCCAAACCAAAAGGGTTTGACGATACTAAAATTTGTGCCTACCATCGTGTGCTAGGGCATGATGTAGAAAGCTATAAGGATCTTAAAACCATTCTCCTTCAACTATGTCCTCCTGAAGAAAATTTTGACGATGATGATATTCTAGACAAGGACCCTGTTCCACCTTCACCTATCACCACACACCCTCATCCTTTACCTATTAAGTGACCTGCATCTCCACCTCCACAAACTTTTTATCCGCCTCCAACATTCGAGATCAACATGGTCTGCATAAGAGAGTTAGCCAAAACCCCACCAAAATGTTAGTGCATCCAAATTATTTCACAAAAACACTTTTCTTCATTCTATTGTCCATCCTGTCACTACACATATCACGATTCACCTGCTCCTTCACCCCATATCAATATGGTTAACATTTCCACTCGCACCTAAAAAGACAAAGGAAAAGAGAAAACAACTAGCCCATCTGCCGATCATGTGCCCAATATACCATACACACCCACACCAAAAATCACTATTTGGGGACCCATATATCCTATTTCTGATGGGATTGCCCATCGTACAATGATAAAACAATTGCACCAATTCCCTCTAAAAATGTCTTTGTACAACCTCGTCTAGAACTCTAAATATCATCGAAAGGCCCTCATGGAGGTTCTACAATCCATTGAGGTTTTACCTAATGACCCTATGCTTGTGGCCTCCACTATCACCCCTCACCATGTGGCTTCACTTACCAATTCATCCCCTTCCTCCATGACTACCACTACTCACCAAGTAACAACCCTTAGTTTCTCTGATTTACGAGATTGTACCTCCATCGATGATCCTTATTCCACCCTTTTCATTTCTATCTATATCGGTAATATATGCATTTGATGTGTTATGATCGATGGCATTGTGCCAATATCAATATTATCTCCTCCCATGCGTACAACCAAATGCAAATCCCTACCAATTACATGCATAATAACCTAGTTATGCTATGTTCATTCAATGATGTTATCACTTCCACCCTTGGCACCATCATTCTCCACATTTGTGTGGGCCCTCGTCTTGTTTGAAATTTTTATCTGTCTTAGAGGGGAGTTTTAGTATAACCTTTTGCTTGGAAAACCTTGGATCCACATCATGGGTTTTGTTCCTTCAAACTTACATTGCTATGTAAAATTTGAACATGAAGGACATAACTATACCATTCCAGCTAACCCGTCACCATTCAAAACCTGTAACATGTTGTATCAACCTAATGATGTCCTTGTACCAGTTAAGGCATCTACCACCACTGCCACTTCTCCTTCACCCACAACCCCATCCACCAATGCTACTACTACCTCTCCTACACCTAACTCCTCTATTCCCATTTCCACTATAGCCTCTGTAGCTGACCCATCCGCTAACCCATCTACTTCTCAACCAACCAATGCTTCTTCTTCCCAATCACCTAGTGATTCATCTATTCCCGCTACCCATATACCAACTACCGATCCCTTAGAAGGTGTTTTTCAATGTCTCACTTTGGGGGAGTACCACCTATATAACATTAACACATTCCTTACTCCTCAAGAGTATGGTAACCTTCGCCAACATCCTCGCTATGATCACCGTATAGGAAAGGTTTTCCTTACGGTCCTCCCCACCTTCACACCAACTTAACATATGGGGGACTTGATACTTCTACCTACTCGCCCAAGCCACCTTCCCAAATGTGACCATTTTCATCTGACTTCCAATATCTCACCAACTACCGCTTTTCCCACACTTTCCTCCATCACTTTGTGCATGGAAAGGATTTGGCTTTGGGTTCTACGAACAGGGCCACCATACTATCATCCCATGTACCACTCATAAACATAAAGACCACAGTGGTATTAGCTTTGCTAAACCATATTCTAAGAAGTCCTGCGTCAAAATCATTGAGGATGAAAAACCTTCTTCACCCCATTTACCAACTTCACCCCCTTCACCCACAGAGTCTATTGATCTAAAATCCATTCCTCCTAGTTTTTTTTTCATGAACACCATTTCCTTGGTACCTTTGACTTATCAAAGAGATGGTGAGGATACCTCTTCTACTATTGAACACCTCTCATCCAAACTAAACCCTTGTCATATACCTTACCTACTCTACCCACCACCTACCTCAACCTTACCTAAACCTTGCCTAACCTTTCCCAATATTACACAATGATACCTATCATCACCTTATTCTTCCTTATCCTATGGGGGACTCGACACTCCCTTTCTTCTATTACCCCTCCCTTCATAACTAGACCTTCTTCATTTACCTTACCTTACCTAGCCCAATTTTCCCCACTTTCCCCAATATAACTTACCCAAGTTTACTGACTCGTGCCCAATCTTACCCAACCTAACCTATCACCATCTCATTTTTCCCTATACCCATGGGGGACTTGTCACTTCCCCTTATTTTATTGAATGTTTTACCAAAACCATACCTTTTACATCTTACCTTTCCTTCTACCAAAACCTTCCAGGTTGGTGAACTCGTCCTAAAGGAAAATCAACATGTAAGAATAGGAGAAAAGTTAACGAGGTAAATTTAATCCTAATTGGCTTGGACCCTATATTGTTACTCATACTTATGGATCAAGTATTTATCATTTGTCTTCACTTGAAGGTAAACTCCTAACTTGATCCCCTCAATGCCTTGCATCTTCAACCATTCTATTGTTGAATCAAGTCCTATATAAAATTCTATCTAGTTAAATGGTCATCCCTTGAGCACCATTCACCTTCCGCTTACCTATTTTAAGGAGCAACAACTAAACAAGAATCATGTGATTACCTGTCACCTTTTAAGCCTTATCTTCAATATGAGTACCATGGCTCTACTCATGACATGATTCTCATGGATACTTTTCATCTTTTTCAAGATGGAATCCCATGGTTGTTCATCACTTAAACCCTCTCTTTCATAGTTAGCCTCTGTGTGCTATGGTTTTTTCTACAACACAAGAGCCTATCAGGTCTCTATAGTCTTTTCCATGACCTAAAAGTACAAAGAAAAACAATTTCAAAAGTAAAATGGGATTCAACTCCTTGAGTCAAACTTCCAACAAAAATATGACTCCCTCAAAAAGGACATCTACTACTTCTATCTCACTACTATAAATAGACTACTCCCTCGAAGGACAACTATACCAAGCTAGCCATATTATACATAGTCTATCATAATAAGAAGACTATTCTTGCAAACAATAAAATCAAATATTTAGAAGCTTCCCGCATCGATCAACTTCATGAAGACCTCAAGGAGAAAATCTACTCATCCCACATAGACTTCCCACATTGATCAGTCTATCAAAACAAAACAAAAGAAAAATAAAATAGGAAAATATTAACTTTTTCATCATGGACTTTCCTATTTTGATCTTGGGTCTCTTGCCAAATAGGCATGCTATCTCACACTAGGTTACGCTAAAACCCAACCTGATTTCACCTCATCAACTTTTTCACCCTAATTTTATGCCCACTCGGGACGTGCCGCAGATGTGACATTTCATGATCATGTGACTTTCTTCACCCTTGAATAGTCAATCGGAAATTCTTTTAGGGTCTTATGTTCACAAGCCCATCTTTGGCAGGAAAACTTGTTATGGTTTTGTCATCTCTTACTAATCACCTTCTTCATTACTTATTGATTCTCCTATAAATGACTAGACCATCAACACCTACATTTTAAGAATTTCTCTTTCACCTAAACTCAACCATGCATAAATGACCTAAAATCAACCATGCCTACAATCACCTAAAATCAACCATGCCTAAATGACCTAGACTCAAACATACCAAAACCTACCAACCCATCCCTCTACCTTATCATATTCTTCCCTAGCTAACGGAGAACTACATTGGCACCGAGGCCCCTTTTTGTTGGGGCTAGGTAGGCAACACTCCAGGGCATAGGGCCCTTGGAGGTTAGTTTGACCACTCTTAACCCTAACCTATTTTCCTCCATTTTTACTATTCAAATTCTACCTTAGTTAGTTTCCATTTTCTATAACACTTGGAAATTAATACAAACATGCATACCTACCATTTCATCACATCATACATCAATCAGTTCACCATTCCATGATATCAAATATTTGGAAGTTTAAACCATAACATAAATATACATAATCATTTATTTTCCATACTACCAATAACATGGAAATTAAATCAAACCCAACAACATGACCAAATCATACCTAACTGACCTAAAACTCCACCATGCCTAATTGACCTAACTCAATCATGCCTAATTGACCTAAAACTCCACCATGCCTAACTAACCTAACTCAATCATGCCTAAATGACCTAGACTCAATCATGCCTAACTCACCTAGACTCCATCATGCCTAAATGACCTCAACTCAATCATGCCTAACTCACCTAGACTCTATCATGCCTACATGACCTTGACTCAATCATGCCTAATTCACCTAGTTTCCATCAATACACAATAACAATGGAAATTAAAAACATAGATACATCATCCATACAATAAATATCATCATCTATATAACTAGGAAATAGTGTGTGTATCAATACACATATACAAAGATACAAATATCTCAAATCACTCGAGATCAACCTCACTATCTTCGGCACCCGGACGATATAAAAATAAAAATCACAAAACTCTCATCATAAAACCTCACTATATTGCACGTAGGCGGTATATATATCAAAATATCAAAAACAATAATCATACCAAGTGACTAATTGTCACCCCACCTCATATCCTCTGGGCTAGTCTCACTTGTCTCCTCCTCCTGACCATCGTCGCCACCCTGCCAACATCTCTCCACCCTCCATGGGTCTCGGTCTAATCTCCACTGAACCTTAGCCGGGTCTAGCCTACGTGTACTAGTAGCCTTGCCCCCTTTGTTTGTGGGTTCGTCGCCCTCCATGTGCTCTCTAAACTATGAGTGCGGGATCTCATCCTCTCACTCGCACTGTTGGTCTCGTATTCAAAGCATAAGATGAGACATCTATCTCGATAGTCATTAGGTGATCCTGATAGTAACATGCCTCGTTCAGGGCATCCCCGAACTTGACCATAGTCATCGTCTAAGGTGGTGCCATAGGTCTCAATGCAACCTGTGTTCTCTACCCTACTAATCCTGGCCTAGGTCCCTATATTTGTGATCCCTTTCCTCCTCCCTGTACCATGGGGCCTTGTCCCGTTGCTACTACCTATAGTATGGGACCCTATCCCTGAGCCTATGGAGGTCCATGTGATGTAACCTAGGCTTGCAAGGCCATAAATTGTGCCTATGTAGTGGCGCCTATCCTATGAAACCTGCTACTTACGCCTGTAAGGTGGCTACATGCACTCCATCCCCATCACCGTCTGTGTGGGTGCCTATATTTGGGCCAACCGAGCTTGTAAGGCTATCACTCGGGCTGCAGGTGTGGCCGCTTTGTGCATGAGGTCTTTGTTAACTGCGATCCTACACACCTGTGAGATGTGTTTGAAGAGTGGCCACCGCCTTCCAAGGCATCTCTCTGTACTATCATGGTAGAAAGATCACGATTCCATGGCCTCGGTGGTGGTGCTACCCATTCTTGTGTTACCCACCACTACCTATAACCATCGGTGAATCTAGCATCATCAATCCACCTATCCACTAGCTTCTCCTCATTCCCTATCGGCACACTCAACGTGGTGGAGACATGGGTATCTCCATGTCATCTCTCTGTACTTTGGAAAATGTGGAGGCCCGTCTTGTGGTAGCCAAAACTGTCATCTAACCCTATCTACAGGTATCATCTCATGCTCGTTGGCACGTTGCCCATGTATCCACCTCAACAACTTAAGCTTGTCTAACTCCTCCATCATACCCCTATACAAGGGATAGCCAATGTAGTGCTGCTTTGATATCGACCCACGAAAGTACCTTCAAAGAACTTTGTGATATAAAACATCATGTGTGGCCCTAGCCACCCTATGTTTCCCACCAACTTGTACCCATTATGCGTATCCAAATCTTAGTAATCCACCCCCAAAAATCATGTCGTAAGAAACCAAATTGGGTGCATGCACATGATATGCTCGTATGCCCAACAATGTAGTAAAATGTGCAACACAAACTAAACTGCCACAATCTCCCATAGGCCCATAGCTCCCTATATAAATACACTAGGAATGCCGATTGCCTAGGAAAAATAGATATACTTCTCCATCATATCTTGGAGTAATCCCATCTGTGCTTGTCAAGATCTTCCACCCTAAAAATATGGTAAGGAAAAGAAACATTCTACCTCTATCATCAATACAACCAACCTTGTCTCCTAAGGATGGGCTGCATACATGTCCCCATAACTAAGGATCACACTATGATACCTCAACTCACCCATCGCCTCCCCAAACACAACCACTATTGGCTCCACTGATGCCTCTGAAGAAATAGAATAAATTGGCTCCCCAACAATTGGTAGTCACAGGATCTTGTACACGTCCTCTAGGGTGACGGTCATCTCACCTGACAGTAAATAAAATGTGTTGGTCGCTGAATCCCATCTATCGATGAGTGCGACCATCAAACTAGGATCTCGAGCTATATGTCTATAGCACCGGATCCCAATCAGTCCAACATCAGTCATATGCTCCCAATCCTCTGTAGTCACACTAGACCGCATCTATACAAATAGAGGTGATACTCTATCTCACATCCTCAACTAGTCCTTAGCCTTTATCCAACAAGCCACTATATTGTTAAGACCTGACTACCTCTAATTACCTATTAACCCCAAACCCTACCCAATCACATTAATCATGTTTACCCTCTTTACCTAATTCACCTAATCGCCTACCAACCCCTATCATTCTTACCCATTCCCTTAGTTCAATTCACCTACTTACCTATCCCATATCACCAACAATCATATTTTATCCTTATCCCTCTACATACACTCTTTACTTGCGCATTCTTTACCCTTTTTCCTTTTCATACCTAGCCCTTATTACCCCTATTCTTCCTTCACCATAACCGGTCTGGTCGCCTCGCCTTGGCCGTCACTGGGTTTCCTTGACCGTCATCGAGTTCCATTTAACGGTGTCGACCACCTAAGACTCGACGATGCGGTCAAAGCCAACCGACGTCGGCCAAACCTAGACCAATGTCGGTCTTTGTCGTGTAAACAAAAACTGAAAACCTGTCCCCCCAAATCCCATTTCACACAAAACTCACCTACAACCTACCCCATCCCACCCAAATTCACCTTACATTTAATTATCACCTTATTTAACCTAATTTTTCCATTTCCCACCTCGATTTCACCCATTTTTCACCCCCATTTCAAAATCCATATTCCCACCCAAATTTCTTCATTTTAAAGCATAATTTAATCAAATAACAAGTAAGAAGAATGCCTCCTACCTCATCTTAGTGTCGTCTCCTTGGTAACACGTCTATCCGCTTTGCTGGTGTGTTCCACCGAACCCTCTCCCGCCTCTTCCATGCTGAAATCTACCTCGAATATCTCAGCCACTCAAATCGCTCCACTCGATCTCGTGGACCTACCTGCCAATACTAACTCCCATACTCGTAGCTCACCAACTCAACTTGACACTTCACAATATCGATTTCCATAGAGGCACAAATTCTCTGTCATTTTCACAAGATAAAAACACATTAAAATGAATCACAAACACATTTTTCCTTTTTAAACCTAAATCGACATGATAGGCGTTAAATCGTCATACTAAACTGCTATCGATTACCTTATACCCAACATCAGTCACCTACCAGTACCATTTCACCACATTCTACCCATTTTGACCTAAAACTCATTATTGCCATATACCTTTTGGCCTTACCAACACTTATTACACCCTACCCACAAGCCTAAATTACCTATACATTTCCTTAATCATGTTTAGGGACTTGTTATTTACCTATACCTTATCCTTACCCATGCAATGACCTACATACCCTGACTAGAACTACCTTTTGTGACCTTTGAACTCATGTACTCGCTATACCTTGCAATGTTGTTACCCGTGTGGTTTAGCCTAATGACCTTACCTTGCCTATTACCATGTTGTTTATCCCGACCAAACCTTTAGTGTACGGATCATACCTAAACGGTCTTGCACCTAACCTAATTTGTGTTTCTAGACCATATCTTGTACCCTGGATACTTAAATCACTTGACCCTCATTTGGATAAACCTATCAACCTTAGATGATGTAGATTTTACATGCTCTTCTACCTGGTACCGTGTTGCAATCTATATGTGTGCGTGCATTTGATTTCCATTACCTATTACCTGATTTGACCATTACCCATTACCCAAAGTTCCCATACCCTTACCTACAACCCACCTACCTTCACTTTCATCACTTACATATTTATCAAACCACTCACCAAATCCATCTAACACCTCATCAGTTCTTGGTTTGAGGGGATCACCTCCACCCACACTTGGGGAAATCTCACTTTCAACCCTACTTGGGGAAATCTAACCTCCATTCACACCTAGAACACCAAATTTCTTTTTTTGTCAACGATCGCTTACAAATACAAGCTACGCAAAAAGGGGAAAAATGTAGACACCAAAATTAGGTCATACTCCCCTTTAAACCCCGTTAATTAAATTAACCATATCCTACCTATTCATATCCCATAGTGCACATGTTAATTAAATTAATTATCTTAATTAAATTAATTAATATCCTCACTTAACCACCTCACCTAGCCACCTCACTCAATGACCTACTCAAACCTCATTAATGACCTAAGACTAAGTCTAAACCCATTCTAAATAACAAGGACTTAGTCTAAACCTAGAATTTAACTCCTATTAACAAACCTAAAAGGAATCCTACTTATCTTGCTATGATCTATCACTTGAGACTCGGTAGAAGGTTAGAGATCACACAAAAATAGCAACAATCTAGCTATTTTTGGCCAACCTAGATATTCTGCCTTGACCGACACCAATTATATCTCAACCGATGCTAGTCACCTAACCATTTCCAGTTAGGTTAAATACGTTTCCAAAAGCCTTTTCCTAGGTTGGTCAATCGATTCAGGATCTCATTTCTTCTAGAGACTTGGAGCACTCAAATTTATTTAGCACTCAGGAAAAATAAGACACACAGAGCACTACCAACATCGATCACCATTCATCATCCTCTTCATGATCACAGATTCACAACAGAGAGCACAAAGGTCTGAACTGTCGTGACACGAATACAATGACTCTTCTCTCTAGATCTCTACTATTACCATCTTCATCACCTACGTCCTCCAATCTATTTTCCAGTAAGTATTTAACATCTCTTCATTGAATCTCTAGTTTCTTTGTGTAGATTTGTTTATTCATCTCTCTAGTTTATTTCTCTCCACACCCATATACTTCCTCCCTTCCATCAACCCATCACCTGATCATACCTGAAATTTCCACCCATTTTCACCCTCTCTTGATCATCTCTGAGTCTTCATAACCATTTTACAATCCCACTGTACTATTTCTAACCTTTGTACAATCATAGTGAGTATGAAAAACTAATTTAAAGAATTTTTCGCTAATTTCCCCTACCGACACCACTTAGCCAACCGATATCGATCACTCGCCTAATCTGGAATTGGTTAGTCAACCGACACCGGTTACTATTCTATCAATATAGCTCAGACCATTGACCTAATACCCACTTCCCAATAGCCCATAACCATTTCTAATCCTTACCAGGCCTTACCTAAAGCTTCATACTGGACTTATGAACTCAACACCAGCTAGTTAACCCTCCCATTTTGACCTTAAACAACATTTTGAATGACCTTTATTATTGTTTTGTATGAGATACCTAAATTGTTTCAATTCTAATAGGATCTTTACTTCATGTATGATTTAACTAGAATTAATATTGTTATATAAAAGTGGATTGCTAACTGCTTTTAGGAAGCATCACACTTCTGAATCTAGCTTCATTAGGCAATCCACTCATTATTTTATTTAACTCTATTTGGTGGTATTGTTTTGCATTTACATGTAGTTCCTCCTAGCTAAAAGGGAGCTCTCACAATCAACTTGGATTAGGAAATTAGAATGCGTGCACAACCTTCAACCAATATTAAAAATATGTATTCCTCCTTGGCCTTCTACCTTTATCTGTTTCATTAATTTGCTAAGAATCCAGTGAAACATAAATAATAATTGATGCATGCAATAATTAAAACGTAAGATGTAATTAAATAGGTTTGAACACTCTTTCCTTATTGTAATATAGGCAAGTGATCATGTGTAACTCTAGGTCCATTGTTAAGAATCAAGCGTCTAAGAAAAATATCTTCCATTTCACAATATGTATTAATAGATCCATAAGGAAAATGAGTATACCATTGAAGGCATCATCAACAAGACTATGAGAAAAATATTTTAGTAATAATTGATAATTGGAATAAGAATTCATAGCTAAAAGATAGTGCTTGAGATGCAAATATGGATTTCTAGAGCCATCAAAACATAAAAAGGTAGGCATGATAAAATCCTTAGGAAAATTTGAATTGTGAATTTAATTTGGAATATGATTTTCATGAAGAGAGTTATAATCAATAGAAGCATAGTAGGATTTGATTTTGAGAGTGAGAGATTGAACTTGAGATTGCACATGGCCAAAAACATTCATGAGTGATAAAATATCATGTGAAGGAATCATAGAAGAAGTGAGAGGCACATGAAGAGGTTGAATTTTTCCATTGTGAGTAATTATGGGAATGTGAGAAGAAGAAATGAAAGATGAGGGATTGATGGGAACGATAGATGCATATGTAGAAGAAATAAGAGGAGGTGTACTAGAAGAAGTGGGATCATCAAGAAGGCTATTGGAAATAACCTCGAAGTAGAAGAAAGCAGAATGGAAAATTCATATGCAACACTCTTGAGAGAAATAATATCCTCACTTACATATTCATGATCAACATCATAATCAGAAAATTTTTAGCATGCAAGTAACTCATCTAGAGGATCATAAACATATAGAGAAGTATTAGGAGAATTATCATAAGATGCATCTGTACAATTATTTGAAACATTTTTAGAAAGAAGAGAGTCATGAGATATAGATATACATTCATCTTGACTAGCGTTAGAAACATCATCATGCATATGTTCATTTGAAACATTGGAAGATATATTATTTACTTTCACAAAGGAAAAATCAAGACCAAGCATATAATATATAAGGGAATCATCATGTCCTATGACATAAATAAAAGAAGGTGGAGTAGCCTTGGTGACAATGGAAGAACAAGGAGTGTATCTAGTAAAGTTTTGGTCAGGTGAAACAATACTTATGCTAGAGTTACATAAACTAGTAGGAACTTTGTGCTCATTTGCAAGAAGGTGTCTTTGAACATTGTCATCAAATCAAGCATTACGATAAAGATCATTAAGTTCAAATTTAGCAACATCATCAAGGATATGATTCAAACTAACATGATGCATATATTTCCTAGGAGAGGAAGATATATCTTTATCCATTGAGGGTTTTGTGGATCCTCGGGCAAGGAGTTCTAATAAGGATGGGTTCACCAAATGATTTAATAAAAATTGGATTATATTATTATATAAAAATTGTAGAGTCACTACTATGATACAATACAACATAATAAAAATCTTAATTACTCTAAAGATGTGACCTTGTAATAAAATGAGAGAGATAGAATACTTATATGATTTTATCTTATCCTAAAGGAGGTTTGAACTTGAGAAACTAATGAACAGTGGGAGGAGTGTCGAAATGACCTCCTGTACACACACTGTGTTTGCATAGAGGGCCAAAACCTGATTTTTATTATGTCATCGGGGTTTTGATATCCTTTATTGTTGACCGCCTATATGTCGCTAGATAATCACCGAATTCGCTCACACCTATAAAACACATAATATCCCAAAAAACCCCCAAACTACATCAAATCCTAAAAAAGAAAGATGCAAATGAGGAGTTAGGCTGAACCCAACTTTAAGATGAAAAGGAATTTATTCTATTGATTGATAAAACTTTAAGATTTTATTCTTTGTTATGCCAGTGTTGGGCATAAACTAAATTCTTTAGTACTAAAACAACTATTTTAATGTTGAATAATTATGAAAATTTGAATTTCTCAAATCTGGTTCTGTTATGAACTTATGAAGGAAAGAATTATATCTTGATTATATTCTTGATTGAATTTATTTTTAACTAAGATAATCATCGGGATGATGATGATTTTTAGGAGGGAGGTATGTAACGCCTCCAAACATGACTAGTACCTACGATGATTTCTACTTTAGAAGGTACAAACGTTGATAGGTGATTTTGTCATTATGATGGTGTACTCTTATGACTTTGGAAATCATGTTTGTAGTAAAAAATAATTCATCTATGGAGCAGGTACATTCTGTCATGCTTTTGCTTAATTTTAATGGAGCAATTCACCTCCTTTATGCAGAATTAATTCACTACTTGAATTGAGAAATTTGGGTTCTGTTTTCATAATTCTTATTTCGGAACAACATTACCTTGGATCAATTCCATTGATCCAAGGTATGCTTTTAATTCGTGACTTTGAGGTCATAACGACCGAGTCAGATAGATCAGGTGATCTATGGATTCTGACTATTCTAAGGAAATGAATGAAGTCCTTAGACCTACGACATATTTGAATTTCAATATTTGGTGGTCCTTCTTCGGTTTGTAGATTGTAATGCTTTACCTGAATGGTAACCTATTTTTAACTATATGTTTTAATACTAAGGGAATTTAGCCTAAAGCAAAAGTCTAACCTATGTCTTTGCAATATTTTGTAATTAAGATGTTGTGACTTAAACTTGAGACCTACCTTTGGACCTATGTTGTTTTCCTAAACTAATGTTAACCTAACTTAAGGTATGGCCAACCTAAAGGGGATGTATGGAATGACATGGGGATTGGGTGGTTAGTGGCATTGGTTTCTAGGTATTAAATGAGATTTAATTCATTCTTATCTCCTCCTACCGCCAACTTTGGCATGGGCATTGGGAAAAGTTGGGGAAAGCTGAGTTGGCACCCCCACCGAGTTTTGTTGCATGCAAAATTTAAAATTAGACACTACTAAATGTGGAGATGGTGGTGGCATGGAAAATGGAGGGAACTGATAGTCCTTTGCATTTAATGTTTTCAAATTTGGAAAAATTCCTAGGAAAATGCATGAGGGGTTTTGCATGGTTGTTTTGTTCTTTCGGTTCATTTTTGAGCTCGAGCTCTGCATGATGTTTTTAGTTCATCAAATCTCCAGTTTGACTCTTGCTTGACTAGTTATTTTTGCATTACATGGAGCTATTTTTGGACTCTATAAAAGCTATAAGAAGATGATAAAGTATTGGAAGTTGGTTGATGTTTCTTGGAGAAGAAGAGGTTGTTGAAGTTCTTCTTGGAAATATTCTGCAATCGGTGAAGGAGAAGCTCTATCAGGCATGATAGGATCTACCCATTAAGTTTTTTTGCTTTTACTTAATTGACTTCATTAAAAGAACTCTGCTCTTGGAAACAATATGGATTTTCTTAGTTGATATGATCTCTTTGCTTGTGATTTTGTGATTTTTATCGTGTATGCTTTATTGACCCTATTGAAATAATGATCTAGGTTTTGTTTTTCTTGATTTGGTTTATTGGATTATGTTTTAATCTTTCTGTGCAAGCTTGAGATGAAGTCGATACTGTAGGTAATATTTTTGAGCTGTGTAAATGTGGTAATATATCGCTTTGCTTAGCGTGTGAATTTTTTTGGAATACCTTGTTTCACCACTTTGGGAAACACTTCAGGTGTTAAACCATTTAAATATCTCAACTATTGCTAGATCTTGCTTGAATCCTTTTGGGGATTAAACTTTTGCAACTTTGGCTTTAGCATATTCTTTTTAGTTTTGATGGAAGGATTTAAATTTTGAAGACATGTCTAAATTTTATCACTTATGTGTTTGTGATTTTGGGTTTTGTTTTAAACTTCCTGTTTCATCGTCTATCTTATGAGTATTGAGGAAAGTTACATTGTTATGGGTTTTGCTTGGAAAGGAGTTTTTCATCTATTAAGACTTGTTAGAGATTTTTCATCTGTTAAGACTTGTTAGAGATTTTTTGTTCATAAATGGAGGATCTGGAAGGAATAACCATGTTATCTCCTTGAAAGGAATTAATTCTTGTGCAGGTGTAATTTAAGAAAAGTGTTAATTTGTCTTCTATTTGTTTGGAGTATTTGGGTAACCTGTGAGATTGAGGAAACTGTTGCTAAGAAAGGAAAAATTGTCTTGGGTTTTGGCATATTGTTTTTCATTTGTTGTTGTCAACTTGAATGTTTGACAATTCGATGACATTGTTTGTTGTGTTTAGTTTTCATGATTCTTGACTTGGGGCCATTGAACTCGGTTTCAGTTCATTTTGATTGTTGACAATATTATATCGATGAAAAAAGTGTCTCTTGTTTAGTTAAATCACATTTTAAGTTTCCTTCTCCTTACGGATCTGAGTTAAGAGGAATGGGCAGACTTACTCTTTGGTTAATCCTCCTCCTTTCTCCATTGTGTCTATTAGGAGTTGGTTACTTGTTGTTTGGAGGATTTAGGTATTTATTTTACCATCCTCACTGATTTCGAAAGGTAAATTAATGTTGTTCTTCATTATTTCTTCTTCGGACTATTGTCATTTAATTCGATCCTGTTTAATCCTCTGTTTGGGATTTCAGTTAAGGATGGTAGAGACTGGACTTGTCTGTTATGTTCTTGTTTAGATCATGCTCTCTTTCTAATCATGCTTAGAAATTTGAGTAAACAATCTCTCTTTCTCTCCTTTGATTTTCCTTCTGTTTCAATCTTGATGAGGGAGCTGTCCAGTTTGGTCTGTTTTGTAGTACCTTCACTGGGACTTGCTTGAAGAATTAAGTCTAGTTGTGATAGAAAAGTATAGCTGAAGCAGAGGTTACTTAGAAGGATTGTTGTGTTTGGTTGGAAATATTCTGAGTAAGTCTTTTTGTTTGGTGAAAAATATTTGAATGGTTGAAGGAGCTGAAGTTGATTGTTAGATCCCTCCATTCTACTCTTTTGACTTAACATTGGTATTGATGTATCTCTTTGGGGATTGTGTGCTTAGTTCCAATTGCATGCCAATTGATCTCATCCTTTGTTGAGATCTGTTTAGTGCTGAACTTTAACTTAATTTGGATTCTAATTCTGAATTTGAGTTATAGGATTCTTAAATTAGAAACTCTTTCCAAGTTATGTTGTTTGGACCATCCTAAACTTATTCCTATGTTTTGATTTGATCTTGGCATCTCAGATTTTAGGATGAATTTAGGTGAATAAAAATGTTGAGATGGAAGTACTATTGTTCTATCTAATGCTTTGAACTATTCCTAAGAAATAGTTAGGATAGTTATCTTCTCATGTTAAATAGGTTTAATTGAGAAGTGAATCATGTAAAGTAATATATGAAAATCAAATTGGGATTTTGATGAAATAGTACTTATCTGGAATATTGTTTTAATTATTTTTATGTAAGACAATAGTATGAAAGTTGAAATTGTTTACATCATGACCTATTCTTACTTATGTTATGGTTTATCACTTTTTTCTCTCTCTCATTTGTGAATAGTAATTCCTTTTGGTATGTCTTTCTGTATTGCTTAAAATCTGTTTCATAACAACAGAGTTCTCTTTATGAAATAGTTAGCTAAAAGCACATCATTTTAATGTTTAGTGTTTATCATGCTCAGTTCAATGAACTGACCCATGCTAGAAATTTTGTAGATGGACTTCGTAAGTGATGAAAGGAGAAAAGATTTATAGGAAGTTACATTTGTTTACCAAAGAGACTAGATCTTTTATGATGAAATATGGATCATTATTGAAAAAGAAATTTGTACTTGTAATTGATCTTGTTGTTGTTGTTTGACATTAGAAATGTCTGAAGTGTTTGGACTTATAATGTATGAATCCTTTTGATGAATGAAAGATTTGTGGACTTGTTTGAACTTGATGTGTAATCTTTTTGGGTATTCTGTGAATGGAAATGATAAGTATTTCTCTAAGTTTTCTATCGTAATATACCCTCTTGGGTTGGATTTAAATGAATAGAGGTCAAGGGTACTAGATGTACTACCCTCTTTAATGAAATGCAACTTATTAAAGTTGACATTCGTGCATGGATATTCAACTAGATCACTATGGCTATATTAAAAAAATGTTTGTGGGTGAATAAAACTATGATGATAACTTGTAATATACTATGGGGTTATAAATGAACATTAATCCTTTATAAGAAAAAGGGAAGGCAACTTCCTTGCAATGATTAATAGATTGTTTTAAGACCTCTTGGAAATAAATCAATGTAACTTTGGATAGTTAAAGGTGAGATTTCTCATGATGAGTTCCTTAACTAGAATAGGAATGTAGAGAAAGGAAATTAAATGGGATTAGAATTCATTCCATTGAAGTCTAATATAAAAAGAACTTGCTTTAAACTTATGTAAGCTAAGGCTTGAGTAGGTGAGTAAGTAACAACAATGTTATTTATGCTATATCTGTTATGTGAAACATAAATTGGAATGTTAATGGATTAAAAAAACTTATGAAATGGTTAGGAGGCAAATGTATTTGCATACCAAATCCAATTGCAGTTTTTACTTGTAACCCTAATGGTTAATGAACCTAGTTGTTTAGTAGGGCTACTACAATTAACCCTTAATAAGGAAAATTAATAAGTCATTAACTTATTTCTAAGGTATGTTCATCTAGATGAGGAGAACTCAGTCAGATGTTGGCACATGCCAACTGTAGTACAATACCTTCATGAAGACTTGGGTCTTCATGAGGATACTATGTTGCAGTTGACATGTTACAACACCCTTCAGAGTTTAATCATCTAGATCTACATAAATTTTGACTTGATCACAGTTACGCCTAGGTAGAGTTAGGGGCATGATCTAGTGTCAGGTCAACTCACAATGACTTAGGATAACTAGACACACGCAATCGACTTAGGTCAATTGAGTATGTCTATGTACCCTTAGTCACCGTGAGTAGTCCTCCACACTAGACTATGTTGCTAACCTTAGCTAGGGTTAAACTTGAACAAGTGGATTGAAAGGAGTCAATGAAGACCATTCTAGATAACAAATGAAGTGGGGTGAAGGACGTATTCTGTTTGACGAGTATGTCATCTAGGAATATAAACATGAACAATATATTTAAAATATTTGGCCAAATTATCGTAAGTTGCTAGTTGTGTTGTCTTATGTCACCTAGTTTAAGAAGCAAGATTTTAGATGAATATCGGTAACAAATATTTAGATAGGCCTCTTAAATAGAACACTTAATACCCCGTAAAGGGTAAGGGAACCAAGTATACATGGTATACAAACTTTTATGTTGACATGAGAGATCGATAGGATACTGAGTCATGAAATGAGAGATCGGTGTTCCACCGAGTCATTACAACTACATATGGTTTTCTATTATGAGATTGATTAGATTTGGAATGTGTGTTCTAAATTATGATTATTTAGAATAGAGAACATTATGTAAAAATAAAAATAAAAATTTCCCTTGTTTCTAAAGTCTTAAAATGGGAATGTTACACATAAAGTGGGGAATGATCCAACCTTTTTTAAATGTTATCCTATTTAGCTTGAAAATTAGACCAAGTAAACCATGATGGAAAAATAAAAGTCCGTCAGCAAAGAAGTGGGTCCACTAAACTCTATTTATTCTTGAAATAAAACACATTTTCACACTCTCCAATGTACTAACGTGCCGGAAAGACCACCTTATTTGTCTTCATAATTATTAATCATATTGAATTCTCCATAACTTAGCCAAAAAGAAAGCAAAAAGTTGTCAAGAAATAATTTCCATAAAGTATCCCTTTCAAGGCAATCATTATAAATATGTATATTGACAATACCAAAAGCATAATCATTGACATTTAATAGGACCCAAATGAATCGATGTGATAGATATTCCATTAAAGCCACAATTGAAGAGACAAACATATGGAATATGGAAATAATAACACCACCCCGATTTTAGTGTCGGAAGTGTGGAAGTATGTAAAATTAAACAACATGCAAAGATAATTTTGTTTATAGAAGGAAGCATGAAATTTTCACTTCTTGTAAACACACAAAATCTAACTTTCCAATTTTATGAAATGCAAAGTACATAGAGAATTTTCATGAGGACTCTGTGAGACCTCTATCATTCCAGGATATGAAATTTATGAAGGAATTTCATCCATGCTAAGCTCTCCTTGTCCATCCTGCAAGTCAGAACCATCATCTAAAGTAGAAAATTTGTTAGACAAAAGCAAACATTGGTTTGGCTTAGTAAAATCATCTAATAGAATGGATCAACACTTAGCTCCATTAACTCTTTGTGGTGATTCATCACCACCCCTAGGTGGACTATGAGATCATCGAGAGAGTTGAAAAGAGGTCCCAAATTCCACCCTAGTGAAATGGTTTCATGAATATTGGCTCTACAACTGTTCAGGTGAGTGTATTCTACTTGATATGGGAGTAGAAGATGTATATATGTTGTTAGTTTAGAAAGTAGGGGTGGGGACTTGGGGAGTGACACCGATATGGGTTTATTTCGTGTGACAATTTTTATTGGTCACAAAGTGGTCTAGTTCTCATTGCTAGTTGGGAGTTTGGGTTTGTTTTCTATGGCTTTATCCTCGGTTGGTTCATACTAAATTATGAGCATACAATCTTTGATTATGTTGTTAGGGGCTTGATATTGGAAACAAGCGTTGGGAAGGTTGAAATATACCATCTTTTGAGAAAACCTCTTAGAAGCAATTTGTATATATAAGAATTCTTTTATATCCTTGGTTAAGTCGACCTCAAAACACACACACTTGTTGGGTCGGTCCAAATAAAAATGATCTAGTTCAAAAAAAAAAATAACATGCCCAATGGGCTGGATAATGTCGGGGTAAATGCCTAGAGAGGGATGGGAAAAATAGGTGATTTGACTCAGATCGGGACTTTACGTAAAATTTGATTTAAAACTTTGAAATCTTGGGTACAAGGTGAGAGGACAAGTAGAGTATTACGTAAGAGCCAAAAATAATATTTAAGTACATGGACATGGGAAGGTTATTTGAAAGAAAAAGGAAAAAACCCTTCATAAGATTCCTTATACTAACGACGTGGATACCAAGAGGTTCCTAATGGATCCTAATACAATACATGAGGGAATCTCTGGAGGGAATGCAACCAACATAGTAAGCTATAAGAATGTAATCCTAATACCATTCTATGACTGGATCCACAATAACATTATTTATCAAAACATCAGGGATTGAGTTAGATTCATTACCTCATAGTAGACCTTGGGGACAAATTAATTTGCATACTTGGGATCTATTATCATCATTTCCTACAACCAAAATTGTGGAGGGTAAACAATGCACCAATTAAATAGACAAACCACCACAAAGGGTGGTAAATAATTTAATGTTTAATGTGCATTGGATTTGAAAACCCAATGAATGTGACAAGAAATGTTAAGAGGGAGCAATAAGACAACAAAATAATGTAGCATGAATGAATAATGAAGCAAATGGGAACCCTAATAGAGTCAATCATGTGTGTTAAGTTAAAATTTTAACTATATTTCACAAAAATAATTATCATATTTGTTTCAATCTCTAAAATTTAGAAACTATCTTGGAATTTTTACAAAGCATGAGATCACTTTTCTACAAAAACTCCTAAAATATTAAAGTAGTACCCACTTGAATAATTGCGGCTTTACCCCTCCATGGGATTGCTACTTTATGATTCCCTTTATCATCAACAACATTTCATCCCCATATTTTGATACATACGCCTCCTAACAAAGGACTTACTAATCGACACCCCTTCACTGCACCTATGTAGCACTTAAATAGTGTCACATCGTATTTGAAATTTATTCAAGAGTTATTATACAAGTAAATTATATTATGAATTTATTTAAAACAATTAATTTAAAATGTATTAAAATCATTTTTGAATCCAATATTTATACATGAATGTAGGTTGTTGACGTTACATATTTAATAGTTGTGAGTTTTATAGATCATTATTTGATTGGTTACTTTAAACCATTATTATATATATAAAGTAACTAGTAGGTACTACAACAATCATTAGGTATTAGTATGGTAATTATAGGGTATTATCTGATCAAGACCCATATTTTTATTATACCATGCACTAATACAAACCTCTCTCTTTGAATAAATTTTCTTACGAGTTTGATTCCCAAGTAATGTAATTTTATCAAAATGTTTTTCTAGCAATGTCCTCGTTTTTTATTAATAAATTCATGGTATGTCACTTTAATTTACAATTTTATGAGCCTCATTTAGTTTAGAAGTTGTGGGATGGAAATCCTCATTAAAAATGTCTTTGTGTTATCTATTAGTCATGGAATTGCACTGTTTTTAATGTGTTTTTATATTTATTATTATTTTTCTAAATTAATTGCAATTTGTGTGTTTTACCCTTTTTATACCACAAAGGTTTTTCTCCTATATATTTTCACTTTATATCCGAGTTCCCCCTGTGTTCTCTAGCCCTTATTTTGGTCTCCTCTAAATCAAGGTGTGTCTTTTCCATCTTTTTTATTTTAATTTTTAGGTGTCATTTTTTTAGAAATTGGTGGTAAAAGTTAAGGGTGTTGAAAGGACCCACATCCTTGTATGCAATAAGCCCTCAAGGCAAGATAAAAAATTAAAGCATTACAGATAGGAAATCCCCAGTAATTATAGGGAAAACAAAAAAGAAAGATAAAACCCACATAAAGATAGCAACACCCAATACAACTGCTACAACTAGATTACTTAGGAGAATTCCTTACACGGGATTGAAGATGTATATAGAAAGAATTCCTTTTTTGTTTAACAACTGTCCATTCATCACTCCTATTAGGATCTGTATTTTCGTCTGAGTGAGTTGGAAGTTGAATCTCTGAGGAAGCCAAGATTTTGTTAGAGGGTTTTTGAGTTGTGAAATTGGTATCCGTGCGATCAACAACAACACCGAAATAATTGTCGGCTCCCGATCCATCTTGAAAGCTTCATCAATAGCCATTGAATCTCATGGTATTATAATGCAAACCTTATCTTCACTGACCTATGAATCAGTAGCAGATTCAGTTCCTCATCAATAACTAAATGGTTTTGGTGAGCATTCTTCCACCAAGAGACCTTTTCATTTTTAGGTTTCTGCTTGACCACCTGACAAACAACAACGAGATGCCCAATGTTAAAACATTTTCTACATCTGAAGGGTAAACCTTCATAGTCAAGGGGTGTGACCAAACCCTATCACACACTTTGAGATCAATAGAAGTTGGTAGATCAATCGAAGTATCTAGATCCACCAAAATCTGAGCATAAGTGGTATGAGTGAAGGTATCAGTATTGGATTCGATGGATAAAAAAGTACCCAATGTATTGCCAATAACAGATAAAATATTATCCATAAAATTACAATATTAAATAGTGTAAATGAATCCAAACCGGCTTAACACTGAAAGAGGCGGTGAGAGAATTAAAAGACGGAACCATGGTTTCATCAACAAATGATGATTCTATAGTTCCCAGAGATTTGAGAGCACAATATCCCTAGCATCATTAAAGATGAAAGACACAATAAAGAAACCACGTGCACAGGGGTAAATATTGATCCTACTTGAAATAAGAGGATGTCAATTCATAGTGATCCATGAGTGTAGGAGTGGAAGACCAGGCCAAAGTCCATTAAAATGACAGATTAATCCATTAGAGGAAAAAAATCCTCAACCTCCAAGACTCGAATCCCCAAATGTGATTGGGGAGAACTTTTAGTAGTAGAGAGGGGCTTGGAAATGGAAGTCAGCAACGTAGGTATTTTTCCCAAAGCAGAGGAGGAAATAGTCCCATCACTGCCATTACCTTCAAAAAGGGAAGGAGGAGCCAAAAGGGTAGGATCACCGCCACTAGAAACACCACTACCATCCACAACATCCCTAACCAGGACTCGAGCACCAACATCAAAGCTCGAGACAAAATGAGAAGAAGAATCACCACCGTTAGGGTTTATACTAGACAAAGGAAAGACGTGGGGAGGAGCCATCTAACCTATTCAAGAATTAGGTGTTAGTTTTTATCCTCAAATAAGTTAGTAAATTGAATTCAATCATCTATAAATACACAATTATTACAATTTGTTTTCCACTAAGAAACATGATGATCATTTATAGATAATTAATTTAATAATTGTATACATTGAAAGAGATAAGTAATTATTAGATCATTTATCGTTTTCTAAATCTAATATTCCATGTAGACCCCTTATGGTGCATGTATTAAGATTTTTACATTTCTAATGTTATTATGATCCACACGATAAAACCTCGGGATGATAGGTCCAATATAGGACTCAAAATGACATAATTATAAATTCCCATGCACTAAATCTAAAAACACACTAATAATATTCTGTGTGATATGAATCTCCAAACCATAAGACATGGGATGTTAATGTGGGGACAAAACTATAATCAAGCTAGTATACTATGGGTTATAAAACATGTAATGAAAACATATTATAACAATAAACTAAAACATCTTTGAATGTAAAATATTTACATAATAGTTCAAATTTTATTTAATGAAAGAGAATATGGCATGGTACATGTGTATAGTGTGTAACAAGGTTGAGAATTAATAATCTCATGATCAAAAAGAGGTTGTACTTCCTATTTGTTTTTCCTACACTATGAATGACCAAAAAGGCTAAAAAATAATTCATTAGATCAAAAGGGGGTAACATTTTTATCTGATTTACTTATTCTAGGAGATGTATGTTATATATAACCATCTAATGTTAGATATTTGGGGCATACTAACATTTAGTATGGTTATCCCCTTATGGTCAAATTCCTTACAATACGTCATTACAAAAAGTTACAAAAGAGTAAAAACAATGAAAATGGTTTGTCTTCCATAATGGTTGATTAATTTCCTTCTTATAGGTGCGATGCTTTAGACACAAAATTTGTTCTTTGGAAACATCAATTTCGACATATTCTCGACACACTTGGAAAATTCAAATATATTTAAATCTTGAGCGCACTTCCCCTACCCATATTTTTATATGCAAGAACATCCCGATTCACAAACAATATTACATCAACCAAAAACAAATAAAGTAGTTTTATTCATACTTGTTTTGTTTTGTAGCATCTCTATAAAAGTTCAAAAGGTTTACGGTATCTCCTAAACAACAAAAATATTAGCAAATTTGTGGAAGCATTGGTTTAATAACATATGAAAAATATTATTTGAGATCGTGTGAAGGAAAAGGAGCTTTAAATGAGGTGTGATATATTTTAAATATGCATAAAACTATGGGATGACTTAGGAAGTAAAATAGAATTGATATATTTTCAATATGCATACAACTATGGATGCCTAGTAATGACGCAAGGTCATGAAATTTCATACAGTTGAAAACTTTATGTCTCCTAAGGACTTCAACTTGTGTATGGTTATGCATGTATCATTTTAAAAGGCTCGTGATATAATCACAGCTTTAAATTGATGGAAAAAATCTACCATTGAAATTTTAAAGGAAAATGTATTCATTTGAGGCTCTAGACAAGATTTTACCTTGAAGACATGTATCTAAGATTTTGTGTGTAAAAAAACCATGTGTGCACGTGATCTCTAGTAGCTTATTCAAATTCAACTATTCATTATATAGAAGAATAAACAGACGAAGATTCACCAAACCAAATATCCTTTTATTGAGTCTAATTATGCTTATGATACATTAAGGAATATTTAGGCCTTATCTTTTATAGTGGATTATGACACATTTAATATCATGAATGGATTCAATAAATGTTATATAGGTAGGATATTGCTAGAACAATATTACAAGGAGGTGGTGCTTAGTTTTATAAAAACTCATCCTTACATTATTTGAGAGGAAGTTTTGGGTTAGTTCTTATGGGTCATAGGATTTGTAGGTAGTTAATATTCATCAGAATATGGTTTTATTCAAATCAATAGTGTTATGTATCTCATTTTTAGTTATTGAATATTGTATCTATTTGTGATTACTCTCATGTTTGTGTAAGTTGTTTCCTAAATCAAAGATAATGTTGTTTTATCTAAATTGTTTATGTAAGGTCATAAGTTGATCAAAATTTATGTTGGTTTAAAACTTTGTGTAGCCTAAGACTATCTTTAATTAAATTCTCTAATTGTGTATGCATCATTTGGTATCAAATCAAGGTTATTCCTCAGTGAGTGGATACATATTGTTTTATGAATTTGCAAGTGTGGGTATAAATTAGTGAAGAAATTTTATAACAAAGAGTGTTGGATAGAAGGTATGAAGGTTGTAGAATGAGTGCCAAAATATATTGATATTAAGGACAAATAAATGTAACAAATCATATGTTTTACTATAAAAACTCCAAGAGTTTTCAAATTTGTAGAGTTAATGAGAAGAATGCATGAATTATTAGAGGCCATGGAAGCCACACAATGTAGAGGAGTTACAATGGATGATGACATGAGTGATGTTTGAGGTTATCATGGAAGCAATTAATGGATAGGTTGTAGAAGAATTGATGGATAAGAAAACATATTATTTTGGGATTTTAAATATAAAAGAGATAATTAATTAGATCAATGAATTAGAAAAAATATTTGAATACGAAGCTATGAAATATTCCAAGAAAGTTAAATTTCCATGTGCTAAATTGAAATTTCACTCATCCTTGTGATAGGAACATATTCAAAGTGAAATAATATGAAGAGGTAAATGAAAAATAAAGAATCGGGGTAGGATAGTGACAAAAATGAAGTTTAAGTTTGTGCCTATAGATTACCAAATGAATTTTTCACGGTTTGGTGAATTTTATAAGAAGTTCATTTGCAATTTTAGTGTTATGTGTGCACCTATCACATAATTCATGATAGAAGATAAGAAATATTTTACTTGAATAATAAATAGATAAGAATTTTCTCAAAATATGAAGAGGAAAGTGACTAAGCAATTAGAATTGGGATTTCTAGATTTCTCAAGGTTTTTTCATGATGATTAAGATGCGAGTGGCACGTCGCTTAGTGCAATGTAAAGTTAAGAAGAAAGAATAATAACATATTTCAATGATAATATTAATGATGCAAAGTGTAAATATTTGGTATAAGATCAACAGCTTATATGCAATAGTGTAAACATTTAAAAAGTGAAAACATTATATGTTAGCTAAAGAATTGTTTTTATATCTAGATCATCAAACACTACAATTTATAAATAGTCGAAAACCAAATCAAAGACATGTGAAGTGGGTATAATTTGTAAAAAGTTACTAATTTATGTTGAAGCATATAAGTGGTAGGTCTAACATATTTGAAGTTGCATTGAATAGGATGAATCTCTTATTGACAAAAATGAGTAACTTTGTAGAAATTCTACCTAACAACCTAAACCTTAAAAAGAAAATTGCATAACTAAACAAGGAAATCTAACACCATTTCCATCCATCTAGCCAAGGTTCTAAGTCTAGGAATGTAACATTAAGATAGAAGCTTAAAATAATGCTTAACTAGTATGAAAACAATACAAAATCTAACTAAACATGCCTACTAATATGCTTGAATTACCTAACATGGGCCTAAATAGACCTAAGAGGGAAATCAAATGGTTATGGTTACTACTCCAAATAAGGTGAAATGGCCTCTCCAAATGACTACTTGGTCATTTTGGATATCCATCTACTAACCCCATCAAGACTTTAAGTAAGGATTAAACTTGGCTATATATCATATTTATTATATGAGATGCAAATCAAAGCATGGTGTAAAGTATAAAGGAATGAGGTGCAACTTTTTATAGTTTTCCTTTTGGGAAAAACTTGTATTTTAGTGCATGTGGGACTAAAATCCCCAAATTAGATTAGAATTGCTAATCATGATTAGGCCTTGCTAATCACAATTAGTGAATTATCAAGTGATTAAGAGGTATGGAGCCATAATCAACCACTTAGGGTCAACTAGGAGGCTAAGATAAGCTTTTGAAGCTTGTTGAGACATCATGTGTAGGTGAATGAGGTGATTTTGAGTGATGGGAAGAGGGTTTTAAGTCAATACTAGGGTATATTGATCAAATCAAGGGTAAAATAGACTTAATTAGCTCATAATCGCTAATTGTTTGTTTTGAAGAGGATTTTGGCTTATGATTCATCGTAAAGTGGCATCCTAAATGCGAAAGGGGTTACACAATCAACAATGTGGTGTTAATTGGATAATTTGGTAAGGAATGTTAGTTAATTAGCAAAAACCACTAATTATAACAGATTTGGCAAGAATAAGAGTGATTTACGTGCGTTTTGGCAATAAGATTGCAAAAGTAAAATTTAGGTGTCTACATTTGCCCCTATTTGAGGTGAAGTTAGTGACTTCACTTCAAATATAGTAGACAAACATAAATAGGTAATTTTTGAAGAAAAATTAGCAAAATGAAGGATTCCCCCTCGAGTGTCAATGGGGTAATAGAAAAAGTCAATCGTTGATCAAAATATGATTTGAAATGGATAGAAGAAAATGGGTCAGAACGGGTGCGAAACCCTTAGGTATTGAGAATGAATAAGGATAGGGATAAACGTGGTTGTTTATTGCCCCAGGTGATTTGGAAGAAAAATTAGTAGTGGTAATAAATGATAATGGAGAAGAAATGATTAATGGAGAATATAGGACAAGCCCAATCTTTGCATCCAACCTTTCAATAAGAAACCTATTTATATCATTTTGCCCCTAGGTCTACATCATCGGCCTTTATTAAAAATAAACAAAAGTATAATATAACATGAAAAGCTACATTACTAACATTTGTTTACTGCTAAAAATACGTAACTCCATGTAACATACATTATGCAATGCAATACGAGAAAGTAAAATGATGCTTAACTCCATGCAACATACAGAATGCAATGCAATACGAGAAAACAAACCAGCTAACCTAACAGAGAAATAATCACAATCACATATACTCAAACAAACAATGTTCAAGACATTTGTACTAATATTTTTGTTATCAAGTTGAATGTTCGTGTTGTTACGATAAGGGTTAAAAATGATGCCCCAAGCAATAACACATGCGAGGGAAAAACGGAGGACACAAGTAGTCTCATGGAAAGCATTTATGCATTATGACACAATACTTGGCAACTCACTGTTGCACGAGAGTACCGACATAATAAGCAGACCCAACTTTGTTAATGGAGGTATATCACGATGATCCACATGTTGTTTGAGACAAGAACAAGCAAGAACATCAGAAAGATGGTTTTGTAGGACCAATTTCGATGTTGAGGATAATGCAGTGATACAAGCTTTAGCTATGTGCAAGCCATTTAAAAAATGAAAAACCATAAATTTTTGGTAAATCTAAATCCAAAATTAATGTTACCATTTTGTAGCTTGCTTCAATACATTTCCAATGCAAAAAAAAATGGAGTTGTTTCAAGATTGGGAGCAAAATTTATGGCCTGCACAATGCTGGGTGCGCCTATGCACTCAGGGGAGTGCCTGTGCTAGTCTCCTTTTTGGATTATTGTATTTTTTTGGGAAACATGGGTGCATGTGCTGACCTAGTTTGAGTTTTTTTTTTACATTTTTTGAGCCAGCATGGGCGCTGTCTTGACGTAGTTTTGGGGTTTTTAGGCTTGTGTGAGGTAGCATGGGCACTCGAGCACTGTGCTTTGGCCTACTTTTTGAGTTTTTGGATTTTGTGAGGCAGCATGGGAACTCGAGCACTGTGCTAGCCTACTTTTTGAGTTTTTATGGATTTTTGCATGCAAATGGGCACTGTGTTGGCGAGCTTTTCAACATGGGCACTTGGTGCTGTGCAACATCAATTGACTACCTATCTTTTAGAGGCCATAACTTTTGCTTCCGACCTTGAAACGACTCCATTTTTTTGTTGGAAAGGTATCGAAGCGAACTACATAATGGTAAGATAAATTTGGGTTTTTGAATTTGTATTACCAATTTTTTGGGATTTTTAGTTTGCTTTACTAATTTGTTTGGGTTTTTGATGTTTATTTGGATGTTTTTTTTTTTCCGACTAACATATTTGAATTTTTTTGATTTTTGAAACATATTTGAATGTTTTTGATTTTATAGAATTTTTTTGAAGCTATGTACAAAAAATAAGCAACATGGATGCCCCAAAGGTGATAGATGGGATGTATAAGGGCGAATGCCACACATATGTGCAAAGAAAGTGAAGATGCAAAATTGCCCCCAGCATTAGATGGGAATATTCAAAGGAAAACTCTTCACACACAAAATTTGGATCAAGGCCAATATGGATAGGTTCAACATGATGATGAACGTAACCTAATGACATGCTAGGAAGGAGCAAGGATGCCCCCAGTGTAAGGCGCCAAGAAGCACATGATAGAAAGAAGTGGAAGATTGTTTTGAGAAAGGGGACAAAGGTGCCTGCAAACATGAAAAAAGGAAATCTTATACACATGGATGTTTTGAATGAAGTAGAATAATGATGTGAATGTAGCTTAGAAGCCTCGCGATGAAGAAGTGATTAGCCAAAGGCACAAATCGTGAGACAAGATACAGACTAGAGTAAGAGTCTGAACAAGGTCCAAAAAAAGACACTTGGTAACATACTAATCATGTTTTCTCATAGAGATCTAGTGTGCATGTGGAAATTTATCACCTCTTAGAGGGGAGATTTGATAGACAACAAGTGAAGACACCCTAGCCAATGTGTAGGAATGATTTATTTTTCAAAGTTGATTTATTTTTGAATGGATTGTGGAAGGAGAGCCGTACATTGCTTCGCTACCCAGACATCCATAGCCCCGAAAGAGATGCATTTGATTCTAATTACAACATTGATCTACTGCCAGTCATGCGTCTATAGCCCTGATAGAGATTATTGGAAATACCCCAAGAGAGAGTTATATATCAATTTGCTTTTGCTTTTAGCATTTGCTTTCAACTTTGTGCTTTTTGATTTGATTGATTCTTTTACTTTCTGAAAACTTATTTCATCTCTCTTGTTTGAAAAGGGGTTAAGAACCACTGATGGATTGATGGAAGGAGGTGGAAGTGATTGTGATGATGACATTGGCTAGTGTCAACAAATATATCCAAAAGTTCTTCACAATAAGTTTTTTTAGATGTTAATTATGATAGGATCTCTATGAGGTCAGTAGTTCTTTAATTTACCAAGGTGATGAAAGAACAAGGCCAAATGGATACCATAGACGTAAATGTTGCAAAATGCATGTGAATTGGCTAACCAAAATATCACCAAAGGGATGAAAATGGTAGGAAGACTTGTAGAACAAGAACAACAAAGGAAGAAAGAACATCCATGTGTATTCAATACCATATTGTAATGTTTAATATTTTCTCATTTTTGTTGTTGTAAATTTGTCTTTTTTTGAAAGGTGGGACCAACAAGGTCATTTGACGTGATAAGATCCAACAAAAATGTTAAAAATTTACTTGATAATGAATACTAGGCGTGTTTTCTTATCAAGAGTCATATTATCCCGATCTCAATGATCATAGTGAGCTCATACTCGATGGATGACTGTGATTTATCATAAAACATGGATTTTGTGTGTGGGAGCTTGAGGTATCTCTCCATAGGTTTATGTACTTTATGCCATACTTGATGGGGGCATTGATGTGTATTTTTGAAGCACATTTGATTCTGAACTTTAAGATCATTTGAATTGTTGTGAGATTTGGAGCTCTTGGAATTTTTATCGTAGTTTGATGAAGGAACTGTTTGGGTTTCTTATAAGCTATAACGTGACTTTTTGACCCCGAGAAGTGGGAGAAGAAAGTGGATGAATATAATTGATGTGAGAAATGACAGTGGGTTTGCCAAAATCATTGATAGAAGAAAAATATGATGGACGCAAAGGATACGATCCAAGAATTGAATAGGATGGGCTACCAGGAGGTGTCCCATAGAATGAAGATAAAGGACTACAAGGATGTGGCCCTAATATTGAAGATGAAGGAATGCCTAGTGGCGTCCCATAGATAAAAGATGAAGGACTACCTGGAGGTGTCCCATATATAGAAGAAGATGGGATACTAGGACGTGGCCCAAGAATTGAAGATGAGGGACTTCTAAGACGTGCCCCTAGTATAGAAAAAGAGGATGGGCTACCAAGAGGTGAGCCACATACTAGAAGAAGATGGGCTACTAGGATGTGAGCCACACATAGATGATGAAGGGATACTTGGAGGTGGCCCACATATAGAAGAAGATGATGGGCTACTAGGTGGTGACCCAAGGTAAGATTGTGATGGAGGAATCCTGATAGATAAAGAATGATTAGGTAATGAGAAGATAGGCCGTGGATCAATTCTAGACCCAAAAATTTCATCGCCCAATGAAGAATGTGAAGATGGAAGAATAAGAGGAGGATCATGTTCGATGATCTTAGGGTCTTCCTCTATTTTCTGACAAAGGCATCAATCTCTTCCTCCCAATACGTGAATGTGATCTTAGGGTCTTCCTTTGTTTTCTGAAAAAAGGCATCAATCTCTTCCTCCCAATATGCGAATGTATCGAGGTCTAAAGAGGTTTCTTGCTCAAAAATTCTAGAGGAATGTCTTCATGTACCCTCATAAATTATCTAATGGCTTCTTCATTCTAAAATGAATCAATTGGTGTGGGTAGTTTTTCTACCACAAGAGGTTGATTGATGAATGTGACATGGGAGTCGACTTGGATGATTGATTAGAAGGACTTTGAGTTAGAGAGCTCTTCAATAGAAGAAGGGGTTGTTGAGGCGACTGAGAAATGGGGTCCTGTAAAGGTAGGGAGGACCGTGACTTAGGAGTCATATTAGAGGAATAATTTGGATTGGAATCTTTAGAAGAGTTAGAAGACTTAGAATAATTGGGATTGGAATCTTTGGAAGAATTAGAAGAATCAAAATCATACCACTTACCATGAGTTGAAGATGGGGGAAGAGGTAAGTGAACGAGTTCTTTAGCATGAAGAATCAAACAAGGTCTAGTTGTGATAGGCATCCTTTGATGGGAATGTTGAAACCTAGGTTCCTTACTATCATAAGTATGTGGAACTGTATGATAATCGGTATTTGTCAGCACATGCCTAGACATCGATAGTCCAGGGGATATCACAAGGGTTATTGTGTTAACATGTTCAATAGGTGTATCTACACAACCAATGAGAGCATCAAAATGATTCTCCTCATTAGACACACAATTAACATTCTTGTCCCGATTATGTTTAGGAAGAGTCTTCATATTGGGGGATTTGTTAGGAGTGGATGAATCCATCTCCACCTCACCACTTTTGATTAAGTCCTGGATGTAGTGCTGCAACTTCAAACACTTATATGTTTTGTGACCTTTAACATAGTGGAATTGGCAATATTCATTATCTCTAAACCATGATGGTTTAGGCGCGTCATCCTCATAAGGCATAGTTTTAGGATATCTAACCATATTAACCACCTCTATCTATTTTAGTATTGATGACATTAAGTCAGATAGAGGAGTGAAAGTATGACACTTATACTCCATAGGTAGAGCTCCCTTTACAAGCTTCAAAGGAGTGTTGTTTTGAATGACTTGTACTCACTTAGAGTTTACTATCCCATCACCAATGATGTTTTTGTTCTTATTATGAACAAAATTTGGTTTTTCATTAGATTTGGAATCATTTTGATCACGAGAGAAAGGTTTTAGAGTCCCCCCAGCTAATAATGCCTTTTCAATTTGACTCCCTTTTTCTACCTTTTCAAACGTGTTACCATAATGCATTTACAAGTGGAATGTAATGTCTAGATGAAGGTTTGGAAAAAATATGTCTATCAGCTACTTTTCGGGTAGGGAGCAAGGGAAGCAACTAGTTAACCCTCTAAATCTTTGTAAAAACGCAACGAATTTTTCAGTGTTTCATTGCTTGGAATTGCAGAGATCTAACATGGTAACGTCGTTTTCTATATTGAAAGAGAAGTGTCATACAAAACTCTCTACTAGTTTTGGCCATGTTGATGTGGATCTTGTTATCCAAATAAATCTCCTAGTTATCTGGATAACTTATATTTTCATTCTAACTCTGATGTTTCACATTTTAGGTTACGCGCACTCAAGCTTGCTCCCTTGGCACAATTTTCTTGGCTACAGTTCTTCCACATGCCCCAAAAACCTTGCTTCCTTCTTGCTTCTGTTCCCCTTCTCTTTGCATTCTATTATCTCCTTCCATTTCCCCTTTTTTTCTTTCCTTCGGTGTGCTCACTTATTTCCTATCTTATCGCACACTCCTCAAGCGCGTACCTCCGTAGACTTACCTTCTAATTGCCTAAGTCCCCCACATGTCTTCACACTTGTACACCTTGCACTTCCTCTTTTCCTTGCACTCCTTCGCATGCCCCTTTTATTTCTACCATCATGCACCCTTCCTCGCTTAAATTCTCACACCCCTTCCTCATACTTGACCCTTAGAAGTATTCTCCTATTCCTCTTGTGCACACACCTACACGCACACCTTCCCTCTATTTCTCTTTCATGCACCTACCTTTTTCTTCCATGCCTTGCACCTTCTTCTATGCTAGTCACTATGCCACATCATCTCTGTCGAATTTAATGTGCTACACGTAACCTATCAAATCACACTAAAAGGGCCCGAATATGGACAGCCAACTAGTACATGACACATGGAAAAATGAAAAATCGATGAACAATTAGCCGTTTTCTCCATCCAATCAAAATGTGCCAAGTGTCTTATGTTCCCACATGGTTGTGATATCTTCTCAAAACCATATCTTTTGCTACAGAGCCCGATCGACATGTGCTTGGACTTGTCATAGAGTTACTAACACAAGCTATCCGTTGGAATTTTCAAGTTCAGATTTAGGTGGGATTTGGTAGGTAGAATATAGGAAATGTCTTTCTCGATCATCAATACAAACATGTAATCGACCTCAACCACCGATTTCATCGATCTTGCCTTCTTCCTTCTTCTACATGCCAAACAAACATGGGGAAGTGCATCTAACAACTTTACAGGTGGATTTGAAAGAATTTATCACTGATTGTTGGTGGTTGAAGATTTGAATATGAGTTTCCCTCTCTTTATCCTTCTCTTATCTCCTTCTTCTATAAATAACAAAGTTTTGCTTTGTAAAAATGATCCCTCTCTGTTGTAACGGCACCATGCCAAAATGGTGTCTGAATTCCCATGGGTCTCACACCTTGGCATTGTCTCTATAATGTATTCTCACCTCCTACCGCGAGTCTAAATGTCTACATGCATCCCTTAAGCAATAAAATCATGTTTTGTGGAACTCTTGTCTTCCCTTTCTCATTTTTTCATTACATCTCACCTCTCTATTTGCCTTTTCTCGCATGCTTATGTGTACTTCCTTGCAGTTCTTGTGTTCATGTGTTTCACGTGCTTTGGAAGGTCGAGCCCACGTGTTAATCTATGGCATGCATCATCCACCCTCTTCTCGTGCCCTCGCTGTTTCCTTCACCACTAGTGGAGAAAGATCAACCCTTTCCCTGGCACTATCACCTTCCTTAGCTTAGGATTTCCCCTTTCTACACATTCTTATATCCCTGGTCCTTGGCATGTTTACTCTAGTATTTTATTTCTGAATTAAGAGTAGAAGTAGTGTTAGAGGTAGGTAGAGGAACCGGCCTTCTCCAGAGATCCGTCCCAAGCACGTAAGGTCCTACAACTTGGGGATGGTTCCATTGTGGTCTCAAACAACTCGATATTTTGGATACGAGACGCGGGTGCACGTTTGAATGACTGACAATTTTTGGCACGCCTGGGTCCAATTTGAAGAGCTATACATCTACATCTCAAAGCAAGTTCAAGGTGTATTCTTATTGAGATCCCGCCGCCTTTGTGGCATTTTTCAATACATCCGATGACTCCTCTAATCCAAACACACCCATTTTTTAATTCGTAGACCAGTCTTCCCCATCTTTCATTCATTTCTCCTTTTTCCATTGTTCCACCTTCCTCTTTTAAATTTTTGCAATCATGACTTCTTTCCCTTCTTGGAATTCTCATTTGCAGCAGAATAACTATTTTTCTCCATCCACACAATTTCAAAATCCTCCTCCAAATCAGTTTTATAAGCCCCATATACTAAAAATGCATACAACCCACTTTTTCTAACCATGTTTATGAAAAAAGTTTATGCGAGATGATGGTGGTGACTCCATAAAAAAATCTGATTTTGAGAGGTAGATTCAAAAGATGGAGATGGACATGATGCAACTTAGAGTCAAGTGCTCCATAAAGATAGCTAATGTTAGCTACAAGGTCCCTTATCCATGGGTCACCTGCATCAGGATGGTTTAGTGCCTAGTAGAAGCTGCACTTTATCACTGAGATGCTTCCCTAGATTACATAGTGGGGAGAAGAAATGGAGGCTCAAAAATATAACGTGTGAGAAACCTATCAATGGGGAAACCTTGTAGTACCATCTTATAGCCCTCCTATTCCTCTCGCACCAAATTACATCATCTCAGCCCGCTACGCATGTTCCCAGCTTCTTATGCACTCCCCATTGAGAATTCCCCTCCTCCATCCTCTCACCTTCATTTATCTACCATCACCCCTCTCGCGCGCTTCCACTCCTCTTGCACGCACACCTTCCATGCCTTCTATGCCCATCCTTCCATTTTATTTCGAGTCCCCCTATCTAACTAAGCCATAAATGAATAGCCCCCTACCAATGCATCTTTCCCAACCAACGTCATCATGTTCAACAATTGCAAAATAATTGAAGAATGACATGACTCATGCGAATCTGACTGGGAAAAGGAAATCATACGAGTGCTATTACGAGAAGAAAATCGTTAGTTCAAGAGGGCACAGTTCAAGGAAACCAAGTTACTTGTAGAGCGCGAACCACATGCGCACCAACTTTGTGTGACCTAGCTGCAAAGCACCCTCCTTTAGAAGGAGAGTCTACAAGAAAATCCCATATGTGGGATTGAGATTCAAATTAATGGGAAAATCACAAGGATCAGTCATGCCCAATAAGATATCTGGCTAGTCTAGAGCCAAAGACAGAGTTACCACCAATGAGGTTGAGCTTCAATGTGCCAAAGGTAAACAATAGTGCCTCCTGAATCCAAGCATAGAAAAAATTCCGAGGTATATATTATATTTATTAACACCATCTACAAGTCGAGTTTTTCACTATTGTTTCCAACCATGTTCGGCACCAAATCAATTACATGGTTGCAATTTATGAGGAACGGAAGCTACTTCTCCCTACCTATAGCATGTTTTACCTGAGTGCCCTTTGCCTCTGGTTAGAGTAGGTTAGTTTAGGTTTCCTTTCAATAAAACAAGTGCTCATGCACACTCTATAGGATCCCTTTAGGACATGTATGATTTTAAAATTTTGTACATAGTGTTGTGCTTCTGTTTTGTGTGCTCCCTCTAGTGCCTTTCCTTTCCTGTTGTGCCCACGTGTCCCTTTTTTTTCTTCTTGGGATGACAATTAAATTTTTGTAGAGGCAATTCTAATGGTTAGTGCATAGCTTTCACTCTCATCAATCCAATTCAAAATATCTTCATATGAGAGCAATAACAATGAAAGTTTGAACAATGATGTAATCGATTTCGAGATGTTCTTCAAGTTGTAGATAAGATCTTAAAGTTTAACACCTGACTCCATGCCCAATGGAATTCTAAGGCTACTGGTCTCTTCATCTAGCAGGCAGATGGCCCCCTCGAAAGTCACTAAAATCTGTTATCCAAATGACTCTCCTAGTTATCTGGATAACTTATATTTTCATTCTAACTCTGATGTTTCACATTTCAGGTTGCACACACTCAAGATTTCTCCCTTAACATAATATGCTTGGATGCAATTCTTCCGCATGCGCCGTGCGCATTGCTTTCTTCTTTTGATTTTATTCCCCTTATCTCTACATTTTACTATATCCTTCTATTTCCCCTTTGTGCCTTCCTCCTACACGCCCACTTTCTTTCCTATCCCGTCACATAATCCTTGCACGTACCTCTATAGACTTACCTTCCAATTGGCTAAGTCCCTTGCATGTCTTCGCACTTGCGTGCCTTGCACTTCCTCTTTCCTTACACTCCTTCACATGCCTCTTTTATTTCTACCACCACACACCCTTCCTCGCCAATACTCACACCCCTTCCCCATACTTGTTCCTTGTAAGTATTCTCCTATTCCTCCTACACATGCATCTACACGCACACCTTCCCTTTATTTCTCTTTCACGTGTCTCACTTTTGATTCCATGCTTTGCGCCTTCTTCTCGCGCTAGTCACTATGGCATAACATCTGTTAGACTTGAGTGTGCTACATGCAACCTATCAAAGCATGCTAATAGGGCACATAATATGGACAACCAAATGGTACATAACACGTGGTAGAAATGAAAATTTAGATGAAAATTTGGCTGGTTTCTCTAGTCAATCAACGCGCAAGATGTGTCTTACATGCCCACACGGCTCGACATCTTCTAACAACCGTATCTTTGCTACAGATCCCCTATCGGCATGCACTTGGACTTGTCAGAGAGATGCTAACACAAGCTATACATTGGAACTTTCAAATTTAGATTTAGATGGGATTTGGTAGGTGGAAAATAGGGAAACATCTTTCTAATCATCAATGCACACATCTAATTGACCTCAACCACCATATTGCATCAGATCTTTCATTCTTCCTTCTTCTACATGCCAAATAGAAATGGGGAAGCACATCTAACAACCTTATAGGTGGATTTTTAGGCATTTATCATTGGCTATTGGTGGTTGAAGATTTGAATCCAAATTTCCCTCTCTTTCTCCTTCTCTTCTCTCCTACTTCTATAAATAGCAGAGTTTTACTTTCTAAAAATATCCCTCTCGATGTAACAAAACCATGCCAAAATGGTGGCCGAATTCCCATGGGTCTTAGACCTTGGCATGGTCTCTGTAATGTATTCTCACCTCTTACCGTGAGTGTAAATGACTTGTGTCCCTTAAGCAATAAAATCATGTTTTGTGGAACTCTTGTCTTCCCTTTCTAATTTTTTCATTGCATCTCACCTCTCTGTTTGTGTTTTCTTGCATGTTGTGCATACTCCCACTTACATTACCCATGTTCATGTGTTACGTGTGCTGGAAGGCCAAGCCTGTGTGTTGATTTATGGTGTATGACATCCACCCTCTTCTCCCACACCCTCTTTGTTTCCTTCACCACTCGTGGAGAGAGATCGACCCTTCCCATGGTGCTATCACTTCCTTAGCTTAGGGTTTCCCCTTTCTGCACATCCTTTTATCCATGGTCCCTTGACATGTTTAATCTAGGATTTTCTTTCAGAATTAGGAGTAACAATAACATTAGAGGTAGGTAGAGGAATTGACCTTCTCTAGAGATCCGTCCCAAGCACGCAAGGTCCCATAACTTGGGGACGGTTCCATTGTGGTCTCAAACAACTCAGCTCTTATGTATTTGAGATGTGGGTGCACGTTTGAATGACCAAAAATCCCTTAGGGATATGCACAAACCATTCTAGTGTTGTTGCTCCTAAAATTCTAGTGGAAAGATGTGCATATGATAATTGTCACTTAACGCAACCTCTTAATATGCCATATAAAATATTTTATATGGTCATAGATGAGGGTCACCTTTTCCTTATACTTATCAAATTTTGGAAACTCAAAATGTCTTGGGAAAGGTACTTATAACATGGATTTGTTAAAAGGGTAGGGACATAACTCATGGAACTGGTACTTTTGTGGGCCAGTTATTGGTCCTGCCTTCTCATGAATGCTTGAAGGGCGTTCTTCATAGTAAAACATTCTTGGTGGAAGAACTCAAGATCTTGCGTGGTGGTGGCGTAAGTCTATATAAAGGGTTACTCCTAGTTATATGCCCACTCTTATTTATTGAGAGAATATCTTCATAAGGATATATTTGTGCCTCCCATTGAGGAGTGTGTATTGGGAACTCGTAAAATGAAGCCTCGTGTTTTACGTTTGGTATGGATTATTTCAAAACTTTGGGTTGTTCCCTTTATATGTGGATGCCAAACTTTCCAATTGGGTTTGGTGAGGGCTTAGACCTATTGCTCTAATATTACCTCTTGAATGGTTATTTCATTATGATCTTCGCTGTGAGAGGTTGTGTATATGATGAACATGTTCTTCATGGTCTTTGCAATGAATTTTTATAGAGGTAAAATGACAACACTTTCTCAAAATTTTCGAAAGGTATTTCCTCATTATTTTGTCGTAGTAAATAAAGGTGTGACCTTGGTTTAATATGTCATCTATATGGTGATGAGCAAATTCCACATCCTCTTCCCCTCGAACCATTGTGGAAATGAGAGAAGGGTTCAGCATGGGAGGTAACGTAGCTCCTAGTTCCATAACATGCATAATAACCTCATGTTTGTTTTGTAAAATGTAATCATCAAAATTGCTGGAGGACACTCTATATTCATATAAGGATAATATTTCTCTCCATCACTATGGTCAACCATGAGATTATCCTCTAATAGAGGGTTTTCACCTCCAAATATATCGGTTCCTAATTTTCAGGATCCCATCCTCGTAGTAGGCATACTCGAGATAGGAAATAAAACGTGAAGAATTTCCACTAAGGTTTACTAAAAAGGGACCTCACTCAAATTTTTTCAGCGTAAAGACACTAAATTGCCAAAACAAGGTGACTATAGAATAGCCACAAAATTGATAGATAAAAGAAAATGTGAGAACTAAAGAATAATGAACAAGCTACCCTAGCAAGGTAATATATGACACAAGTTTTCCTTAGAATAATATAATGACGTACAACACTCAAAATTTAGTTACACCAAATAGTTTATTCTATAAGATTTTCATCTAGATAGGTTTAGAAATTTTGGAAATATTTTTACAACACAATCTCACCAATTAGGTCAATTTTTCAACAAACAAGGCCTCTGATAAGATCATGTTTGTGATCCTCTAACAAGATATACTAAAAGATTTTTCTAAACACTAACAAAGTTTAAGCTTTGTAAATGGAAAATACAAATGCGAGCAACATAGCAATGCTATTTGGACATGGAATCAAAATTTACGAGAAAACAAGATTTTAGTATCAAATGGCACAATAACGATGCTAACAAAGTAACCTCAACACTCCAAAAAGTCAAGAAAAAGCTAGGGTGTAAAAACTACGTCTAAGTATATCAAGAAAATGCTATGTGTGCAGCAATAGCCTAACCATACAATATAGAGATTTAGGCCTAATTTCACAATGGAAACAAGACGCAAATATCTCAAATTTCATGGCTATAATGTGGGAAGTGTAACAACTCAAAAGAATACAAGGATGAAATCACCTAACTATGATGATAATAAGTCTCAAATATGGGTTTCTGAGATAAGGGGGCCTACTAGATTGTGAGTACGTACCATGCACACTTTTAACACTTACGCTTTGGCATTACAACTTAGTCACATAAGTAGAATAAAAAAGTGGTGGAAATGTGATATCTAACGGTATCCATATATGTTGTTTCCTTTTGTCCAAAATGGGAAACAAGAAAACAAGGGTGTAAACCAAGTGGTGTTGAAATAAACTTGGTGTTATTTTGGCAGAGTTTCACCTTATCTTAGGAAAAGTGAAAAACTAGGACAAAATGACACTAAGTATATTTCATGATGAAAATCACATGGTTTAAAATTTAAGATATTATTTCCCTTGTTTGAAAAACAAGATTTTGAATCTAACAAAGTTGTCACTTTGTGAGAGCTCTCAAGTATAACAACTAAGACAAAAACAATGGCTCTAAGCCGGTAAGCTTCCTAGGTGGTTCTCTCTCTAGGTGTCACAAGATATCTAGAGCAAGCTCAATTTACCAAGGTTTCCCAAGGATTATCTCAGATTTACTTTACCCCATTTAGTATAATGAGCACCGAAGTGTGTTTATTTATACTTTCATTGGGGTCGTGATATGGATATCTTTGACTCTAATCTCACCAAGGTGTACTAGTCAAGTCAGTAGTGTGGAACAATTTCCTATTTCATTCACAAGGTTCCCTCTTGCATGAACTACTTTAAGGTTCCTAGGACCACCCCCATTGTTGTAGATTAAGGCTTATGCCAAAGGTTTTATGTCCTAGTTATGGCGGACGAGCCGTAGCTCAATGTGAGGACTCTTTTAGATAATGCTTCAATAATCTATGTACAAGAAGAGTAATGGTATCAAACTTGTAATATAATGTTTGAATGGTGTGTTGGTGTATTTTTATCTTGTGGATTAAGTAATTTGGATAAGACCACCAATGAAAACCTACAACACACATGAATTTTAGATTTTGGTTTTAAAGAGAGCCCTTATTTCTTTGACAAGCATTTTAGGTCCTTCACACAAATGATTAGTAGTTCAAAAAGGTTCACAATATCATAGAAAGAGGATTAAGTGTTGTTTTTGTTTCTCAAGATCACACTAGGTGCAAGAGAAGAGAATACACAACAAATAATCCAACTAAATATAAATTCAAAGCTTGTAAATCAACTAACTACCATAAAAATTGCAAAGAAACAAGGTTTATTCCCAATTAATCCAAGTGCTTCTTAATGAAAGACTAAAATTTGTTTTTGATTCCCAAGATCACACTAGGTGCAAGGGAAGAGCATACACAAATTTTAGCCTTGGTTATTTATCAAATGAAAAATATCTTAAACTAAAAGATCAAATCTCGTGTGAAAAACATACAAAGATACATGAAGTAATTTATATTTAGATTCAACAACATATGTCAAAACATGAAAGTTTGTTCCCTTAAGAAAAATGAAGGATGATTGTTCCTACTTACTCCCAATAAGCAAAAAGTGGTTTAGGGGTGTTTTTGATTCTCAAGATCACACTAGGTACAAGAGAAGAGCATACACAACCCTATTCCAAACTCAAAATAAAGTATGAAAATATATCATCTATCAAACCCTAAACCAATTTTGTTAGGAATATTTCTCTAAAATACATAAATTGACCAAAAAAAACATCTAAAAACCCTTAAAAATGGATAGGAATCATAAAATTGAAGTTCTAGAATTTTGAGAAAAATTTTCCTTGATGCACAAAAAACCCTACTAGTGCATGGCACTCACAATCATTCACACACACTCACGGTCATGCACAGACACCCCTATCTCATCTTTCACAGAGTCAAAGATGCACAGAACTTCCAAAGTGAGGAACATGCACTCACAGTCATGCACAAGCTCCTTTTTCTTGTAGATGGTCAAAAATAAGAGTTTTGAAGCAATTTTTTTAAAAAAGGGTCAAATCCTTGGGAGTTCTTGGTAATTTTGACAAGGCTTCACCTCCTTATATCCTAAAAAAAAGTAAGAAAACACAACTTCTACCACTAATCTAGTTGAAACAACTTTTAAAAATGGAAATCTATATGTTCTTGCATAAAATTTGAAAATTACTCTAAAACTTTGAAATTAATCTAAAAATCTTGAGAAACTAATATACAAAGCTTAAAATCACACTAGAAAGCTTGAAAGTAAACTAGAAAATTTGAAATTAATCTAGGAAACTTGAAACTAATCTAAAAATTTGAAAGGAAAAACTTTGAAACTAAGTTAAAAATCTTAAAATGGAATGCAATGGGGTATTTTCCCACCGGGTGTGCCAATTGAAAGCACCCTAAACCTTAAAAAGGAAATTACATGACTAAAAAAGGAAAAATAATACCATTTCCATCCATCTAGCCAATGTTTTAAGTCTAGGAATGTAACATTAAGATAGAAACTTAAAAGAATGCTTAACTAGTATGAAAACAATACAAAATCTAACTAAACATGCCCACTAATATGCTTGAATTACCTAACATGGGCCTAAATAGACATAAGAGGGAAATCAAATGGCTATGGTCTACTCCAAACAAGGTGAAATGGCCTCTCCAAATGACTACTTGGTCATTTTTGATAGCCATCTACTAACCCCATCAAGGCTTTAAACAAGGATTAAACTTGGATATATATCATATTTATTATATGAGATGCAAATCAAAACATGGTGTAAAGTATAAAGAAATGAGGTGCACCCTTTTTATAGTTTTAATTTTGGAAAAAACTTGTATTTTGGTGCATGTGGGACTAAAAGCCCCAAATTAGATTAGAATTTCTAATCATGATTAGGCCTTGCTAATCACAATTAGTGAATTACCAAGTGATTAAGAGGTATGGAGCCTTAATCAACCACTTAGGGTCAACTAGGAGGCTAGGATAAGCTTTTGAAGCTTGCTGAGATGTTGTGGAGGTGAATGGGGTGATTTTGAGTGGTTGGAAGAGGGGTTTGAGTCAATACTAGGTATATTGACCAAATCAAGGGCAAAATAGGCTTAATTAGCTCATAATCGCTAATTGTCTATTTTGAAGAGGATTTTGGATTATGATTCATCATAAAGCGGCATCTTGAATGCAAAAGGGGTTACACAATCAACAATGTGGTGTTAATTGGCTAATTGGGTAAGGAACGTTACTTAGTAAAAACCACTAATTATAACGGATTTGGCAAAAATAAGAGTGATTTGCATGCATTTTGGCAATAAAGTTGCAAAAAGTGGAATTTAGGTTTCTACAAGGATGAATCTTTTATCGACAAAAATACGGTGGAATTCATAGGATTTTACTATACGATGGAATTTGATTCGAGATCAAAACAATGTACAAGGTTTCCATAAATCTCGTAGGATCATTAGAGTATGGTAGATGGATTTGAGATATTTCACACCCATTAGAACATTAAAAATAGATACCATACACTCCCGATGCATTTCGTGCAAGAACAAGGTGTTTGTAGGGTAGAGTTGGGCACAAGGACGAAAAGACTAGGCACATTGAGGAAAATTGACACGTGTCATCATGACGCGAGGTGACTCAAAGAAAAATAAAAGATTGAGTTTATTCTTTCACCTTTGTCACTCGATGGTGCAAAAATTTGGTCAATTAAGGGGTCTAATTTTATTTTGGAAGGGGACCCAAATTTGCCATACAATTTCAATGAACTCATAGAGTCAAGATATAAGCTCGTGATTGAGTTTTCATACCACCTCACCAAGTTGATAGGTCAACTCGCCCAAGGGATCAAGATTCATACTATATTTGGTATAACAAGGAAAAATTGGTGGATAAGCTAACATCTCGATGAGTCTAACAACCGAGCCCAATAAAAGTTTCTCGCACTGGCCATGCCCACATGACACTAAACATAGCCACCTTATGATGTGGCATGCTAAACACAGAGGTACAAAACAAGCTCCAAAAAAATCTAGAAAATAGGTGGCAAACACAACCGCTAACCATTACTTGGTATATTAACACAAAAAAATAAACCCATGGGTGGCCCAAGCCAAAAATTCATAGGGTGGGTCAAATTAAATATAATCCACCACCCATATCCACACTTGAACAATGTGGGATATTTATCCCAAATATGGAAAATAGGAGTCTGTGGGTGGTTAGGGTGGATAAAACTCCCAACCACTTGGGTACCAAAAATAACCCTCACCACCATGCCATTCGGGATTGCTAAGCCTATATAAAGGTTTGATTGTATTTGTATAAGCACAAGTCTAGAGACTATGTTATAGAAGTAACAAGGAAATTTTTAAAAATCAAGATTTAGAAGCATTTAAGAGCAAATTAGGTCTTTGGAGTAAAATGGAAAGTTGTCCATAATTTTGAGATGCTCCTTGTGAATATATTAGTTTCCTATTCTGGAATTTTTTGTGACATTTTTTGTTGTAAAGGAACTCACTGGAAGACTAGGAAATATAGGGATAAGATTCTGCAAGTACTTTGAGAAGGTGAAAGACAAGCACTAAGCTCCGCGAGGGCCTTTCAAAGGTCTGAAGGAACAACATTGTAGGTTATGGTCTATTTTTGTGAATTATGAGTTTGATTGTACTTACAATTATGGAAAAGTTTAATAGATCCGTTCATATGAACCCAAAGACGTAGGTAGTTGCCAAACTTTGTAAACAATTTTGGTGTCGTCTCTTTAATCTGGTATATTTACATCTGAATTCTGATTTATTTCCGCATTTAACCAGTTAAGTTAAAATTCAAGAAAACATTAATTATCATTTTTTTGACATCTAAGAGAAATCAGTTAAAAGTAAAATTAGAATGGGTGATAGAACAATGATTTTGTGAATTCGTTAAATAGTTTTGAATCAGTAATAATTCATATTTATATCGATTCTCGATTATATTTGGATCAATTGAAGTCCTAAAGTTGATGATTTTTAAAGATATTGGTAAATAGTTAACTAGTAGTGAATTGTTACTTGGTGTTTACAGAACATGTGTTTTAGTATCGAGAGAAGGTTGTTTTGACAGCTTTGATTGCTTCAGATTGTGTAGTTGGTTCAATTGTGATTGGACATGTACATGTGCACTAATTTCAAGCTATAAAAATAGGAATATCTTGATTAGCTTGAGGCATATAACCGCCGAGATCTAGGAACATAAATCTCTCTTGAGATCAATGTATGACTCATTAGAAGAGGAAAATGATCGTTTGAAATGAGAATTACAAAACAAGGATGATATATTGGTAAGGTTGTAGTTTGGTGAGTAGAAGAAGGATTTTCCTTCAAATTCAAATGTAGAAACCATGACTAATGACTCGCACTGTAAGTTTTTCACCACGTGATTATTCTTCTAATTTAGATTTAGATTCAAGTAATGATGTTTTGGGTTCATTTGAAAAACACACTAAAGGTATTGTATTTTGAGTATTGTTGAAAATGGGATTTGATGGAAGAGGCCTTGGTAAGAATGGTAAAGGAATTACTAACTCAATACAAGTGGACGATCGTGCTCATTTTATAGGTCCGGTTTTCCTAGTGTGGGAATGGATATTAGAGGATGCTCCAAGCACGCTAAAGGGAGACAAGATTCTCAAAGAAAAGTGTATACCCAACTAGTACATCATGATGGATTTGATAAGAGAATATAGAGAAGAGGTAATGAAATACCAGCTCATATTTCTTATCATAATCATAAAATAAATTATAAGACTTTTGATCCTCTTTTTAGTTTAAGAAATTTGGCTATGATATTCAGAAAATGTGGAATGCATTTCCCTATAATTTTTTTGGATTGTATAACTATTCTATTTCCAGTTGGTGGAAGAGAAGGAAAATGTTAAAGAAGTTAGTGCCGTTTGTCAAGAACATGGCAAATCGAAAGACCGATCTCGTTAATCAAAGGGGAGAAATGGAAATCAAATTTCCTCATCCCAGAAGAAGGAGAATAAGAGGAATTTTTGTGCTCATTTTAGGTGAATGGGCATCAAGTAGAAACTTTTTGGAAACTTCATCCATCACACTATCAGAGTAATGGTATAATGAAGATGGAATACATGACTATTACAAAGGTAAGGGAAGTTTCTAATCCACCACCAAATGGTTGACAAGTTAACCTTGGATCAAGTGATACTTGAAAATGAAAGTCATGTTATCCAAAATTCACCCCCCAGGGTAAATTTGATAACATGCATCAGAATACTCAAGTCCTAGGCAAATAGATTGATTCAAGGCAAAAAATCATGTTTCTAGGGTCCCCTCAGATTTTTTCTAACTCTCCTGTCCAAGGAGAAAAGAGCAAGTTCTAAAAAAGGGTGAAAAAGTTACAAAAAACAAGCTTGGGCCAGAAAAAATCATGAAAATTGGCTAAGTCCTGGTCCAGGCAGCCCTTGGGATAGTTGGGACGTCGGGGCGCGAACCGGCCAAAAAGCCTCTAGCGGTCTCGCACAAAGATCGGGACAAATTGGGACATAAGGACGCGCGGGACGCGAAAGGGCAAACCGGTCGGAGGAAAAATCAAAATCGACTAATCAAAAGCGCACACGTTGGGACATCTGGGCCGTGGGGATGCAAAGGATGTAAACCACCCGGATCGGCCAAAATAGAGAACTTTAGCACTGGGACAGTCGGGCTAGAAGTACGCGGTGGACGCGGAGAGCCAAAGGAGCTGAGAGCCAATCAAATCACGCCACGTGTCTTCACCTCAAAGAGGGATAGGGAAGCCCAAATCGGGTGGATCGGAGGAGTTTGTCCCCGCAGCTCAGGAAAACCGAGCCAAAGGGACGCGAGGGATGTGAAAAGCCGCAGAGCCCGTGGACGAATCGCAGCATGACACGTGTCCTAAGGGCCGTGGGGAGTTCGCGGCGCAAAACAAAATTTTGGCTAAGTGTTTTTGGCCGAGTTTTAGAGGGAGCGAGTTGGAGCGTTGGCCCGAGCCAATAAAAAGAGGACGCATGTCCAATGGAGCAGGGAAGCGTAGCAGAGCTTGGGGGAACTTTGAAGAATTTGGAAAAAGTTTTGGCTAAAAAGCTAAAAGCAAAGGTCTTCCCCGCACCCCTATCGACCAATCAATGCATGCCACGTATCCCAAGTGGCGGGGGTGTGGGGAAAAAATGGAAAATGTTCCAAAATCATAAAAACATCAAATTTTCAAAGGAAAACCCACGGGTAAGGGAAGGAGAGAGAATTTCTCATCCAATTAGTGTCCACACGTGTCGTCCAGTGGCGGAGCGGGAAAAATTTTAAAACCCATTTTTGCTTGTTTTGTGCCCTAAATCTTCAAAGTCGCCATATCTTTCGATCCAAAGCTTGATTTGCACGTTCTTTATATCATTGGAAAGCTCATAAAATTATCTACATGATTCCGGGGTCAATCTTGAATTTTGGTTCATCTGAGAGAGAAAGTTAAGAAACGGCTCGACGCTGCTTTCCATGGCTGAACTGACATTTCAAATGACCAAATTTAATGCGAATGGGTCGCATTCTCCTCCAATTCGGTCAAAAAATGACAAGGTATGGGTTTCTAAGGTCCCCCATGCTGTTTTAATGCATTTACAAATCAATGAGGAATGGGCTCCCACATTTTGTATGTTTTCTCTCTCCGGGCTCGACCCATGCAATGTAAAAGCCAAATTTGGCTCATTTTCTAAGTGGAAAAACTTTTTGGCATAGCATTCCTCTTCTTTCACCTCCAACAAGTGATTGTTGCAAGGATCAGACCTCTTCAAAGACTGTAACAGGTTTTCTACCTCTCTGAGGTTGTAATGTAGTGGTTTTGACATTGGAAATGATAATGCAAACTTTGTGAATGGGTTTCAGTCCTTTGTTTGTATTATTTGCTTCATTTCAGATCCTAAATTATATCTTATCAGCCTATGTATGATTTTATGTTGCAATCTTTGGTTTGTGTCTATTTGCATGGAAAAATATTCACCACTCCTTTTGGTGCATCACTATCTTTAGTTAGTTTCGATTTTTTGCATTTCTATCCTTGTCTCCTTGCAATTTAGAGTAGGATTAGGATCTGAACCTCTGTAGTTGTGTAAATATAGATCTAAATCAGAGGAGTTTGAGGAACCAGCCTCTAATATGGAGATTCCTCTCTCAATTTCACAAGTCCCACACTTAGAGAGAGGTTTCCATGTTGTGCAATCACACTGGATGCCTAAAACATCAACCCAGAAGCCTGATGTGCATCCAGGGGTGCTGTGATCCTGCACTAACAGCTTTGGCATGCCCGGTGGGAGACTAGAGGTCTCATTTTTATTGTAGCAAGGTTGATGTGCATCTATTGCAATTTTCTTGCTTAAAAAAAACTATTATTTGCATATCTGGCGACTCCAAGGGGAAAAATCAACTGGTTTCAGCAGTGTAGGCCTGAAAACTCATGAGAAGAATCACCACAAGGTCAAGAGTTGGAGAAGAAGAAGTTCTATTTGAATACCTGCAATTATCTCCAAGAAGAAGGCAAAGAGGAAGAAGGATTCAAAGGTCTCCATCTCCACCAAACAGAACCCTCTCAACTCCTCCACCTGGTAGGCCTTTCATTTAGTCAACAAGGGTTTTAAGACCAATTAGAATGGCACAAAACAACCCCTACGTCAACTTCACAGGTAGCAGCCCACTTGCCCTCAATGCACAACATCCAATTCCTATTGCAGCCTTGAAGAACATTCCCTACTTCACTGGAGAAAATAAGACCACTCCAGGTGATCATGTTAAAGATATTGCTAACCTTTGTGCAATTCATGAAATCAATGAGATGCAAGTGGCTGTCAAGCTACTGACATCTTCATTCAAGGGTAAAGCATTGCAATGGTTTAGGAGCCTTGGAGCTGGTTCTATCACAAATTGGAATCAGCTGTGTATAGCACTTCATGAGCAATTTGGAGAAAAGGGAGACAACTTGTCTCTTTTGGAGCAGCTGACAACCATCAAGAGAGCTCCCAATGAGCAGCTGACCGATTTCAACTTCAGATTTCAAAAGACTTGGGAGAGAATTCCAGTGGCAATCAGGCCAATAGCAGAAGGTGCTTTTCTCTACTATCTCAAAGCTCTAAATTCTGATATTTCTATGTTGATTTAGTCCATGGGAGGCATAACTATCCCTATGGCTTATAGCATTGCCATTAGGGCTGAATTTTTTTTGATCCAAGCTGGCAAACTTGCCCCTAGACCTCCCATGCCATTGTTTCCAAGCTTAGAGAATCCAAACACCAATCAAGCACCTAATTTGGCTCCTTCTCCCACTCCTAGAAATTAGAGTTCAAATGAATCTTCCACTTCATCTCCAAGTGCCCCGAATGAGCTTCAAGAAGTCATGAAGCAATTGCAAAACCTAGGCAATGAGCTGGTTACTCTCAAAAGGCAGCAGGCCCAAAGTTTTAGACCTTCTTATCAACCCCAAGCTCAACCTAACAGCAGCCATACCAACCACAAAGACCACCTAATCTAGCTGCAAATATGAATCAAACAAGACCTCCCGCCAATAGACCATTTCAGCCCTACAATCCAAATGCCATATCTACCTCTAAGGCATTGGTGCAACCACAAAAACAACATTGCTCAGAGTATGACTGGTGTTTTCCATGCAATGAGCCTCATAATCAATCCATGTGCTTCAATGGTGCTTTGAATCAAGCATTAATGGTGACAACTACTCGGTGGAGGGTGAGGCCACCAAGGAAACAACCAACAATAAGAAACATTCCAACAGCAATCAACCCCAAATGACACCACATTGGTAAATTGGCAAGCAGAGGATTTTTGTGGCATGAACCAAGAAGTTTCTCAAGGTGTTGCAGCCAACACAAGGTCAAAAAGGAGGAATTTTGGTGAAGAATAGCCATTAGCCCCAACCAATCCACAACCTTCCATGGCTCCACAAATGATTGGCAAGCAAAATCTAATTTCAAATGCACAAGGGCAGCCAAGAACAACCCCTAGGCCAACTCAAATACCAGTTGTTGCTGCCCACATGCAAGGAGTGAATGTGCAAACCAAGGGACAACAAAGAGACCCTTCATCACCATTCAAAGATCATTGATCGATGAAGAAGACAAACGTTAATATATCAATGTGGGAATCCCTATCTATCCTGTGCCAAAGAGATCTGCACAAGCTGCCATGAAGGATCAAGTCAACTTCAAATCAACAGTCCAAAGGCAAGAGAAGGTACTTACAAATGCTGCCTGCACTGAGGGAAATCATGGAGGACAAAGCAGGTAAAATTTTGAAACCCCCTCCTTTCTATGTTTCATTGATCATTGGAAATCAGCTAGTGCACAATTGCATGATAGACTTCGGGGCAAGTAGCTCAAGAATGCCTAAACAAATAGCTGATCAGCTAGGGCTCCAAAGATGAAACCATATCCAAGGGGTAGTGCAATGGATGGGACAAAGAGTAACAACAGTTGGGGTGATTAGAAACTTGAGTCTTACTTGCATGCATGTCCAAATGTTGTTTTTTTACAAGACGTATTAGTCATAGACCTTCCACCACTCTTTACCCTATGCTTGTCAAGGGACTTCACAGACAAGATTGGGGGATATTTGTCTGCTGATTGGTCACACATGCCGCTCGTAATGAGGTATGGAACTAAGGCTACAATCAGTGTCGAACCTATTGTAAAATTCCATATTGAACCTTACACTCCAAGTCGATTAATGCCAATTTCTCAAAGATTTGATCAAGAAGATCACCCAAGCAATGATGAAGTGACACCAAGGTCAGAAGTATCCCGGATCTAACTCTTGATGAATGGGCAAACAAGATACATGCATTTGATCCTTATTAAGAAGTGGAAGAATCTGAGCTAGGGTTTATTGCATACACGAAGAAAATCAGCCTATTCCTAGCATCACCAAGCCAAACCACAAGGATGACAACGAGGTATGGCAGCTGTTTTTTGATGGATCAAGGAGTAGACAAGGTGCAGGAGGTGGAGCCATGCTTGTTTCACCTTAAGGAGTAAAGTACTATTCAGCTTTTAGATTTCAGCTTGCATGCTCCAATAACACTGCTGAATATGAAGCCTTGGTGCAAGGGATGCATTAGGAAATTAAGAGAGGAATAAAGAATTTGCAAGTCTTTGGTGACAGTGAATTGATTGTAAATCAGGTCAAGGGACAACATGCTGCCAAGAATGATCTACTCAAAAGTGCTACAAGAAAAGGGTGTGGAACCTCATGGAAGATTTTGAGGGTTTTGGCATCAAATCCATTCCTAGGAAGGAGAATCAAGCTGGCCGACAAAGCTTGTAGCAGAGGGGCAGCCTTTGACATCATGGAAAGCATTCAACAAGACAAGGTGCAGCCAAACATCCACTTGTTTGTGAGGCCTTCAAAGTCTTAGGATAACAATGTTAGTTGGCAAGTGTTTTAAAATGACCAGCAAATCATCCATTGCTTGCAGAAGAAGAAGCTAAGTTCTCAGCTAAGAATCAAGAAAGATTGGAACAACAATATGGTGACCAAGTAGTACAAATGCTAAGATCTAACAAGTTGCCCAAGGGACTTATCACTTTGGAGTCCATTTTTAACCCCAATGATTAGTTTAGAAAGGAGAAAGCAAACATTCAGTTCAAGAGAGAGGATTCAATATCCATCTTGGTAGAAGAGAACAAACCATTGCAAATTGGAAGGATGACAACTAAACAAGAAAGGTATGAGTTCATACAAATATGTCAAGAGTTCCCCGACGTGTTTGCTTTGAGCGATGAAGACTTGAAAGGTTTCAATCCCAACTTAGCTCAGCATACCATTGAATTGGATCCAAATACTAAGCCCATTAGGCAGAAACAAAGACCAGTCAATCCACACATGGAGCCTCTCATGAGGAAAGAATTGGACAAGCTGATTGAGTCAAGGATCATATTCCCAATCAAGCATTCTAGTTGGGTTGCCAACTTAGTTCCAGTCAGAAAGAAGAGTGGAGAGATCAAATTATGTGTTGACTTCAGAGACTTGAATAGAGCCTCTCTCAAGGACCATTACCCACTCCCTTCCATGGAGCAAATCTTGCAAGTTGTGGCTGGCTCCAAGATATTTTCACTACTTGATGGCTACTCAAAGCTACAATCAGATTATGGTGAAGGAAGAGGACCAGTTCAAGACAGCCTTCACAACCAAATGGGGAACTTTTGCATACATGAAAATGCCATTTAGGTTGTCCAACGCTGGTGCTACCTTCCAAAGGGCAATGGACATGGCATTCAAAGGTTTGATTAACAATGTGGTGCTGATTTACCTTGATGATATCACTGTTTTTTCCAAAAATGCAGCAGACCACCTCTATCATTTGAGGCAAGTCTTCACAAGGTGCAGGAGATTTGGATTGTCTTTGAATCCTAAGAAGTGCATCTTTCTTGCACATGAAGGAAAGCTCCTTGGCCATATTGTCTCCAAAGAAGGATTAGCCATTGATCCAGAGAGGGTCAAGCCATAAGAGCACTACCATTGCTGCCACAAGAAAGCCCTTCAGAGTTTCTTGGGAAGGATAAACTTTGTTCTGAGGTTTGTCCCAGATTTTGCAGCCCTTGTCAAGCCCATCACCAAAATGTTAAAGAAGAGCATGGCTTTCAAGTGGACAAAGAGAAGGCAAGGAGAGTTTTGAAGTAATCAAAGAAGCCATCTCCCAAGCACCAAATCTCATCAATCCGACTTCTCCAAGGATTTCATCCTCTATGCATTTGGAGGTAATGACACTATTTCTACCATTTTGGTACAATGTAACAAGGATAATGATGAGAAGCCGCTTGCCTTCTTCACCAAAGCTTAGATGACTATGAGGTGAGGTACTCTTTTATTGAGAAGCATGTACTTGTAGTAATCAGAAGCTTGAAGAAATTCAAGCATTTAGTCTCAAACAACAAGATCCAGTTGCTGGTCTCACATGCTGGGGTCAAGGAATTCCTCCTCAACAAGGATTTGAATGAGAAAAGGGTAGGTTGGATCACCCGTGTCATGGAGTATGACATTGAGATCAAGATCACCAAGCTGGTAAGAGGGAAAGGATTGTGTGAGCAGCTGGTTTTGGGGAAGCAAAGAGAAGTATGCAATGAAGAAGAGGCTGTTTTGACAGTCCTAGGACAGCCATGAGCCAAGTGGCAATCAAGAAGAAGACAATGCTGCCCCCACTCCTTGCTGGACCCAAGGCATTATACACTTCCTAGGCATAGGCCTATGCCCTCCGGAGATGAACAAGACCCAAAGGAGACACTTCAGATTGCAGGCTGTCCCGTATGCCATTGTTGATGGAGTTTTGTTCAAGAAAGATGTGAATGGAGTGCTGCTGAGATGCATTAGCACAAATCAGATTCAAAGGGTGTTGGAAGAGTTCCATGGTGGACCAGCTGGTGGTCATTTTGCACCAAGAGTGACAGCTCTAAAAATCATGAAAGCTGGTTATTATTGGCCTAAAATCTTCAGTGATTGCTATGCATGGATCAAGAGGTGTAAGAATTGTGCATTCTTCACAGGAAAAGAGATACTTGCTGCCCTTCCATTACATCCAATCTTAGTTGACCAGCCATTCATACAATGGGGTTTGGAATTCATTGGAGTCATTAATCCCAATTCAAGCCAAGGGCACAAATGGATTTTGAAAGCCACAGACTACTTCACCAAATGGACATAAGTAGTAGCACTCAAAGAGGCAAATGAGTCTAGATCTTAGACTTTTATGAGGGGATAACAACCAGATTTGGTGTACCTACCACAATAATCTCTGATAATGCATTGGCATTCATTGGATCTAAGGTGACTGAGTGGGCTGTCAAGAATGGTATCTACCTAAGCACTTCATCAAACTATTACCCTCAAGGTAATGGCTAGGCTGAGTCTACAAACAAGAACTTGTTGAGGATCATTAGGAGGACTCTTGACGAGAATCAGAGGTCTTGGCATACCAAACTGAAATCAGCCTTATGGGCTGATAGGATAACTCCCAAGAGATCCACAGTAACTCTCCATTCAAAGCTTGTCTATGGAATAAAGGCAATCTTGCCCATGTCACTTGAGTTGCCAACATTGGAACTCATGAAGCAGCCTGGAGTTGCTTGAATTTGAGCCCATGGAGGTGAGGTATGCAGAGTTGATGGAGCCGCAAGAGATCGAAATCGGCATCCCAAGCAATGGAAAAGGATCAAGCATTGATCAAGAAGACCTTTGATAGGAAGGCCAAGGATAGATCCTTCCGAGTTGAGATCTAGTGTTGAAATGGGATGTGGATAGAGCAAAACCGGGAAGGAATTCAAAATTTGATGCCATTTGGAGTGGCCCATACATGGTCACAAAGTGCAAGTACAACAATGCTTTCCAATTGGCCCCATTGGATGGTGAAGAACTCGCAGATTCCAAAAATGGAATTTATCTCAAGCGTTGCTTCTAGAGAGAAATTCACCGCTTTGTAAATATTAGATTAGATTTTCATTCCTCCAAGTGCTTGTGCACATTGTTTCATTGTAGGTTAGTTTTGTTTTCCTAAGTGCTTTGGCACACCTTGCTGTCCATGGAGATGTTTTGCAGTCCTTGCTCCCATCAAAGTGATATTCCATCTTCCTCCTTACACATTCTCGAGTCAATTGGGGTTCTAAATGAATATTTGATGACTCCATGCCCAATGGAATGCTTCTGTAATCGGTATCTTCTACCTAAGAGCGAGTAACCCCGCTGAGTCACCAAATTGTTATCCAAAATTCACCCCCAGGGTAAATTTGATAACATGCATCAGAATACTCAAGTCCTAGGCAAATAGATTGATTCAAGGCAAAAAATCATGTTTCTAGGGTCCCCTCGGATTTTTTCTAACTCTCCTGTCCAAGGAGAAAAGAGCAAGTTCTAAAAAAGGGTGAAAAAGTTACAAAAAACAAGCTTGGGCCAGAAAAAATCATGAAAATTGGCTAAGTCTCGGTCCAGCGGCCCTCGGGACAATGGAACGCTGTGGCACGAACTGCCAAAAAGCCTCCAGCGGTCTACGCAAAGACTGGGACAAATTGGGACATAAGGACACGCGGACGTGAAAGGGCGAACCGGCCGAGGAATAAACAAAATCGACTAATCGTTGAGCGGCACGAGGTTGGGACATCTCGGGGCGTGGGGATGCGAAGGATGTGAACCGCCTGATCAGCCAAAACAGATAACTTTAGCACTAGGACAGTTGGGCCAGAAGTACACGGCGGACGCGGAGAGCCGAAGGAGCCGAGAGCCAATCAAATCACGCCACGTGTCTTCGCCTCAAAGAGGATGTGAAGCCCGACCGGGCGGATCGGAGGAGTTTTTCCTAGACAGGTTCGGGACAACCAGCCAAAGGGATGCGAGGGACATGAAAATCCGGCAGGCCCGTGGACAAATCGTAGCATGAAACGTGTCCTAAGGGCCGTGGGGAGTTCACGCAAGAAACAAAATTTTGGCTAAGTGTTTTTGGCCAAGTTTTAGAGGGAGCGAGTTGGAGCATTGGCCCGAGCCAATAAAAAGAGGACGCGTGTCCAATGGAGTAGGGAAGTGCGGAGCTCGGGGAACTTTGAAGAATTTGGCAAAATTTTTGGCCGAAAAGCTAAAAGCAAAGGTCTTCCCCGCACCCCTGTCGACCAATCAATGCATGCCACGTGTCCCAAGTGGCGGGGGTGCGGGGAAAAAATGGAAAATGTTCCAAAATCATAAAAATGTCAAATTTTCAAAGGAAAACCCACGAGTAAGGGAAGGAGAGAGAATTTCTCATCCAATCAGCGCCCGACACGTGTTGTCTAGGTGGCGGAGCGCGGGAAAAAATTTTAAAACCCATTTTTGCCTGTTTTGTGCCCTAAATCTTTAGGTCACCATATCTTTCGATCCAGAGCTCGGATTTGCACGTTCTTTATATCATTGGAAAGCTTATAAAATTATCTACATGATTACGAGGTCAATCTTGAATTTTGGTTCAATCTAGAGAGAGAAAGTTAAGAAATGGCTCGACGTGTGTCCATGGCCGAAATGACATTTCAAAGACCAAATTTAATGCGTAATGGGTTGCATTCTCCTCCAATTTGGTCAAAAATGACAGGTATGGGTTTGTAAGGCCCCATGCCATTTTAATGCATTTTCACCAATGAGGAATGGGCTCCCATGTTTTGTACGTTTTCTCTCTCCCGGGCTCGACCCATGCAATGTAAAAGCCGATTTGGCTCATTTTGTAAGTGGAAAACACTTTTTGGCATAGCATTCCTCTTTTTTCACCTCCAACAAGTGATTGTTGCAAGGATTAGGCCTCTTCAAAGATCAGAATAGTGTTTTTTACCTCTCTCGAGGTCAGAATGCGTGGTTTTGACATTGGAAATGATAATGCAAACTTTGTGAATGGGTTTCACCTTTGTATTATTTGCTTCATTTCAGATCCTAAATTATATCTTATCACCAGTGTATGATTTTATGCTGCAATCTTTGGTTTGTGTCTATTTACATGGTAAAAATATTCACCACTCCTTTTGGTGTGTATCACTATCTTTAGTTAGTTTCAATTTTTGCATTTCTATCCCCTGTCTCCTTGCAATTTAGAGTAGGATTAGGATATGAACCTCAGTAGTTGTGCAAATATAGATCTAATCGAGGAGTTTGAGGAACCACCTTAATATGGAGATTCCTCTCTCGCCTCACAAGTCCCACACTTGGAGAGAGGTTTCCATGTTGTGCAATCACACCGGATGCCTAAAACATCAACCCGTAAGCCCGACAGGTGCCGTGATCCCGCACTAACAAGTCCTTTAAAATGGGTTGGTCAATGATTTTTCAGTTATATATTACATAAATCTTGATTGTTCAATAATCATGCAATTTATTCAGAGCTGTTGGTTATGAGTTTCTGTTGTATTATTGCAAGGAATTATTTTCCCATTTGTTAGCTTTGATTTTGGAGTTTAGATTCATGAAAAACGAGGAGAAGTTTATCATACTCAATGAAATTTCTTACATTTAAAAATTTGACAATACTCCATTTATATCTCCTTATTTATCTTTTGATTTCTTGGTATAATTTGGGTACAAAATTAAACTCATATTACAACTTTGGAGATTTGACAATAGTTTGTACAAGTTGATGGAATTTTACAAAGTGTTCTGGCCACACTTGTTTTGTAGAATGACTGTTGTTTGAGAATGCATCTATTTTTATCATGTATATGTTAGGTGCATTTTAAGACCTATTATTTGGGCATGTTTGTAACTATTCTCACAATGCAGATTCTCGTTCTTACCATACTTGAAAATCACATGTCCATGGGGGAAAAATGTGATTTCTAAATATGGTAACAACATTAGATTGTATTATGATTACACTAACAAATTGTTATGCAAATTATGCCTTGTGATATTTTGTAGTGGATGGCAGTTCACCATTTTTGGAGTATGCAAACAATTTGTTTCTATCCTAGTTGTAGTGTGCAAAATATTGGGATAGATATTTTATTGGAAGATTCACATGATTCAGTTTTGAATCTTGTCTATTTTTGGCATGTGTGTGGTCTAAGCATTCCGCATCATGATATTTTCAATGGTTAAAAATTTGATAGGGATAGTGAACACTATATTGGCATGCCGCCGCCATTGTCGTATATACCGATCTATTTTTGGTGGAATTTTTTTACGTGATTAGCCTTATCACAGAGTATCAATTGAACACTTTCCTTTTTTGGTGAATAAGTGTCTATTTTTAAACTGATCGATTGTTCGTGATGGCAATTACAATACTAATATTTGACAGCTTACAATCGTTGTAGAGATTGGAAGAATCATAGATTATCAATGGGACAAATGCCCTTTTTAGAAAATAATTGTCTATTTTTAGAATGATCAATTTTTTTATTAGATAATAATTTTTTTGTAGTGATTTAACCCATAATGCTATTTTTATGGATCATGTATGTGTTTGTGATATGCAAGAAGATGATTAACAACATTTGTGGGTGAAAAACAACTTTTTGTGGACAAAAACCTTCTCAGTGGGGAGGAGTGATCCAAAGATAAAAAAATGGATAAAGTTTTTTTAAATATCTCGATATCATTACAAGACATTAGATGGCTTCAAGATCTTTCTCGATGCCTATTGAATGTGTAAAAATAATCATACACTCCAGATGCAGTCACGTAAGAACAAGTTGTTCGTGGGATGATCGGGGCACATAGATGCAAAGATTGGGAACATTGCGGAAAATTGACATGTGTCATCATGAAGTCAGAGGTGAATTAGATAAAAACAAAAAAATTGATTTTATTTGCTGGTCTTCTTTTCTCGATGTTGTAAAATTTTGGTCAAGTAAGGGGTCCAATTTTATTTCGGAAGGGGACCTGACCACCATATAATTTCAATTAGCTCATCAAGTCGAGCTAGAGACCGAGTCGAGCCATGTAAAATTTGAAAAAATCTCATGATCGAGTTGTCATACCACCTCACTGAGTTGACATGTCATCTTGATCAAGGGATCAAGATTCATAATGTATTTGGTGTAATAGGGAAACATTATTGGATTAAGATAACAACTCGGGAGTCCAATGGTTGAGCCCAAACAAAGTCTCCACACCGGTCATTCCCACATAACACTAAACATAGCCACCATATGATGTGGCATGCCAAACATGAAATTACCAAACGAGTGACAACAATATTATGGCCACTATGTGGTAAACACAACCACCAACCACTACATAACATATCACCGCAACAAAACAAACCCATGTGTGGCCCAAACCACGAATTCATAGGGTGGGTTGAATCAAATATAAATCACCACCCATATCCACGCTCAAGCAATGTGGGATATTTATCCGAAACATGGAAAATAGGATTTGGTGGGTGGTTGGGGTGGATCGAACCCCTAACCATCCGGGTACCAAAAACAACCCTCACCACCATGCCATTCGGGCTCGCTAAGCCTATATAAAGACTCGATTATATTTGTATAAGCACAAGTCTGGAGACTGTGTTATAGACATAACAAGACAATTTTGTAAAATCAATATTTAGAGGCATTTAGGAGCAAATTGGGTCTTTAGAGTAAACTAGAAAGTTGTCCAAAATTTTGAGATGCTCCTTGTGGATGTATTATTTTCCCATTTTGAAGTTTTTTTGAAGTTGTTTTGTGTAATGGAAATCATTGGAAGACTAGGAAAAATAAGGATAAGATTCTCGCAAGTAATTTAGGAAGGTGAAAGACAAACAATGAGCTTCACTAGGGTATTTCAAAGATTCGAAGGAACAATATTACGAGTTATGGTCTATTTTTGTGAATTGTGAGTTTTATTGTACTTACGATTTTGAAAAAATTTAATAGATTGGTTCATATGAACCCGAAGACGTAGGTAGTTGCCAAACTCCGTAAACAATTCTGGTGTCATCTCTTTAATCTGGTATATTTGCATTTTAATTTTTATTTATTTCCACATTTAATCAGTTAAGTTAAAATTCAAGCAAGCATTAATTATCGGTTTTCAACATCTAAGAGAAATCACAATGTAAAATCTGAATGGGTGATCAACAATGATTTTTGAATCATTTAAATAGTTCTGGATCAGTAATAATTCATATTTATATCAGATTTTGATCAACTTTGGATCAATTAAAGTCCTGAAAGTTGATGAATTTTTAAATATCCTGGTAAATAGTTAACCAAAGATTGAATTTTTATTGGTGTTTATGAATCAAAATTATACAAGGATGATGAATATTTCAAGGAAGCATTACATGTATGTGGAAAACCATCAAGTTTGGATAGAGAAATATGTATTTATTTCATTCAAGAAGACATATGACAATTATACATACCTAGAGGGTCAATGCATGAGATTTTGATAGAGGAAAAATAGTGGATTCTAACTAGTTATTTTAGTTAAAATTTATGCACAAATTAGATGGAAATTTATCTTTTTAGTACCCAAAACTTAGTCTTTTAGCACTCAAAAATATCATTTTTGATTTTATCCTAATATATTATCTAGTTATTAACTAAACTTAAAGCTTCATGTTTTATCTTAACCCCGAGTCCACTATGTCATAACTACTTCTTCAACTTAACACTTCAAGAATCACTACATATTATATAAAATACATCTTTAAAATCTTTAAAACCTACCTATTGTCTTAAATATAATTCTAGCTTAAGATTGGGTAGGTTTGTGGCCCCTGGACAGGTTTGTTGATGAATCTATCCCTAAGCCAACAATCTTGTCCCTATAGACACTCAAATTTGGTAATTTATTCTTTAGTAATGAAAAGTTTGGCTCTATACCTATACTAAGACTTAAGATCACATTCTGAGCTCAATTGACATATTCACTTCTCTACTTCATGACTTGATAAGATCTACACATTGATCTATAATTCATTCATGCAATATTAACTAATAAAGCGAGACTCTATCCTTAGGCATATTTCCCAAACATTGGCTTTGATGTCACTAGATTATGATATGGGATCATATAGTACATGAATAGGGTGTACTATGGCTTCAACCGACTGTAAGGTTTCATCCCCTCTTTTCTTATATGAACTCAAATTTGAAACTTATCCTTTAGAATGGCAAGTTTGAATTTGTTCTCGTGTTAAGACACATGTTCAATTTCTAAGTTACATTGACATATCCTTATTTCTCTCTTATGATTTATTAATCTCTACACACCGATATGTCATGCATTTATGCAATATTAATTATCCAAACCAACAATTTATCCCCAAGCATGATTCCCAGACTCTAGCTCTTTCTTCACTAAATCCCTTTATGTGACTATACAAAATAGGGCTAGAGTAGACCATGGTATAGTCCAACATATATGGTCACATCCCATCTCTTCCAATGACTCTTTTTTTAATTTGAAATTCTTATGTGGATCATTTTATATTTGTTAAAATTAGCCTTAGTGTGACATCTAACCTATGGAAGCCTATATAAACAAGTCAAATGCACTTCATAAATCACTTGGCATTCTCAAGCAATCCTATTACAAATATCAACACTAAAGCACTCAAGGATCTCCTAAAGCTTACGAAAGTAGTTAAACATCCCTTGAGAAACTGCCACACAAGCTTGAAGCACTCAAACTTGGTTCAAGAGTCTATCTTCCTTTATTACCAAACATGAAAAGGTCTTACAAAAATATCTTAGCAAGGTCAAGTCTCCAAGCATTATCAAAGGTCTTAAGGGACAAAGGGAATTAGTTTTAACATATAAGGAACATCACACCACACTACTACCATGTTGAGTACATTTCTACGCTATATATAGTTACACTCGTTATTATTTTTGTCAAGAGACATGAGGGAAACATAGGGGGGTTGGCTTACCTCACCTTGGACCCATTCCAAGGGCATTTAACTAACGAGGCTAGGTCATCACTCCTAGCATTGAGTCATCACTTCACTTAACTAACTAAGAATCTTTCTAAACCTAATATTTATTGCTAACCACTTCTTCCATCAATTCCCCACATGTTTAAACATGAACCAAGACTCCTAGCCCACAATCAAATCTTGACCCATGCCAAAAAGGGAAGAAACATGATATTTTGAGTAAATTGGACTATTTCTCCCTAACCGATGCCGGTTATTCCTCGGCCAATGGTCGATTAAGGAACTGTCATCGGTTCCTTTAATTAAGGATTTCCAACTCTTTCCTCCGGTTATTCCTTTTGGCTGGGATTTTGGATTATTCTTTGCACTCTTGCATTCAATTGAGCATCCGATGATCAAACACAACACCAGAGCATATAATTTCTTCACTTGTAACTGAACTCTTTCTCTATATCCTTGGATCATTCATAAGGAAGAATTCATGATTTGTTGCCATGATACTCGATCCATACCCATTTCTCCTACGAATGTCCACTAACCACTTTGCATCTACCAATCTCCAAGTCTTTAGATAAGTATCTTAACCAGGTTGTTAGTTCTTAACTTTGGTTTTAGATCTCTTAGATTGCATACACTACTTGCACCAACACCGGAGAAATGCATGAGGCTTGCTCCCACTCTAGGGTATATAATGTAATGCCTAGATTTCTTCAACAAGGGTTGAATACCAATGGAAATCTAACCTCACCCACACATGGATTTATTTTTTTGTTATTTGATCATTTCATGAAGTTTTTGCAGGTATTTAGGGTTTCTATTCATTATAAGTCATTACACATGGTGTTAAAGGTATGTGAACCTTGGTGATAGAAAATGATAACCATTCCCAAATTAGCGATAGGTAAGAAAAGTAATAGAACCAAATTATGTACACGTTTAAAATCATGTTAGAAGTAGGACTAGATCGTAGTATGCCCTAGCCATATCTCGTATGGTTTCATATATGAGAATTTTCTAGGCATAATTCTAGATTCAAATCATTTCCGGTTTAGATCAACCTTTTCACCAATATACTCATCTATAACACTTTTATACCTCTTTGCATAACTAAGTAATCATCTCATAGACACTAAAATCTGCACAAAATCATTATTACATAATGATTTTGGTAAGATTATATATGTGGATCTTGAAAAATGGAACGAAGTCATTTTTTTATAGATAATGTTTGGAAAAGGCTCCAAGGGCCATTTACATAGCAAATATTACATTGAAGCTCACAACAAGCAAAAATATCTATAAAAAAACCCCACAAAAATCTTGAGTCAAAAAGAGATTGACTCAACCAGAGCACAACTAGAAACCAATAACCAGAGATACAAAAACCAAAACAGAGAAGGCCATGAAAAAACTGGCCTAGAAAAATAGTCAACAAAAAGTCTGCAAGAGAACCCCTATACACATTTTTCCCTAGTCCTCAAACTCAGGCCAATAGAGTCCATCTGGATGTCCTCCTCATCGAGCTACTTATGTTGAGATGCCTCTTCTTTCCTTTGTCAATAGTAACCATCCCCTGAAGAACATCAACCCTATTTTCCAAAATAACAATATCTACATTCGACCTCTGAAACCCCCTAAGAAGATTCCTATTATGAGCTTTGACTTGGCGAACAATATCCTCCAAAGCTTCAATTTTTCTAGCAAGAAAATTAAACACAATATTTCCCCCAAGAACCCATCACTAGAATTACCCTCCTCATTTTTCCTTGCAAGATTCTATAAAATAGTCGCAACATCCAATTCCTTCTTAGCTCACTCTTTCATTTTGTTAAGCCTAATCCTATCAGCCAAAGAAATGTGATCCTCCCAATCTTCCCCAAACCTAATGCCAATCCCCTTTATTTATGGAATCAACTTACACGTAGTAATTAATGTATGATTATCCCTGGTGAAGGGGAACCTCTGTTTTCTTCTCCTTAAAAATCTTAACAAACAACTGAAGGGAATTAAACAAGTAGAATGGGATACTCATCTTCCTTCCTCTTCGAAAATGATTAAGAAGCATGAGATGCTTTGAGAATGTAATTTTTGATACTTACCGTCCAATGTGATATATTTCATAATGTAGAAAAAAACTTCTAGACCATCTCCCCGGAAGAGATTTACAGGCTATACCATCCTCCATAAAGCATATTTTCTCCTCATCATCAAGAAAAATGTGGACTTCATCCTGGAGTTGAGTCCTATCCTTAAACACCTTGCTTCCACCACAATCCATATTAGTAACCTTGCCAATCATCTCCTCCAAAACCAAAAACTAACACCCCGCATTGTGACTACCCCATTATCCCACACCATTGCAAATTCCTTTGAAATATTTTCATCATACCCTCACAAGCGCTGCAGAAAGTGAGTAATTCCCCCTTCCTTAAAAATGTCCCAAATAACAATATCTCTCTCTAGACCCGAGCAAGAAGATGGCTCAACCCTAACCCTACCACCACCCATCTTAAGGAAACAAAACTGAAAATTGAACCAAGCTATGATGAACTTGCACAAAAACCAAAACAAGTATTTAAATTAATGGTCACTTTCTCGTATACCCAAAAATGATGACCAGGATAATTCTCGCACACCGAAGAATAATAACAAGGATAGCTCGTATCCTTTTCTCACACTTGAAATAAACTCTAATTTTTTTGCATATAGGATAAATTTAGTACTATCAGGTAAATCCACCTCACTCGCCACCAAATTTTATCATGAGCCCAAACACCAATGTTTGCTAACGTGTCAACACACGAATTAGCTTCACGAAAAACATGATTGATTTGAATATTATCAAAATTTTCCAACAAACCCTTAACATATTCAATAATTGAATCAATATTTATATGATGCTTTGATAGACCCTTCATAACATTAACAATGTATAATGAGTCCCCCTCCACTTGAATATTTTTAATTTGTAAAGAATTTTCCCATTTTAAACCAATTAAAACCACATAAGCCTCAACATAATTGTTAGATTTATTACCAATTGGCTCAACATAGGCTAAAACTAGGGACCCCATCTCATTTCTAATAATGCCACCAACACTCGCTAACCTTGATCTACCTTTAACAGCACCATCAAAATTGAGTTTCATCCATCCATCAGTAGGTTTTACCCATTTTGCATTTTTCCTAGCCATTGTTTTCCATAGAGAAATATGTTGAACACACTTAGTAATACCTAAGGCTTGAATAATGTCCTTCTCATGTTTAGGGTAACCACCTTGCTCTTTAATCTTAACAATAGAAAGATTATTAACCAAATACCCTAAAATAACACTCCCCACCCGAGCAAAGCTTTTCTATTTTTCTTTAAAAATTCTACTATTCCTTTCAAGCCATATCCCCCATAGAAAATGAGGAAAAACAAAACTCCAAGCCTTTGAAAGGCTTAGTGAAACAAAAGGACTCATCCATTGAACATACTAGTCGAAAAAGACTCCGAGAAAGACCCATGAAATCTAGAAAACTCTTAGAACATGGGTTATAACTCTTCGAGAAAAGGAGCACTAAAGAAAGAGATGTTGAATAGTTTCACTGGATTCCTTGCAAAGAATACACCTGTTAGGAATCATCATTCCTTTAGCATGTAGGTTATCAATAGTTAAAATTTTGTTTTGGACGACATGCCAAAGAAACAAATTAACCTTTGGAATGATATTTTTATCCCATAGATTTTTCCAATATGGATTTGGGGGCGGAGCATTTCTTGTTGGTGTAAATGAGTTCACATTTGTCTTTGTGAACTAGATATTTTACACCTTAAATAAACTCATTTGAGAGCGTACGTTAATTTTTATTTTTTTATTTTATTTGTGGGATATTATTTGTCTCCCGTAACGTATTGGAGCTGTTGAGCTATTGCCTCCACTCCTTGACTTATGGAGATGTTTTAATTTCCTTTATTTAGTGTTTCCTTCCTATTATTTAGGTAAGGATTAGTCTTGTAAAACACTATATATTGTGTGTTCTCGGATGAGAGAATACAAGCGCTTTGAATAATATTTTGTTTGGATTTTTCTTTTTGCATCTTGCATATTTATTTTTAAGCTGTGTACTTGGTTTTCATGCTAAGATTTGGTTATCAAATCCAATTTGGTATCAGATCCTGACGGTTGTTGCATGTTATCTAGTCTCAGCTTTATCGATGCAATTTTGTTGCAAGAATATGAGAGATATTGTTTTTTTACTTTGCTGGAGATAAAAGATATTCGTTTAGGCTTGGAGTGAATTGTTTTTTCTAGTTCAACTCATAATCTCCACGTTATTTTTTCTCTCCTCTCATCTAGATCTCAACCTATTATATGTTCTTGGCTCGGTTAGACAAGGCACTCCATTCATAAAAATGGTAGATGCTTCAATACATCTGGGTCTACACTTATTATGGAGACTAAAAGCACTGATAGGAGAGTAATGAATTAGAGTAATTCCGTGGAGGAAGCCATTCGAAAGTGAATTTTTTTTGGTTGGAAATTGAATTGTGAGGCTCAACCTCTTTGGTTTCTTGCTTGGAAGATCTAGGTCCAAACTTTCCTCTCTACTCAGTGATGTTTTTACCAGGACAACCTCTATTTTTCACCTACATTTTGTTGTGTCTCAAAGTGCGACTTCGTATTTTTTTTTTCTTACGGGCTTGGAGGTGGCTCATCGGCTTCCACTTGTGCCCGATTGTCTACTCCCATTTTCTAATATACGGTGGCTATGTATTTTCATTTAAAGCTCTTTCCCAAAGCTTTTAATATGATCGATTAGGGTTGAGAACCCTAAATTGATTCATTTTTATTTTCTCTACAAAAATATAAAGGAAAATAAAATTATTTTAATTGTATTACATGCAATTAAAGAGTGGCGTGGTGGAAAGGTCACGATTGAAGGAAGGAGGTCGTGGGTTCAAATAGCCACAACCTTTTAAATCACCATTTCAATAGCTCATTGAGTTCTTTACACAACTCGGATTTCAACAATTCACCGAGTTATTTACATAGCTAGACTCATAGCTCTCTCGAGCTATTTTTTGAAGGTGACTATTTAAAAAATAAAAATTTTCCATTAATATATTTTGGAGAATAGCCATGGGTTCAAATAGGCACAAGATTTTAACTCACCATTTCAATAGCTCATTGAGTTCTTTACACAACCGGATTTCAACAGCTTCACTAAGTTCTTTACACACCTAGATTCATAACTCTCTGAGCTATTTTTTTGAAGGTGATTATTTCAAAAATAAAAATTCTCCATTAATATATTTTGGAGGGTTGTTTATAAATGAAAGGTATAGTCATAATATACATCTTCTCTCGATTCTAATGAGTGGTCACACGACCACCTTTGCCTTTGATTGGTTTGATTTTTTAATCAGTGGGTCCTTTTAAATTAAAATTGGCCTATTTTATGGGAATTTGAAAGCTTAATAAATTTTTCCAGGTAACTCAAAATTGAGTGCCATTTTTTACAAAAGTGCATGTTTTTTTAACCCCATTCTATTGGTTTAATTTTTAGTACCATATGAGGAAGTACCATTTTTAGGGGAGAATTGGTCATTTTCGCCATGTCAAGAAGTCTACCTTCTACGTATGTGCCCGCAAACATCACGGATCTACACCTATTTGAACCATTAAATTCATCCAACTATCATGTTTGGAAGCCAAAAATGGAACAACTACTCAAATCCTGTGGTCTGTGACATGTTTTTCAAGATTCAGTGCCTACTTTTACCAATGAGAAGGATAAGTATGGTTACACGTGCAAGCGAGGCCCTAGGAATTATTTCACTCAATATAGCAGACAAACTTCCGTTTCATATTTTAGCTATGAAATCTCCTAAAGAGGTATGGGACTTTTTTGAAAAATTATTAGGTAAAATTAACGAGTTCAAGGTACTTCAATTGGAAATGGAGTTTTCAACTCTATTGCCTTATGATTTTCCTCTCATAGAAGATTTCTTGACTAAATTCAAAGAACTCAGAAGTAAATTAAATGATGGTGGTAAAGAAAAAAGGATCCTGAATGCATTTTGTTGATTCTGTCAAAATTGAAAGGTCCATTTTCTGTGTTCACTTCTACTTTCTTTTCAACTATGGATGCTCTAGGGGATGCATTTAAATTGCCAACATTTGAGGTGTTTTGTGAGAGGTTATCTTGTGAACAAACTAAGTTAATGGCACTTGATGCCTTTCCAACCTCAAACTAGGCACTTTTAGCAAATTCTCCTAAGGGTAAAGGGAAACCTAAGTGGAAGCCAAGACCTAAGATTTTAGAATCTTCTAAACCCTCTTCTACTGCCACTGATAAAAGTTATGAAGTCCCTAAACCTTCTAGTCCTAGAAAAGGGAAAAATAATGTCAAAAGAAAGGTGTATGAACCTTTTCCTTTCTGTAGCAAAACAAACCATCCAGAATCATGATGTTTTGTGAGAATTGAAGCACTTGAGAAGATGCTGAAACAACATAAGCTTTCTGTTCTTGCACCTTCAACCTCTTCCAATTCTAGTAAAGGGAAAGCCCTTTCAGCTTAGGCCTTCACTCCATTGGATGATAGATGGGTTTTTGATTCAGGTGCCACACATCACATCACACATTCAAATAATTTTCTAAGTTTAGTTTCTCCTTGCAAGGTTTCTCAGATTATGGTGGGCAATTCTACTTCATTAAAAGTAATGGGTGTAGGGATTGTTAACATGCCAAATGGTTCAGTGCATGATGTTCTACATGTTCCCCACATTTCTAATAATTTTTTTTCCATTTATCAAATCTGTAATTCAAGGAAAGGAAAGACTATTGAATTCTCACCTGATAAAGTTGTAATAAGAGAATTGAATGATCCTAATGATATTGTAGCTACATGTGTTGTGGATATAGATTCTAGATTATATCTCTTTAACAAGTTCAAGACTTCTGTAGGATCTTCTCTTATTTCTCACTCGATTCTGTTAGCAAGTTGTGGCATGAGAGATTCAACCATCTAAATTATAGATATCTACAACAACTATCTTCTCAGAACATGGTAATTGGACTTCCTAAAATTTCTTCTATTGATGGTGTTTGTCTAGGTTGTATGTTAGGTAAATAGCATCAGGATCCATTTCCTAAGGATTGGCTAAGAGAGTTAAGGATCCTCTCAAGTTAGTGCAAAATGATTTGATGAATCTTCCTTCTTGTTCTTTTTCTGGTTACAAATATGTTTCAAATTTTATTGATGATTTCTCGAGGAGAACATGGTTGTATTTTCTTCAGTATAAGAGTGATGTTTTCAATGGTTTTAAGGAATTTAAGGCTTTTGTTGAAAAATAATTATCTCATTCAATAAAAAATATTCACACGATAATGGGGGCGAGTATATTAGTAATTCATTCAAGGAGTTTTGATCTTGACCATGGAATTCTACATCAGTATATAATGCCTTACACTCCTCAACAAAATGGTGTTGCGGAACAAAAAAACAAGACACTTAAGGAGATGGAAAATTACATGCTTCAGTCAAAGAACCTTGCACCTGAGTTTTGGGTTGAAGCCATGAATTGCGCCAACTATATCCAGAATCAAATTCCCATAAATTTGTTCAAGGGATTACACTTGAGGAAGCATGGTCTAGAGAGAAGCCTGATGTTTCTGATTTTTGAGTCTTTAGAAGTCCAGCTTGGGCTCATGTTCCTGATGAAAAAGGAAGTCCATGTAACCAAAGAGTAAGGAACTCATTTTTGTTGGCCATTGTGAACACGTGAAGGCATACCGCCTTCTGGATACTTCTACTCTGGAAGTTCATTTTCGAAGGGATGTTCATGTTGATGAGACAACTCCAGTTGAGACTTCTGATGAAGATAAACATCTATCTCTAATACCTCCTTCACTTGACATGAATGACATGCTTATTAATGATTCTTCTAATGATGCTTCTGAAGAAGAAGCCACTCCTCCACCTACTCCTTCTCCTCCTTCAAAGACACTGACATCCAAAATGGATTCAATCTCACTGTGCATGTAGCTAGTAACTTGGTAGGAGATCCGAGTTATCCTCGATGCACAATATCAGAGAATTAAGGTGATATTTCTTATCGTCGTACTCAGTCTATGCCTTTAGGAATGGATCTTGTAAGTGAAGCTATCACCTCTAATCTCAAGTTACTTTTCCTCAAGATTGTGGAAAATTTGAATGGGATGAAGCTATAAAAGAAGAATGCCTATCTTTGATGAAAAATAATTCATCTGAATTGGTTCCTCTTCCTAAGGGAAGAAAAGTGGTAAAATGTAAATGGGTCTTTAAGATTAAGTATGTAGCTGATGGATATGTAGAAAAGTATAAGGCTCGTCTTGTCACTAAGAGATTTTCTCAACTTGAAGGGGTGGATTACTCTGAGACTTTTTCTCCTGCAGTAAAGATGGATTATGTTCACCTTGTTCTTCCCCTTTCGCTTCTCATGGTGGTCGATGTATCGGATGGACGCCAAGAGTGCCTTTTTGCATGGTGATCTCCATGAGGAAATTTATATGGAGCAACCCCTTGGTTTTGTGTAGGATTCTTCACTAGTTTGTAGACTTCATCATTCTCTGTATGGTCTCAAACAAGATCCTCAAGCTTGGTATGAGAAAATGGATGAGTTTTTGTTGTCTATTGGTTTTCATCGGTGTGAAACTGATCATACTATATATGTTCTGAAATGTGATGATGAATTGTTAATATTGGTTTTGTATGTTGATGATCTCATCCTCACTGGAAGCTCAACTTCTATGATTCAGACATTCAAAAAAATTGAGTGCGAACTTTGACATGACAAATTTGGGATTGTTGCACTATTTCCTTGGTCTTCTTTCTCAATCTTCTAAAGGCATCTCTATTGGACAAAGGAAGTATGCTTGCAATTTGTTACAAAATTTCCACATGGTTGATTGTAATCCATCTCCCACTCCATTTCAATTAGGTATTGAATTGATTGTTAATTTCAAGTCTAACCTTATTGATGCCTCTTTATATAGACAATTGGTTGGGAGTATTTTATATCTGACACATACTCGTCCTGATATCACCTTTTATGTTAACCTTGTGTCTCATTTTTCACATGAGCCTCATGAGAGTCACTAGAAAGCCACAAAGAGAATTTTGAGATATATAAAAGGGACATTGAATTTTGGCATACATTATTCACCACAGGGATCTTGTGAAATTAAAGGCTATATAGACTCAAATTGGGGAGGTTGTCGAGACACACGATAGTCTACTTATGGTTTCTTTTTCACCTTAGCTCTAGTCTAGTAGCATGGGCATGTAAAAAACAAAATGTAGTTTCTTTTTCATCCACTAAAGCTGAGTACGAGGTGTGAAGTAGGTCAGGAAGTTATTTTGCTTCACCAAATACTTGATGAGTTTGGATTTCCACAAGAATATCCTTCTATCATATGGTGTGATAATCAAAGTTCTATTCAAATTACACGTAATCCTATTGAACATCAACGTATAAAACACATTGAAATTCATATGCACTTGAAGTTTGTATCTATAAATGATTCGAATGATGTCATTGACTTGAAGTTTGTATCTACAGCTGATCAGATAGTGGATATCTTCACTAAACCACTTGCTTCTCCTTGATATCTTCTTCTACGAGAAAATCTTGGAGTCAAGGAAGTTGTACTCAAGGGGAATTCAACATGAAGTCCCTTATTTCCTTCTTCTTTTCTCTTATTTGTATCGGGTACCTTATTTGGCATAGTAGCTAGGACCTTTTCATTCTACTCCCTTGCATTGTCTTATGGGAGGGTGTTGGTGTAAATGAGTTCACACTTATCTTTGTGAACTAGATATTTTGCACCTTAGAGAGCATAAGTTAATTTTTATTTTTCTATCATTAGAGAGCATAAGTTAATTTTTATTTTTCTATTTTATTTGTGGGATATTAGTTGTCTCTCGTAACTTATTGGAGCTATTGATTTATAACCTCCACTCCTTGATTTATGGATATATTTTAATATCCTTTTTTTAGTGTTTCCTTCATATTATTTGGGTAAGGATTAGTCTTGTAAAACACTATATATTGTGTGTTCTTAGATGAGATAATATGAGCGGTTTGAATAATATTTTGTTTGGATTTTTCTCTACATCTTGCATATTTATTTTTAAGTGTGTACTTGGTTTTCATGCTAAGATATGGTTATCAAATCCAAATTTTCTTGCTATCCCATAACTTTTCTAACTGAATACTCACCATTTTTTGTTAAAGACCATATTAAATCACCCTCTTTCTAAATTGAAGGAATGTGTAACCCCCTTAGGTTTACATTTAATATTCTAATTCTTTCCTTGACTTCTTCATCCTCTCCTTCCCATGCCAATGTTTTCCAATCCCAACCCCATTCAGTTCTACTCCAATAGTCTCTAAGAAAACTTCCCATAGAAACCTCAAAATGTGCTACCACATTTCTCCATTTCTCTTGATTAACAAGAGGTTCATCGGAAAACCACCAGTCTTCCCAAAATCTAATTCTTGCACCATCCCCTATCTTCCACTTACTACCTTTCAAAAAAATGTCCCTGCATTTACACAAACCATTCCAAAAGAAAGAGCCTTCTGGAAGACCATCAATAGATATGAAAGAGGCTTGATCAAAATATAAATACTTAGCTTTTAGAATCCTAGCCCATAAACCATTCTCATGCACCAATATCCATCCCACTTTATCCATAAGAGCCAAATTCATGCTTTTAATATCTTTCAATCCAAGACCACCAACACTCTTTGGAAGGGTAACTTTGTCCCATGCCACTAAAGGAATTCTATCCTTATATTCCATTCCCGACCATAGAAATCTACATTGAATCTAAGTAATTATATTCCTAATCTTTGGAATAATTTTAAAAATTGACATCAGATACACCACCAAACTCTGTAGGCAACTTTGAAGCAATTGTAATTTACCTTCCTGTGATAATAAAGTCCCTTTCCAAGTTGCTAACTTTTTTTGAAATCACTAACCAGAGTATTCCAATTTTTCCAAGATCATTCTCCCTTTAAAGAGTGGCATACCCAAATAGGAACATGGTAAATATTTAATTGGACATTCCAAGTACCACTATAATTCTATTATGAATATCTACATCCACATTTAAAAAGAAAACAAAAATTTTCTTGAAATTGATGAGTTGTCCTGTAACCTCCTCAAAATCCTGAAGAATCTCCTTAAACACCATAGCTTCTTGCTAGAGTCACCTTGCCTAGTAAAAATTATCATCCAAAAATTTCTGCAAAGCAATAGGATCCAAACCATTAGAAATAATTAACCCATTGAGCTTCTTTTTCTATTTATGGTCAACACAAAGTCTGCCTAAAGTCTCCAATACAATAATATAAAGAAAGGGTGAAAGTGGATCACCATGTCTTAATCCCCTCCCTAAAGAGAAAAAACCTTCAGATTTTCCATTGATCATAATAGAGTATTTCGGGGTAGAAATACACTCCATTATAATATTAATGAAATGAACATGAAAACCCAGTTTTCAAGAATAATTCTAAGAAATATCCATGATACCTTATCATAGGATTTGTTCATATCAATTTTTAGCATCATTTCCTCCCTTTTGGAACTATCCACAGAGTGAACTCGCTTCATGAATAGTAATGACACTATCAAGAATCTATCTACCTTCCACAAAAGCACCCTGATTTGGAGAAATAAAAATTTCCAAAAGGCCTTTGATTCTGAAAGAGATAATTTTAGTTATTATCTTATAGACCATGTTACATAGGTTTATTGGTCTAAAATATACTACTTTTTCAGCACTAGACACCTTAGGAACAAGAGATATAAAGGTACTATTAACCTCTTTCAAAAGCTTACCATGCAAAAAGAAATCTTGAATGGCTTCTTCAACATCTTCATGAACTATTTCCCAAAACTCCGAAAAAAAGAGTAGGAAACCCATTTGGACCATGAGATTTTTCCCTTATAAATAAAAAACAACCATTTTTAATCTCCTCAGTAGAAATGGAATTTTAATCAACTCAGCATTATCCTGTTGGGAAATAATAGGTTGAAAAATATTTGCTATATATCTTTCCTTACCAAGATCAGGTTCCCTACCTACAACAAGCAACTGAGAGAAAAATCAATAAATTCCTATGAAATTTCACCCTGATTCTTAATTTTAACCCCTCTTCTATCCTCAATCTCCAAAATAGAATTACAATTCTTATGCATGGAAGCTATTAGATGAAAAAAATTGTTTTCTATCACCCTCCTTCAACCACAAAACTCTAGAATTTTGTTTCCAGTATGCCTCCTCTCTAGCTTCTAAATTATGATATTCTGACAACAAAGATTTATCCTTATCCCTTAAGTCTTTATTCAAACCTCTTCTTTCAATTTCTTCCTCTATCTTCTTTAGATCCTCACTAATATGGGTTTTTGAACAAAAATATTACCAAAATTTTCCTTATTCCAAACTTTCAGCCTGGCTTTAATATGCTTTAATTTTGACACAAGTCTGAACATAGGCTTACCTTTAACACTTATTTTCCAGTTGGATTTGATCTCATCCTTAATATTAGGATGTTGTAACCACATCTTAAAGAACCTAAAAGGCCTTCCTCTTTCCCCAACACTATTACTTGTTTGAAGACAAATTGGACTATGATCTGATCCAATCCTTGGTAAAGCAGCCAATGAGCCATCTAAATTTGAATACCAAGATAAATTGATAAGAAATCTATCCAACTTAATTTGGATTATATCCTCACCAATTCTTTGATTTGACCAGGTAAAATAGGCTCCTTTCAACTCAATATCCACCAAATTATAGTCGAAATAAAGTCTACAAAATCCCCATACTATCATGAAGACATTCAAACCCCTTTTTTATCTTCCAGACACAAAGGAGTATTAAAATCACCCCCAATCAACCAATTCAAATATGTAAACTGACTACAAAACTAAACAATATCTTCCACAGTTTTCTTCTCTCCACCACATTGTTAGGGGCATATATATTAGAACAAACCCACATAGACCCATTCTCCTTTTCTTTAAAAAAATATCCAAATGATGGGGAGACTGAAATAACAATGTCCCTTCCCTATCATTTTTTTCCCAAAAAGTAACCAAACCACTAGAAGCACCTATAGAGGATACACTCTGCATTTTAAATCTAAACCAAACCTTATTCTTAACCTCACCCATTTTTTCTTTTGACATTTTAGTTTCTTGAATCAAAATAATATCAGGCTTATTCATTTTCCTAAAACTTGATAAAATACTCTGTTTATTGGGATTATTTAAACCCCTTATGTTCCAAGAGATGAGCTTCATATTTTTTTATTTGGTGATATGCTCTCCTCAATAGAGCACTACTTACCAGAATCTATTTCTTTGGCCGTAATTTTCTCCCTCTTATCCCTATTTGACATATTACCTTTCTTTAATGGAACCTTCCCACAATCTTCTTTAACTCTTTCTTGTTTCTAAACACTTCTTGTATTGATCTTCTTTTCTTCTAACACATCCTTATTATTTTCCACATTGAAAGAATAGGGTACAACCTCTTCTGAGACAACACCTGCTCTTCCATCAAAATAGTTTCACCCTTATTATTTAGATCCTTATTTTGTTGATCTATAACTTCCTTACTAATTTGTAACAACTCAATAGGAACCTCCTTAGCAGAGATCTCCTAATTTTGGGTTTGAACCATAATGTCCTTTATGATCTAAAATTTCCTTAGCTTCCTAATTTGGTTCCTTATGATTTTCCTTGTTTATCTCTATATTTTCCTGAATCTCAGCTTCCTCCACCTCCTCTATCTCTAACATATTAAAATCAAACTTAGTAGAGAAATATTTATTTGGAGAAGACTTACTGGTTTCCTCATTTTTCCTTGACTCATTTTCTTTTCTTTCCCAAGCTTGCTTTCCTTTCTTAGCCTCCTTACACTGTCTTTGGTCATGCCCCATCCAAATGCATTTTTGAAAAAAATAGAGGAGAAGCTTCATATTCAATCTTCTGGATCCAAACCCCAAACTTTGTTTTAAGTTCTATTTCCTTTCTCAACATATTACCAACATGAACATTAACACAAAACCAAGCATACATTAGCCTAGTTCTTTCCTTGGTAATTAGATAAAAATAACCAATTCACCTATGACATTAGCTATAGCAGTTAATATTTCTCCTTCCCAAAATCCATTAGAAGTCCTAGTAGTTTTACCCACACAAGAAACTCATCCGATTTCTCTTTATATGGATCAAATCCTCGAATACCATTTTTGAACTAGAAGACTAGATCTACCCATAAACCATGGCCCACCCAAAAGAATGTTTTTACAGTCCTCAGAGTTTGAAAGATTGATGATAAAAAACCCATTCACATAGGAATCTATTTCCAATGAACCCTTAGGATTCCATTTTCTCCTAGCCCATTCACGAAACCATTCCACATTTGGTCTCGATCCATAAAAATTTCCAACCAGGGCATATTCCATCATGGATTTAACTTTCTCTAACCCATCAAGGATAGCAAGACTTAGAATCCCATTCTTTTCAACAGTCATAATATTTGAATCAAAAGGATGATTCAATTTTTCCGTATCATGGCCCAAAATCCTATCATTACGAAGGAAAATGAAAATACTTACCTCCCTCGTGATGAATCCGTGGGTCCTCAACTTGAAAATCCTCAATCGAGGGTCCCCGTGTCCTACAACACTTCCCATCCATTTGGTTTTGAAATCATCCTAACTTTGGCTCCCACTCCTCCTCCATTTAATTGACAATTGATGCAAATTCTTATTGTTTTGATTTTATATTTCTCGCAAGATGTCTTCTTTTTTGAATTTTTGGATGTTTTTAATGCTTTTATGATATGTTAGAAAGATCTATGACATATTTTATTATTTATTTTACTTTTTTTAATATTGGGTCAAAACCGTATAGATTGGTCAAAACCATATTGCGGTCTTGACCGAGATGTATGGTCTTACCCCTTTTTATGTGTTGGGTCCTTTTTACTCATTGGGTATTTTCTCCACCTTTTTTTCATTCATAATTTATATTTATGGAAAAATTTGTGCACCACTAAGATTCACATGTCAAAGTGAGAGACTCCTTTATATACAAGTTCACCTTAATTATTTATCATCTAACAATCACCTATATATGTATAAAATACAAGGTTAATAATTCAAGAGTACAATGTTCATACTGTATATCACAACATAGGAGGAAATACACATGTTTATAACATATTCATATAAGGGTTTCATTAGAGAAAAAAAGTATAACTCACTATTGGTGTGTAAGCACAATGAAAACAATAGGTCAATGGTTCTAGATTGCATGTATATTGGTCTAATGCACTAGAGGAACTACATTGATTATAAAATGTAGTACAAAATTAGTGACTCATAAATGGGGTGATCACCAAGGTCAATTTGACTCAAACATTTGCATATTTTTATTTTTAGATATAATGAGTGCTTGAGGTTATTTTATGAAGCTAGGTTTGTTTTAAAGGTACATGTGTGAAATATAGGGTTACATGTGTGAAATATGGGGTTACATGTGGATTTGAACATACAAAAATGTGATATAAGTGATGACAAAGAAAACATGAAAAATTAGACTCCAGGGAGCTAATAGTCCAAGATAAAGCAGCATAGGTCATTTTTGATCCGATCTTGACCTATTGTATGGTCTTTCCCCTAAGTGAATTCTGGAAAGAATAAAAATATGGGTTCATTTAGATTCCTTCACATTTCTCGAGTCTTTAGTAATGGCACAATCTGAGACCAACTAAGTCAATCTTCTAACCCATCTTGTGATTTCAATTGCCTTATCAATTTTGCAATCTTGAAAATATATTAGTTTCCATTGCAAAAACATGTAAATAATGATATTATTTTGTACCACAACATATAGTGATCAATCATAATTAAATCAATTGAATTAATCATCTAAAATTAATTTAGGGTTGATATATTTTGGTGAGCCAGTCCATTATTGAACACTTCACCTAACTTAGGGTTTAGCTTGTTTATTCCATAATTAAGCCTTTTGATAAAGAAACCATAGGGCATTTAGGGTTTCTACCTAACATTATGTATGGCTTGTTATACTAATTTACAAAATCACAAGGGATACTATCCCTTTAATCAGTCTAAGTCTCTTTTGGGGTTAAAAAGTAACATCCCTTTGTACCATACCCTAATATGTTTGCTTTTACTTGTGATTAATGCTCATACATCCTATTATTCCCTAAATGATATGGATTATAGGTATGATCAAACTACACCTTGAGTTTACACTCCTAGTGAGACACATACCATTATTACACTTATACCAAAGTCTCCTTAGTTAGTTCCTTACCTATTTTAGAGGCACCTCATGAGCCCATTTCTTTGCATACTTGATTGAATCTTCACAAATAAATTCTCATCATATTGAAATCTTGTTTAAACCCTTTTTGTGGATGATCTTAGTTTTGAGTATGATTTTAGTGATTATGTATGGCTTAGTAGGTATTCGTACTAATTTACCTACTTTTATTATTCATGCACCTCTCCTAGTATAGAATCATTTATCGACAAAATTTGACATACTCTTATTTTTTTGAGAAAATTATTTTAAACTTCTCTATCTATATTTCAAAACTTTTTTCCTTCATGCAATCATGATAAGTTAGGCGGGGGCATTTGACATTTTAATGTATTATTTAATCTATATAACATTTTAGTGGTTTCGTGGCATTCATATGATTTGTCAACAAATTATTTATTTTGTAAATGATATATATGATGTCTTGTTTGTTGAGTTGATTGCATTGCTTTCAATATGGAGATCAAGCTTTTTTTTTGCTATATAAATATTTGGTTTTCCATCTTGGATAATGATAGATCTATTTTTTCTAGTATGGAAATATATTTGTTCAAGTGACGTGTTGAAGATGTTGAAATGATTATTTCCTTGTCTAACTCCATTTCAAATCCACTTAATACAATTCAATAGTCTTAGGACTGGATTCAGATTGTTTTGAGTGGATATTTGTTGATCCTTTATGTTGATGTTGGTTATATCACCATGCATTACATTTATCTTGAAGGTTGATTTATGCATATGTGAGGGTAATTTTTTAATTTTCTTGGCCACATGTTACTTGAAGTCACCACTTTAGTCTAAGGTCATATTATATGATCGATTTTAAAGGGTCATGGGAAATGGCTATTGGTAATAATGTAATAGTGGAAGTTATGTTGTGGTTATGCCCATAGTAAATGTAATGAATGAATACGTATTTGTATTAGCTCCACCTCATCAATGGTTTTGAGCTATGTAAAAAAATTCAAAGTTTGGGCTTTTTGGTATTCATTGTTTGTATGCTCTATTTTTGGAAGCTCTACCAGAGCTACTTTGGGTCATGGTGTTTTTGCATTTTGGTTCTATCCTTTTCAAGAAAATACATGGCAAGATTTTTAGGTATGTAGTTATTTGGATAAAACAAGGAAGAAGTTACCCAAATTTGGTCATTTTTCATGCATACACGTGGAATTTTGGAATGTGAATTCATGAGTCTTTGATAAAAATAAATGCTTTGTGGAAATTGGAGTATTGTGCTCAGATTTTCATCTCTTATTTTATTACCCACTTTGAAATACTTCAGATTGATGTAAATAACAAATGAGTAGAATATTTTTGGCATAAATATTTTCTGGGCTGAGAGGTGAACGAATTTGAATGCAAGTTTTTAGTCTCGTGTTGAGGTCTATTGTTTTGTAGAAAACATGAATGAAGCATTCATTTTGTTTCAGTTATGTATGGTTTAAAATTTGGTTTTAATGAGTTGGATGGAGATTTTGTGGGTCTACCTGATTTCTTTGACAATCGTCCATGTTTTCTCATGCCTTTTTGGGTTATTGAGTTGGTTTATATATGAATGTACTATTTTATAGTCCATTTGAGCTTCCTAAACTACTCAAGATAATGGGTATAAAAATGTTTTATTATTTGTGATGGTTGTGTTTTGATTTTGGAATAAAGAAGTATAAGTGAGATTTGTTTTGATCGTGAGAAAAGGATGAACAAAAGTTGTATTTCATTAGTTTTTTAAAACTAGTGATATTTGGTTTTATTCATGGAGTTATGATTCACTCTATTTTGTTTATATGGTGATATAATTATTTCGTGAGATGATGGTTTCTTTAATTATTTGTAAGTTTTGTTTGCTGATATTAATCGAGGCAATCATTCAATTGATATACACTTTTGAATTTTTGAGCTCAAACTAGGTTGTTTAAAATTTAAAAATGTTTTTTTGATGAAGTATGGATGAAATTATACTTTGTAGAGAAATAAGATATGGTCATGAAGCTTAAATTGTTTTTATGAAAATTTTGGATTTTAATTTGCTTAAGCTCATTATTGAAATGATGGTCAAAATTATTTATTGGCAAATGGGTCATTTGCATTTGATGGATAATGTCCTCGTTAATGGTTATCACCTTACATCATATTCTACTGTTAAATATGATTTGGGCCATTAATTCACCTTGTTTTGACAAATTATGTGAGCTTGGGAAATTATTTCCATTGAACATGCTTAAGTAATTTTATCATTTTTTAGTTATTGCAATAATGTCTGGTTGGGATGGATGGGATAAATCAAGGGGATCAAGTTCACATCTCTCTTGGGGGCACAATTAATTTTGAGGATGTTCTCAATGGAAAAGAGGTTCACCTAGGGTGGCCGAAGGGGATATAATACACTTTGGGGTAGAAGGCCTTTCATTAGGAGTGGTCCTACTCGAGTTTTAGTCCATTTTGATGCTAATGAGCCTTGTCTCCATGAGGTATTATAAGTGATTGAATCATATCCCCACACTCAACCTTATTGTAACATTCATAATACCATTTTTCATGATAACATTGATCGCACATATGTTGAACATAACCCCTCCTCTTCTAATCATTCAGTTCACTCTACCCCTTCTCATTTTACCTTGCATGCATAATGTACAACCATCTAATTACCCACCTTTTTTCTTGGACAAAGCCAACCATCTCACTCTCATGATTCCCATCCTTTCCTAAGTGTTCTAGGTCCTCTCTCCGCTTTTCTAAGGTGACTAGAGCTCTAAAGAGAGTAAAATGGAGTAGAGGGGAATCAGAAGCCATTACTCACACACCCTTCTATTGGTCCGTATGAGTACGATGGAGTTATTAAATGAAATAGGGGCACCACCGTAGACTTAATGGGGATGATTAGTACTTTTATCATGTTATGACATTTTGGTTTGTTGATTCGCAGACATGGATTTTATCATATAATTTTTAGTGATTGAAAATTTTCATGGATTTTGATTATATACTTGATGATATTTGATATATTGACTTTATGAATTTTATTATATACTTGGGTATCGGTTGACTTTAATAGATTGGTTATATAATGGATTATTTTTGATGATCATTTGGCCATGATAGAGTATTTATATGGTTTAATGAATCAATGTTAATGGTCATGTTTTATATTTTATTTAATGTGTTTAATGTTAAGTGAACCCTTCCCTTTCTTGTCTCATTCCTCATGTTTTAAATTCATCATTTATTTTAAAATATAGTTACTGAGTCCTCATTTTATATTAAAAATAAAATAGTTTCACTTTGATATGAAGTGTAATATTTTTATAAATTTAATTAAAATTTGAAGACAAATCAGTTGTAACTGATTTTTTAAAAGGAGAGTTATATAAGGACTTAGAGGACACATTTTCAAAGGGAGATTAGGTATTGTAAGCATTTATGTGAAGCTTATTTCATAAGAAATATTTTTTGTGCAAATGATTTTATGAGATAAGTGATTCTACATGTGTTATGATGACATTATTTTGAGGTTTGAGTATGAAATTATGATACAACAAGTATATCCAATTTTGACATTATTTTATCGATTTATGATTTTATTATTCTCGTATCCATCTAAAACTAATTTCCAAATTTTGATTTGTCATATCCTTAGCATGCCATGAAATTCATTTCTACTTCAATCTTGAGACATTGCACATTAATAGTCCATGTAGATTTTTAATTTCATCATGAATCTTGTTATAAACTATGTTTAACATCATTGTACTTCCCATAATTAAAAATTTTTCTCTTTAATATATCTATCTTTATTTGGACTCAAAAAATTGTGTAAATGTGTCATATCTTGTGAATATTTTGTTTATGTATATACTTTGTGTGATTTATTATTTTTAGTTTTGTTTCAAGATAAGTTGCATTACATGACCAATGATTACACTATGAGATCATAAATAAATCATTAATTTTTCACCTTTTCAAGAGGTTGTCTCATTAATAGACTCCACTATTTCGAGATAAAGGTTTAATAACATTATTGGGTAAATAATTTAGTCCATTAATAAGTGATTTATTATACCTTTTGATAAGAGAATATCATATTATTCAAATGATCTCAATCTCATATTTGGTTTAATGATACATGGTCTTGTTGTGTCTTTTTCTTATGTGTTTGTTTGTTTCTTTATTTTTGTCTTGTATATTCCTTTGCTTTTAGAAGATAGAAATTTCCATAAATCTTAGGTTTTTCTATGATTAACCTATATTTAAATTACCCATGCTTAAGCTATCCTTAAGTTTCTTCACGATTAAATTGGTCTAATTCCAACTTGACCTTTTGCATTAGGCAAAAGGGTTTTATTTGTCCTTGGTCTAATTTTTATCGACAAAAATTTGGTGACTCTGTTGGGACTCATTTTCTATTTCTTCTATATGAGTGGATTTCTCTAACTATCCACTCCTTCATTTCTATTTCATTCCACAAGAGTATATTTCTTCTAACTATCTACTCTTTATCACATTTCAAATGACCATAACTACCAGTTGGTTTGCTTATTGGAAATACCCATTTAGACATCAATTATGATATTCAAACTATAGTTTGGGATTCTATTATTAATATTACATAGTTTACACAAGCCAGTGAAATTTTTAATGATGAAGAGGATAGATCTCTTGATATTCAAAGGCTCATAAGGTCTAACATTCAAACTCAACAAGACATTGTAGAAAAGTATAGATGAGTTAAAAATGAAAGAGAAACAATCTTAAAATATGTGAATAAATCTAAAGTCTTACCTTTAGATATTGCTAATGATAAAAATATTCTTAAACACTTGTGTTAGACCAATATCCTTTTTAGTTATTTCCTTTCTGATTTTCTAATATGGATGTTGAAGGTGAAAAAGAAAGAAGGTCGGGTAGAGAGGAAAGAGAAAGAAGACACATTCTTAATCATAACTAGAATAGAATCCATGGATTTGAACTTGATAGAAATAATGTAACATATGATGAAACATATGAATATGATGAAGAAAATCTTAGTCCTTGGCTTAGGGGAAATCCTATTGACATCGAGAGAAATCCTCCAAAGCTGCCATCTTTAAAAGGAATTCAACTTCCTAAATTTTCTAGTGAATATGGTTCTTCATGAGAAGATCATTTTCATTCTTTTAAACTAATCATGTTCTTCCATAGAGTAACCAATGAAAGATATTCTTTAAGGATTTTTTCACAAACACTTAAAGGGAGAGCTTATAAAGATTTTATTAGTACCTTATAAATCCCTTACTAAATGGTCTTGATATATAGAATACTAGTTAGAGTATTGCTTTGGAAAAGACAAGGATGAATTTGAATTGGTAAATGAACTTTCTAATATGACCATGGACCTGGTGAAACCATTTATCATTTCACTATTTGTTTCACCAAATTAAGACAAAATATACCTGCAAAAGTCAGACCTCCTAAGAATCTTGCACGATTGTATTATTGCAATGCTTTTCCATCAAAGTATAGGTTAGTCTTTGGAAGATAAGGAAATTTATGACTTTAAAGAAACTCTTACCTTTTTCTTAGATTATGAAAAAGTTAAAGAAAATTGGTTTAAAGATAAAACATAATCTAATGCTTATGTAGAGAATATATTTTTAAATGCTATTTGAAATCTAGTTAATGAGGTGGTTACCATTGAAAAGATAAATGATCAACCATCATCCTCAAAAATTTCTTTTTCTGGATCGTAAAGTTAAAACTGAATCCGGAAAAGTTAAAACTAAGCCTAAGGAGATGTATTGTGGGGTGTGTGAATTAGATCATGATTCTTGAAACATGTAAAGTTGCTTTGAAAAAAGGTTAGAAAATTCATGAAAGATAAGAATATTTCAAGATGTGTAGTTTTATTGATTCTGATGTGAATGCAATTTAGACCCGATCTAAAGACTATTCCAAAAATGATAATAAAAAAAAAAATGTTGATGAATACAATGGAAAACAAAAATCTGATCCTATTGATAATAAAAAACCACTGGATAAATCAAGTAAGCCCACTTCTGATGAAGTTCCATCTGATTGATCAATGCTCAATATCAACCTTATAAAGGTAAACCATTTGTAAAATCAACAATATTCCTTATTGGATATGATATTGTAGCTGACATGAAGAATTCTAGAAGTAACTTGAATATGTTTGAAAGCCTTGGTTTACCTAGTCAGTTTGAAAAGTTAGAGGTTGCTCATAAAAACATATTTGAATCAAAACACTTAGTGGTTGTCCAAGAGGATGAATTTGATAGTGAAGATGATAATAGTGAGTATCAAGTGTTGAATCATTCTAATTCAACACCTAATTACATTCCTCATTTCTATGTATCAGTCAAAATTCAGAATAAAATCATTCATAATTGTATTTTGGATATAGGAGCATCAAAGAACATTATGCCCAAATCTATTGTTGAACAATTGGGAATTCTCTATGAACATGATAATAGGAAATTGATTGGTTTTGAATCTTATTAGGTTAAATGTGGTGGTAAATTTAAATACATAGTTATTAAGATAAACACACAATAAAAAGACTAATATTTATTAGAAATGTGCATATCTTAGATATTCCTACTAATTATGCTATGTTGCTTGGAAGGGATTGGTCACATGATATAAGATATTTTGTTGGAAAAGATCTTACTTGGGCACCGTGTTGGTAATGCTATTTTTTTATACATAGAGAGGAGTGGTTAGGAACACCAATTGAAGGATTTTCATCACACATTTCTTTTGTAGAAACTAGTATGGGAACTTATGGCTTGAATACTTTAGATATTAATGATTTTGATGATGAAGATCACCAACATGCTAGATTATTGCCTTTTGATGACATTTGTATTATGTGTTTTGATGGTGCATGCTCCCAAATTGGAAATGGGGATGGTGTGGTTATCAAATCAGCTCTGTAGGAAATCAATTTAATTATGATTTTCAACTCATTTGAAACAAAATAACACTTTGTTGAGTTTGAGGCTTTTGTTTTGGTTTACAACAAGCTTTAAGTTTAAACATTAAGAAGTTAGTAGTTCTTGGAGATTTATAACTTGTAATAAGACAAGTGAAAAACATTTACAAGACTAATAAAACTCGTCTTCATCATTATATGCAAAAAGTATGGTCTCTGATTGAACAATTTGAAGCCTTCAACATTAATTATTTTTTTTTAGAGAATTTAGTTCAAAAGCTGACAAACTTGTTGTTTTTTCCCCTAATCCTCTATGTATTGATCAAATTGACTATATTTTAAAATAATTCTATAGATCTATGATCTCTAATATTTGAAAATAGGTTGTCTAATTTTCTCTTGTGATGAACACATAGATACATTTTTGAAAGGGAATTATTTTGATTCAAATGATTATGTGCTCAATTTTGGTGATTACTTGTAGTTATCTAGTAACAAATTACCTATTGGATTGGTAAGTAGAGAGTCTATGTTCTCCACACAAGATCAACCCAGATTTCTTCTTCTCAAAACCTTATAGAAGAATTATAGGTGAAACCTTTTTTTAACTTAAGTATGGAAGAAGAACCAATTTTTTTATCTTGGTGCTTGTTTAACTCAAAAGGAGAAAGATGATTTTTTAAATTATTGAAAGAATTCATTGATGTGATAGCATGGTCATACAAAGACTTAAAGGGATATGATAAAAGGATCATTAAACATGACATACCTATCAAACTTGTAATAAAATTTTTTCATCATAAGCCTCCAAAGAGAGTAATCCCCTTATTAGAAGACACCATTAATAAGGAGCTTGAGAAGATTCTTGAAGGTGGTGTCATTTACTATGTAATATATTCTCAATGGGTTAATAATTTAGTACATGTATGTAAGAAAAATGGAGTCATTAGTATCTGTGTTAATTTTAGAGATTTAAATCATGAAAGTACTAAAGATAACTCCCTTTGCCAAATATTGATCATATCTTGCAGTAGGTCACCGATTAGAAATGATGTCTCTTTAGATGGATTTTCTAGATATAATCATATTTTTGTAAATCCAGATGATCAACACAAAACCAATTTTACCACTCGAAAAGGTACCTTTTCTTACAACCGAATTCCTTTTGGTTTAATTAACACAGGTGCTAGTTTCCTTTGATGATTCAATCGTAGTATTTATCTAAGTTTATCTTGATGACTTGTCTATATATTCTCTTAAGAGGAAGAAGCATTTAGATCATCTGAGAGAAATATTTATTCACTATCATAAGTTTGGTATTTTATTTAAATCCAAAAAATTTAGTTTTTGGAGTTTTAGAGGGTAAGTTATTGGGACGTATTATTACAAAGAATGGTATCTCCATTGACCTAGGAAGGGTGAAAGCTATCGATAATTCAATCCTCCTAAGAATGAGTTTGCTTTACGTTCATTTTTTTGGTTAGATTAACTTTGTACAAAATTCATATTCACCTTCTATAAAAATCTGCTCCTTTACAAATCTTATTAAAAAGAGTCATGGTTTTTTGTGGGACTCTCATGTAGATTCTGTCTTTTTGATATCAAGAATGCTATCACTTCAACACCTGTTTTTGGCCAAGCTTGATTTGTCTAAACTATTCATTCTATATCTTAATGTAATTGATAAAGCTTTGGGTGTTGTTATAGCTCAATATTTTGAAGGAAATGATGAAAACCTATTCTTTATTTTAGTCAAACTCTCAAAGATGTTGAATTCAAGTATCCTTTAATAAAAAAATTGTCTTCACATTAGTCTTGGTTTTGAAATTACAAATATTTGATAATGGGAAATAAATTTGTCGTTCATTTTAATGTCCATCTATTAGCATATTTTCTTAAAAAACCTATGATTGATGGAAGATTAGCTAAATGGATTTTCAAAATCCAATAGTTTGACTTAGAATTGGAAACTTGTAAGACCATTAAAGGAAATGAGCTTGTCAAACACTTGGCTGAAAATGTTGATTCTGCTGTCAATGTTGTTATTTTAACCATGGAAGAGGTTTTACATGATATCTCTCATTTTCATACTATGATAGGTGTTGATTTTTCTTCCAAATTCAATATAGGTTTCATCATACAATCATGTCCTCAAAATTCGACAAAAAAACATAGAGAACTTTTATTTCAAGCCCTTAAATTTATTCTTTTAGAAAATTTTTATTCCTTAAAGATTGTGATGGGATCCTTTTAAGATGTTTGACACATGATCAAACTAAGCACACATTGAGAAGTTTCCATGAAGGTATTTGTGGTGACCATTATGCTACTAAAACAACAACTCACAAAATTTTAAGTCCAAGATATTATTGGCCTACTTTATTTAAAGATGCATACAAATGGGTTAGGTCTTGTGCACCTTGTCAAATGTTTACTGATCGTGAATGTTTACCAACCATGTAATTAAATTTCCTCATTCCATATAGGACCTTTATCAAATGGGGAATTATTTTATTTATGATATTCACCCCCTTCTTCAACTAGTCATAGATATATCTTAACTACTTATTATTTTACTAAATGGGATGAGGAAGTTTCCTTGAAAAGTTATGTTGTTGGTGAAGTTGTTCATTTATTCGAAAATCAAATATTTTCATATTTTGGAGTCCCTCAGGAAATCATATCAGAAAAATTATCGAAATTCATTTTTGAGGAATACTTATATATTCTTTGCAAATATTCGATTGCCTCGAGTCATTCATCTAAGTAATACCCATAAGGTAATGGATAAGATGAATCAATGAATAAAATTTTGATAAATGTTATGAAAATTTGGTTAATAGTAGTAAAATAAATTGGAATTTGAATTTTTTTGAAGCATTATGGGTTGACAGAACTACAGTTAAAACAAATACTAGTTTCTCACCTTTTATGATTGCTTACGGCTTTGAAGCCACCATGCCTATTGAATTACAAATTTCTTCTACATTTACTACTTTAAACTATGGTTTAGATGAATTAGATGACTTACAACCATGATTAAATGAATTTCTTGCTTTAGATCAAGCAAGATTTAGTTCCTTACAAATACTTGAAAAAGTTATATAAAAATTGAAACGATTATTTGACAAAAAGGTTACAGTTAAAAATTTCCAAGTTGGAAACCTTGTTTTATGTTTGGATAAGGTTAGGAGGTTATCCTTATCAAATTACTTAATGGTCAACATTTAAAACATTATTACAATTGATTATTTTAGCTTATATATTATGTACATATTGTTTGTATTTTCCTTGGTTGCTTTTGGTTTTACTTGCTTGTTTCTTGGCATTTCGATTAATTGTGATCATAAAATTATGAATATGCTTCATCTCTGCAAATATCTTAGATTGGATGAAGATGCCTATCAAGTTATTCAAATAGTAAGATTCACTTAAACTTCAGTTGAAGATGATTTATGAAATAATTTATCTGTTTTCATAGATAAATGTTTTAATGATATACTTGATTTAAAGAGTTATACTTGATCTCAAAAATAATGAAGCATACACTTTGTATTTGATCTTATCCAGCCCTCACTTCCCAATCCTTATGTCCCTTCTTCATTCATATTAAGCTAGAAATTGATACCATTTTAATTTAAGCTATTTTGGGGTCTGCATATTTGACTCAAGAAAAACATGCGTGCATTGCACTCTTGAGATTTAATTTCATCATATTTTGATTCAATCTAACTCCTTTTACAAGACGCTAACCAACATGGTCACCAATGTTATTGAAAAATTTTTACATGCCCTTCCTTTTTATGAAAGAATCATTTTAAACTTCTCTATCTATATTTCACAACATTTTGTCTACATGAATTCATGATAAGTTAGGTGGGGGCCACTTGACATTTCAATGCATTATTTAATACATGTAACATTTAAGTGGTTTTGTGGCATTCATATGCTCTGTCGGCAGATTGTTGATTTTGTGAATGATGTATATGATGTATTGTTGATTGAGTTGATTACATTACTTTCAATATGAAGATCAATCTTCATTTCACTATATCGGTCTCTGGTTTTCGTGCCCAGATAATGATATATCTCTTCTTTCCATTTTGGAAATAGGTTTTTCAAGTGACGTGTTGAAGATTTTGAAAAGCTTATTTCCTTGTCTAACTCCATTTTGGACTAACACTTAATACTATTCAAAAGTATTAACACTAGATTTAGATCATTTTGGGTGGATATTTGTTGATCCTTTATGTTGATGTTGGTTTTATTACCATGCATTGCATTTAACTTGAAGGTTGATTTATGCATATGTGAGGGTAATTGGTTTTTCCCGGTCACCATGTTACTCAAGCCACCACTTTAGTCTAAGGTCATATTATATGATCAATTTTAAAGGGTCATGGGCAATGGCTATTGGTAATGATGTAGTAGTGGCGGTTATGTTGTGGTTGTGCCCGTAGTAAATGCAATGAATGCATACGTGTTTGCATTAACTCGCACCTAATAAATGGTTTTGAGCTATGTAAAAAATTTAAAGTTTGGGATTTGTGGTATTCATTGTTTGTATGATCTAGTTTTGGAAGCTCTACTTTGAGCTACTTTGGTCGTGGTGCTATGCGTTTGGGTTCTCCTTTTTAAAGAAAATACGTGGCAATATTTGCAGGTATGTAGTTATTTGGATAAAAAGGAAGAATTTACCCAAATTTAGTCATTTTTCATGCATGCATGCGGCGTTTTGGAATGTGAATTCATGAGTTTTTGATAAAAATCAATGCTTTGTGCACATTGGAGTATTGTGCTCATGTTTTCATCTCTTATTTTATCACCCAACTTTGAAATACTTTATATTAATGTGAATAAAAAATGAGTAGAATATTTTTGGCATAAATATTTTACGGGTTTGAGAGGTGAACCGATTTGAATGCAAGTTTATAAGCTTGTGTTAAGCTCTATTGTTTTGTAGAAAACACAAATGAAGAATTTGTTTTCTTTCAGTTCTGTATGCTTTAAAATGTGGTTTTAATGAGTTAGCTGGAAATTTTATGGGTTTTCTTAATTTCTATGAAATTCAACCATGTTTTCTCATGCCTTTGTGGGTTATTGAGTTAGTTTAAATATGAACATACTAATTTTATGATTCATTCGAGATTTTCAATTGTGTTCTTATTTGTAATAGTTGTGTTTCAATTTTGGAATTAAAAGTATAAGTGAAATTTGTTTTGTTCATGAGAAAAGGATGAACAAAAGGTTTTAGTTCATTAGTTTTTTCGAAACTAGTGATACGTGGTTTTATTTATGGATTTATTATTCAATTTGTTTTGTTTATATGTTGATATAAGTTATTTCATAGAGATGATGGTTGTAGACACTAAATCACACACTTTGGGTGCATTTCTAGTTCCTAATCACATAATTGCATTCATATGATTCCTAGACAAGAAAAGTACTAATTGACCATTGTCTTTAGCGTCTTTGCTTTCTTTCTAATTTCCTTCTTGGCCTTACACACCCTATTTCCCAATATGACTTTCGATACTTCAGATTTTTTGAGTCTGGACACCAACTCCCAATAGGATGCCAATGCCCGAGACGTCCACATCCCCTCCGGGTTCCCAGACCTCTTCTAGTGTTGGGAATCTTGATTCTTATGGGTCATTATTTTAGTGCTTAATTAAAAATTAAAATAATGGAATCATATAAATACAATGCTATGTGATCATAATAAAGGACAAAACTCTAAGAATTTATTATCGTCACCTAAGGCTCTTCTTGGACTAGAGCGTCTAGACTGGGTCAGGGGCACCTAGGTACTAACCTTTGTGTAGGTGCCCATGAATATGCAAAAGGATGGAAAGTAATTTATTCTATGTCAATTATATGTTGCTTACCTTCATTGTTTATGGCCTGTGTGTCACACTTTTCCCACAAAGTTTTCCTGTTTTGTGAAAACCGTTGTGTAAACTATTGAAAATTGTGTTGACTTGAGAAAAATGTTGTAAATTCCCTATTGTCATAGGTGCCCAAGAAGATTCAGGGAGCACTCGGGTGCTCATGTCCGTATCTAGGTGTTTTCATCTATGTTGTCTTTGAGGACCCAAGTCGATTCTGTGCCGTTTAGTAACATTGCATTCCTCCACCAATTGTGTCTTTCTAAGGACTCTTTGGCTCCTTCATCTATTTCTATTTGTGGATTTGAAAATATCCCCAAGCATGTCTTAGGTACTATCATCCTTCCTGTTACTGTCAGGCCATGTACGCTACCCATTCCATGCCACGTAATGCCCAACAATATTAATTATAATATTCTTCTTAGGTGGCCTTGGATCCATGCCATGTATGTAGTTCCTTCCACTCTCTATACACAACTTGAATTCCTTTATCAAGGAGTTATCTATGATGTTCCAATAGATCCATCGCCATTCACATATTGTAATTCTATTGATCACTCCATAAACACTCCTAGCTCTTTTACATCTACTCAAAATTTCTCCAAATATGGTCTTGGCTATAAATATTTGCTTTGTTATGGTTTCTCCGGTAATGGTTTAGGCCCGCATGGTCAAGGAGTCACATAACCATGGAATCTTCCCACTAAATCGAACAAGCTTGTCAGGATAAGATCCTACCTCTATAAATTCTTCGTAGGCTTATACTACTTTGCATACTTCTTCACTTCCTTTAGTATATTCGGACCTCATCAGTGACTCTACTTACAGTTGCTTGAGATAATTTAAACACTTTTTCTAATGATGAATCTCTTCTAGAATACATGGGAGTTTACAATCACCTCCCTTATTTTCATCATAATAAGTGCTCTCTAACACTTTTTAATGCCACTACCTTCTTTGGAGATTCGCATCCACTTCTTGGAAGTTTTGATGCTCCTGATTCTATTCCTACTGAACCACACATAGAGGATCAATCATCTCTTCTCAATGAGGATACCATTCAATATATCCTGAAATTTCTTCCAACATGCAAATGGTTTTGTTAGCCCCTTCTCTCACACCTGATGAAAAAAATGATATCAAATAAGTTCTTCATGAATTATCTGATATATTTGCATGGGAATATAGTGATATGCTTGGTATTGATCCTTCTGTAGCCATGCACAATATTGTTCTTCGCCCTAGTGTGAAACATGTTGAACAAAAAATCCTCAAAATTCATCTAAAGGTTGCACTACTCATCAAAGAAGAAATACAACACTTATTAGATGCTAGCTTTATTCACATTGTGGATTATCCTAAGTGGGTATCTAATAGCATTCCAGTTATGAAGTCAGATGGACATGTCCACTTTTGTACCGAATTTCAGGATCTCAATTGTAACATCCTCATTCAATACTTCATAAACAGGGGAAAGTTTTTTTTAAACATAATGTTCACATTTCTAAATTCACATGATTTAGAAAAAACATTCCTTGCTAATCCATCACATAATAGTAAACCATATGCAACTGTAATGACTCAATGTAAATGATGTCTCATTCATGACTCGATGTTAAACCAATATCTCATGTTTCAATATGTTCATGTGTATACAAGTATACTTTTGGTTCCTTCACACTTTGAGGGTCAATCAAGTGTTAACGTCTAAGAAGCCTATCTGAGTATTTGTTATTGATACTCATCTGATATCACACAACCTTAGACCAGGTGACATAAGATAACACAATCAATAGATTGCAATACTTTGGAAAAAGTTTAAAAATGTTTGCTATGTTAATATTCCTAGACGACATACTCATCGAAAGTAATACGTCTTTCACCCACTCAAAACTGTTATCTAGATTAGACTTCCTTGACTACTGTCAACCAGTTTTGGGTCTATGTTTCACACTAAAAGGGACAACTCACATGTACTAGTGTGGATGGTCTACTTGTGGTGACTAAGGATAAGTAATCATATGTGAATCATCTTACATTGATTTAGATGTGATTATTCACCCTTAGTCCACATAAGTGGATGTCAACCATAGGCCATATGCCTGTCTCTGTTTAGGGTAAAACAATGACCTAGAACTAATTAAGTATGTTAGTTCCATTGAGTGACCTATTTGTGATTATTTTCATGATGATTTCAATAATTATACCATTGATACCGACACTTAGACCATATATTTTGATGGATCTCACCGCCACTTTGGTCTTTAGGGTGGGATAGTCTTTATTACTCCACATGGTGATCATCTCCCCTTTGCATATCACTTAGGGTTTTCATGCACCAATAACATTGCTGAGTATGAAGCCCTCATTCTTGGCCTCACCACCTCTCGAAGCTTCTCATTAAACATATACACATACACGGTGATTCAAAACTAATTATTAATCAAGTTAATGACAAATATCACATAAAAGAGGAACATCTAGTACCATATAATAATCTTGTTAAGGATATTTTAGCCACATTCAACTCTTAATCCCTCTCCATCATCCCCGCAAAGATAATTGTCACAAAATGCTATGGCTAGTGCAACATCACTTATCCCTTAGGATATCATTGATGAGAAGGCTAATTTCATCTTCAGGAAATTGTGACATCCCTCTACTTGATACTTCACTTCTCGAATCTTGTGCCATTACACGTAGTAATGACCATCTTGAATGGTTCACCCAATTTACAAATTTATTTATCAAAAATCCATTCCCAATGGCCTTTAACCTCATGAATCTTGTCACCTACACCGTGAGGCCACACATTATTTCATCATTCGTGTAGAGTTATTTAAACGAAAATTTGATGGCCGGTATCTATGATGTCTATGAATTTACAACATCCCCACCACTATATCTCAGGTACATGATATTTTATGTGGTGGCCACTTCTATAGAAAGGATATGTCACACAAGCTCCTATGTTAGGGATAATATTGGCCTACCATGGAGTAAGATTTCCTAGAGTATGCTAAGCGCTATGATAAATGCCAAAAACATGGCAATATCCACCATGCACTGCATATGACCTTCCTAATTAATCTGTCATATACCTTCTCTTTATGAGGTTTCGATATTATTGGCATGATAAATCCTAAATCATCTGATATCATAAGGTTATTATTACTACCACATAATATTTCACTAAATGGGTCAAAGTGGCTCATTACAAACTACCACTAGTTATGATATATGTCATTTCATCACTACTCACATCATTACACACTTTGGCATTCCCTCTGCTATTATCACTGACAATGGGTCTTCTTTCAAAAATAAGGATGTTAAAAGGATTTGCGTAAAATTCAAAATCAAGAAATCATTCTCTACTCCTTATCACTCACATGGCAATGGCCAAGCAGAAGCCACCAATAAAACCATTGTCAAAATCTTATGTAAGGCTATGGACACTAGCGGTGATGAATGAAATAATCAAATCCTATGTGCTCTTTGGGCTTACAACACTAGTGTACGTATACCCCCCAATGTTACACCATTTTCACTAGTTTATTGTACCGAGGCTGTCATTCCACTGGAACTCAAAATACTGTCATTACGGGTCTCATTAAAGTGCATACTAAAAGGAAATGAATATCATGAAAGCTGCCTACATGAGTTTGAAATTCTTGACTTTCGATGTGTCCAAGCTCTTAAACATATATGAGTAAATCAATATCACATCACACAAGTATATAATTGAAAAAATCACCCTTATGAGTTCAATGTCGGTGACCTCATGCTAAAATAAAATCAGAAAAAAAAAAATTCTGAAGCTTCCCTCAAGGGAAAATTCAAACCTAGCTAGTTAGGTCCTTATGTCATCACAGAAAAACTTGGGGGTGGTGTCTATCACCTTTCCACTCTCCTAGGAAAGCCACTTAAAAACTCACTTAACATTATGCATCTTAAACGATATTATTATGCATAAACCACGACACACTATCCGATGATGCACTCTTGTGAAATGGTTCACACTTGACTATTGAGGGCATACTATATTCATGGACCTCACATCATACATCATACACACTATACATTTCACACTCAATGTATTTTTGAAACATCTTTTTAGCACACATTCATCACAACACACATCCTGATGACACACTCTAGTTCCATGGTTCATACTCGACTACTAAGGGTCTAAATCTGAAATAAACCTCACCTCCTTCAAACTATTCACACTCTATACATCATTGATCTATCTTTCTAGTGCATAATTAAAACCATTTCCAGGATGAAAAACTCTTTTTCTATGGTTCATTTTTGATCACAACGGGTCTTTTATAAATGAGCCTCATCTCACTCATACTCATCCACATCCGCTCGGGGGGCACATTTCTCCTATCACATTCAATTTTCATTCCATTCCATTCACACTCGAGAGCTTACTAAATATTTTGGTTGCACTTTGTTCTTGCTTACTTATACTTGCATGCACAATTTGCTTACTATGTTAGACAAATATTTTGTATGTCATTATGCTTTCCATACACACATGCGTGTTCACTTTCCTTCTAGTTTTAAATACAAAATTTACACAGATCATTATAGACAACATGGATGTTTGGCACTTTACCTCTTACCAGTTCCACAAAAACTCCTAGGAGCATCTAATTTCATACACACTATAGGTGCTATCGTTTCATTTTTTTACTAGCACACTACTTTATATCAGATCATACATGCTTTGGCATACTTTTTATCTTTCTAACATGCTAATGGGTGCTTCATATGCAACATTTTTCTTGTAGGAACTATTTTCCACCATGGTTTTTTGTTACATTAATTTCTACTATTTGTCATTATTTTCCATTATATGCCATTGTCTACGAGACTTTACCCTTTGTCTTGTGTGTACACTTTATGCGCTTTTAGCCACATTGGCTCGATTGTCTTATAACATTGTGAGCGATGTCCCATGTTTGCAACCCACTTTTCATGGTCTACATTGTCTTCTTACTTGCTAGATTACACATTGTCTTCTATATGTGTATTTTTCTTGTTTGCACTAACACATATTTCCAACCAAGTTGTTTATGTGTTCCTTGATTTCTACCAAGCACATTCCCTCCCCCTATAGGGTATTAGTTTTAGATCAATGTCTAGTCCTCTTTTTGGGCCACATTATCCTAGCGATGTTGCATGCACCCCAAACGAGGGGGCATACATTGGATGAATCATTCACCCCATTCAATAGTACACGGTTATAGTTTAGACATGCACAACACATGACCAACACAATCTTCAGTTATAGAAAAGGATCAAAATCTGACTTGGGTCCACAAAATAACACATACGTCGGTGCCTAGATATAAACATGAACACCTAGGTGCTCCTGACCTTTCTTGAGCACCTATGACTAGGGGGCAATTACATCGGTTTTATTAGATTGAAACAGTTTACATGTGAAAAATGGGTCCACAACATGCATATCATGCACTTGGGTGCATGCACTTTGGCTAAATTTCTAGGTCCTAATCACATAATTTCATTCATATGATTCTTAAGTAAGAAAAAGACTAATTGAACATTATCTTTAGCCTCTTTTCTTTCTTTCTGATTTCCTTCTTGGCATTACCTACCCTATTGCCCAATCTGACTTTCGATACTTCATCTTTTCTAAGCTTGGACACCAGGGCCCAACCAAGATGCTAGCGCCTAAGCGCTCTCATCCCCTCAGGGTGTACCCAACCTCTTTGTATGTTTCTCACCTCTTTAGGGCCTCTTCTAGTTGTTAGGAATATTGATTTCTTATGGGTCAAAATTTTAGTAGTTAATTACAAAATTTAAACAAGGGAATCATATGAATATAGTGCTATGTGATCATCATAAAGGACCAAGCTCTAAGCATCTATTATCATCACCTAAGTTTACATCCAAAGGAATTATTAAGATCATCAAAGAATCCATCTAGCTTCATTTAAGGGACAAGGGACTACATTTTCTACATACACTTCATAGGAGGGGAAGTTCATTTTGACATCCACACATCTACTTACATTGATATATCTAGATATTTCTTTCTATCAAGTGCATATTGCACAAGAACCACCTAGGGAAAAATTATTGCACACACACAAAAAATACATGGAGTTTGAAATGTAGTGAAATGGTCGATCATAAGTTCACTTTTTCGGGTGACTCTTTGGGGCTAGTATAACTTCCCATTTGTATTTTTATTTTTACGATTTGATGTGCTTTGGGGTTTTGTAGGTGTTCATTGTTTTTGTAGGTTACAGGTGACTTCAATGATCTTCCACCGACCTACACATGACCAAGAGTGAAGTCTAGCAAAAATATTACAATAATATAAAAATCATTTTATGAGGTTTTGCGTAGTCATAAGCGCATACTGAAGGTCTTTGGCGCCAAGGAACCCATGACCTAGTCTAGGCATACCTGACACTCTTACAATTTTATGGGTTCGTTTGTGATAGTTATCTCCTCCTATTTATCAGTTTTCTAGCTGGTCACATCTTCAAGAATATTGTAAAATCAGCTAACTCTATTTTTTCATCTCTTGCACTTAGGGTTTCAATTTCATTTAGCTTATTGATTGTGTCGATCTGTGCTTTCATCGTAGATATTTACGTTGTGACTCTCTGCAATTAAGGTTTCACAAATTATAATATTTTTAAAGCAATGGTTTCTTTTATATTATTTGGATGTTTTGTTGATGTGATACTCAATCCGAATATACAATTTTGAATCTTGAGCTCAAACTAGGTTGTTTAAAAATATACAAAATGTTGGTTTTTGATGAAGTATGGATGGCGGTGTGCGAAAAATTAGAGATGATCACAAAGCTTAAGTTTTACATGCAAATTTGAATTTCTTAAACTCAGCTTATTGAAATGATGGTAAATTTTTTTATTGGAAAATAGGTCATTTGCATTTGATTGAAATGTCCCCGCTTAATGGTTATCACCTTGCATAATATTCTATGCTATTAAATATGATTTGGGTCATCACTCCACCTTGTTTTGATGAGTTATGTGAACTTGGGAAATTGTTTCCATTGATCATGATTAAGTAATTTTATCATTTTTCATTTTTGCAACCATGTCCGGTTTAGATGGATGGGGTAACTCAAGGGGATCAAGTTCACATCACTCTTGGGGAACAATAATTTTTGAGGATGTTCTCAATGGCAAAGAGGTTCACCTAGGGGTGGCCAAAGGGGACATAGTACACTTCAGGGTAGAATACCTTTCATTAGAAGTGGTCCTACTCGAGTTTCAATCCATTTTGATGCTAATGAGCCTTATCTCCATGAAGTGTTACAAGTGATTGAATCATATCCCAACACTCAACCTTATCGCAACATTCATAATACCCTAGTTCATGATAATATTGATCGCACACATGTTGAACATAACCCCTCCTCTTCTAATCATTTGGTACACTTTGCCCCTTCTCATTTTCCCTTGCACAATGTACAACCATATCTAACCCACCTTTATTGTTTGGACAAAGCCAAAAATATTGCTACCATCCTTTCCCTAAGCTTTGTTATGCCCTCTTCTACTGTCCTAGGGTGATTAGAGCACTAAAGAGAGTAAAAATAGAGGTAGAGGAGGAATCGAGAGCCATTAGTGACACCACTCTTCTTGTTGGTCCGTATGATTACATGGATTTATTAAATAAAGAGGTTTATTAGTAATTCTATCATGTCATGAAATTTTGGTTTGTTGATTCAGACATGGATTTTAGCATATACTTTTTCAGTGATTGACATGTTTTCATGGATTTTGATTATATACTTGATGATATTTGACAGCTTGATTTTATGAATTTGATTATATACTTGGGTATTGGTTGACTTCAATAGATTGGTTATATGATGGATTATACTTTGATAATCATTTGGCTATGATAGAGTATTTTTGTGGTTTAAATGAATCGAATGCTAATGGTTATGTTGTATATTTTATTTGGTGTGTTTAATGTTAAGTGACCCCTTCCCTTTCTTGTCTCATTCCTCATATTTTAAAGTCATCATTTATTTTAAAATATAGTTACCCGAGTCCACCTCATTTGATATTAAAAATAAAGAAAATTCACTTTGATATGAAGTGTAGTATTTTTAATAAATTAATTAAAATTTGAAGACAAATTAGTTGTAACTGATTTTTCAAAAAGGAGAGTTATATAAGGACTTGGAGGACACATTTTCAAAGGGAGATCAAGTATTGTAAGCATTTTGTGAAGCTTATTTCATAAGAAATATTTTTCTGTAAATGATTTTCTGAGATAAGTGATTCTACAGGTGTTATGATGACATTGTTTTGAGGTTTGAGTATGAAATTATGATACAACAGGTATATCCAGTTTAACATTGTATATCATCTAAAACTGATTTCAGATTTTGATCTGTCATATCTTGAGCAGGCCATGAAAGTCATTTCTACTTCAATCTTGAGACACTTGCAGATTAATAACCATGTTGGATTTTTGATTTAATCATGAATCTTGTTAGAAACTGTCTTGATAATCATTGTACTTCCCATAATTTACAATTATGTTTATCTTTAATATATCTATCTTTATTTGGACTCAAAAATTGTGTAAACATGTCATATCTTGTGAATATTATATTCATGCATATACTTTGTGTGATTTGATATTTATTTTTGTTTCCAAGATAGGTTATATAACATGACCAATGATTACACTATATGATCATAAATAAATCATCACTTATTTTTCAAATTTTCAAGAGGTTGTCTCATTAAAAGAATCCAATATTTCGGATAAAAGTTTGATAACATTATTGAGTAAAGAATTCAATCCTATTAATAAGTGAGTTATTATAGCTTTTGATAAGATAATATCATATTATTCAAATGATCTCAATACCTTATTTGGTTTAAGGATACATGGTCTTATTGTGTATTTTTCTTGTGTGTTTCTTTCTTTCTTGATTGTTATCTTTTATATTCCTTTGAGTTTTAAGAGAGAAATTGCCCTAGAAAATTAGGTTTGTCTACGATTAACCTATATTTAAACTACCCACACTTAAGTTATCCTTAAGTTTCTTCATGATTAAACTGGTCTAATTGCAACTTGACATTTTGTGTTAGGTGAAAGGGTTGATTAGTTTTGATCTAATTTTTATCGAAAACAAATTTGGTGACTCTGCTAGGGACTTAATTTATATTTCTTCTATGTGAGTGGATTTTCTCTAACCATCCGATCCTTCTTCAAATTTTCTATTTCCTTCCACAAGAGTAGATTTATTCTAACTATCTACTCTTTGTCACATCTCAAATGACCATTAGGGGTTTTGATCCTATTGATAAGGTTGGTTTTCTCATTGGAAATACCCAGTTAGACATCAATTATGATATTCAAACTACAATTTGGGATTTTGTGGCTATTATTTCATAATTTGCACAAACCAGTGAAATTATTAATGAAAAATATGATAGAGCTCTTGATATTCAAAGTCTCATAAGGTCTAACATTCAAATTTCAATAAGACAGTGTAGAAAAGTATATACGAGTTGAAAACAAAAGTGAAGTAATCTAAAATATTTGAATAAATCTAAATTCTTACCTTTCAATATTTCTAATGATAAAAAGATTCTTAAACACTTGTGTTAGACCAATCTCCCTTTATTTTTGTTATTTCCTTTCGATTTTCCAAGATGGATGTTTAAGGTGAAAGAGAAAGAAGGTTGAGTGGAGAGGAAAGAGAAAGAATACATAGTCCTAATTGTAACTAGAATAGGATCCCTAGGTTTAAATGTGATAGAGATAATGTAACAGATGATGAAACATTTGAAAATGATGAAGAAAATATTAGTCTTTAGCTTAGGGGCCATCCAATTGACATCGGAGAAATCCTCCAAAGCTATCATCTTTAAAAGGAATTCATCTTTCAAAAATTTCTTATGAATATGGTTCTTCATGGGAAGACCTTCTTGATTCTTTCAAACTAATCTGTGATGTTATAGGAGTAACCAAAGGTGAAAGAGATTCATTAAGGATTTTTTCACAAACACTCGAGGAGAGCCTATAAAATTCCACCTTCTAAACCCCTTACTAAATGGTCTAGACATAGAAGACTAGTTAGAAGATTCCTTTGGAAAAGACAAGGATGAATTCAAGTTGGTAAATGAACTTTCTAATATGACCATAGACCATGATGAAACCATTTATCATTTCACCAAATTAAGACAAAAGATACATGCAAAATTCAGACCTCATAATAATCTTACACAATTTTATTATTTCAATGCTTTGCCATAAAAGTATAGGTTAGTGCTAGAAGATAAGGAAATTTATGACTTCAAAGAAAATCTTACCTTTTTCTTAGATTATGAAAATAAGTTAAAGAAAATTGGGTTTAAAGATATAACGTCATCTAATGCTTCTGCAAAGAATACATAAATTTTAAATGTCAGTCATAATTTGGGAAATTGGATGGTCACCATTAAAAGACAGTTAAATGATAAACTATCATCCTCAAAAATTTCTTATGCTGGATAAGGTAAAGTTAAAACTGAATCTGGAAAAGTTAAAACTGAGCCGAAAGAGATTTATTATGGGGTGTGTGAATTATATTATGATCCTAAAACATGTAAATCTATTGAAAAAGTTAGAAAATTCATAAAAGGTAATATTATTTCATATATGTGTAGTTTTTTTATTCTAATGTGAATGTAGTTCAGACCTGGTCTAAAGACTATTCCAAAAATGATAATAAAAACCAAAACTATTGATGAATCCAAAGGAAAAAAATCTGATCTTATTGCTAAGGTAAAACCACTAGATAAATCAAGTAGGCCCACTTCTGATGAATTTCCACATGGATTAAACAATGCTCAGTATCAACCTTATAAAGATAAACCATTTGTAAAATCAACAATATTCCTTGCTAGATATAATATAGTGGCTGACATGAAGAATTCTATAAGTAAATTGAATATGTTTGAAAGACTTGGTTTACCTGGTCAATTTGAAAAGTTAGAGGCAGATCATAAAAATATATTTGAATCAAAACACTTAGTGGTTGTCTAAGAGGATGAATCGATAGTGAAGATGATAATTGTGAGTATCAGTGCTAAACCATTCTAACTCAACACTGATTACATTCCTCATTTTTTATGTATCCCTCAAGATTCATAACAAAATCATTCATAACTATATTTTGGATACAAGATCATCAAATAACATTGTGTCCAAATATATTGCTAACCAAATTGGGAATTCTATGAACATGATAATAGGAAATTGACTGGTTTTGACTCTCGTCAGACTAAATGTTGTGGAAAATTTAAAGACATAGTTATTAAGATAGAAAAAGAAAAAAACTAAGATTTATTAGAAATGTGCATATTATATATTCATGCTACTTATTTTATGTCACTTAGAAGGTATTGGTCACATGCTACAAGATATTTGTTTGGAAAAGATCTTACTTGGGCACTAGTTGGCAATGCTATTGCTTTTATACACAGAGAGGAGTGATCAAGAACACCATTGAAGGAGTTTCATCACACATTTCTTTTTTAGAAAATGTTATGGGAACTTATGGTTTGAATACTTTAGATATTAATGCTTTTGATGATGAAGATCACTAACATGATAGATTTATACCTTTTGATGACATTTGGCTTATGTGTTTTTACAATGCATGCTCCCAAATTGGAAATGGGGCTAGTGTGGTTATCAAATCACTTGTGGGTAAGAAATTTAATTATGATTTTTAGTTCTTATTTGAAACAACGAATAACATTGCTGAATTTGAGGCTTTCTATTTTGGTTTACAACAAGATTTAAGTTTAAACATTAAGAATTTAGTAGTTATTGGAGATTTAGAACTTGTAATAAAACAAGTGAAAAATATTTACAATAATAACCAAACTCATCTTCATCATTATAAGCAAAAGGTTTGGTCTCTGATGGTGATATTCCATGTGATAATGAGGGTACTAGTTTATTCATGATTATGAATTGGCTCATGGTATAATTACTATTCCCTAACATGTATCTATTTCTCATAGCGTTGATACTCTAATGATTTTTCTCCACGTGAGTTTGTTCCTATTTATGATTATGAAAATAATAATGTCACTCCATGTATCCATACTCTCTCTCTCTCTAAATGTATAAATGATGTTATTACTAGTGATTATTCTCTTCCTCCTATATAAGTAGTTAATGGAAATACTGATCTACCTTCTCTAGGCCCTCATGATAGTAATCATGACCCTCACGCATACATTGCTTCTAGTTTCATGTATCTTCCAAAACTCATTGTTATCTCTTGATGTAATTGGTGCTAAGGCTCCTTAGATCATGCAACTTAAAGAAAATAACTATCTCTTAATGTGCCTCAACATGATGAGATATCTACTATTAATAGTTTTTACATCACTACTATAAATGGAAAATTCCAACCCTTGAAGGATCCTCTTAGTGTTTATGAAATACCTCCTTAAGAGGTCCTTTCTCTTATGCATGTGGTTGGGATTTGCAACACAAAGTGCCTGATTGAACCATAGAAAGTAAGGCCCACTACATTGTAATTAATTCTAACATTATACATGGCAACCCTATTCGACATAAAATATTCCAATCAACCTTCCCTCTTAATTTTGGCATGCCTAGTTCACATTATTTGATGGAATTTTTTATCCTTGTCTACATCTCAAGTATTAATGGCTTATTATAATAATGATAAGCTACTTTTAAAATCCTTTCCATAAAGTCTACCTATATATGCAATGTATTGGTTCACCCACATTCCTAATGGATCCATTAACACATTATTATAACTTGAGGAAGATTTTCTCATCCAATTTAATAAGAAAAAGGGTCTTAAAGCTACATGTGAGTGGTTACCCTATTTGGATTAAGGAAAAAATGAGCCCTTTAATAATTACATACTACATTTCAAATTTGGTATGAAATAATTAATATAAAATCCTATGGATTTAGAAATGTAGTTAATATTTTGTTGAGGCCTCATATTCTCGCTCAAGAAAAATTGGCTTTATAACACGCGATTATTCACCGGCCTTTTTTACACATTATGGACATAGAGAGTGAATTTTTCCCACACATATTTCCACACATTCTCATTATTATATTCATAATTCATCTACTCACTCCACACCCACCACTTTATGTGATCTACTTGATTTTTGAAGCGGTTAAAGTGTTGTACCGTGGCAATGCTTCTTATCATGTTACATCTTAACCCATGGCTAATATGAAGCATTTTTCACTTGCTAAACACAAACCACTCTATTTTTACAAGAGAAATGATTGTCAACTTGATAATATTCTCAATCTACTTGATAAACAATTGTTTTAGTTACCCTCTACCGCACATCCTCCTCCTCATTACTTGGAATATGAAAAAGGCCGAAATTTTTGTAGCTTCCATCGTATTATGACACACCTTGATAATGACTGATATGAACTAGATAAAAACTTAAGTGGATTAAAGACAAAGGAATTATATAATTTGATACATGACATGCACATATATCTCTTTCCCTTCCAATGATCATCCTAGAAAGACTATGATCTTAGATGACGGACCTTCCACGAGGAAACCAATTTCAAAACCTCTTAAGAATTTTTCCCTCTAAAAGAGGTTGTTATTAAATAACCAATAGAAAATGCTAAACTTAAATGGGTTGCGAAAGGATCAACACTTCATCCTATAAGATACTCAAGTAAATCACATATCTTCCATGGTCGTGACACAACCACTTCCTATTCAACCCATTAACATGTCATATACAATACCTAACTATGCATCTTGGTAATATAGAGAGATTACACATCCTTTATTTAGTTATATTACCACAAATTCACAATTTTACATCCATCATGTGTAATAGTCCTACCCTCTACACATGTTGGCTCTTCTCTATTACTCTAGGGGCATATGGTGGTTACATTTCCTTTCTTTTTAAGAATAGTGTTATGTGTCTAGTTTCACCACTAACTCATGCTAAGATGTACACGAACCTTTACCACTCTAGCATGAAAGAAATAAGAATATCACCTCACACTGACCTATTACACTAAGGTAGAAACCTTAGTGTGCTCACTTAAGGTGTGAGAGATTTATAGTCCCTTTCATGTTTTACATATTGATATGAAGTGTATACATAGATAATATGCTCAAAGCAAAAACACCCATACTATAACAACATAAACATAAGAAATAAACACATACTCACGTAAAGAATAAATCCATAATAGTTCACTCCATATTCATAATCAAAACCTAGCTCTCATACAAGTTCTATCTAGTGAACATGGTCATCGTAATCATGATCATGATTATAATAATAATCATCATGTCTTACAATATTCCATCAAGGGGTAAATATACTAGTGGGGAATTTCCCTTCATTAGTAAATCAAGAGTTATAATTAGCCATCGGGTTCTATTTTTGATCAAAAATGGATATGAAAATAACCAATTCTATGTATTCTCCATATTTTATAGTTGGAGTAATTATTCTCAATAGATTCTTTATTCTAGAGATGGTCTAGTCATGATGAGGGTGATCCAGACACCTTCAAATGACATAAAAGGCCACTATTATTTTGTTTAGGAAATTTTATGTGTGATGGTTATGCAGCCGCAAGGCTGTGGGCCGGTGGTTGCAGAATCGCCTTGAAAATTGCACAACCACCAAAGTGTGTGGACATTGATGGTCCTTTCCCCAACAATGACAAAACTTGAGAAACTCAATAGTTGTAAATGTTTGGGATTATAAATGGTTCTATTTGTCTTTCCATCCATCCTAGGGTAGAACAACTATAAATATGCATGCATTTGATCATTCTAGAAAAGTGTTTTAGGTGAATTCAAGTGTGAGAAAAATAATGTGTTGAAATTGTTCTTGTTTGTTTATATAATAGTTGAGTTATTTCTTGTTGAGAATTGTAAGAAAGTTATACAAGGAGTTAGAATCTTTCTTGAAGGTCATTGTATGATAGTAAACTTGTATTATTTAGAGATTTGCATAGTGAAGGAAACAATTGCTTACCCAGGTTGGAGTTTTTCCCACATTAGATTTCTCCAAGATAAATCTTGTTGTCTCATTATCTTGCAATTTCTCATTTTTTAGTATTTATTGGACGTTTCTTTTATAAACATGCAGATATAATGAAATTAGTTAGATTATTCATTCATAATCACTTAAAAATGATTTTTTCATTGGTTAACTTATGTTGAAAGTTACGCTTAGACGACCCTTACTCAAAAGGGAAAATAAAGCGGTGAAGGTATCCTCATTCATTTTGAAGTAGATATTTCCACTAGGTAGTGGAAGTAAGGAATTCGAGACATGGATCATAGAGAACATATGAATGAGAGTGGAGAAGAGTGTTTCTACAATTTGGAGGGAAATGTGGCAAGTCTATGTAAGGATGTGGGAAGTATTTCCTTGTCCATAGAGAAATTGAGTCCATCATAAGATTTCTCATGGAGAAAATTTGTGTTCGAATGAGGCACTTTGGGATGCCATAAATAAGATACTTGTGAGTATGAAGAAGAGTATCCCCATGCCATCCCCACACCTCCTCCATTCAAAGAAGAGGTGAAGATAAAGATTCAACCTTATGATGGAGACGTGAATGCTTGAGAAGCTAGACCATTGGCTAGCTCAATTAGAGGTATATTTTAGTTTGCATCAAATAAATGAGAGTCAACATATTTCCTTTAAAAGTTTAAAATTGACCAATCACACTTTAACTTGGTTTGAAAGTTATGTTCATTAATTGGTTGTTAAGAATATTCCTCCTATTAATAAGTGGGATGAATTTAAAAGGATAATAAAATAGTAGTTCTATCCTAGTTGTGACGAGGAAGAGAGGTCCATGTATTGGTAGTATCTCAGGTAGAAACAAGGCCAAGATGTGCAAGAGTGCACTAGTGAGTTCTTGAAGAAAGTCTTCTAGATGGGAAAATATATAGTGGACTGGGAACTTTTGATGAAGTACATTGGTGGACTCCATAATCACATGAGGAGACTAGTTCTCTTGGCCAAACCAATGGATGTAAATAAGGATTGTTTTCAAACCCACTATTTAGAGATGGCCAAGAAGAAAATTTTATCTACCTCTCAGCATGCTCTAAGAAAATAAGGTGACACTAAGAAAAATGAAAAAGGAAAAGGGAAAGGTAAGAAAAATACTAATTTTTTTTCTAATAAGGATACTAAAGTTCATTGTGGCCATTGTGATGTTGACACTCATTTCGAGGAAAAATGTTAAAAGCTCCACCTGAATTACATCTCTTCAAGAATAAGAAAAATAAGAAGAAGGCCATGGTTTCCCTCTAGGGAGAGGAAGTATTTTGTAGTGAAGAGGTGGATGAGACTATGTGATGTACATCCATCCGAAAAGAGGTATGTTTTGGTAGTAACAATGATATTCGGAAAAGGGACTAACTAATATTTTTATATAAAAATTCAAGCAAAGAAAAATAGAGCGGATGGTATTTTTAATAAATGTTTTAAAGATAACTTGGATAATAAAGAGTTAGTAGATAGGACAAAGTTGGAAACTTACAATAAAAAAATTCCATATTCATTGGGTTGGGTAAAGAAAGGTGTAGACAAAGCAAGGTTACCAAATAATGTAAAATCACTTTTGGCATTGATAAGCCATTTATTGATGAAGCTAATGTAGATGTTGTTCCCCTTGATGTGTGTGGTCTAGTGTTTTGAATCCCGTATTTGTATATCAGGACACTATCTTCATGAGGAGATCCAACCAATCCCATTTGGTGAAGGATGGTAAGAGATACATCATTTCAACATTTTTAGGAGACTGAAAGATCTCTTTGGTAAGTGCCACTGAAGCTCGAAATATTATTACCACAATGGAAAATTTGTATTACTTATTTTGAGGATATGCTAGAAGATGATATTGTTACATCTAAAACCAATTGAAGCATGTTTTCTAACAATGTTTAGACACAAATAAAAGAGTTCGTTCAAAAGTCTAGGAAATTTTCCAAGAGCCTAAGGGGCTACCTCCAGTCAAGACAATTGAGCATGAGATACACTTGCTACCCGATAGTCCACAACCAAACCTGGGATTGTAAATGTAGTATTTGAAATATGCCAATGAGGTAAAGTAGCCGTTATAATATTTGATTAAACAATGTATAATCTGTCCGGCACTTCTCCATGTGGTTATCCTATTGTTTTAGTACCTAAGAAAGATGGTTCATGGAGAATGCGTGTTGATTATAAATCTTTGAATAAAATAACCATCAAGAATAAGTACCCTCTTCCTCGCATTTGTGATTTGTTAGATCAGTTACAACATGCTAAATATTTTACCAAGCTTGATTTGAAATCTATTATCACCAAGTGCTGATCAAGGAAGAGAACATCTGGAAAAAAATGTTCAAGACCAAGAAAGGGTTATATGAATGGTTGGTATTACCATTTGGGCTATGCAATGCACCAACTACCTTCATGAGGTTAATGAATAAGGTAATGAGGTTGTTATTGATTCCTTTTTTATTGTGTACTTGGATGACATTATGGTTTTTAACATAACTTTTGAGGAGCATATTGATCATTTGCACCAAGTTTTACAAGTTCTTAAGGATAAATTAATAGTGTTGAATGATAAGAAATGTGAGTTTTCTCAACATTCAGTTGTATTTTTGGGACATGTGGTTAGATATGAAGATTTTAGGATTAATTTGAATAAGATAGAGGCCATTTAGAATTGTCCTACACCATCAAGTTTGATAAGGACCGATATTTTTGTTTTTGCAGTTCAGTATTTGAGGAAGTTAATTAAAAATTCTCATCAATAACAACACCACACCATTTTATGACAATAGGGGTAAGGTATTTGATTAGGGTAAGAAACAAAAAAATACTTTTGAGTCATTTAAATATAAGATTAGTAATGCTCTAGTTTTGACATTTCCTAACTTACAATTGTCTTTCAAAGTGGAAAGTCTTTATTACTACATGGAGGAAAGTCCCTATGTTATCACTCTGAGTTATTTATGGTGTAGTTTTGAATTATTGTACATATGATAAGGAATTTTATGCTCTTGTGCAAATGGTCAAGAAATGGAAACATTATCTGATGGGTAAAGAAACTATCATTCACATGGATCGCCAACCTCTCCAATATCTACAAAGCTGCTCGTAACAAACTTTAGTAGGCTGACACTATAAATGGATGGGTTTTTTTACAAAAATTCATTTAATTATAAGAAATAAGAAAGGTGTGACTAAAAAGTTAGTTGATAAACACTTATGTCACTAAATCCGACATATTCCAGTGAATATGGACTCTAGTATTACAAGTTTTGAAAGAAATCTATCACCATTTTTTCCTATATTGGATTCCAATATTGTCATTATTGGACTTATTCGAGTTCCAATTTTAGTATTATTGGATTCCAATTTCACTATTATTGGATTCCAATATCACTATTATTGGATCCTAATTTTTATATTATTGGATTCCAATTTTGCTATTATTGGATTCCAATTTCGATATTATTGGATTCTAATTTCACTATTATTGGATCCCAATTTCGCTATTACTCGATTCCAATTTTACTATTATCGATTCCAATTTCGTGTTTTTAGATTTCCATGTTAGGAGTACGTGAGGTTAGCAACTTCTAACTATTATAAGGCATGATCCCATTGGATTAATAAAAATAAAAACTAACAATAACTTCTGCAAAATCAAGTTCAAAGTGCAAGCCTCACAATTTGAAAAGGAAATGCTAGCATGTTCCTTACACTTTGAAAGTGCAAAAGCCTCGATGTAAGGTTAGCAACCACTAACTATTATAAGTCATGAGCATGTTGTATTAAATTAAAAATAAAAACTAATAATAAATCCTTACAATAGTAAGTTTGAAGGAAAACCTTGCACTTTCAAATCATGAGTCTCACATTGTAAAAGTTGTAAGACTCACAATTTTAAACTTGTGAAAGTGTAATGCTCGCACTTTGAAAGTGCAAGCCTCACACTTTCAAAGTGTGATCTTCTCAATTTCAAAGTGTGAGCATTACACTTTTTCAAAGTTTGAGGAATCGTACTTTCAATGTTGATTATGTGCATTGTTGGGCCCTTAGAATGTTGGCTAAGTAAAAAAGGCATGTAGGCGCGCAAGGCTCAAGTTAAAGAAAGGTGCGCAAGGAAAAAGCGTGCGGGGTATGGTTTAAGAGAAGGGTTTAAGGAAGCTGCGGCATGCGTGGGACGTGAACCAATGGTTTGAGACTTAGCCAAATTGGGAGTTTAGGCAGAACACATGAAAAGTATGACCCGACTGCACATGCTAAGTGGATAAGGTGCTAGCCTTGAGAGAGGTTGGCCCAGGAAGGAGCATGCTTGGGGTAAAAGCTTCTAGAAGCACATCCTGGTGAAAGTGGAAAGCTCATGCCTAGAAGAGTATGCTCACATGGAGGACCACATTCAGACACTTGGAATTGGATCTGAGGGTGCTGGAGGATGAGTTGGTAGACCACAAAGGCTATAAATACAAGCGCCTGCAGAGTAAACATGAGATAACTAGAAGAGGGTGGAGCTCTGTAGAAATACTGTAAGAAATCTGTTAGTGGGTAATTGTACTAGGGAAAGGATGTATATTGGGTATGGGGATTGTAATTTTTCTTTTTGATGGCCTAACTACATTATTTTAGTTGTAATGTATGACCGCGGTCTACTTCTCTATGACATTCTGTAATGGCTCCATGGATGTAATGAGGTTACCAGTTATATGAATATGAATATTGATGATTTTGATGCATACATCTTTCTCATAAGTTCTCTTTCATTTATGTTTATGATAAGTATGGATTCTTATATAATTTCTTTTTGTTATGATACAAGTTATATAATCTATTAAGTACTTTATGTCTGGAATGACCGCAAGGATCTAGAGGCCGTTATGAGCTCTATGGTTCTTGTATGTCTCAACTCATTTTAAATCTCTTAAGTGCAAATCATATATGATGATGTTTCCCACGAAACTCACATAAAAGAGAGGCTCAACACCCACACGTGCTTCAGGTGAGCGCCCAACATCCGCTGGGTGATAGGCCAACGCACATGGGGTTCCCTTATTTTGTGATAGGGGTAAAAATGACTACATCTTGGTTCTATTTCCAGAACTCTTTTCAATGTTGTAGTGGGAAATAACATACATCATGATCTGTGTAGTGAGTAATGACAGAGCGGTTAAATTTGGAAAGTGTTGAGTCAGGGTTCAAGAGCACGGAGGATGAATTTTCTTAGAGATTCAGCATTGGACTTGAGTTTGATGCATGTAGATGGGTAGAAGAGAACCTCTACCATGATTTATATGAAATTTTTTTCTACTGCTTTCCATTATAATTGTATGAGTGGATCTCAGCCTATGTGTCTAGATCAAGTTGGTATTATGGATCACATGTGTGGACCCAAGAAGAATACCAGAGGCTGTAGGATGCATATCTAACGTGGAACCATGCCATGGATCATTGGTGGAAAGGAGTATTGGCTAGCTACACTCTAGAGTATGCCATTTCCACATATTCTTGTCTGTAGGTTGCTGAGTTTGAGTTTCGGGAGCCCAGAGGATCATTTCTACATGTTATCCCTCTAGACTATGAAGATCTTGATGGTTACCATGAGTTTAGAGGCATTCCCAAAGGTCAGCTAAACCAATCTGAGTGTTGGGCGAGGAAGCTAGGGTGGAGGAAGATGGTAGATGTTGCGATAGAGAAAGAAAGGGAGGAGAGATGACTCAAGTATGGTGAAGTGCGTGAAAGGGAGATTGCTAGACAACGTGAGGTTACAGGTGTGATGGATGTATGGTGGCAGATGTTGTGGGAAGGATTTGAGGGTCACGTAAAGGATGTGGAACTGAGCAGTCTGTGTGACCCATCTTGGCAAGCACGTAAGATAGACCCCTTTAGCTTCTGATGAGAGTTCATTGCGCGAAGAGAGAAGAACCATTGGCACACATCTAATCCCACCTAGTGATCGAACCCTAGCACTTGGTTTTCCAGATCAAGGGGAAAATATTGCTAGTCCAGTTGGTTACATTGGAAGTGATCGGTCTACACCCAAGAGATATAATTTCTTGTTTGGGCCTTCTATGGCTGCAAACACCAACCTAGTGTTAGGAGGACTTTTGGGCAAGGTATAGACATGCAAGCTTTTGGTCTCATGTTTGGGAGTGGTGCGGGGTATACTATTGGTAGTGGGGCATTATCATAGATCATAGGCGCGCAGTTTAGTGGAACTATGGGGATCCTTGGCATGACCACTATGGGATTTGGTGGATATGGTGGCTTAGGAGGAATAAGAGCTGGTGGGTCTGTGGATCTGGTGGTTCAAGAGGCACAGGACCTAGTGGACCTGGTGGGTTAAGCGAAGGAGGAAACATAAGTGGAAACTAAGGCTCAGCTCGGAGAGGATTCAGGCCCCAACCACCCCCAATTTTTCTTTGAAATATCTTTACACTTTCCAAATTACAAAGGTATTGAGGATGCTGTAAAACATGTTCACAAGTGTAAACTGCTATGGCATGCAAAGGGTATCAAAACCCCAGAGAAGAAGGCTAGTTTGTTTTTAACCATGTTGCAAGCATGCACACATAGCTGGTATAGGAAGTATGACCCTCATCAAATAGTGGTGGATTATACTATGCTAAAGAATGCATTCTTGGTAGAATTCCACATCCCTGAGTTTGAATAGAAGAGCATCAGTGCTTTGAAGGAGATTCAACAAGGAATGGCAGAGAGTGTGCGGGAGTATGATGCACACTTTAAAAATCTCTTGTCTAAATTATCATATGATATTCACCCTTCACAACATGCTCAGTGGTTTGTTGGGGGATTGATCACACCTTTTAGAAGGGCCTTATCTCATAAAACTTTCATAGACCCGCGTGAAGGCATTGGAAGCTTCTCTGTGCACCAAGGCTATTAGTAGTGTTGATACTGGTGTTAGCCCATTCCTATAGGCTCAAATTACTGCTATGGCTAAGTAGTTGGAGAAGTTATCTATGAACTTAACCCATGAGACTCATAGTGGTTTATGGTGCATAGGTTGTGAAGTGGAAGGGAATGTCAAGGATAATTACCCCTGGAGGATAGTACGCATTGTGACAATAAACTGTGAAATTTGTCATGGGGACCATGATGCAAGTAGATGCCCCTTGTTACAATGTGTAATCCGAAAGAATGTGTCTTGCTACTATAAGATCTACACCTCTACAACCCATGATACTAAGGACTATAGGCTCATTGATCAGATCCATGAGGCCATTGATCATGGTGTGTGCTAGACCAGCATTTCTAGTAGTTCCAAGGGTGATGATTGCCATTATGAGGAGCACACAGATGGAGGTGTGCGTGGAAAGGGTTTTCGCAGAGGATTCCATGGTTGTGGTAACCATAGAGGAGGAAGGAGTGAGTTCCCACATGGAACTTATTTCAATTGTGGGTCTATAGAGCATTACAAACGAGAGTTCCCGAACTGTTGTAGTGCTCATGGTGTGGAAAGAAGAAAAAGTATGAGGAGTGCTTGGAATTGTTTGAACACATGAACCAAAGAACACCGGAAAGACAAGGGTGCTACAATGTTTAGTATTAAAAGGAAGACATATAGTGGATGCCACGGGTAACACGAGATGCAGGTTTGGAGCCTGTTTTGCTAACAACAAGGGCATAAGCCACACACGCAAAGGAGATACCAAGGTAGAAGAACCTGGTTTCAAGGGAGGAAGTAGTTCATGGAAAGTACCCAGACCCTGCGTGTCAAAAGGAGGTATATCAAGACACCATGGATGTCATTCAAAGTTTACAAGGGGAAATCCAGTGTCTAAAGGAGCAAGCGATCAGGAGGGGAGGACAAGGAAGGAAACTCGAGGCGCCAAAGGATGACCTAGATGAGGTCAAGGAAGTATGTAAAATTCTAAGGCAAGAGAACATTATTCCCTTGCTATGATCATGGTTGAGAGAGAAGGTACCACACACCGAAGGAGAGTGTGAGAGGAAGGTCTTGCATGCAAACCTTCCCCCTCACAACCTTGATTATGACAAGGAGATTACATTGAATGTAGTTGTAGATGGATGGCTCCTTAGTAATATCCTCATTGACACAAGTGTGGAGGTTAATGTTCTAACTTTGGATGCATGGCATCAGATGGGGAGACCTGCATTACAGCCATCTTCGAATGTGCTATATATGGAAAACAAGAAAAAGGCAATGCCCATCGATGTCTTAAAGGACACAGCTATCACTATCTAGGGAGATAAGTTTACTAGGGACTTCAAAGTCTTAGCACTTGCTAAGGCAGACAATTTCCTAGCACTACTTGGGTACTCATGGTGTTACAAGAACAATGTGGACCTTTAGTTCAATAAAGGGTACACCAACTTTTAAAATAAGGAGAATCGGGTCATTATACCCCTAGCTAATGGGAATTTGATGCCCTATACTCAACCTTTGGGAGAAGCAGTTTTGGATAGGATATGTGTGCACTCAATCAAGTACCTAGAGATAATCCATCATATCGATGGAGTTATCTAGTTTGAGGATGCTCGGATTAGTAAGTGATACCACCGATCTAGAATGTGATAATTGGGTGCATGGAACTTATGAATTGATCAGACGGTAGTTGAGAGCGTTGGTGACCAAGGTAACAAAGGTGTGCACAGTCCGGTGCCTAGGAGGAAAGGAGCTACCTAAGTATTCAGGAGGAGCTTTCCACGAGATATTTTTGCGAGGAGATGGAAGGAGAAGAAGGAATGAAGAGGGATGCTAAGTTATGTCATGCTCTCTATGTCATATTCTCTAGAAAGCAACGTGCCCACTGCCATCAAGGACTACCATGGGAAGCATCCCACCTCTTTCCATATCCAGGAGTGTGAGAGGATCTAGAGAGAAGGCACAAAAGCTTTTCCACCATCCCTCTGGGTGCACAAGTTGTATTCTACACTGCAGGGTTACACATGCGCATGGTACATACATTCAGAGACACGCCGCTTACGATAAGGAATTGTCAAGAGCTAGTGGCTAACCTCATTCAAAACTTTGAGTATTGGAGTACCAAGCCATCAATTTATAAGGCCTTATAGGGTGTCAAGTGCCTTATCATGGGGGATAGTGCCATGGCATAAGATAGGCTATTGGAGTTACTTAGGTGGACCAAGGTTGGAAAGAATGCTTTGAAGAGGAGGCGGAGGTAAAGAAGAAGAGTTACAACTTGAGCATGCGTGTTTAGAAAAGGAGAAAGGGAAGTTGGTGTATGTGATTAATGGGGAGGAAGCAGAAAGCTTGGATGTTAGCCATTCTATAGGGACGTGTGAGGTAGTGGACAATGCTGATACTCACGCGTGTGCCTACCATGAGCCCTTAAAGACAAATAAGGTTAACATTGGTTTAGGAGAAGAACCTAAGGAGGCTATTATTAGAGATTACTGGTGAGAGAAGGAAGTCTATAAGATAATTGATCTATTACATGAATTTGAGGATTTATTCCCATGCGGGTACCATGAGCTCAAAGGCGTTCACCATTCCTTGGGGGAGATGAAGATAAAGCTGAAGGATAGTGCACACCCAGTCAGGAAGAGGCCCTACCAGATGAATCCTAATTTGCACGTGAAGGTTAAGGAGGAGATAGACAAAATGATAGCTTCTGGGATCATTGAGTAGTGGAATAATCAGAATGGATAAGTTTGATTGTAATCAACATTAAGAAGGATGGGTAGATTAGGATCTACGTGGATTATAGGGAGCTGAATGCAGTTTGTGTCATCGATCCTTTTCCAACCCCCTTCACTAAATAAATTTTGGAAGGAGTTGCTGGGTGTGAAATCTATTCCTTTACGGATGGATTTTTGGGGTACCACCAAGTCCGGATTGCAAAGGAAGACTAGGAGAAGACAACTTTCACCACTGAGTGGGAAGTTTTACATACACGGTCATGCCCTTTGGGTTGAATAATGCACCTACTATTTTTCATGCATAGTGGTGCAAGCGTTCCAGAGACTTCATCCATAAGTTTCTTCAGGTCTATTTGGATGATTGGACAGTGTATGGGCTAGTAAAAGACCATTGTGACAATTTGAGGTTAATGTTTGAGAGGTGTAGGCAGTTGAGGATATCCCTCAACATTAAGAAGTGTGTATTTTCTACACCCTTTGGGACATTATTGGGGCATATCATATGTAAGGAGGGCTTGCTAGTAGATCCTGCCAAAGTTATAGTTATTGTGGGGTTAGGGGATCCTACTAGCCAGAGTACAATGCGTGGATTCCTTGGGCATACGGGTTATTACAAGAAATTCATCAAAGGGTATGCCAAGATCACCATGCCTTTAGAGGAGCTTCTCAGACATAAAAGTGCCTTCCATTGGGGAGAGGCTGCAATAGAGGGCATTTGACACATTAAAGGATAGGCTTGTCACCACGCCTATATTACATTTTCCCTCTTGGGACAAGCCCTTCCATGTCCATGTAGATGCTTCAGGAACTGCTATTGGAGTAGTGCTTGCACAACCAGGTGAAGAAATTGTTGACCATCCTTTGTGTTTTATAAGCAGGAAAATGACACTAGAAGAGTAGAATTACACCACAACTGAGCACGAAGCATTTTCAATGATCTACGCAATTTTAAATTTCGGTAATATCTGTGGCAACAAACCCTTTATATTTTACACCACCACATGGCATTAAAGTATTTAGTGAACAAGCCCATTCTGCAAGGGCACATATGTCAGTGGGTGTTGTTGTTCCAAGAGTTTGAATTCATGGTAGTAGTGAAGCCTAGAAAGAGTAATTGTGGGCCTGCTCATCTGTCAAGAATTGATTTAGGGGAGGATACGTAGAGTATTAAAGAGACAATGTCGGACGTGTAATTGTTTAGGTTATGGTGCACCCCCTTAGATTTGGAGGTGATTGTAGTATTCTTAAAGGAAGGTGTGGTGCGGAAGGAATGAAGGCATTAGAGAAGAAGCAATTATCCATACACGCCATGCCCTACACGTTGATCGTGGGGACTTATACAAGTTGGGACGTGAAATTTTTTTATGCGAGGTGTGTACTAGAGCATGATCACCTTACCATTATGGAGGAAGCACACAGAGGAAGTGTGGGTGGGCGTTATGTAGGTGACGCCACCGTGCATAATATATTAATGGTAGGGTTGTGGTGGGAGATCCTGTCAAGGATTGTAAAGACTATTGTAAAGCATGTGACCATTTTCAGTGCATTGACAAGCCATGAAAGAGAGATGAAATGCCTTTGCACCCTATACCTAGCATGGAAAATTTTGAGAAGTGGGCAATAGACTTTATGGGACCTATTACACTAATGATGCGTAGGAATGGGTCACGATATGTCATCACTTACATGAAATATTTGACAAGGTGGGTAGAGGTAGTGCCCAACTAAAGACTGCATAGCATCCACAATGACAAGATTCTTATGTGAGAACATTATCACGAGGTATGGATGTCCATTAAGTTTAACCAGTGATAGGGGTACACTTTTCTTGAATGAGACCATGAGGATCCTGTTAGTAGAGTTCATGGTAGCTCATCACAAGAATACACCCTATCACCCATAATAAAATGGAACCATAGAAGCATTCAACAAAATATTGAGTCATACCCTGACCAAAATTTGTGATGTCGGAAGACAAGATTGGGATGACAAAGTATTAGTAGTATTATGGGCTTACATGACAACTTATAAAAGGTGAACAAAGCCACCCCATTTCAATTTGTGTTTGGTGCAGAAACTATTCTGCGGTTGAATTCATGTTACCTTCTCTGTGAATAGTGCATGCAGGAGGGTTGGCTGATGAGCAAGCACTGGAAGAGAGAATTGATGAGTTAATGAAGTCTGGATGAGAGATGATCACTCACCAGGTGGAGCCAAAAAATAGAGAAAGCAAAGAAAAATCTTGGCATGATTGCCACATTAGAAACAAGAAGTTTGAGGTTGGGCACATGGTCTTATTATATGATTCTAAGTTTTTGCGCCATCCTGGGAAGTTGAAAGTCCATTGGTTGGGTCCCTACACAATATCGTACATCCTTGATTTAGGTGCGTGCTAGTTACAAGCGCTGGATGGAACCACATTTCTTGGACACTTCAATAGGAGTAGGCTAAAGCCCTACTATAAATAAGTTTTCTTGGTGTTTGTAAATAAGGCAGTTTTTCCAGTTAGTTTAGAATTTTACTTTATGCATTTCTTTTCTTGTGTTTCCCTTTTGCGTTGTTGTTTTGTTTTGTGCCTTGGGCACCGGTAGCCTTTTTACTTTTTGAGAATTTTTGAGTTTGCGAGAGGACCACACATCATTTTAGTATGGGGTGAAGTAATGTTAAGGAGAGCATGGTTAAAGTGCCAAGGAAGTTTGTGTTGAAAATCCCAATTGAATGGCCCTATTGAAAGAGGTGCTTGGAAAGAAAATATGGAAAAAGGATGGTTGGTGCCAAGATAAAGCTACTTTCAGATCTCACGTACAAAGGAGGAGAAATCACATAAGCAACATGAGGTAGGAGAGAGCAAAAATTAGGACAAAATAAGTGCCTTCGGTCTGGTTACATGTGCGCAAGAGTCTCCTGTCATGTTGGATTAATTGTGTGCCATAAGGTTAGAGAATTATCCGCACGAGTTTGGTCACATGAGGGAAAGCGGCGAAGATGGGATTTGTTTGAAAAATCCACATTAAATGTAAAAAGTATAGTGGTAGGTGAAGTAGCACTTAATGCTTAAAAGGGAAAAACTATAAATAAAGGGGTTAAGGCACTTCATTATTCACTTTGCGTATAAGGAGAAAGAAGTACTTTTTACACCTTTGCAAACTAGGGCTTCCAAAAATTGATTCGTGTGAAGAAACATTTGGAGAGATTAAAGCGTGAGTAACTAGTTTAGATTTATGAACCAGGAGGAAGGGATTTCATGGGCGTAGGAGAAGTTGTGAGAAGGTGCCATCTTGTGAAGGGAGTATCCTAGTTAGGGTTTGAAGAACTAGGGCATGGGTTTAAGAAGTTTTCCTCACAAGTTCAGGATCTAGGGTTGGAGAGAGCGAGAAGAACAGAGTAACACAAAGTGATTAAAGTGGTAAGAAGACCTAGATAATGGCACCCAAGAAACTAGTTAGCACACCCAAGAAGGGAAAGGGAAAGGGAAAGGAAAGCAACAAGAAACTAAAGCACGCACAAATGAGGAGTGGTATGTAGAAATGTAGTACCCAGATGGAGTGTTGTTGGGAAGGAGTGGGAGTCCCATCTTAGGAACATGTCTGTGAATGACTACAATCATTAGAAAAGCACAATCGAGAAGGAGATGGCACTTTGGAGTTAGTGCACCCAACAAACAAAAGGACACTAGAAGGGTTTCCCATTTATAATGATGATGTGAAGGTTAAGTTAGAGAAGGTAGGGTTATTACAACTCTTTGAGTTGCCCTACTTTAGGAAACCTGAGCACTTATATCAATGGATGATGTCACGCGTGCATGAGGACTACTTCCACTTCGTAGGGTGCAAGATGTGCATAACCCCTCAGCTCATTTCACATTTCACAGGCCTCATCTATGAAGGAGACAGGTTTGGAGGATGACTTGACTGAAAAATAAGTGATTAAGGAAACTATCACCACTTATGCATACAAGAAGGGGTCAAGGTATTATGATGTCACAGACATTAAGGACCTAATAATGAAGATGGCCGTGTACACAGTATCAAAGTTAAATGGACAGGAGAGATGGACCTAGGTTAATAAGCCATGGTTGAATGTTTACAAGAAAATTTTAGAGGGCACCATCTACAACTTGTCTACATTCATCGCGGATGAGATTGTCAGTGTGCAAAGGAAGGTGATAGGATCCTTTTTGGAAATGTCCTATTAACCATTGTGTTTTCAGAGATTGGGGTACTAGATGCATCAGACAAGTTCATGTGGGAGTACCTTGCTGAAGACCCCTCACCCGCAAAGAGGTTTGAAAAATACACTTGTGACACTATGAAAATTGTGCACAAGGCACACTTGGAAAAATGGTATACACGCCTAAGGAACACATTCGAGGCAGAATGGAGAATTCCCGAACAACTACTAGCAGCCACTAGGGGAGAAGCATAATTTTCTGTGTACCAAAATTTCTACCTAGGTAGATTCAAATTGTCAGATGAGACATGGAGCCCATGGTGCAAGCTCCCCTTTTCCTTCACAACTCAATACTTCCAAGTAGGAGTAAACAGTTCAAGGAGTCCAAGAAGTTTAAGCTAGACCTTGGTAATTTGGACCAGGACCACATGGAAATGCATAAAGGGTTGGTCTACCTTGGCAAGCGCATGTACATGGAGCGGTACATGTTGCATGAAGTTCAAATGACAAGGCCCATGACTCTGCCCATTGCAAAAGGATCCACGGCATGCATGTACATCTGCATAAGACCCAAGTTTGAGAAGGGAACATATATGGAGAACAAGGTGTCTATACCTTAGGATCCAACTGGTAGGAAGAGACCCACACCCAAACAAGAGGAAAAAGAACCAAAAAAGAAAATTCCAAGTGTGGTGGAGACACATGCATTAGGTACCCTCGGGATGAGCACCGAGGACCGGTATACATGCATAAGAAGAGGCCCATAGTAAAAGAGAAGACTCCAAAGCTAGAAAATCCATCAGATAAGGAGTCATCAGGAGAAGAAGAAACAAAGTCACCTACACTAGAATCTTTGGTTAGGAAGAAGCAAAGGGTAGAAGAAGAGACTGTCTCGGAAGAGACTGAGAATTTGGACAAGTACATAGGAGAGAAAGATGATAGTGAAGAAGATGATAGTGGAGAAGAAGTTAGTGGGGAAGAGGACCCTGGAAAAGATCAAGGGCCACCTGTCTTCAATGTGCATGATTCAGAAGAGGAAGGTAGAGAAGAGGAATCAGGGTTTCCTTTTCATGCGGCACAAGGATAGCTAGGTCGGAGAATCTGCCCAAGACATGAGAAAAAGTAAGGAGGCTAGCGCGTAGAAGTAGGAGGCTCTAAGCTATGTGCAAGAGAAGACAACCAAGGTGGAAGGAGAAGAGATAGAAAATTTAGACCCTGGTGGAGGACAAATTGGAACACATTACTTGAGTCGGTGTTGAACAAGGAGGAGGAGAGAGCAGAAGAGGAACATGGCAGCACTAGAGGCCCGATTTTGACTATGTAAGTATACCTAAGGGTACACACACGAGAGGAAGGCATGTAGAGGGGGAGAGGCCAGAGATGGGTTATATTGATGACCCCAAGAAAGTGTTTCGTGCACGGTTCCAAAGTATAATTCTAGTAGAGGAGCTTGTAGCAATGTCATCTTTTAACAGGGATGCTGCATATCTGTGGACAAGGAAGATTCTCTCATGGGCAATAGAGTCCCACCTTGATGAGCCGAGTTTGAGGTAAGCCATGGGGCAATAATAACATTTCTAGGACCAAGAGAAGATAACCTAGTGGTGGATACCCAACAACTCTCGGATGAACAACTATGCAACATGCTCAACAAAGTCTCCATTGAGATCAAAGCTAGACTCTTTGGGTGAAATGATAGGATCAGAGATCTGGAAGGGGAGATAAAGAAGAAAGAGGAAGAGCTAGCTGTAATAACAAAGGAGCTAATGGGAAAAGTTGATGAGCTCCCAGTGGTAGGGTGAATTGAAGGATGAAAAGGCTAAGGTATGTTTTATATAAGAAGGTGGAATCCATTAACGAGGCTATAGTATTGAAGCATCCAGACCTAGCATCACCCGTGTAGAAGTATGGATCTTCCTTGGGATGCCTAGAGGATTTAACAAGGGTCCTCACCATGGAAAGATAGCTGCTAGCCTTGGAGTCTGTAGAAGAAGTGGTTACGCGTCTAGAGAAGGAGGATAAGTTGAAGATCGTAGCGCTTGTCGCATAATACAACAAGGTTCTTTCTCATGTAAGGGCTGCTTCTCGACTCTTTGAGGCCATGTACAACGATTGTGTGGACAGAGAAAAATTGGCAGGTGCCTTGGTTTCCACTCATGAAGTAGAACTTAAGGAGTTCCAGGAGAAGAACAAGGGAAATAGGGTGGAAAGGGATAAAATCCTTGTTGAGGTCGAGAAGAAATCTGAAGCCATTGAAACCTTAAGGGGTTCAATCAAAAATAGTTGAAGGAACTATATCCACATATTACACAAAGGATGGATGTGCAGGAGGATATAGGTAAGGAGTTGAAGAAAATCACTAATACCATGAGCGTGCAAGGAGATGGACTAAATTTTGGGAGGTGAGTGCCCTGGTCGGCGACCTCTGTCAGAGAGTGCAAGATGAAATTGATGCCTAGAACAAGTTGGAGACCAAATTGCAAAAGGATTTTCCTATCTTGTTATAGTGATTCCTTCATGCTCCCATTCTTTCTTCTTTCCCCATTCTTTCATCCCCTTATTCTTGTTCCAAGGCATAAGCCTATTGTATTCTTTCTTTCACTAGAGAAGTGTTCCCATGGATAGAGAACATGCATAGTGTGGGGTGATGTTGGGCCCCTAGAATGTTGGCTAAGTACAAAAGGTGCGTAGGCACGCAAGGCCCAAGTTAAAGAAAGCACACAAGGACAAAGCACATAGGGTAGGGTTTAAGAGAAGGGTTTAAGGAAGCCCGTGGCATGTGAAGACAAAACCAAGGGTTCAAGACTTAGCCAAATTGGGCGTTTGGGACAGAACACGTGAAAAGCATGACTCGACCGTGCATGCTGAGTGGATAAGGTGCCATCCTAGTGATAGGTTGGCCCGGGAAGGAAACATTCTGTGGTAGAAGCTTCTAGAAGCACATCATGGTGAAAAGTGGAAAGCTCAGGCTTGGAAGAGCATGCTCGCATGGAGGACCACATTCAGACACTTGGCATTGGATCTGAGGGCATTGGAGGATGAGTTGGCAGCCTAGAAAGACTATAAATACAAGCACCTGAAAAGTAAACATGAGAGAACTAGAAGAGGACGGAGCTCTGCAGAAATACTACAAGAAATCTATTAGTGGGTAATTGTACTTAGGAAAGGATTTTTATTGGGTATGGGGATTGTAATTTTTGTTTTTGATGGCCTAGCTACATTAGTCTAGTTGTAATGTATGATTGTGGTCTTCTTCTCTATGACATTCTGTAATGGCTCCATGAATGTAATGAGGTTACCAGTTATATGAATATGAATATTGATGATTCTAATGCATACATCTTTCTCATAGGTTCTCTTTCATTTATGTTTATGCTAAGTATGGATGCTTATATAACTTCTTTCTATTATGATACAATTTATATAATCTATTAAGTACTTTCTGTCTGGAATGACTGCAAGGATCTAGAGGCCGTTCTGAGCTCTATGGTTCTTGTATGTCTTAACTCCTTTTAAATATCTTAAGCACAAATCATAGATGATGATGTTTCCCACTAAACTCACATAAAATAAAGACTCGACACCCACGCGTGCCTCGGGTGAGTGCCCAACATCTGCTGGGTGATAGGCTAGCATGCATGGGGTTCCTTTCTTTTGTGATAGGGGTAAAAATGACTACATGCATCCTTAATATTGGCATTGGCCTTAAATACTAATGGTGTTATTTTGATTTCTAGTGGAACTTATAATAAAATTATGTGCTCACCCCAAATATACCTTATTTTTAAGATTCTCCCAAAATATGACCTTTTTTGTTTGATATTATAATAGTGAAATTATTACAACAAAATAAGGAACTTGTGCTAGTTGGTCTTTCTATTTTTTGGGGTAATTTTATTTTGGTAGAAATAATGCTATGTTTTCTTATCTCAGTCATAGCATTGTAACAACTCAAGTATTATTTTCTTAGATTGTACATGACATTAAGTTTACTACTATTTATTATTATAAATTATATCTCTGATTTATCATTAAAAGAAGACAACATAATTGGGAGTTATGTATATCAAAAATTCAATTACTTGTGAAAGATAGTAGAATTTATGCTTGTAAATTGTTCCATTCTCCATATAAATGATGAGTCACTTACTTCCATGAGCAAGAAAATGAAATAATCCTTGACACAATGCAAGCAAAATGTTTGTGAGAAACGTAGTCATACACCCTCGAGATACATTGAACCAATATTGTATAGTTTACATCAATCAAAAGACTCATTGTGTCATAATTGTATTCTTTGTGAGTCAAGAAATGCCACCACATTTTTCCCATAGTGTTGGTCACTATGAATGAGCTACATTTTCATCACACCCATGTTTATGGAATAACACTTTTCTACAATTTGTTTTCACAAGTATCCCTCTTGTAGCCCATTCTCTTAGCCTTGTATAAGTTGAGTAGATATTCTTGGGTTGATTCAATGGATATCTAACTACCAGCCCTTGTTGTTCTTAAGGAATTTGATTGGAATATCATTTTCAAATATTCTAAATCCAAATCAATGATGCATGTTTCAGAGAATAGAGTAAATATGGAAATATTTTGTAGGGTCAAACCAGAGGTATATATGCTACTCCATGTCTCCTTTCTCTCCACTGAACACATAGGTTTGGAGAATGAATGACTTCCTATGCCTACAAACTCAAAGTCTATCCCATCATGCTTTGAGTTTTGTGATGATAGATGTAGCTCAAAATAACACAACTGATGTGTCATCATCTTTATTTGCATACTTGAAGTTCCCAAACAAATACATTCCCTTTGATTGGAATCTAGTACCTGCACCACCATCAACCAGTGACATCAACAACCATGAAAAACAACAATATTCATGTCAAAATATCATTAAAACATATGGTAGGTTGCCTTAATACCATCTTAACCCCTAAAAATTCATCTAATATTCCCAAGTATTAGATACATTGAGATAACTTGAAATAGTTATAAAAATATTGATAAGAAAAAAATAATACAACAATCTACTTATGCACCTAAACCAAAACTTCAACCTAAAACAAAGATAAAATACATTGTGAGGCATATGAAAAGAGGATGTTAGTACAATAATCTACTTATGCACCTAATTCAAAACTTCAACCTAAAATATATCTTAGAGGAGGATGAAAACATCTCTTAAAATGTAGGACATGAAAAATATTAGACCAGAATGAGATACAACCAAATAACAAGAATCATAGATGCAATCAATATAAATAAATATTAGGGTTCCTCAAATAGGATTAAAAGGTTAACCACGGTTAAATGTGTTACATGATTGGATAAGTCTAGTGACTCTTAATATCATATGGGTATTTGAGGGAATAAAAATACTTCACTATGTTTAGTGCTAAGTTGTGCACCCACCCCCATACCCCCACATTGCACCCCCATGCCCGAGGTTATAAAAGATGACCTCAAATTCCTATACGACACTAAAATGGAATTAAAAGAGCCAAACGGTTCCCTTTTAAGGTGGTGGTTTAGGATTAGCAACACATGCTTCATCTATAATTTTTTTGGTATTTAGTGTTGGCATGACGATGATGGGAAAGTGTTGAGATTGAAGCTCTTTCGAATGATGGTGGAAAGAGGATTTCCCAACAGCTTGACGTACTTTAGGAGCATGAATTATTTGAATCTCTATAGTTACAGTCTTTCGGGGAAAATGTCAAAATATTACATCTAGTTAGAGGAGTGTTGATGCGATGAAGGGACAAAGAATAATGACCACTAGGAAAGTTATTACCTTGCCCACAAATGTAATTTATGATCAATCGCTAAAGAGGGGATGTGGAATACTGGTGTGGATTTTTTTCGATTGAAAAGATTGGGGTGGAAATTGAAAGATGAGATATCTGCTAAGCAGAAAGTTGGATTTGAGCTATTTGAGGAAAACAACATGCTTTCCCTTCCATTGTCCAGTCAAAGCGATTATGGGTGTGATGTTAGCCCTATATATCACATCATACCATATTCAAAACATATACCAATACAAAAATAAAACCTTACAAAACACAAACCCTACAAAAAAAACCCTAAAATAATATTATGATTGGTAGTAACACCTGAGCTTGGTGGGCTTGTGCTTCCTCTTATTGATGAGGGGCTTGGGGACGTCCTATGTTGGGTAAAATTTTGGGGCCTTCTTCTTCTCATTGGTTTCCTTGGACATTTCTTGGTGTGTAGAGGGAATGAGCCACCATTGTGTTCTTTGAGAGCCCAAAGGCCTCTCTTGTGGTACATTTTGGATCTGAAAAATGACCAATGCCCCTTATTAGCTCCTTATTCCTTGTCAATCAAGGTTTGTCTAATTTGGGTGTCATTTCTTCTCTTCTTCTCCTTCTCCCTTCTTATTCCTTCCTATCCTACCTCTACAAAGCAATAATGTTGGTTCTCTATCTAGAAAAAATCTCTGATGAACGACTAGGGTTTTTTCAATCAAAATATTAGGTTTTAGTTGCAAAACCTGGAAATAGGATTTAAGGGTTAACCATGGTTCCATGTTACATGTTGGATTTTTCTAGTGACTCTTAATATCATATGAGTATTTGAGGGAGTAAAAATACTTCATTGTGTTTAGTGCTAAGTTGTGAACCCACCCCCATACCCCCACAACAACCCCCATGTCCAAGGTTAGAGAAGATTCTTTCTAATGCTTGTAGTGACACTAAAATATAATCTAAAGAACCAAATTGTTCCCTTTTCAGGTGGTGGTTTAAAAATAGTAGCACGTGATTCATCTCAGTAAATTTTTTAGTATTCAGTGCCTTTGACACAATGGTAACGGAAAAGTGTTGATTTGAAGCTCTTTTAAATGATGGTAGAAGGAAGATTTCTCAAACACTTGATATCTTTGCATTGGAGCATGAATTATTTGAGTCTCTATGGTTATGGTCTTTTAGGGTAAATTTCAAAATATTACATCTAGTTAGGGGAGTGTTGATGTGATGAAGGGAAAATTAGTGATCACTAGGAAAGTTATTACCTTTCCCACAAATGTAATTTATGATCAATCATTGAAGAGGGGATGGGGAAGACTAGTGTGGAACTTGAAAGATGAGATATTTGACAAGAAGAAGGCTGATTCAATATTTTTGAGGAAAAACACACTTTCCTTCTAGTGTCTAGTCAAAATGATTAGAATAGTTTTGGGTGTGATGTTATCCCTATACATCACATCATACCATAGTCAACACGTATACTAATATAAAAATCAAACCTTAAAAACACAAACCCTACAAAAACAAACCCTAAAATAATATTATGATTAGTAGTAGCACTTAAGCTTGGTGGGCTTGTGCTTCCTCTTGTTGATGAGGGGCTTGGGGATGTCCTTTGTTCCATAAAATATTGGGACCTTATTCTTCTCATCAAATACCTTAGACACTATCTGGGGGATTGGCGTGCGCAGAGGGAATGAGCCACCATTGTGTTCCTTGAGAGCCCAAAGGCCTCTCTTATGGTATATTTTGGATCTGAAAAATGGCCAATGCCCCTTATCAGCTCCTTTTTCCTTGTCGATCGAGGTTTGTCTTATTTGGGTGTCATTTCTTATCTTCTTCTCCTTCTCCCTTATTCTTCCTTCCTTCCTATCCTACCTCTACAAAGCAATAACATTGGTGCTTTATCAAGAAAAATATTTGATGAATGACTAGGGTTTTTTCAATCAAAATATTAGGGTTTAGTTCTAACCTCAGAAATAGGATTTAAAGGTTAACCATGGTTCTATGCTTGCATGTTGGATTAGTCTAGTGACTCTTAATATCATATGGGTATTTGAGGGAATAAAAATACTTTTCTATGTTTAGTGCTAAGTTGTGCACCCACCCCCATAACCCCACAATAACACCCCCACGCCCGAGGTTATAGAAGATGACCTCAAATGCCTATACAAAACTAAAATGGAATTGAAAGAACCAAATGGTTCCCTTTTCAGGTGGTGGTTTAGGAATAACAACACATGCTTCATCTACAAATTTTTCGGTATTAAGTGCTGGCAAAATGATGAAAACAAAGTGTTGAGCTTCAAGCTCCTTTGAATGATGGTGGAAGGAGGATTTCCCGGCTTAACGTACTATGGGAGCATGACTTATTTGAATCTCTCTAGTTATGGTATTTCAGGAAAAATTTCAAAATATTACATCCAGTTATGGGAGTGGTGATGTGATGTATGGAAAAAGATTAACAACCACTAGGAAATTTATTACATTTCCCACAAATGTAATTTATGATCAATCACTAAAGAGGGGATGGTGAAGACTGGTGTGGAACTTGAAAGATGAGATATTTGATAAGAAGAAGGCCAGATTCGAGTTTGTTAAGGAAAACTTTGCACTTTCACTTCTAGTGTCTAGTCAAAATGATCAAAAAAAATATGAGTGTGATGCTAGCCCTATACATCACATCATACCATAGTCAACACGTATACCAATACAAAAATAAAAAATTACAAAAAACAAACCTAAAATAATAATATGATTGGTAGTAGCACCTGAGCTTGGTAGGTTTGTGCTTCCTCATGTTGATAAAGGGACACTAGAATTAGTTGAGCCTGGCAAACGCTAATCTATTCGTTTAAATAAGTATAAGAGTTTAGTTTTTGCTAATATTTTTATTTAATGCACGCTGATGTTTCTAACGAAGAAAAGATGCGAATGTGTGATCCTAACAATCGCTAATATGAATCAAATGTTTTTACGATGAAAAAAACATAATTGTACTTTTCATTCATCCTTTAGGACATAATGTTATTATACACAATGCATCTTACCCCAAATTTTTTTAAGATGACATGTCTCTACACTATGATGTTGTATGAGCACCCTACAAACATTTTTAATAACCATCTTTCTTCTTGACTAGGCAAAGACCTCCATAGCTTTTGAGAATAAAAAATGTCCATTTCTCACATATTTCTCAATATATTATGGAAAATGCCTAGCGACCACTAATATCTATTACTATGATTTTTATTTAGCATTATGTTCAAAATAAGAAATTATTTAGCCTAGTTTCCGCCAAATCATTCCTTTCTGTAAGTATTCGAGCTTAGCGATTCATTAAGCATTTTCTTTAATACAAACTTTTTTTTTGATCTTACGCAAGTAATGGTGCTTAGTGATCACTAAGCATTTTACTAGATATGAACCAATATGAATTATGTGTTAGACACAATATAAATTATGAGAAATATATAAGTTTGTGATCCCTTTCAAGGGTATGTAGTGCAACACTTGGTTGTGCAAGGGATTGTATAGCCAATATGATACGATTATAATTAATGAAAAATACTAGTGATCCAAAACTATAGAGATAGTTTTTACATCATTGGAAAGGAAACCTATGAGTTTTAGAGGCTATGGCTGCTAGGATTCTCCTCGAAAAATAGATGGACAACATAAGACATGTAAAGTTGTTCATTAACACCTATTGAAAAGAATAGCTTAGTGCCCTATAAAAGCTAAGGATTTATTATTTTAAATCGATGTTGGAAAAAAATCATTGTAATGGAGCTTAGCGGTCACTAAGTTCTTTCCTATCTATAATTTGATCTCAAATTCTTGTGAAGTGGAAAATTATGTTTTATTTTTTCTATTGTAAAACATAACTAACACCAAAATATTGACAATCACAAGATATATTAGAAATTTCATGCCACATGTCAACATTTTAGTGGGTGCCATATACAAATTAATATGGTAGATTTTTATAGGTTAAAAGTATTTGTTAATTCTATCGCTAATTAAAAATTTCTTAATAAATGTGTCAATTATATTGTTTCCTAACTAACTGGTTCAAACTTGCCACGTGTCACATTTTATTGGAATATTTTTTTTAAATTAATGTGCACTATATTTAAAAATATCGAATTTGAATTATATAAAAATAATAATAAATGTGCATATATTGCTCTATTAAACTTTAAACCTTTGTTTAGAAATGTTTACTTCTATTTTCTAATTATTTATTTTTATTATGCTTATATTAATATTTGTCGTTGTCCCACGAGTTCACAAAGAAACATTTGTCATTGTCCCACTCATTTCTAAAGTAAAATTTATAAATTTGATTTCCCCTATCCCACACTATCCCCTGAATTAAATGTAAATATTAATGAGGGATAAATTCAAATTTTGATATGTGAAATCCCCACATTAAATGTGAATATTTGAAATTTCAATATCCCACACTTTCACTTTACAAAGGGAAATTCAATTTTTCAAATTTTCCTATCCCACAATTTTTCAGTTTTCACAATTTATTTCATTGAATGTATTGAAAAAAATTAAATACTACAGAGAAATATATGTTAGGGTTTATTTTTTCTTTTGGCATCACGAAAAAAAGCTCTTGAAATCAGAATACAATAGGCGCAGACACTAAATTACTGGTTTGAGTGATCGAATCCTAGCCATTTTTGAAGGGAATGTTGAGGCAATGATTATAATCTCATTTGGGTGCACAAAAGGAGGAAAAAATAGTGATTGTGGATAGATCACATGTCCGAGTGTAGGAATCTCGACCATATTTTTATAAATCTCAATTTCAGAGCAGGAGGCACACAAAGGATGAAATCAAAAGAGGCAAGAAAAAGAGGTTGCGTATAGAATCTCACAAATAGTTTTTTTGAGAGAGGAGACAAAGGTTTCACATAACATTATCAAGCACATAATAATTTCATATACTACTAAAACATGTATTTATCAAAAGCATCTATTTTATTGTATGTGTACCTTAGTTGATGGTGGGCACTTTCAGTCACTTTGTATTTCGCCTAGTTCTTGTGTTTTGCATGACAATCCAGCCCTGCCTTTCCCTCTGCCGCCTTTGCAGTTCCATTTCATCCCCTTTTCAAAATGTGTTTCTCTTTCTAAAACCACATTTTTTTCCTTCCCTAACCGAAGAAAATGTAATCCTACCACATTTTTATTCTTTCGAAAAAACATTTTTTTTGTTCTACCGTAGCTCTTGTATTCATCTTTGTTAAAAGGGTTCCCTTTTTATCCCTTCTATGTCTCCCTCTGGTTAATTTTTTGGGATTTTTTTCTCCTTCCTATGATTTTTTTCCTGATAGTGATGGCCTGTCTCCCTAGTTGCAAAACACGAGTTATATTCATTTTTAAAAAAATCTAATGGTTTGATTTAGTATAGTTTAGGTAATCATTTTGAATTCCTTTAATGATTTTTTAATATATGAAAGAAATAGTCATGACTAATTATTTCAATGTTCATTGTTTATATGTTTCATTGATATATATTTTTAATTATATATGTTTTCCCATGTAGAAATAGTCAAATGTAATGTCTTTATTTTTATGTAAAATAAAAGGTTAGAATATTATATATACGCGTAAATATTATTAAATATAAATTTATATATATATTTAAAACATTATTTCCTTTTGCGGACCTTATGCTATGGCATAAAAACCATTAGGTTTGTGTCCTCCTTGATATAATTCTAATTAAATGTGAACCCAGAGAATAATAGATTTATATATATTTAATATGTTACAATATCATACTATATTTTGTGAAATTATTAATACACTATCTATTTATGTAAAGTAAATTCAAGAAAAATATTATGTAGCCTAGCTTACCGAGGTATAATTATTCTTTGTCGAAAACATTTGTGTAGAAGACAATTAGTAACGACTTACTTGATAATTGAGCCAAGATAAAGTAATAATTTTTAAATTCTCCAATACCATATTCCAAGACTAGTGGTTATTAAGCTGGATGTTTACAACATTGATTTGCTATTCCAAGACAAAAAAGGAAAAATATTCCAAGACAAGACAAATATTAAAGATTTTCTTGAATACATGTATTCCAACAAAAATTAAGATTAGCGGCCACTAAGATATTAGTTTCCTTACATATAATATGATTAGTAATGAATCACTTGAAACTGCGAGATAGGCACCATTATTATATTTAGATTTTTGTATCATGATATTACTAAGCCTAATGACCAAAACAAGACAAGGTCATAGATTATTACATTTGTTGGTGCAACATAACAAAGAATTGATATTAGTGTTAGGATAATTGTTGTCTTACATTAAAGATAATTAGTAATGAATCAACTGAAAAATGAACTAAGCTCCATTATTATATTTATATTTTACAATATGATATTTAAAGACTAGAGACCGCTAGGGTGGATGCTTACTACATTTCTTTGATGTTCCAAGACAAGACAAAACAACAAATATTCCAAGACAAGAAAAATATTAACGATTTTCCTGAATACACATATTCCAACATGAAATTTTAAGCCTAGCGGCCTCTGAGTACAACATGATATTAAAATCATATCACAAGATATTCAAGCCTAACATGATATTCAAAGCCTAGCGACCACTAAGGTCAAATATTATTACATAGTGTTAGTGTAACATAACAAAGACTTTAGATTAGTTCCTGCTAGGATAATTGATGACTTGCATACAATTCCATAAATTAGTAATGATGAATAAAACATGAATTAAAAACTATTATATTTAGATTTTACAACACTATCTTCAAAGAATAGCGGATGCTTGTAGGTGAATGCTTGCTACATTTATTTGATGTTCCAAGACAAGAAAAGACAAAAATATTCCAAGACAAGACAAATATTAACGATTTTCCTGAATACACATATTCCAAAATGAAATACTAATTCTAGTGTCCACTATTCAAATAATTGTTGTCTTTGCATTCAAGATAATTAGTAATGAATTCACTGCATAAAAAAGTAACTTATTTAAGCTCCATTATTATTTTTAGATTTTACAATACTGATATTCCAAGACTAGTGACCACTAGGGTGGATGTTTACTTCATTTATTTGATATTCAAGATAAGAAAAAAAAATATTAACAAAGACTTATTAACTTTTCTTGATACACGTATTCAAACACAAAATCTTAAGCCTTTCGGCCACTAGGTTGAACATTATATTTGAATCCTATCACATGATATTAGAAGCCTAACATGATTTTTAAATCCAAGCAGCCCCTAAGGTCGAATATTATTATAGTCCATTGGTGCAACATAAAAAATAATTGAGATTAGCGGTATGCTAGGATCCTAGCAGATGCTAGGGTAGTCCATGATTTGTTTGTTATTCGATCACTAATTTGAAAATAAGAAACTGTTGAGCCTTGAGTCCATTACAACCATTGATTTCAATAAGTAATTGAGCCTAACGGCTACTAAGAATTTTCCTTTATACGATATAATTTGAATTATGTGTTATACACAATATATCTTATGAGAACTACAAAAGGCTTGATCCCTCTAGAGTTATCTAAAGCTATAAAGATTGTTTTTACATTGCTGGAAAGGAATCCTAGAATATATAGAGGCTAGCGGCCACTAGTCTTCTCATCTACCAAAAAATTGACAACATAAAACATGCATTGATGTTCATTAAATTCTATTAAATGGAATATCACAGAAGCCGCTAAGACCAAACACAAGGAATATATCTTAGAGGTTGTTGATCATTTTCCTTAAAATGAACCAAAATGACATATGTGTTATACACAATATATCTTATGAGAATGACATAAGGATATATCCCTCTCGTGTGTATGTATTATAGACTTAATGACCATATGAGATATGAGGCCTTTAACCTATCCATTAAATTCCAGAAAAGATAATTAGTAATTATTTGAATGAAAAATTAGTGAATTAGGAAACATGTGCCAAATTTAATAGCGATTAATTATTGAAATTTCTTTGTGCAAATGCATAACAAATACTTTTATTAATGATTCCTTATTTTTATAATTAAAGGAGGGTTGAAGGGTCCCTTTCCCTTTACATTAAAGATATAAGGAGAGGATAAATCCAAAACACTGAACAATTAAGAAATACTTTGCTTTGAAAAACCCAAGAGACTATGCCAAAAACACAAGTGGTTGGGAATACAAAAAAACCCTAGACCAATAAGACAAACCAGATGATTCGATTACTATGGAACTAACAATGCTATATAACAACCAAAACAAAGATACAAAATGATAGATTTTAGAAACATTTATTTATCTGAATTAGATGACACATCTAGAATCTCCACTTTAACAGGCTAGTAAAAAGATCCATGGTCGATACCGAGAAAAAGATTCTCTTTTATAAAGCATGAGCGAAACTATTTAACCAATCATATACCTCATGCCCTTGGCTACGAAGTAGATCCCAACAAGTTGATTCCGATTATAATGGAGCACACAAAGCATCTAGGTTAGGAAAGTGGACCGAACTGGATCCCCTGAGGCTCTTTCAAAAATTTCCATAATATCATATACTCTGAAATGCATTATGACGTCAAAACAATTGTACAAATCTCCAAAAATGGCCCGGTCCAACTAAAATTCCTAGATATAGAGAGCCTCTCGGAAAAAGCATGGGACGTGATGCACGCACTCAATTTTCCATTTCGATTCCATGCCAACCCTATAAGCTTTTTGATCCATTGACGCCCCATATCCAAAGCCTAATCCTTCACTAGATGTATAATAAACATATGAAAAATGAAGGTCAAGGAAACTTCCACATTAACCCTCAGGAGAGCCTCTAGAGAAATATAATCACCTCTAAAAACTCCCTTATAAAAACCATATCTTTCTCTAGATCCAATCCTAAAAATAGATTTTAGTCGATGCCTCAAAATCTTGGTATAAAATGCCATTTCACGCACCAACGTGGAGAATTGCATGAAAGGCAAAAATGGACCATCTATGACATATAAAATGAAATCCAAAGAAATAAACCCTGAAAGGTACAAAAATAAGGGAGAGCAAACTCTTGATTAATATACGGAGTGAGTGACTATTCCATTGCATGCTTGTAATTAATAAAAGCTTGCTATGACTTTAATATCAACCTTTATTAGAATAGGTTACAAAGTTAGGTCAATCAAAATTTATTACCAATCTTATCATAAAATAGCTTACACAATCCCTCAATTTTCTAAAAAATATGCCTCTTTATTAGCTTCCCCATAGATATGATTTAAGGTCCAATCTAGAATTAATGAAAGCATAAAAAGGAATTTTATTCACACAAGATTGATTTTCCCTACCAAGGAGATCTTTTTGATGACATTGTTACAATAATAAGTGAGTCACCTTCATAATTAATTCATTACTATTCAAGTAATTATGAGAATAGCCTCTGGAAGAGGAGCACCTAATTTTTTTTTCACTATCTTTCCATACATGCTTTGAGTATTGGAGAGAAGTTGCCACACCCATTTAGCACTTAGAGCCAAATATTTTTTTCCTAGTTCAAAATCCTAGCTCCCCCATAATCTTTAGGAAGTGAAAGGTCTACGAATTTAACCATATATATTTTCTTTCTCTTGTCTAGTCTTTTCCAGAGAAAGGTTATCATAATTTTGTTGATTTTATCAATCACAGAATTGGGGATCCTCATAATAGAAATCATATAAATGGAAGTTCATCAAGAGTATATCAACAAGATTAGATCAATGTAATATAAGTTCATCATGTAATAGAATCTTGTTCAACTTCGCCTTGCATATTTGGTAGATCGTTTAGGTATATTTTCTTTGAAAGATGATTTTAAGAAAATATGCAAGGCCAAGATGGAAAGATACTTCTTCAGGTTTAAATGATGTACTTATATTACTATGATCTAACCTTTCTTAACTATGTCATAATTTTTATAACCAAAAACTATTGAGCCTAGCGATCATAAAAGCCATTCCTTTTCAATAAGTAAGGGCACTTAACAATCGCTAAAAATTTCCTTGATATAAAAATATATGGATTACATTTTATGCACAATATATCCTATGAGAAATACATAAAGCATCAACCTTATCAAGGTATGTATTACAACACTTGGCACTGCCAGGGATAGTCTAACCAATATAATATAATTATAAATAATGACAACAACTATCCATCAAAGATGTTCAAATTGATTTTTGCATTGTTAAAATGGATTCCTAGAAAATATAGAGGCTAGTGGCCACTAGCCTTCTCATCGACAAATAATTGGTCAACATAAAACATGCATTGTTGTTCATGGAATCACATCATTTAATCTGAGAAAGAATCATGTTCATCTTTACCCTGCATATTTAGTAAATCATTTAGGACTATTTGGTTTAACGGGTGATTTCAGGAAATATGAAAGGCCAAGATGAACATGATACTTCTTTAGGTTTTAAATGATGTACTTCTATTACTATGGTCTAATGCTTATCTATGTTGCTAAGGTAGACAATGAATTTTTATTAGGTCACTATTTTGAAAACTAAAATTAAATTGTTGCACCTAGTGATCATTTCAATAATTTTAAGAATTTTCCTTTATACAAAATAAAATTAATTATGATATGCACAATATATCCTATACAAGAAATACATAAGGCTTCATCCTTCTAGAGGGTATGTATTGATGCAACACTTGGCTCCACCAGGGATATACAACACTTGGTTTCGATTGTTATTTTCAATGTTGAAATGAATTCCTAGAAAATATAGAGCCTAAGACCTAACGGAAGTAATGGAGCTTAGCGGTCACTAAACATTTTACTTGATAAGAAATGATATGGATTATGTGTTATACATAATATATCTTATGAGAACTGCATAAGGCTATGTCCCTCTCAAGTGTATGTAGTGCATCTTAACAACCATTGGAGATAAACAACCTTTAGGCTAGTTTTACATTCAAGAGGAAACAATTAGAAATGATTTTCTATATACTTTGTGACTACTTGATATGTTCTACTAATTTGATAGTATTGATTCTTCACATCACTATTTTTTCCCATAAGGTCTCTTAGTTCATTATCACAAGAATTTTTTACTCCTACCCCAGGCTTGACTAAATCACTTTACTACCACCAAGGAAAATGACCTAAATGACCTAAATGCAAACAATGAAATTTAAAATTTTGAAATTTCAATTTCTAAATACCAAATACAAAATGTGTCACTCCATACTTTGGCACACCTCACCCAAAACAATCATGACTGAGTTATGAGGGAATTTTAATTCATGTGTGGATAACTCATGCATGCATGTCAGATACAACAACTATAGAGAGTTGGTGGAAAATGTGTGGATAACTCATGCATGCTAGTCTACAACAAATAGCCTTCCTTATCATAGCAGGTGGTATTAATGCAAACAATGACAGTTGAGCTCCTCTTCTTTACATATTCTTCAAACTACAAAATGTCTATTCTTCACATATTGTTATTCTACTTGCATAAAACACACTACTTAACTAACATTGATTTTCATTATTACATTTACATATTCTGATATGATATTCCAAGCTTAGCAGCCATTGAACACGACATGTATTATAATGCTTTGAATAATATTACGAATAGTTGCTATTAATGACTTCTAGTCAAATTATTATAGTCTATACAAGCCTTGAATGACATAAATTAATCTACAATGTACTTGTCCTTTCCATTCATATTCTATAGCATGTTGAAATTTTTCCTAGCAACCACTAAGCTATAAAGATCCATTGGTAATGATTTTTAATCTATAAAATAATTACATTAAGATACAACATCTCCTTGCTATTGTACTATTGAAAAACAATATTTATCCTTCCCATATATTTACAAATTATTAATTTTTTAATTCCTTTTTTAGGTAATATGTATTCCATTGGTCACACTCCATTCATGAAAATTCCATTAATTGAAGGAGAAGAGGGTTGGAAGAAGAGAGACGAGGAATGGTTTGTAGAAATGCATTCCCGGAAAACTATCATGTTGATCTGTGGTTATTTTTGTTGATGATGATGTCAACCATGAATTTGGTATGGTTTTATCTTCAAAATTTATTGATCAACAAACATTACATATTCAAGTTGAATGCATTGATGTTGAAATGAATAAGTGCCTTATTCTTGACATGGATTTGGAAGTTTCCTTTTTAGGAAACAAGAAATGAAGGCTTATATAAAAATAAGATGTGTTCTTATTCTAAATATGGTTGGAATTTGGGGATGTTCATACACTTAGACAAAATAGGCTATGTGAAAATTCCCTTGAAATTCATAATGGCATGAATTTGGTATTCAAAAAATTGTATAGATTCAATAATACCTCTTCTATTTGTCATTATTTGAATAGAAAATTTTTTCTTTCTCCACCAAAACATGCAAAGCTATTTACAATGCTAAGGTGATATTATTTGTCTAAATTAGAGATAGATCCCTCTAATTCAAAGTTGTAAGGGCTTAAAAAGAATAATAAATCGACTATATTATTGAAAAAAGTGACCAATATATTTGAGAAAGTAGAATCTTCAACCATTGAACAATTTAAATTATTTTTGTTCAATGTGATGTTTTTTCCATTGAAGTTTCTAGGTGTCATGTAGCACCTCAAAATATCAATATCATCTTGTACATGAGGAGAATGTTGACCTTCTTGTCCATTCAATGTTGATTAATGTTATTCCTACACAGAGGGATGTAATTCTTCTTCCCTTTTTACATTCTACAAAGGAACTTGTGCAACTAGAGGATCTAGATGACCTGAAAAGGGATGATGTGCAGTTCTACATTCTTGATGGCCAACATACAATTTTGCCCAAAATTTAAATGAAAGAAAATACAAGTCATTACATCTATGTTGCATTTTAGAAAGGCTTGCATTCTATCTTCAAAAGTGTCTAACAAAGACATTATTAATATTTGCAAGAAACAAAATGAGGTAAACAAAAATTGGATTGAAACCAATTTTATTGATGTACTCTACAAGGATTGATTGATTTTGATCCATAGGATTTCCTTAGAGGCTCGGAGTGGGAAACAAAAAGACAAAGGAGTGGAGGGTAATGAAACTTAATTTTAATGCATTTGTATTTAAAATTTAATTTTTTTAATATGCAGAAAGTAAATATACTATTTTTGCACTTTCAATGTAGAGTTTCGAGAAGAAATGTCTTTTATTTTCAAAGTGACTAAGATAGAGAGTCTTTATGAAAATGGAATTTTCTATTATTTCCTGAGGACATATGGAAAAAATGGAAAACAACCTTTGAGTTTTTAATTTGGGATTTCTTTTTTTTTTAGGATAACCAACCTAACTTTCAGCAAATTCACCGTGAAAGGTTCACACCAATTCCTTCAAGGGTGCAAGAGGAATGATCATGAGGAACTATCATTACTAGCTGATAAAGTGCAATTAGGGAAAGTATGGCTAATTGGATCTATTGAGGTAGGAATCATAGTAGAGACTTTTGAATCTTACTTCCAAAGAGTAAAAGATGACAAAAAATGAGAGGAAAGGTTCTAAAATATTTGAAAAATAAATATCTAGGTAATATTGTATTGGCAAGAATGCAATGAAGCCAATATTATTAAAAAAATTAGTCTGCATGAATCTCACTACTACCAGTTGTGTGTACTCTTGGGAGAAGATAAAAAGGAAAAAGAAAAGATGATTCCCAAGGAAGTGAAAAATCAGCAAGAAGAAAAATTGATGCTGAAGTGGCAGAGGTTCTTCCAATGGAAGCTCAAAGAATTATAGACAACTATGTGATTTCAATGGAAGAAAAATTCTAGCAAGGATGGAAGACACATAAGATTTTACCTATTAATGTGCATATCCCTTCCAGCTCTAGTCAACAATATCATCTATTTTGTCAACTAATCCATTCAATGAAATGTGTGATCATATATTTCTATAATTTATCTAGTGATATAACTTTTTCTAATGTAATAATGGACATGCTTATAGTTGTTGGATCTAGTCTACTAAATTATGTTATTATTGTTCTCTTACTTGTTTCTTATTCAAAAATGTTAAGAGAGAGATAAAAATACATGCAAAATTTTAAAGACAAGGGAAATCAGTTGTGGAAGGTTGTTACATAGATTTTATGACAGCAATGGAAAATTTAAGAGCTTGTGTCTTATGTACACAATAAATGGTGTGCATAATTGTGATGCTGATGATGGGGAGAGAGAAGAAATCATCATGGATTGGATGGAGCAACTTCCACAACAATTTGTGACTATAGGCAATATCAGCCTACGAGGAAAGACACATCCTTTCTTTATGAGAGATCTTATGAGTTTTGGTCTCATATGTTCACTCAACTCTCTTTAAAATTATTCATAATAGTGCTTTATGGCGGTAGTGTTTATATTGCATGCTTTGGTTGACTTAGGTTTATCTATGATTTTTATTGTTGAATCACATGATCAAGAAATGTTTTAAAACATTACTATTCTCATTTGAAAAAAGGTATGTTGATTAAGATCACATTAAACAATTCTATTAGTTTAATGCCTTTGAATTGATACATACAATATTTATGCAGACAACCAACCAATAGAGGAAGACATTGTCTCTTCCTCTCCATAAAAAAAAGGAGATGATGTCATTCTTAACATGTCACAACCCATTCAACTTGTTGCATCAGATGTCATTGACCATACATCCAATGAATCTATACAAGGTGATTGAATTTACTCATTTTTATAAATTTATCACTGCGATAAGTTTTCGATTGTCATTGTTTACATATATTTAATAAAAATTTAAATTTTTTCAGTGTTGATGCCAAATGGGGGTTTTTGCACGTCACGCATGAATTCATAGACAAAAACTAGTATGTTAGTCATGTGCAATTATAAAAAAACCATTTATAAGCCCCACATAATTATAGGAACCTATAACAAAGTGGTTTATTTGTTATATGTATTTCATATTGTGTCCATATGAAGCATGGAGGTAGTAATGGATTAGCCTAGCTCATAACATACATCTATTAAATTTATTTATTTTGAATTGAGTAATGTGTTAATATTAAATTGCGAATATTGAAAAAATTACTTATGTGTAGTTGGCCATTAGTGGCCACTAAGCTCATCAAATATTGTCAAGCCAAACATAGTCTATAGTATGGCTAAATTGATTATATTTTATGAATATTGATAGTAATGGTTTTTTAATTGGTTATATATTAAATTATGTCGACATGATTGAAAAAAAAATTGGTTATCATTAAATTACGGAAAATTGATTTTTTTACTTATGTGCAGTTGGCCATTAGTGACCACTAAGCTCATCAAATACTGTCAAGCCAAACATAGTCCAGTAATAATGGCTTAGCCTAGCGGTCGCTAATATACATCTATAACTATGTAATATTGTCCAACAAAGGTAGTACATTGTATAGAAGCAAGTTGTATCATGAATTTAATTACTTGACATGATATTTATTTTCAATTGATTAATGTTTTTTAATTGGTTAACATTAAATTGTGGAATTGAAAAAATTACTATTTTTTAGTCGTCCATTAGCCATTAGCATTAACTAAGCTCATCAAAGAAATCTTGTCAAGCCAAACATAGTCAGAAATAATGGCTTAGCCTAACGGTCACTAATATACAACTATAGCTATGTAATATTGTCCAACAAAGAGTAGTACATTGTATAAAAGCAAGTTGTATCAAAATTTATTTACTTTGACATAAAATTTATTTTGAATTGATTAATTTTTTGAAATAGAATGTGCATCACAAGAACCTACGTAGAGGGGAGTGCGAGGGAATCCAAGCTCGGAATCTCAATTAGTAAGTGTTAACCTACTGAAATTTTGATTATTTTAATTGGTTAATATCAAATTATAGACAAAAAAAAAAAATTTTTTTTACTTTTGTGCAGTTGGCCAAAAGGATTATTTAATTATTTTAGATTTGGAGGGTTTTGTTATATGAGAAAAACCAATCCCATAAGGAGATGGAATTCAAGTTCGGTAAGGAGACTATCAACTTGCGAGGTGGCCTCAAGGAATTTTTAAAGTTACTATCAACAAAATGTGAAGTGGGATTTTGGTCTAGCTATCTCTCTTCCGCTTTGAAGTTGAAAAGATGATAAAGGATTTGAAAAAAATAGTAGTTGAATTGAAACCAGTTATTTTTGGGGAAAATAACATTGCTCTATAGAAGATGAAATTGCAGTAAAATATCTCCAAAATATTTGGAGTAGAGATGATATTATTTTCAGCTCTATAGACACATTGTGTATTACAATAGGCACAAAGGGAAACCCTCCTAAAATTTTATGGTGGGGAGGAAATCCAATGGAGAAAATTGTTTCAAATATATGTGGTTGATGACCAATTTGTACACAAACATATCATATATATTGTCTTAGGGTTTGAGTGTTATAGAGGGCATAAAAAAATTACAACAAGCAAAAATTATATAACTATTAATTATTTCAAAATGATTTTTACAATGATATTCATTCATACATTCATATGGTCACTCTTTATTTTATATGTTGAGATTACAAATTTAAAAGTTGGTAGTATTTATATCTTCACTGTGATTAAGTTGAGATTATAGTTTTATAAGTTGTTTGTGTGAATTACCCAAATAAAATATTATCACAACAATATGTTGACCTATTTTTTATCACTTTTGGAAGCTTACATTAATTTTGATTTGTTTTTATAGATCCAATTGGGAAGCCTCGAAATTACTAGTTTTGGGAGTTGAAGGTTTGTTGTTTGGAATTTCTGGTATTGGTGATAAAATACCTTGTAATATGGTTCCATATTTTAGATCCGGGATACTAATACTTTGAATGATATTTAGTGTTGAATTGATAAGAACTGCATCAAAATATTTTGACATTGCCTTATGGTCTTCATTTATGGATTCAACAATGGTGAAGTACATGTTCATCAAAAAATTTAGTTGGTTGTGAGATACCCACTTTAGGTTCATTTAGGGATGCCACCAATGTAAGCTCAAAAAATACTAGTCAATAGATAGTAGACATTTTTGGTAATGTCTATGGTGAAAAATATACTTTTTATCGATGACATGAGATTCTTGTCATATGAAGTCAAAGAAGAAATTACTCTCAAAACCCCAACATACTAGAGATTTGATGGAAACTATAAGACTGATTCATTAATTTACATTGAATTATGTACATGGTTGAAACATGTAGGAGAACACAAGAACATGTGTAGATCATTGAAAAATTTTCAAACGCACCATTGGCATTTGAATTATATATTTTTCTTTCAAATCCAACAATGTATTGTGCATTTATATGGAATAAAATAACTACCTTAAAGTTCTTAAAGATTCATAGTGTGTAATCATTTTTTTTTTTTTATTTTTTGCAACAAAAACAATATTTCTAGTACAATGTGAAAAAAATAAATACAACTTTTATTTTTGTCAAAATTCACCACCCTCATCCATTTGATTTTTTTTTCTTCATTTGCAGATAAGAACATATCAAACATGAAACTAATAATATTTGATATAAATGACATTTTGGCACACACCATTCACAAGGCTGATTCATCGCATGAGATGTTAAAAACATTTGTGACATTGAGCTCAAAAAATAAATATTATTTTTTAAGACCTAATGTCAAAGAGTTCTTACAAAGATTACATAAAATTTCAAAATTGGTTATGGACATCGACAAGAAATTCAAATTTTAATGACATGATGCCTTCATTCATACGATACATTGGCTTGAGGTTGGAATATTTGAGTTTATATTTACACAAGAAGATTGCATCATGACCAAATGTACCGATTATCGAAGTTCTAGGAATCCCAACATATTTCTCAAAAATCTTAGCACCATTTAGAGAAAGTGTAATGCATATTACAATTGTAAAAATATAATGCTTATAGATGACTCTAGAGAGAAAAACAAGTTCAATGATGTGGGGAACTACGTAATTGCTAACACATTTAACAACTACTTGATAGATGAATTGTGGCCTATATTGCAACTATTGAAGGATATGATGTCATTAAATCAATAACCCAATTATAATTATGTAATTTCCCCCATAAGTTTTGCAAAATTAATTTCCTTTCCAACCTAGGGTTTATCAATTAGCGGAAGCCTTTATTCATAATCAAGCCAATGCATGGGAAAATATTGATGACACCATCCATTTTTATTCATCAACCTTCCTCACACTAGTCGAGGGACTACTTAGTTGGGTTGTGCTTTCGGCTTCCCCACTTTTTTCTCTTGTTTTTCTCTATAGTTTTCCCCTTCCCTCTCATGGCGTCTACCTATGTTCCTTTCATCCTCTTGTCCAGCAAGAATTAGGAAATGAATTTCCTCTCTCCTATGTCTTCCACTCATCTATGTAATGTCTTTTGCATAGGCTCCACACCTATTCTGAATGTGATTGAGATAGTCCTAGGTATGATTATCTCTAGAAGCGAAAGGAGAGCTCATGTCAACTCATGATATTTGAAATCTTCATGTTCAATTATTCTTCTTTATGTACAATAAGGTAGTGGTCATGGTAGTGGCATCCCATTTCATTTACCCACATCATCATGTGTGGGTTTAGTTGAAGCTCTAGTAGAATTATGCCTTCCTAGTCTATTTTCCAATCTCTATCCTTTTTGTCTCCTCTATGGGTTGAAAATAGGATTTTTGATGCCCTAGAACTGAAAATTTGGGCCCTCCTTCAATTTTTAAATTTTTTTCAAATTATTGGTTGCTCTGATGGGGCATCTATCTCCAGGGTGCCATCCCTAGACTTGTTCGCTGCTCATGAAAACCTGCCCCCACCCCTTCCTAATCGCATGGTGTGTGTTGAAGAGTATTACTTTGCTCATCCTTAACCTTTCTTAGAATATTGCAATGCTTTCAGATCAACGGACCAATTAGAGGTGGAACCCTAGGGTTTCTCGGTCATTCCCCTTTTTTTTGTGTTCTCAAGCTCTATGTTTTTGTAATTTTGGTTGTTCATGTTACATTTTGGCTTCATTGTTTATAGTATTTTTATTGGTTTTTGGTTTAGTATGTATCCCTTCATCAATCTAATATTTCAATAGTTTTAGGGTGGGAACCCATCAACCTCTAGGTTCATATCCTCTAGTCAAAAGCATTTAACTATCTAAAAAAGAAAATTATGTAATTTGTCCCTAAATTTATTTGAGAACAACTTTCTATATAATGTGTGTGACTATCTTAATAATGTATAATGTGTGTGACTATCTTTAGTAATGTTATAATACGATAAAGGATTTAAACGATAATAGATATGTTAATATATTAAAAAAATGTACATAATATTTTTTTTTGGTGAATTCTAATTTGATTAATGTTAATTTACCTAGATAAGCTACACTTGGCATTACCTAGTGACCGTTAAGTTTTAACTCTCTTAATTTTATTTTTAAAGTCATATAATCCTCTCGAATTCAAAATTTCCACTACACAAATTTGTTCACATCGGTTTAAGGAATTTAAGGAATTGACAAATTCCCAACCACCTCAACAATCAGTGTGTTCATAGGTATCGTGTAAATTTTTTTAATTTGCTATGATTTATTCTATGAATTTGGATCCCATCATGATGAATAGTTTACAATGAAATTCAAATAATTCTTAAAATGATTTACCATAATTCTACCTTTAGAAAAGGAATTTTAATTTATTTCATATCTATATTTAAATACAAAATATATCTAGGATGGTTTTATAATTAATTTTAATTAATATCATATCCATATTTAAATATGAAAATATATATGGAATGGTTTTACAGTTAATTTGATATCTATATTTAAATATGAAAATATATCTGAATGGTTTTACATTTAATTATATTCTCATAGTCTAGATCATCACCTCTACTAGTTTCTTCTTAGAATTCTTTGTAATTTTTGGCGTTGAGGTTCAATCATATCATAGTAAATGAACCTGGAAGTGTCTCACATCTCTTGAATGCCATTAGCCTAGTGCAAAAACTATCTCATATAAAATAAAAACATGTTCAGTTTATTTTTTGCAGACCAATGTTGGATTCCCTGAAATCATTAAACAATTTTTCCAAGATATTTATAGTTTAATCTTAAAAACATTTGAAAACTGATAAGAACCTTATTCCAAAGCATAAATTAAGCTTATGGTAGCTATCCCTATATAAATATAAACATGTTATGTTTATTATTTTGCAGATCAATGTTGGATTCTTTGAAATCATTAAAAGATCTTCCCAAGATCTGCATAGTTTAATCTTAAAGAAATTTTAAAACTGATAAGAAACTTATTCCCAAACAAAAATTAAGCCTAGCGGCTGCTAGCCCATATAAAAAGAAACATGATTGGTTTATTGTTTTACAAACCAATGTTGGCTTCCATGAAATCATTAAAATATTTTCCCAATATCTAAATAGTTTAATGTTAATGACATTTTAAAACTGATAATAACTTTATTCCAAAGCATAAATTAAATCCTAATGACCACTAGCCTATATAAAATAGAAACATTTTATGTTTATTATTTTGTAGATAAATGTTGGATTCCCTGAAATCATTAAAATATATTCCCAAGATCTGCATAGTTTAATCTTAAGGACATTTTAAAACTGATAAGAAACTTATTCCCAAACAAAAATTAAGCCTAGTGGCCGCTATCTCGTATAAAAAAGAAACATGATCAGTTTATTATTTTGCAGACCAATGTCAGCTTCCATGAAATCATTAAAATATTTTCCCAAGATTTGCATAGTTTAATGTTAATGACATTTTAAAATTGATAAGAACCTTATTCCAAAGAAAAAATTAAAGCCTAGGAACCACTAGCCTATATAAAACAAAAACATGTTATGTTTATTGTTTTGTAGATCAATGTTGGATTCCCTAAAATCATTAAATAATTTTTCCAAAAACTACATAGTTTAATCTTAAATAAATTTTAAAACTAATAAGAACCTTATTCAAAGAAAAAATTAAATCCTAGCGGCCGCTATCCCATACAAAACATAAACATGTTATGTTTATTATTTTACAGATCAATGTTGGATTCCCTAAAATCATTAAACAATTATTCCTAGATTCATTAATTTATTCAGTAATCTAATATATTGGACTCCGAAAGGAGGTATAACAGGTTCCAATATTTTGATTTTCAAATTCCAATATATGTGATTTTTGGAGTATAGTAAATTCCAATATATGTGATTTTGGATTCCAATATATGTTATTTTGGATTCCAATATATGTGATTCTAGATTCCAATATATGTGATATTAGAATCCAATATGTGTAATTTTGGAGTGCAGATAATTCCAATATTTAACATTTTGGAATCCAAAACTAGTAATATTGGATTCCAATATTGGCTATATTTTTAGCTACTCGAGACTAGAATAAGTCCATATTTAGTGAAATAAGCATTGATATGTTATCTAGGAATCCTTTTCTTTAAGTTGTGGGCACATTAAATATTTTGGAGCCTTTTTGTGTGAAGCATATCAAGAAGGTTTTGAGCGGGATTTGTATTTTATAGAGTTTTTCCTAGCAAAAACCTCCAGTGAGGTATTTGCACTTAGAGAAGAATACTACTTCTAGGATGATTTTCTTTACAAGAATGATAAAATTTGTTTGCCTAAGGAGGAAAGAGTTTAATTGATTTATTGAAGCACACACTTCTAAGGTATCTAGTAACTTTGGTGTGATAAATATTATTATGCACTTTCGGAGGTATGTTTATTGGCCAAGCATACAAGAAAGAGTTACTAAATTCATCAATGATTATGTTTTGTGTAGTAAAAATAAGAATAATAACAAGAAATTGGGTTTATATATGCCATTTACAGTTCCTTCCCGACCATGGGAGAGAATCTCCATGGATTTCATGGGTAGTTTTCCTACTTCCAAGAAGGGTCATTATTACATTTTTGTGGTAGTAGGCCGATTTAGCAAAATGTGTATTCTAATTCCTTGCAGGAAGACCATAAAGGAAAATGATGCAGATGATTTTTTTTTAATGTGTGGGTTCATTTTGGTTTACCTAATTCTATTGTGTCAAATAGGGACTCATAGTTCATAGGAAATTTTTGGTCTACTTTTTAGGAGAAGATGGATACGAAGTTGAAGAGGTCTACCACTTTTCATCCAAAAATAAATGGGAAAACATAAGTGATAAATTGTACCTTGGTATAAATCTTAGGAGGGTACAACAAGAAACATTAGAGGACTTGAGATGAGAACTTGGTAAATATCTAGCATTATTATAAGAGGGCATTTCATGTTTCTACTAGTAAGACTCCTTTTGAAACATGTTTTGGTTATTTTCCTAAGAGTTCTTTTGATGTTGTTTTGAGATTACCATGTAGAGAAAATGAAAAAGTGGAACTGGAAGTCCAAAAAGATGAGAAATTCATTGAGAAAATTTAGCAGATACACCTCTAGGTATAAGAGAGGTTGAAAGAGTCATAGGCCAAGTACAAAGTGTGGCATAATCAGCACATGATGAGCATTCATTCCTTGTTGGAAACAAGTTATGGTTTTAATTTAGAAGCTAAAAATATAAGAAACCCAAGCTTCTTCGGCATGGCCCATTTGAGATTCTGGAATAAGTGGTTAAGAATATTTTTACTTGGATTTGCCTCCCTATATGAGGTCTCACTCGGTTGTAAATGTTGAAAAATTTACATCTCTTTGAACCCTCCATGTTGGATGAGGAAGAAGGGGCAGTCTTGCTACCATATATTGAGGATATTGCTCTAGAAAATCAGCTCGAATTGGAAGAAGATATAGTATTACATCAAAAAGAGAGGAAAACACAATGAGGAGTGCATGACATGTGGTTGATTGGGTTGAAATTTCAGTTACCTACCAAGGCCAAGTGGTATTCCAGAGAAGATGTGGGGAAAAATTTCCTCACCTCATTAGTCCTTAAAGATTTTAGGGACTTAAAATCCTCAAATTGGGAGGTATGATCCAAAAATGGATACAAAAATACCCAATTCTATGTATTCTCCATATTTGATACTTGCAGTATAAATTCTGAATAGATTCTTTATTTTGTAGATGGCCTAGTAAGGATAAGGGTGATCTGGACACCTTCAAATGACATCAAAGTCCACTATTTTTCTAATTAGGATATTTTTTGTGTCATGGTTATGTAACCACAAGTCCGTGTGGACACCGTCACTCCTATCCCCGACAATGCAAAAACTCGAGAAAAACAACAATGGAAAGTTTTGGGATTCCAAATAGTTTTGGTTCATCTTTCCATCTGTTCTAATGCGAACAACTATCATATGCATGCATTTGATAATTCTAGATAAGTGTTTTGTGTGAATTCAAGTGTGAGAAAAGAGGAAGCTGAAATTGTTCTTGTTTGTTCATAGAAGAGCTAAGTTCTTTCTTGTTGAGAATTATAAGCAAGTTATATAAGAAGAAGGAGTTAGAATCTTTCTTAAAGTTCATTGTATGACAATGAACTTGTATTATTTGAAGATTTGCATAGTGAAGGGAAGAAATTGTTTACCCAACTATAGTTTTCCCACATTGTATTTCTCCGGATAAATCTTGTTGCCTTGTCTTGAAGTTTCCCATTTTTCACTATTATATGTATTTTTCTTTCACAAACATGCTAATATAATGAACTTATCTATATTTTTATTCATTATCACTTAAATAGGATATGCTAATTATTTTAAGAGGTAGTTTATAGATCAATTTTAATAACTAACTCTTACATAGAGGTGACATTTATGCCACAATTCACTATATATTAGTTCCTTATCATATATGGTAGTGTTTCTTTATCACATTGAAGTTCCACCACTCTAAATCTTAGGTCCTTTTTTCTCCATGTTCCTTATGATATTATTAGAATATCTATTTTTATACCTAACTACTTTTCTATGCATTGCCTTCCCTTTCTTAACATGTATGTGTTAAGCACGATAGTTTCTTTTCTATTTTTAGTTAATTTGATTCTTTGGCACACTTAAATTTCCTTCCCTTGTAACTACTCTTCAAGATATACATATGTCTCGTTTCCTATTATATCCATGCATCTAAATTTATGTTCATGGTCTATATTTATGGATGGATTTTTCCTTTTCTTATCTTGTAGCTTGTGCACAACCATTCCTTCTTCTTCCCTAAATGTGCACACTATAAAGAATATGAAATAATAAAGAATAAAAACATTTTCACAATGTGGGACTTAGTCTAATGAATGTACAATAATTTAGGGGCTAAACATCACCGCACACAAAACTCATTTCCCTCCCTTGGGTAACCCTTTATACACTTCTTTAAATAATTATAGATCCTCTTACCTTATTAGATATTTGATATGTAATCGAAAACAACTTGCAATGAGACACCTTTGAAAATTTCTTTAAAATCAATTTTTCAGATTTTAATTTTAACTTACAATTTCTCGTAACTAATTAATTAAAGAAAACTACAAGATATGACTATGGAAAAATAAAATACCAATAAAATGCAGAGAAAAATCAACACAAATAGTTGATAAAAATTTCGTATGAATCCTACATCTCTGGGTCCATAATTATGGGACTGATATATTTAAATTTACCTTAAAAACACTAACAACTTGCTTATAAGGAAAATAATGATCTTCCCCAACTGCTACAGTGTCCTTCCCGCAATAATAACCCTGGTTTCTTTTGAAAATTTTCCACCAAAATGTCTCTAACTCTTACAATAGCTCTCTAGGCATACACACGGTCTTCCAACTTAACTTGTTCAAATAACAACTCTCCCTTATATATATTTTTCCACCCACATGGTCTAATGGTGGCCATTATTTTTAGTAAACAAGTGGTTAGGGGTTGATCCCCCAAACTCCACGACCTATGTTTTCTTGCTTTGGGATAATAATCCCACATTTTGCATGCTAAGAATGTCCGTGTTGTTTAAATATAATGCAACGGTTTGTATTGAGTGGCTTGAGACCACTTTTGTTTATTTCCACATAGAAGTGTCGGTAGATGGTTACCTATTGTTAGCTCAACAAGGCGAGTTAGGGTTTTAGTGGGAGTCGATGTATAAGAGAGTTGGTAGGAAGAAGTTGGGATGATGAGTGGTGTGGGAGTTGGGCTATGTGGAGAGTTGAGCTGGTGGGTTGTTGATATTTGTTTAGAGGAAGGTCAACCAAGTTGGTTAGGATGACTCGACGGGTTGAACTAACAGGTTAGTGCATAGTAATATTTTAAAATTATAATGAACTTGATCCCACATGCATAATGTTAGGATATAAAAATGCATTCAAATATAGAATCTTGACTATGGCAACATGAAGATACATAGGAAAATGAACCTCTCCACAAAAAGAGTGTGTTGACCCTGGCTGAGGGCCCTCATCCAGAAAATAGTGGGGCCCACCCATCCATTAATGAGTGTCAAAGACCGGAGGTGAAAAACACCCTTTTATTCAAAATCACATTACCACTTGTCACATTTCAATTGGTCCACATGGCAAGTGTGCACGTGTCCATGTCATCTTAAACTTACGCACAGACCCATATTTTTTCTAGATTGACCAAAATTTTAGTGTGCAATAACTTCTGCATATGACCTCTATTTTAGAGTTCAACATACCACTAGAAAGCTCTCGATAAGCTCTACATAGTGAAACTAGTTGAAACATATTTAGGGAAGATTGTATATTGGTGTTTCTTAGTAAGGATCCTTTGGATCACACCTCCCCACTGAGAAAATTTTGGACCTCCAAAAGTAATTTTAATTGGTAATGAGGTGAGGGTACTTTTCCCTCACCTTTTTGGTTTCCATCCATTTTCCTTGATCGATGCATTCCTTTAAAAACCATTTGAATATATTCAACATCACCCCTCAGTGTAGTTCTCACCTTCCTGTCAAGAATGATATCTTCCTGCAACTCATCCAAATAATTAGGAGAAAAATCATCAACATAAGGTACGTAAACACTATCATCATGATCCATAATCATAGGAGGCTCATACAATTTCAGATTTTCCACATTTACAACTAAATAAATCTGCATGTAAGAAGGTAAAGCTAACTGAAAATCATTATTACTAACTTTTTCCAATACTAGAAATAGACCATACTTAATTGGTTTTAAATTTTTACCTTCACATGTCAGTTTGTCCTTGTTGATGTGAAGCCAAATTGAATCACCCACTTGGAATTTGTGATTAGTTTGATGTTTATCATGCCTAGCCTTGTAGTTGGATTGAATTTTCTCCAATTTCTCCTAGAAAAACTGATGGACCAAATGTATTTTTTGCACAAGCTTCTTAGCTTTATCAGTATCACTATGTCCATTAATAACATATTCTTTTCCAAAAGAGAAATCCAAAGGAGATTTAGGCAGATAACCAAAAAAGTCTCAAAAGGAGACTTCATAGTAGAAGAATGAAGTGCACGTTTATAAGCATGATGCACATAATATAAATGTCCATCCCATAGTTTAAAAAATGTTTAATAAAATAACCTCTCGAGAAGATGTACCACTATGTGGTTTACGACCTTTATCTAACCATTGGTCTATGGATGAAATGTAGTGCTTTTCTTCATCTTAGTGTCCATCATGTCCCACAAAGTTGACTAAAATTCCCCAAGAAACCTGGAATCCCAATAAGAAAAGATAGAAGTGGGTAAACTAAAATGAACCTATACATGCTAGAATAATAAGTGTGCAGTCCATTCAATAGTAATTTGTTTAGTACAAGGAATCACCACACACATTTTTATAAATCTATCCACAACCACATATAAATATCCATGTTTTCTCTGTGACATGGGTAAGTCTCTTATAAAATCCATGAAAATACTTTCCCAAGGACGAGTAGGGATGGGAAGAGGAGTGTAAATTCCCAACTTCATGTTGTTAGGATTGCTTGTGGCACAAATAACACATCCTTTTATATATATGGCAACATGTTCATGTATATGAGGCCAATAACAATACATTTGTAAATGTGTAATTGTTTTACTGACACCAAAATGACTAGATATAAGAGAAGTGTGAGATTCCATAATCATATGCACTCTTTCATCCCACAAAATATTGGTAAGATCTTTACATATAATAAATATTTGTTTTATAGAAAATAATACAATACAAGATATATTAATGGGAACATATGCCCAAATATTCAGTATATGCAAAAGAATACCCTTAAGGTAGGGAAAAACCATACAATACTCCTTAAGGAAGGAGTAACTCCACAATATCCCAAGATGGGAATCCACTTCGAGTGAGATACCTCCAATATATCTCTACCTAGTAGAAGACTCAACTAATACTTCCATCACATACTTGTAATGATACTCACATTCTTTATATAGACATACATTACTCTAAATTGATGGGTAACACCTAATCCCAATGTAGGCCAACTCATTACCTAATATAACTAATTCCTATGTGACCCCATATATTATAAACATATAATAACTAAGGGGATGTGTGCCACATGTCAACATATCCATAAAACCATATACATTATAATATCATATCCCAAGGTACATAACATTCCCTCCCTCCTTGACATGTTTCATCCCTGAAACATAAGAAGAAGCCATATAGTGAGTGTGCTTTAAATCATTGCACACTTGTTGCCATGCTCGATCATCCAACCATCCATATGAGATCTTAGTGGGTGATACTTCTCTAAACCTAATTATCTATTCCATTACACTCCTCTTATTCCATCCATGTCTATATGTGTTCCTCCTTGACATCCATGCATATCTATAATAATTATTTCTATGATTCCATGTCATATAATTGTTGCTCCATTGATTCTGTGTACATCCATAATGATTTCTCCTCCAATTCCTTGTATATCCATATAGATTTCTGCCTTCATGTTTCCTAACATATCTCCATGATTGTTTCATATCATGATGATACGGGTATCTATATGGTGCAACCTTAGTATCCTCAACCTTATCAACCTATTCCTTGCCTTTCTTTTCCTCTTCCACCTTGTTTGCTAATTATTTTTTCTCTTGAGTAGATGAATTATTTTTGTATTTTTCATCATGTTCTTCATCCTCTCCTTCTAAATCATCCTTATTTAATTCTTCACCCTCTTCAAATTCATCTTCATGCTCCATCTTGACATTAATTTTTCCTTTCTTAGTGTGATATCCTGTAATGTAATTTTATTTCTCTTGTACCATAATTTCATGAATTTCTTTTGCACATTAATATTAATTATTCCCAATGTCTCTAACCAAGGATATATAAGAACAATATCCATACCATCCATATCTAAAGCATAAAAATATGAATGTAAAACATATTTATCCATATAGAGATTTAAATCTTCAAAAACTTGAATATTCTTACCATCCACTTGAGCTTCCTTGATATTCTTTACTTGAACATATAGATGTTGAGCTACATCCATATTTATGAAGATATATTTAATAATAGGGTTTATGGAAACCATTACCGTTTTCCTTTGAATTCATACTTCAATTGAAATATTGAAGCTTCCTTCCTTGGAGATGCACTATTTTAACTTGTATATTGATATGTTATCTCTCCTTCTGAATCATGCGTAGCCTCTTCATCATCAACATTGTCTTCTTCATCTTCTTCATCATCAAATTATTATTCTTCTTCTGATATTTCCTCTTCCTCACTATTATCCTTACATTCTTCTTCTTCCTCCTCTTCTTCTTTTGTTTCCCATCTATCCATGAAGACTTTTTCAATTCCTCCCAAGACCAATTAGACCTTTCCTTTTCTAACTCAGAAAACCAAATCAGTGCAGGGCCACTAATCCAAAATTTGAATATCCAAATACTTGATGATGTAGAATAAATCTCCATAAATTTTTTCCACCATTCTCTGGCATCAATCTCACCATCTCCATAAAAATTTCTCATCCCCATGATCCACAAAAACTAGGGTTTTAGGAATAGACCCTTTTGATCAAAACTTGTTCTAACCCTTTCGGCTAGAGGTCGGCCAAAAATTAGAAAAAATAGAACACATACCCCAATTATATTTTTGAGATATTTCCAAAAATGTAATCAAATAATAAAATTCCTAATATTACGTTTTTGAGAAATTTTTAGAAAAACCATAAAACTGCAATAAATCTCTCAAAACAGATTCAAATTTTCTAAAATTTTAGAAGTATCGATAAAATTTAATAGTGATACAAAGTTTACTGAGAACAATACAAGATCCCATCATGCACATGATATTCCAATTCTACCAAATCTTCATACACTTATTTAAAATAAGAATCATTAGCATATTGTTCCTTGTAAATGTCATGCACTAAAGAACTGTGTTGTAAGAGGATAGATGCAATAACAAAAAGAGGTCTAAATAACATATCACCAACCTTATTTTTATACCTTTCCTATACTTGACCACTAGATGAAACCTTTGTAGGAAACCCATCCAACATAAGTGTCTAGACTGTTGCAACTTGGTATGTGATTGGAGATCTTGGAGGGGTTGATGATTTGTATGAATAACTATTTCCTTTCCCATCAAATAATGTTTCCATTTTTTCACACTCTATACCAAAGCATACAACTCTTTATCATAAGTTGGATAATTTCTTACCACACTCGTGAAGGTTTCAGAATGGTAAATAACATGTTTTATGTTATACATCAAGACAACCCCTATTGCATAATCACTAGCTTTTGTTTCAATCTCAAATGGTTGTTGTAAATCTAAAAGTGCTAATATAGGACTAGTACTTATCTTCTCTTTTAGTGTATAAAAATCTCTTTGATGCTTGCCTCCCACTAAAATTCTTATTTAATGATAGTAAAACAATTTAAAGGAGATGCAATAAATGAGAAGTTAGTAATAAAATTTCTCTAATAATGAACTGCACTAAGAAAGCTCCTAGCCTTAGTTACATTATTAGGTTTAGGCCAATTCACAATGACCTCAAATTTTGAAGGATCTTTTTAAATTTACCATGTCCCACAACATAACCCAAATAAATCAAATATGTTTTCCCAAATTCACATTTATACATCTTCAAATATAATTTCTCCTTTTTTAAAGCATCCATGACTTTTTGAATATGAATGACATGATCATTCCATGATTTCCTAAAGATCAAAATATCATCAAAATAGACTATTAGCCATTATGTATATGGTGTTGTCATTGATTTTATATTTCATGGGTGTCTCCATGAGGTGTAAATCAAGGTGAATTTTGAAGGTTGATTGGTAGTGTCCAATCATGTTGTTTTGTGATGATGTCTTGATGTATTTACATGGCTCTTGAGGAATATTCAAGTAATTAGGTGTAGTGAGTTTGCACTAAAGATGGTACAAGGGTTTGATAAGGTCTAACATGGTTAGTATGATGTGATAAAGGTGTTTGTAAGTGGTCAACAAGGTTAACTCATGTGATCTCATGTGTTGAAGAGGTCATTCTAGGCCTATGCCTAGACCTAATGCATGGTATAATGGCACAATATCATGAGAAATGGAGAATGGAAGTCATGTAAAATCATGGGAAATGTGTTATGATGTTGTATATCATGTGTAATATGTGTTTTAGATCTGTATTCAAAGGTATGATGTTATTACAATGTATATTGAAGAAATTTTCTTGAGAACAAGGCAAGAAAGGAAAGGTAATTCATGGTGGCAAGAGATTTTCAGAGTTATTTGAGAAAGAATGAGACTTGGGAAATTTGGAGGAGTTTTTTATGGTGCTTTAGGTCAAATTTCAGGTCAAGATATGGATGGAATAACAAGAAAATTGATTTTGGAAAAAGCTGAGATCTTGAGAAGGAAAAACCATCTTGATATGTGAAGCTCTTTGCTCACCCACATGTGGGTTTTTCATGGGAGCATAAGGATTTGGGGGTGTTTTTGCATTGAGATACTATCATTTTTAAAAATAATGGACTGATTTAGTCGTAAAACATTTATGAACAATCTTCAAAAGCTAAGGTGGTTTGAAACCCTAGTTAAACCCTCCTTCTAGAGTGATATAAAATATTTGAAGTATATGGTCTCCAAATGGTCTGGAAAAACAAATGTGATGCATCAGGGTTGTAGAGGACTCTCTAGGTATCATTTTTGTGGTGGTTTCCAAGTATTTTTTTGCATTGAGATAATAACATTTTGTAAAAATAATGGACTAATTTGGTCATCAAACATTTATGAACAATCGTTAACAAGCTAAGGTGGTTTGAAACCCTAGTTAAACCCTCCTTCTAGAGTGATATGAAATATTTGAAGTATATGGTCTCTAAATGGTCTAGAAAAAAAAATGTGATGCATTAGGGTAGTAGAGGATTCTCCAGGGCTTATTTTTGTGGTGGATTCATGTTCCAGGTGTTTCTAGAAGATGGAGAAAAACTATAGTTTTATGGATATTTGTAGTTTCAGGGTTGAGATGGAAGCTTCATGATGAGAAGTGAATTGTTCTATATTCCTTAGGAGATGATCTAAATAGCCATGGAAAGTTTTAGGTAGCTAAAATGAATAATTTTTGTATTACGGTCTCCAAATTTTCCCTATCATTTTTGACTTAAGGGATAAAACCTAGTCATTAACTAAAATGTGTTAAAATGGTAGTTAATATAAACTAGGAACAACGATAAATAATAAATGAATGTATAAAGAAAATTACCCATGAAACTAAGAAAATAGATATGTAAAACCCTAACGTGCAAAGAGAACTTAGCTGATTTGATGAGCTTGCGGGATTGTTTCACGAGATGGCTGGAGAAACAAGAGGAGAAAGTGACTATGCCAAGGTCTAGAAAAGTGCATATCCATGTAATCTGAGTGGACTGGGACACCTAGATAGGTATAGGGCCATTTGCGGTGTCCTAGTCTACAATATAGGCACCCCATTCTATGAAAAATCTCTATAACCTTCCTCTGAGATGTCACTTTATGGTTTCTTGCCTTCACTTCCTATCGCACTAACCCACTGTTGTAGTGCCCATTTAAACAACCACTTGAGACCAAAGAAACAACCTAGGGTTAGCTAGAAAAATTATGGGATAATTTTTTTTTATTAGAAGTATCTACAACCAGGTTGCAAGACATCAGTCTACCATTGGCAGGTTCCGGAACAAAACCTATTTACCAAAACACAAATTTCCTTTATTTACTTATATCAAGTTCACAAGGTTTCAATTTTAGGGTTACATGTTTAAGTTAGGTTCAGGGAGTAATTTACCCCCATACCTGCTCTCTAATAGGCTCAAAAATTCAACTAGATTTTCTTGCACTTAATGCTTCCAAAATTTCCCTAAACCATTCCCAATGGATAGGAAATTTTCTCACCTTCCGGTGATATAAAGAAGTCCTTCTAACTCCTTACAGAACTCAAGTTATGAGTGGGTGGAGTTCCTAGGGAAATTTTTCCCTAGAGGGACACGTGGCAAGAGAAGGGGAATGCACCTTGGGCGGATTGGCGAGGTCATGGGGAAGCATTGTGAAATTTTCCAAATGTAGGCTCAACGGCACAAAACACTCCATGCCCCCGTGGGTCCCTAGGTGGACACGTGTCACCCTGGTGTTAAGCGAAAGAGGGAAGAAAGGGAAGGGTGGAGTGGCGGGTGGAACTAGCACTTTGCGCCAAATGAAGAAGAAAAGGGGAAAGAAGGCACGTGGGTCTGCACACCTACGGAAGGAAAAATCCCAACTTGAAGGCGGGATTTTGGGCCATGGGGAGGAGTTAGGAATTTCTCCCAATGCCCAAACCAAAATTTTCAAAGGGTCCCGCTCTACCCGTCGCCACCCCCAGGTGCCATGTGGCACATTCTTACTGGCCACGGGTCAGCGGGGTCAAAATGGGAATTTTTCCCAAATTTTTTGAAAAGGTTAAGTTTAAAAAAGTAAACGCACCTTTGCCGTAGTAGTCACAACGGGACACATGACACCCTCCGATCAGTGCCAGGCCAATGAAGGAAAATGAAAATTTTTCCCAAGCAAAATTTTTCAAAAGCATAAGTTTCTATTTTCGGTCCACCCTTCCACCATGCCACATGGCAACATGTGATTGGCTGTGGGCCAGCGGGTTTGCGAGTAAAATGGAAAATTTTTCCCAAGGCAAATTTTCAAAGGATAAATTTTTAAATTGGTCCGCCTCCCAGGGTGCCACGTGGCAGGCCCCGATAGGTTGCGGAAAGATGGGGCTGCGGACCTTTTTGGGAAATTTTTCCAAAGTTCAAATTTCAAAATTTTTTTCCTAAGGCCAAAAAGATGGGAAATTTTTGGCTTGCGGGCCCGCCAGGGAAAATTTTCCCAAATTTTCCCGCTCAAGCTCAAAAATTTCAAAGTGCCATAACTTGAGCTAGAAAGCTCGGTTTTGGGCAAACGAGGAATTTTGGAAAGCTCTCAATGCCCTCTTTACACAAGAAACATCAATTTTACTTTTTGATAAGTTTTAAGGGGTCAATTTTACAAAAGGATCTGCAAGACTTTTAATTAGCCAACTGACAAGTTTCCAACTTTCAATTTTGATTAAATTAGATCTCCTCCTTCACTCAACATGTCAAATAGACATGGAGGATCAGTCTAGGGAGAGTTTAGAGTGTTTTAGGAAAGTCAATTTTGTCTAATTTATTTAAGGTTGTATTTTTCCGGCAATAGACGGGAAAAAACGGTTGTGCAAGCTCCGAATTGAATTTTATTAAGTTTGGGAGGTTCTTTCTTGACTGTTATAGTGAATTTGCATTCCTTAGGTATTAATAAGTCTAAATTTCAATGTTTCTTATCTTATTATTTGGTGTAAGATCGAACTACTCATTTTTAATAAAACATGGATTGCCAGAATGAAGTATATTACAGTGAACTGTTTCTTTTAATTGGAAAATCAATTTTGGCTCTTGAGAATGCATACGATTCCTAACTTAGTCAAATACATTACTTATTAAATCATCCATCCAATTTTATTTGAAAATGCATTTCTGATTTCAGTTTTAATATACATTTTGCAAGGAAAATAACATTGTCTTTCATTTCACGCATTCTTCTTTCTCAACAGCAGTTTTCAATCTTTAATAGCAATTCCAAATCCAATACACATTACAAGTTTGAATAGATATTGAAAACTTTTATTGATCAACAATTACATCTTACAACTTTTCCTTTTTCTTTTAATTTTGAAATACAGTAACAATACATATACATTCTTTCATATTTCATCTTTCAACATTCCAAACAGAGGTTTCTTATTGCAAGTAAAATTTGGATTTCCAATAGAGAAGATAACATATGAACAAGGTAAAACACTTTTGAGAAAGGAATGCAATCCTTCATTGATCCTCAATACAATTTTACAACTTTCCTTTCTATTTGATTTCAAAATACAGTTTACAAGATACATATACATTCTTCTCATTTCTTTACAAAACAGAAATTGGATACAACTCTCTACATTTCTCAATTCAAATTCAAACTTCCATTTACAAGACAATAACTTCACATTAAAAATTACACAACTCATCCACTTGAAGTGGGAAGGGATTACAAAGAACTTTCTCAAAGAAATAGGACTGTCAAAACTGTATTCTTCCTTCTCCAAATAGCAGCATGCTAGTTTCTCTCCATCATTTCTTTTTGATCACAACAAGGAAGGGGAAAGGCAACGCTCTCCACCCAACCAAGACATCCAATGAGAAGGGAGAAGCCATCCTTCCTCATTGGCCCTTGAGCCCCAACCATATTGAAATAAAGAATGAGAGACAACTCATGGAAATAATGGCTTCTACCACAAACAAGCAACATTCTTTTCACATGCATAAAACAATAAAATACATAGTCCAAACAAGACAACAGTTCCCAACTACATTTGAAATTATTCATACAACACATAGGCTTGATCAAGCAAGCCAACAAGAGCAAGAACTATGGGGAACTCCTTATGCCTCCCAATTTGGAATTGGGCATCCACCAAAATCATACCACCATTAAACACATCAAAACCCATAAACCTTATATCTCCCAACCCCTCCTTATGCCCCCAAAAGTAAGAAATGCAAGCAGTTTCTTTTCCAAGGTGGATCCCAAACCAAAACTCCCTCCACAATAAAACAATGCCATTGGAAATCCCTTATGCCCCCCATATGAAATCCCCATAGCCTTCTCCTACACCATGCCCTAAGAAATCTACCCAACCAGCCAAGAACACAAACACAAACACCATTTAAACATGCATGCAAGAGAAGGAAAACATTTAAAACATAGCTCAAGATGCCTACCTCTCCATAATGGAGTTTGTTCCAAGCTCACAAGCTTTCCACAATGTCAAAGTGCAGTCCAAAACTAGAAAAGTATAAGCATGCAAAAATACTCCAAGCTTCCTCCACAACAAGCTCCAAAACAACAACAAAAATGCGCCCCAAGAGGAAAATAACAAAGTTTCAACAACCTCAAATGAGCAAGAAGCTTTGAATTTAAAGGAGAGGGAAGAGGAGAGGATGATGTGGATCCATGTGGGATGCCACATCATTCTTCCTCAACCCCAAGAGGAAAGTCAACATCCTCACCAAATCACAATAAATAAAATGACAAAATGACTTACACACTCCAAAATGACCCATACTCCAAAAGGACTGAATTAAAAATATGTAAGGGAAGTGCAATTAAAACTTACAAGTTGTCACTTCAAAAAGCATTATAAATGCCTAAATTTAACCTCCAAACCATAGGCATGGTTGGTGGATCATTTTAAGAGGTGTGGGACAAGTTTAACTTGTCCCACAAGCCTCCAAATTTGGCCTCCAAGGACAAATTCGAATTCCTAAGGAGATGAAGTGTTTATCACTCCAAAAATCTTTCTTACATGCTCTTACATATTTCTTACACATTCTTACATATTAACTTACACACTCTTCCAACATTATTATTTAAAATCAACAACTTTATTAATTACATTCCATGTCCCAATTAAATTTAATAAAATTTTAACTATAGGATTTCACACATTGATCTTCCACATTTAAATTTATTACAAGAAGGAACACATTACTAATAAAACACATACAACAATAATTAAAAGGAAAACATAAATAAAACACATATCCCATGGTCACATATAATGGAAATCCCCCATGGGAAGTCCTAACATAACTCAACACACAAACACATAACACAGTTGCCATGGTGACCTTGTTGAATTCACTCAGAATTCCAATATGGTTAGTCTCCAGTCCCCCGACATTGTTGTGATTTTTAACCTGTAAAAATGCAAATACCTCGTTGACCTCGTGGCGTATCAGAACATCCAAAATGATATAAGCAACATCTCAAGATCATCTAAACATATGAATCACAACAATATCAAGAATTCAACATTATCATTTTTAATTAAATAATCAACTATATCATTATCAATAATCTACCATACTAGGTCTACTCAAAATATCCAATGTCACAAGTCGAAATCAACATCCATAATATGTCCATGTCAAATAGTATATCATCAACCACATATAAAAATGTCTCTAGTAATCATCATGCATAGTAACTGAATCTAGATCAATAATAATCCATGATCTAACATCTAACCATCATACTGAAATAAAACATAATAGTGTCCATAATACGATCAATAGTATCAAAAATCAGTATCTAAAATTGTCAAAGGGAAGTGGGCACTACAGCTGCACTCCATCATATGTTGCTAGTAATTGATGATGAAAAGAAGACCTGTAAAATCCCAAGACAAACATCAAACCTTAAAAAAGAAAGATGCATATGAAGGGGCCGACTATCCTCAACCGCCACAATGTTGGACTTACTAATTGAGCGCCGCATCACATCACATCTCGACCTAATGTAATTCTATGTGATTATGTGTGAAATCATGCCCTAGGTGATCTTTTTCCAATCAAACTTTGTTAAAGTAGTGAGAAATAACTAGGTGTAGAAAAATGTAATAAAATGGTGGATGGAATAAAATAAACTTCCCTCCTATGCTTGTGTGATGTAGATGAACCAGCCTTGTGCCTTTTGATGGAGCCTTTGATGGATGCAACCCAAGGTGATGATAGTAGTGCTTAGTACTTGGCCCCTCATTATGGTTTCATAAATTTATATTTATATGGTTCTCTTGATCTAATTTTGTAATTAACACATGAAAAGACCGACCATAAGAAATATGAAATTCTAAAATGGCTAGAAAGTTCCTAAAAAGTGGAAGGAAAGTGGGGAAAGGATCAAGGCACCCCATTTGTGACTAGGGCACCTTTCGGTGCCCTAATACTAGCTCGAGTGCCCCGGTCATAGATAAAATGATTCCAAATGGCGAAACTAAGCTGGGTGAGTAGATGCGAGAGGTCGGTCTTGATGATAAAAAGTAAAGTAAAATGGCTAAAGGAAAAGGGTTAATTAGTAATTTCTTCACTTAAATAACTTATGAATAGTAGTATGAGATTGAGACTAAATAATTCCTAAAGTGTATGATTTAGTGTCTACATTTTCCCCACTTTATGTTGGCGAAGCGAGAAAGCTCGGTAACATAAACTAGATAGAGATATGTACCTGATGTCTATGAATATTGTAGTAGAAAAATGTGCCGAAGGACTAGAAAAAGCATGGAATGATAAAAAGATGATGGAGTGTGGAAAATAAAGATGTAAAAGTGCAAAAAAGTGATGAGAGTACAACCTAGGAAAAAACGCATTTGTAGTTGCTGATGTGTGTGATGTATCTGCATGGTTAGTATGTTATGTGTTGCCATAAAATGTTTTTGTTGTTGACTACTTGCTTCTCATACAGTTGGAGCTGTAAGTATAATATGATCACGAATTCAAATACGCATATATATATATATATATATATATATATATATGCATGTAAAATAAACATGTATATGTATGTAAGAGTATGTAAATGTAAAATATGCAAATGAAAAATGGAACATGTGCACCCGATCTATGATTAGATAAAGGGTGTAGAAAGAGGATATCTTGTCCTATGTTTTTGGGAAATCCGGCGTCATATGCCAAAGAAGTATAGGGAGGAATTCCATTGTATCCTCCAACCTTTAATTGCTTCCCTAAACATGTATGACGAGATTTTTCTACTTCCTTATTTTTTTGGTGATCTGATGCCACTGGCTGAAGTAATGTAGAGAGGAAGTCCAATGTATCCTCTAACTTTGTAACCTCTCCCCGAGAATCATAAGGAAAACCATGTCCTATAAAATCCACTATGTACGGGTTTTTAGATTGGTCTAGACCCAATTGTTGTATGAACCATAATTCCAAGGGTGGAAATTGAACTAAACTAAACATGTGTATAATCTTAATATAGTATATAACCCTAAATGATGCCCCCCTCTTTGAAGGAAAATACACATCATTGATAGGAGAATGCGGCCCCAAAGAGGACCGACCGCATGAACTTTGTAGCTCTTCCCCAAAGGGGGAAAGGAATGCGCTTGGTAGAGACTAAGGCACATATAAACAAGAGGCTATCCAAAGACAAGTGTTAGTATAAATAATCATGCATGTATAAGACAATGTGTAGTCTACCAAAATAGTGTATAAGCTACCAATAAATATAGTAATGTAAATACACAAGAAGGAAAATTAAGCCACACAAAGTGGGCTACAAACATGGGACATCACTCATGATGTCACAAGACATTTAAGGACATTGTGGCCACATCATAAGAAAAAGTGTGCACACCAAACAAAGGGAAAGACCCGCATACAATAGAAAATAGTAGACATGCAAGTAAAAATAATAGATAGTCATGGAAGCAAGTAATACCCTAAATAAATGTTGCATATGAATCAATTGTTAGCATATTATAAAGATAACCAGTATGTCAAAAGCATGTATAAACATGTAATGTAGAGTTCTAAGTACAAAATGAAACAATAACACCTATGAGAGACGAATGTGGATGCCCCAATGACCAATGTAGGATGGGTAGAAGGTGAGCATCTGTACTGCATGCAAAATACCTATATCTACGATCACAACTAAGAAAATAAATGAATGCACATGTGTGTATGGTATAGATAAATGACATACAAGAGATCTAACTAGCATGTGTAATAAGACAACCATATACAAGCAAATGTAAACAAGAATAAAAGCAACCAAGATATGCAACATGTTGTGGATGGGTGGAATGGAATGCAAGATGGATGATAGGAACCGCATGCCCCCAAGTGAATGGAAATGTATGCAATGAGGTTCATTTGGTTTTCCCCCTCAACAGTCAAGAATGAACCAAAAACGAGAGTGCGTCATTGGGAAATGGTCAAATAGTGTGTGTTATGTATAACGTGTTGTGATGAATGTGTATGTGTGTTGATTATATGTGACCTAGAAATGATGTGTGTGTGTGACCCTTATAGCCGAAGCGTATATCATGAAAAAATTAATGGAGTGATGATTTAGCCTAAAGTGTATATCACTACTAGAGGGATAGAGGGAGTGGTGATGTAGCCTAAAGTGTATACCACTACAAAATGAAAGAATAGGTGACTATTTAGCCTATAATGTATGTCACTAACATAGTAATGTCACATGATAGAAGGTCAAATGATGAATGTGTCTATATGATAAGGTCCATTTGATTTTTAAACCCTTGGCAGTCAAGTATGGAATGATGAACTAAAGTGCGTCATAGGGTGGTGATTGCAATGCGTAGAAGAAGGTGTATTATGTGTGATGTCCATATGATGAGTACACATGTGTAAAATCCAATGAAATGTAATATGTGTAGATATACTAGTAATGTGAGATGCGTGTTATGTAGTATGTAGAATGAGTAATGCTAAATGTCAGGACAATAGTAGTGTGACACATGTATGATGAAGACTAGTATGATGTATGACATGTAGATGTGTAAATGTTGAAATGATGTAGACTAAAAGTATAATATATGATCTAATATGTGTTAATAGACATAGTGTGTAGCAACTAATGTGTACAATGTGTGGGGTTCATGTGTAGTATGTATCCCTCAACAGTCAAGTGTGAATCAAAGCACAAGAGTGTGTCATCAGGTAATGATGATGCTAAAACATGTGATGAGTATGTATAAGCTAGGATATTGATGTATAACAATGCAAAGATGATAGATGCACGGACACTAATATGAGATGGGTGGAATGTGTTGGATGTTATTCCCCCAAGTGTGTGTGAATGAATGAACTATCCAATGAAAGTGAAGGATGAAGGTCCTCCATTTGATGCATGTGGTGACGAAAGCATATCACCATTCTCTAATAATGGTGGTATATTAGACAAACATTGTGTTGGTGAATGAAGTCTATGTGCATGCGATGGGTGAATATATGATGAAGACTTTAGCGGAGAAAAATGTGTCGGTGATGGAGATCTACATGTTATTGAGTGTGAAGGTGATTACCACCCGTGGAATAAAACAAGGTGGTGATCTACATCGAGATGCAGTAATTATCCTAGGAATGGGCCTATACCTATGTGTAGGACTAGCGAAGCGATGAGGTCATGTAGACAATGTGTGAGTAGGTGAACTAGGAGTAGATTTCAGTTTAACTAACTAGAGTGTGATGTATCCAAGATAAAGGAGGCTCCTAAAGAGTCCGAGATCTGAGAGTTTCAAAGGTCAAGACTATCTTAAAGAAAGGAGAGCCTTTGTTAGATCAATCGAGTTAGTAAACCAATTACGAAGAAAACTTCTTCTTCCACATCCGTATCAACCAAGCCCGAGACCAAGGTCCAAAGTGTGCCATCATCAAGTTCGAAAGAACTCATATCGAGACTTCAAGTGCAATTACTTTGCCTAAATTTGATATCATTGATCATATCAATAAAACAAAAATTTCCATGTCACGGGCAGTACTTGAAGCCCAACAAGGATCAGCTCGAGAAGTTGGTCCAGGTTTATCAAAGCGACTCTCTTTTATTCATTCCTCTAAAGGAATTCTAAAAACTCCCAAAGATGGGAAAACTCAAAATATTGTGGCGGCCACTACACCTTCCAATGAAAAGATCGAACCTTTCTTTGTGTCTTTTCTTATCAACGGATGCAAGTTAAGTAATTGCATTATAGACTCTGGAGCCTCGGATAATGTGATGCCGGCAAAAGTAGCACATGCTCTTGGTTTGACTTGTACGAGAACATTCGGATCGTGTTACTCTATGGAAACCAAGCAAGTTCCTCTGATCGGGCAGATTAAGGACGCCCAAATGGTTTTAGCCCAATTTCCTCAAAAGCGAGTTAAGGTAACTATTTTAGTTGCTGATATCCCTGCCTCGTATGGAATGTTGTTGAGCAGAAAATTTTGTAGGGATTTGGGTGGTGAGATTCAAATGGACTGGTCTCATGCCATGATTCCTATCAAAGGAGAAATGAAGAAACTTATGCCGGAAGCTCAGGCCAAGTTCACAGTAACTAAAACTGAAGATCCTCGCGCACAGATCCTTTTCCAAGGCTCAAGTATGGGTAATTATATGATGACCACAGAAGTTCATACCCCTGAGATCACTTGCCAAGACTCCAATGAGATCTGGACTCTTGAGTTCGATGGAAGTTGTTGCTCAACGGGCTCTGGTGCAGGAGTGGTGCTCATATCTCCAAATGGTAAAATCTTTCCTTTTTCCTATAAACTTGAATTTTCAAATACTAATAATACTGCAGAGTATGAGGCATTAGTCCTTGGCCTCCAAGTTGCAGAAGAGAAAGGGATAAAAAATCTGGAAGTCTTTGGAGATGCGGAATTGATCGTGAAACAAGTAAGAAATCAGTTCCAGGTAAAGAACGATCGTCTGAGACACTACAGAAATAAAGTTTGGGATGCCATAGAATTTTTCGACGCTTTTTCCATTAAATCTGTCCCTCGTGAAAAGAATGACAAAGCGGATTCTCTAGCAGTCTCAGCGTCATTAATGATTCCTCATTCAGATTTTGATCAAGACAAATACACCATTGAAATGGTCTTTAGGCCAAGTGTTCCTGACAATGCAGAAAATTGGCAAGTATTTAATGATGATCAACAAATTATTGCCTTCTTGGAAAAGAGAGAAAATTTTGAACAGTTGTACTTTGAAGGAAGTGATTCGGCATTTCGCGAATCAACTACCTCACCCAATCAGGAAGGAGTTGAGAACGAAGATCCTGGTGATGGCATCATTCAACTCAGAGGAAATAAAATTCCCAAAGGGTTGGTTTCACTCGAAGAACTTTTTGACAAACATGACAGGTTTATTAAAGAGAAAGAGCGGGCGGGACACAAAATTCTACGACTATGAGCAAATTAATATCGGCACCAGGATAAACCTCGCTTTGATCAATATTGGTAAATGTTGCTGCTTTGAGGAGCGCGGAAATTCATAAATCTCCTTACCAAATATTCTGACGTCTTGGCATATTCATACGAAGATTTGAAGTCTTTCCAACCCAGGGAAATGGAGCATGCCATACCCTTGAAGCCTGGCGCAGTTCCATTCAGGCAAAAGCAAAGACAATATAATCCCAAAATTGCAGGGACAATATTTCATGAAGTTCAAAAGATGCTAGATGCACGAATAGTTTTTCCTATTCGACATTCAACCTGGATAGCTAATATTGTACCGGTTCGCAAGAAAAATGGAGAAATTAGGATTTGCGTGGATTTCCGCAATCTTAATCAGGCGTCCTTGAAGGATAACTACCCACTGCCAGTCATGGACCATATTCTGCAGGCAGTAACTGGATCGGAAATGCTATCTATGCTAGATGGCTTCTCTGGCTATAATCAGATTGAGGTGGCTAGAGAAGATCAACATAAAACTGCATTCACTACCCCACAAGTGCGTTCGCATATAGAAGAATGCCCTTCGGTTTGATCAATCTTTGGTGCAACGTTTGAAGGGCCATGGATATGGCGTTTGCAGATTATAAGGACAAGATCATTGTGATATACCTAGATGACTTGACAGTGTTTTCAAAGAAGCGAGGAGATCACTTAAGAGATTTAGAGAAAATTTTGCAAAGGTGTAAACTTCATAAGATTTCTCTGAATCCAAAAAAATCTGTGTTTGGAGTTACGGAAGGTAAACTCCTAGGTCATATTGTTTCTAAGGAAGGAACTAAGATCGATCCTGAACGCGTTCAAGCTATAAAGAATCTTTCCTTGCCTACTGAAACACAGGAGTCCACTCTTTCTTTGGAAAGGTGAATTTTTTGAGAAGGTTCGTGCCAGATTTCGCCGAGTTGACTAAAGAAATCGCTGATATGATGAAAGGAAAAGAATCTTTCAAATGGTCAAAGGAAGGTAGAGAGGCGTTTGAGCAAATCAAGGGTGCTATTGCAAAAGCTCCTACATTGGTGTGTCCCGATTTTAAGAAGGATTTTATAATTTATTGTTATGCTTCGCCACACACAATCTCTGCCATTTTGACTCAGCACAATCAAGAGGGGATTGAATCTCCTATCGCATTCATGAGTTCGGGATTCAAGAAACATGAACTTAATTACACTCCTCTTGAGAGACATGCGTACGCGGTGGTAAGAGCCCTAAAACACTTCAGGTATTACGTGTTGAATTCTCACACCAAAGTCTTAGTTCCGGATACCGCGGTGAAATCAATGTTGACACAACAGGAACCGGGATCTAAAAGAGGTAATTGGGTCTCCAAGATACAAGAATATGATCTGGACATCAAGCCTACCAAGTTGGTTCGAGGGAGAGGACTCTGCCAACTCATTGCAGAGAATGAACCACGAGTTAACTCTGAAGAAGAACTAGTTGAAGGAAATTTACCATTGGTAGTTTTTGTCAGTACCACGGATGAATGGTATTCTGATATTGCCTATTTCCTCACATACGGTGAGTGTCCAGAAAATCTGACAGCTAAAGAGAAACGAGCAATCAAACTAAGAGCTGCCAGATACGTCATTTGGGATAACACGTTGTTCAAGAAAGGAATTGATGGCATGTTCCTCAGATGTGTTGATAAAGAACAACAGCCTAGGTTGCTGGAAGCCTTCCACAATCATGCTTGCGGCGGTCATTTTTCTAGCCCAGTAACGGCCCATAAAATTCTGAGAGCACATTATTACTGGCCCACTATGTTTTCGATGCTCAGAAATGGGTGACCAAATGTGAAGCCTGTCAACAATTTGTCGGAAGACCGAAGTTGGCGGCACTGCCTTTGAAGCCAGTTGTCATTGAAGAACCCTTTCAACAATGGGGTTTAGATTTCATCGGGGTCTTGAACCCTAATTCCAGCGCTGGTCATACCCACGTACTCACTGCCACTGATTACTTTACAAAATGGGTAGAAGCTATCTGCGGTGAAACAAACATCTACTTGCAGAATTTGTGATTTCATCAAAGAAAACATATTGGTTCGTTATGGAATTCCTCACAAGATTGTGGACATGCCTCAAATTTTTCTTCTGAGATGATAGGTTTTTGTTATGGATATGGGATATCTTTGTCTCATTCATCGATTACTACCCAGCGAGGAAAGCGGTCAAGTGAATCCAAGCAACAAAAACCTCATTACCATTGTCGCGAAGTTAGTCGAAGAAAATCAAAGATCTTGGCACAAAAAGTTATACGATGCATTGTGGGCTGACCGCATAACTCCCAAAAGGGCAATCGGGATGTCTCCATTTCAACTTCTGTATGGAACTGATGCTCAAATTCCTGTCACATTGGAGTTACCAGCGTTAAAATTAGCTCAAGCAGTTGATGATGAATGCTTCACCAATGCATTAGATAAAAGAGTCATGTTTCTAACCAAGCTTGAGGAACAAAGAAGTCAAGTGGCCAACAGGATCAAGGAACATCAATCCAAGGTAAAGAAGTTGTTTGACAGGAAAACTAAAGAGAGACAGTTTCAAATCAATGATTTAGTTCTTCTCTGGGATAAAAGACGTGAGCCGAAGGGAAAGCATGGGAAGTTTGACTCACTGTGGTTGGGACCGTTCAAAATAAGACACTTTTGTGGAGATAGTACTTACTACTTGGCGTATCCTGATGGAACTCATTTGCCTTTGCCCTACAGTGGGCAGTATCTCAAATATTACCAGAATTGAAAACAGGTTGTTCCCTGTATGTACATAGGTATTTAGGATTTTGGTTTGTTTGTTCCTGTTTTTCGGTCTCCTCTCTCGTGTCGCCCCATTTTTGTGCCCCATCTTTCTGTGATCATGTTCATGACTATTTTGGTCTGGGTCCGTTGCTGCGTCCATAAAGTCCTTGTCCCCAATCAGAGCCAGCTGTTATCAGCCAATTTTGACTGCGCAAAATTGTCAAAAAAGACAATTAAATAATTAAAAATGAGAAAATTTTGAAAAGTATTACTTTGCATGGTTCATTGGACTCCTTGCGATCGTCTTATTTTTGTGATCGTTTCGGTCTTCGTTTCGTGATTTTCGGGCAAGAACTCTTCCCGCCAGGCTATAAAACGCATTAAAATACATTAAAATAATTAATTAATATTTAATTAATTAATTGCTCCTTGTTTGATTAAATTAATCACTTAAGGAGTATTTAATTAAATAAATATAAATTAAGATTCATCCGACAAGTTTTGGTGCCGGGGAAGTTAGCTTTTGTTTCAATTGCTAGGGTTGGCATCCCAAACCAGTTTTCCACTTTCTGGCAATTTCCTTCAAATTCCACGGCGGGTTTTCCTTTGCCAATTGCCAAATCATGGATTGTGCAAGCGGGCATAAAATTCCCCAATTTCCCACATGGGGAAATTGGGCGAGAGATACCACCCATTTTGCCATTCCGTTGGCAATTTCCGTTACTTTTCCCATTTCCCACAGCGGTTAAGCCCTTTACCGGGATGAGAGGAAGTCGAATTAATCCTCGTAACTTCCTCCATCAAACCCGGTGGAAAAAGTCAAGAAGAGAAAATATTTTGTTTGACATTATGTAAGAGAAACCCACGCCATTGTGAGCAAAAGAAATTAGTCACGTGAAAAGAAAGAAGAATTAAGGCAAATATATGCGCATTGTTTTAAAAAAGTTTTAAGAAAACGTGAGCGGTGCGTGAAAAGAGGCAGAAGGCGGGAAGAGCCAAACATGCACAGGTCGCAGAAGAGAGAGCAAAAAGACAAAGTTTTAAGAGCAAACGTGAGCAGTCGCGCCCAGACCATAAAACCCACGCGCCCGAGGGCGGGGCCGCGCCGATCTGAGGAATGTTGAATTTTATTCATCTTGTGCGTGAGCAGTCTGCGCCCGGCAAGAAAAAAACCCCACGCGCCCAGCAATAAAACCCACGCGCGAGTCGATAGCGCTTTGATGCAGGGAATGTTGAATGTTATTCATCTTGTTCAATAACGATCTTGTGCTATGCTTAAGAAACTTGCTCCTGAAAGCTACAGGCAATCCTGCAATAATGCAAACAGTGTGGTGCGAGGCGCGAAGTTTTGGAAAGCAGACGGAACAACAGTGCGCGGCGACAGAAACGGGAAACATACGGGACAGTGCGTGATCCATACTCTGAAGAATATCATCGATTGATCCTGCGCCAATACTGTCTTTACTGTTTGCATTATTTTGGTTTGCCTGTAGTTTTTCAAATAAAATAAAAAAAGCGACCCAACTGAACCGTGGGCAAGTATGTTTGAAAAAATGAATTGTTTTTGCGACTTGTTATATTCTGCATTTTCATCGGCCTTCAGAAAGAATGCGTAATATTGCGATGGATTGGAGTCATGCTATTCAAGGCTTCATAAAAAATTCCCCGAATCAGGAGATGAAGGTTATTACGGTGCAGAATGAAACGATTCATATTGCTCAGCATTTTATTTTTATTTTTCCCCCTGGAAATGAATTGAATGTGAAGGCCGACTCTGAAAATACCTGTTGGCCGTTTCATGTACTACATCCTTGTTACCTGTAAATGGTCTCTTTGAGAAACTATAATGGCAATAGGCAATATTTATACCCTTCCATTATGTACATCCAATCAGACAATAAAAAAAAGTATTCTTTTACCAGGTTCAGAAAAACTTGTTGATTGGAGCCGGGATTGTAGAATCCACTGCCAAAATACCGAGGAGCTCTTTGGCCAAGAATCAGTCTTAAGGGTGTCTATCGACATGCTTTGAGGGCTTGAACACAGGTCATCATCATGGCAGCATTAGGTCTTTATTGGTAATAGCATTTTCTCATCGTTTGGGAGGTACAAATGTGCTTATTATGGCAAAGCCAAAACATTCTTACTACAAGTGTTATATAATAAGGAAGAACCGTGAGCATTGTGGTAAAACCATTCTTTTCAAAAAATGTCGGTTTAAGCTCGGTATTCAAGTGAGTTGAGCCAGAGAAGAACTCAGGGAGTTCGGTTCTGGAAAGAAGGTAAGACGACACGAAGGGCATGGATCGCCATGGGAGTTCGAATTCAAGTTGAAAATGCATGAGCTCGTAATCAAGCTAGGAGCGATATGATTGAAGGCTCATTCGTGAGTTGAGTCGTCTAAACACCTAAGTGAAGAAGGAGCACATCTCGAGAATTTCTCATTCCACTCATCATTCGTCTTTGCATGATTGCCCTAATTCTTCAGGCCTAATCAACAACACAACACTATAATTCAAAGCATTGGTTCATGCATGACACCTGTAATCTATATCACACAATTTCTAGAGGTGGAACTCGTTGATGAAGTACCTCAAAATATACCAGCCCAACTTGTGGAAGTAGTCACAACTTCTCAACCAAAAGTTGATGATCCGGAATCATCACAAATGGAGAAAATGGCGACAACATCTTTCTCACAACAAGAAGATCCAATTTCAGCAACACCCGAAGGTGATCCCCTTTAGCGTGATGAAGATCAATTCCCAACGAACACGAGAACCATGTACAATGAGGTACTTGGAGAGGTTCCCACCTGGCTACATGATATCCTGATGAATTGAAAGAGGGTCATCAAGCCAATAGTGATAAACTTGGAAGCGATTGCGTAAATGTTAGAATCCATCATTCCAAAAAAGACCAAATACTATGCTAAGGTGTGTGTCAACGAATTCATAAATCACTTCGATGATTTTTCAACACCACTCGTTCACAATGGGGAAAAGGAGATGGATTTCCAAGACTCTGAAGTCTCACGAATTCTGCTCGGGAGATCAACACTTTGGGATGGTGACAAAGAAAAAGGACATAACTCCAGGCAGTGAATCGCAATTTTGGCTATTGAAGATCTTCCCAATGGCGAAAGACCAGAAGCTGGATTCTGATAAACTAAGGTGGCGTAACGACTACGGTCTCGTGACAAATGAATAATTCACCATGGAAAGGTACTTTGAGCATGTGGAGAATTGTGAATATGAATACGAATGAAGACAAATCTTCTCACACCAGGATATTGCTCAGATAGAGGGGTGGATGAATTGCTCAAGTTTCAAACTCAGCACTCTTTTCATTTGGAGGATTGCAGAGCACAGTCAATGAGTTCATTCCCGTACGATCGGGATAGGCGGACTCTTGGCCCAATGGATAAGGCACTGATCTTAGGTGTCTTGATCTAGGTGGCACATTGCTGACTAGGATGTCTACGTGTGCATACAAGTCATTTAAGTGGGGTCCACATGTACCCATTTCTTTTATTTATGTATTTTTCCTTAAATGACCTTTTAACTTAAGTGGTTTCTATTTTTAGTCACTTTTTAAAAGTTGGTTAGAAAAAGTCAAAGGTCACTTAAGTGCCTTATTTAATGATCATATTAAACCCTAACTACTTTGTAACCAACTTTTGGGTTATAAAAGGAAGTGAGGGGCTCATTTGTAAGGGTGACTTTGAGAGAGGAGAAGAAGATACTTTTGTGCAAGCTTTGTTTTCAGAAGAAACTTTGTGTTCTTTGTGAAAAACATTTTGGAGTTAATGGAATAAGAACTTTGTGTCTCATTCATTGTCTCTGGTAACATTTGGTGTTCTTATGTTCATTAGATGTTAGGTGTTTAAATCTTGCATGCAAATATTATCTTTGATCTTATTGTCAACATTAGTAATCAGTTGTTCTAGTTCACAATGATCAAGCTCTGACTATCTACTTGCTCATGTGTGTTCCCTTTTGCATGTTCTTGTTTGGCTAACTCAAACTCCGTTTTATTTGTGTTGGTTATTCATCTTTTCTCTTCATGCAATATTAGGCTCTGTTTTTACCTAACTCTTGCATGTTCTTTCAGTCCATTCCATTCCACTCCTTTCTTTCATTTCATTCCATTTCCTTCATTCACTCTTCTTCCATTGATGTTCCAAAACACCCCCCACATACAATTTTGAATGTACGAGATGTAAATACATTTTGGTTTTCAATAAAGCAGACCTCACCTTCATTGAGGAGGGACTTCGTTCCCACACTTTGTTGCATGTCATTTGCATGCGTGCAAATCCATATGCTAACAGATCTGCACCTCTAAAACCCATGATACTAAGGATTGTAGGCTCATTAACCAGATCCATGAGGCCATTGATCATGGGGTGCGCCAGACCAGCATTGCTAGTAGTTCTAAAGGTGATGATTGCCGTATGAAGAGCGCGAAGATGGAGTTGCACAAGAAAGGGGATTTTGTGGAGGATTTCATGGTTATGGTAACTGTGGAGGAGAAAGAAGTGGGTTCCCATGTGGAACTTGTTTTAATTGTGGGTCCACAGAGCATTACAAATGAGAGTGCCCAAACCTATTGTAGTGCTCATGGTGCGGAAAGAAGCACAAGTATGAGGAGTGCCCAAAGTTGTTTGAGCACATGAATCAATAGCATCGGAAAGACAAGGGCACTACAATGGTGATCATTAAGAAGGATGACAACTTGTAATATCCACTTCTAGGATCAATAGAAAATACAACACTCACAAAGTAAACAACACCACCAATGATTAAAAACCAGATTCAAACTGCATAAAATCAGACCCCAAATTATCAATACAACCCAAGCATGACCCAGCTGTAAAAAAACACTCAACAATATGTATTAAACATATGGATCTGGGTCCTCCTAACACAGTTCGCTGCCACAGACCTCAAACATTGCTTGATTAAGTATAAAATGTATTGCAACAATACTCAGTATTCCACAAAACATCTACCAACAAATTGTTGTCAAAGAGGAGACTTAATCACATCCTAAATCCATGCCTATGCCAGTCGATTTACTCAGAAATATTTCATATTAAAATCTGCACTCAGAACTTCTTATATCTTCTCCATCTTATGCAAATCAGGTTCACAAAAGTTAGGATATATTAATCAAAGAGCAAGATGGGATTCACCAGATACTTTGGGCCTTCAACAAGCATTCCAACACTTAAAACCCAGTCGCTGATGTCAGTCAGATCACTTCGAAAATGGCTCAAGAGTGTTGCCACACGTGCTCAGATTGTCGCTGCACTTGAGCATACAGAGATCGGAATATTTACCATTCAAACATTCCATAAATACTCAGGTATAGATCACTGCATTATAAGAGTTATAAACCCTAGTCGTGCCACTTCATAATGCATTTAAACAATCCTATGGAGTTCGCTGAGGTGCAAGAGATCACGTACAATCAGCCAATCGAATCACATAGGAAATTGTATTTAAATCAGTCCTTAAATCATCATAATTCCAATCGCTGCAACTGGGATGAATTTCATACATAAAATACACAAATATGAATAGATCTTAGTTCAAACCACTCAAACTAATCCACCTAGAATAAAGGGAAGTCACTACAAAATAAATACTATGAAACATACCAAATCAAGCATATATGTCAAGTCATACCATTCTCATAAATGCACAACAAATCAATTTACAAAAGAACTCCAAAGAAACACTTGTTTTGATCACAAACCATCTGCTACAGTGAATTGCTACAGTGATTCACTACAGTAAAAACATGCAGATTTCAATGGTAAACTTCATCTAAAACTTCGCTAAAGCAAAGGACATGAATCTCAAAAATAAATTCTTCAATTGAATCTCAAACCAGCTCCATACAATCTCCCACGCAAGAGAGAGAGAGAGAGAGAACATCAATGGGCATGCATCCCAACTCCAAGCATGGAGCATCAAAATAACTTCATCATAACATAATAATAAAAATGACCCTAGCACTCCTTTTATAAGCAAGGAGGCACAAAATATGAAATCCCTAGGAGAGGGAAATTATTAAATGAAAGTAGTTTGTTATCCCTAGGTGTGGCGTCCCCTTTGCAAAGGGTGATTTTATCAATGAAATCCACCTAACTTTTTATTTAATTAATTCCCCATTTAATTTTTTATATTTTGGGAATTAAATTAAATAACTTTTATAATTAAATAATTAAATAATTATTGCCCCAGGCAATAATATTTAATTATTTAAAAAATGTTCCCCTTGCAACATCCCGAAGCCCACGGGGAAAATATAGGCTAAGGGTCTTCAAAAATGGGAACATTACAGTCCTCCCTTCCCAAGATTGCTTTCCCTCAAGCAATATCGAGCTCATGCATCCAAATACAATGTTGGGGTGTTTCCAAAGTCTCGCTCCCATACCAATCAAGTGAAGGAGCACTTGCAACAACTTGTGCTGCTTCTTCCTCTTGAAATTGTGGAATGTCTTGAAATTTGTCATCTTATTTTTAAACTGTGCATGGAACAAACTTGTTAGAAAAAAAGTGTTGAAGAACACTCTTATTTCTTCTTCTTGGTATCTCCATGGCTTGGATGGTGCCCAACTTCCTTTCATGCATGGGATGCCCCAAAACTGCTATGTAGTCCCATACTCTGTTGTAGTCATGCCATTTATCATAAAAATCAGACTTGGCCCTTCCCACCAATCATGCATGAATTACAAACAAACACCCATAACCATATCATCATGTGTATATCAAAAATCTGAACTGTAAAAGGAATTAAGGGGCTGATCATGACGATGTTAGATACCAAAATGATGGGGCAGCAGTTAGTCTTCCATGTCATCATCCCAATATCAATTCCTGTGTGTTGGGCAGCAATTTTAGAAGCTATCAAACTGAAAATATTGGATACAACAATCCCATCTTGCATGGGAAACAACTCCAACAATACATATTCAATTTTCTTGTCATTTTCTAGCAAGTACTCAATGTGCACCTATTTTTTCTTGCTTGGGACAGCAAGATGACATTCCCCTTGTTTATATCCCAAGATAAACTCTATGCTCCCAACACTTCTTTCAAAAGCTAGAAGTTGTAAATTACCATGGCATAGGAAAATAGAAGATTTGATCCCAATGTGCAAGACATCAAAACATTCATGTGAAGAAATGACATACCCCTCATGATGATAGAATCCATGTCTGTATCCTTATGCCATCTCCCAATCTCATTTGCATGTAAAATGATAGGCAACACATGATTGAGCTTTACCTTATCACTTACCAAGTCATTTAGAAGGTCACTTCTCCCATGCTTGGCTGCCCCTTGTTCTTCTTCCTTAGCTGCCATGAGAATCATAGAATATGGATCATGTGAAGACCTTATACCATGGCCCTTCTTCTCCTTCAAACTCTTTGTAGAAGCCCCAAAATTTGTAGCCATGCAAGCAATGTCAACAAGATCCATCCCACACATTTCCTTTTGAAAACACAAGAATCAAATGTCCAAGTGACAGCCCATCATGTACAAATTTCATAACAGCAAGATAAAGTGCATGAAATGACTCTAAACGGACCTCAATACTGTGAAGAATGACTTCGTACCTTTGAGGGATGACATTACCTAGGTAAAAACCCTCATCATGATTGAAATTTGAACCATGCACAATCCACAAGAGTTGAAATTTACCAAGATATAACTGTTGTACCAAAACTGAAAGTGAATTTCTTACCATGTAATATGTGGTCCATGTAATTCCCTTATTTTGGAATGCCTTTATGATTACCACTTGTGTCTTGAACTCCCCAAAGTGAATGGCTGAATATTGCTTTTCCCATTGGTGAGAAGAAACAAGAGAATCAACAAGATGAGACACATCTTTCTTCAAAGCACTACCGAGCTTCCCATGTTCATCAACAACTTCCTCATCCTCATTAGCCAAATCAGATTCTGAATAATCCATTACCTTAGCATCTGATTTTTCTGTGCCTTCACATTTGGTGCAAGTATTAGATACAAAAAGCTCATTATTATGCATCAAAGAACTCATACCTTGAGGATCCATTCCCATATCCTTTTCTGAAGACTTGGCTGCCATATATGTCTTCACCTTGATTTGATTCATGACACCTTTTGCCAAGGTGTGAGAAATGCATGATGCCTCCTGTCTCAATTCTTCCTTAAGCACATTCAACAATTGTTGAGGAACATCATCATATTCATTTATCACTATGTAGACATGATACTTTGTATTGCAACCATTACATTTTCTGAATGATTATCCTGTATGACCCCAAAGAATACCTCGAACATATGAAGGATGAGATCATTACAACCAAGATCTAACATCAATACACAAGACCTTACCTTTGCCATAGTTTCTAGAATTTTTACCCTCTTGCTGTAATAAGGGCTTGTGACATTCCAAAGGCCTTGAAAACTTCCGACCATGTGTTCGAATATGTCTCTCATGATATCATCACTGTAGGGTAGATTAGGGGTTGTGACCCTTGTGACTTCAGCAATGCAAGTAACAACCATAATTTTCACTCTCACATCTTCATGCCAAAAGATCCTAGGCTTAATCAACTGAAACATCAATGGCTGAATCATATACTTATCTGATTGTTCGACCATGGCCAAACAATTTGTTGTTTCCTCCAAGTCCTTAAGCAAGGCATCCTCGGAATGATGCGGATGCTTAAGCTTCTTCCCAACCCGATGATCTTATCTTTCAGAACACCTTCACTCATTAAATTCATGGTTCCGCTCACCTCTTATCCTGTATACAAATATGACAATACAAATCCTGCATTCACAAATGACCCACACGAATAGAGGAAGGAAGCTTTGATACCACTGTAATATACCCCTTCTAGTATCAATATAAAATACAACACTCACAAAGTAAACAACACCACCAATGATTAAAAGCTAGATTCAAATTACATAAAATCAGACCCAAGTTATCAATACAACCCAAGCATGACCCAAATATATAAAAACACTCAACAATATGTATTAAACATATGGATTTGGGTCCTCCTAACACAGTTCGCTGCCACAGACCTCAAACATTGCTTGATTAAGTATAAAATGTATTGCAACAATACTCAGTATTCCACAAAACATCTACCAACAAATTGCTGTCAAAGAGGAGACTTAATCACATCCTAAATCCATGCCTATGCCAGTCGATTTACTCAGAAATATTTCATATTAAAATCTGCACTCAGAACTTCTTATATCTTCTCCATCTTATGCAAATCAGGTTCACAAAAGTTAGGATATATTAATCAAAGAGCAAGATGGGATTCACTAGATACTTTGGGCCTTCAACAAGCATTCCCAACACTACAAACCCAGTCATTGATGACAGCGGATCACTTTGAAAATGGCTCAAGAGTATTGCCACACATGCTCGAGTTGTTGTTGCGATTGAGCATACGAGATCGGAATATTTACCATTCAAACATTCCATAAATACTCAGGCATAGATCGCTGCATTATAAGAGTTATAAACCCTAGTCGTGCCACTTCATAATGCATTTAAACAATCATATGGAGTTCACTGAGGTGCAAGAGATCACGTACATACAATCAGCCAATCAAATCACATAGGAAATTGTATTTAAATCAGTCCTTAAATCATCATAATTCCAATCGCTGCAACTGGGATGAATTTCATACATCAAATACACAAATATGAATAGATCTCAGTTCGAACCACTCAAACTAATCCACCTAGAATAAAGGGGAAGTCGCTGCAAAATAAAGACTGTGAAACATACCAAATCAAGCACATATGTCAAGTCGTACCATTCTCATAAATGCACAGCAAATCGATTTGCAAAAGAACTCCAAAGAAACACTTGTTTTGATCACAAACCAGCTGCTACAATGAATCGCTACAGTAAAAACATGTAGATTTCAATGGCAAACTTCATCTAAAACTTCGCTAAAGCAAAGGACATGAATTTCACAAACAAATGCTTCAATTGAATCTCAAACCAGCTCCATACAATCTCCCACACAAGAGAGAGAGAGAACATCAATGGGCATGCATCCTAACTCCAAGCATGGAGCATCAAAATAAATTCATCATAGCATAATAACAAAAATGACCCTATCACTCCTTTTATAAGCAAGGAGACACAAAATATGAAATTCCTAGGGAGGGAAATTATTAAATGAAATTAGTTTGTTATCCCTAGGTGTGGCGTCCCCTTTGCAAAGGGTGATTTTATCAATGAAATCCACCTAAATTTTTATTTAATTAATTCCCAGTAATAATATTTAATTATTGTAAAAATGTTCCCCATTGCAAAGATCCCGAAGCCCACGGGGAAAATATAGGCTAAGGGTCTTCGAAATGGGGATATTACAGGACACACAATGGATGTCATGGGTGACACGTCATGTAGGCTTGGAACCTATCTTGGTAAAAAAAAAGTATAAGCCTCGCACATAAAGGAAATACCAAGGCGAAGAGCCTAGTTTCAGGGAAGAAGTGGTACATGGGAAGTACCTAGACCCTGCACATCAAAAGGAGGTATATCAAGATACCATGGATGTCATTCGGAGTTTACAAGGAGAAATACAATGTCTAAAGGAGTATTCTAGGAGGGAGGAGAAAATAAGGAAGGTCGAGGTGCGAAGGATGACTGGATGAGGTCAAGGAAGTATGTAAAATGCTTGAGGCAAGAGAATATTATTCCCTTAGTAGGATCATGGTTGAGAGAGAAGGTACCACACACTGTGGAGGAGCACGAGAGGCAGGTCTTACATGCAAACCTTCCCCCTCACATCCTTGACTATGATAAGGAGATCAAATTGGATGTAGTCATAGATGGATGGCTCCTTAGTAATATCGTCATCGACACAGGTGCAAAGGTCAATGTTCTCACTTTGGATGAATGGCATTAGATGGGGAGACCTACATTACAGACATCTTCGAATATGTTGTATATGGAAAACAAAATGAAGGAAATTCCCATCGATGTCTTAAAGGATGCAGCTATCACCATTCAGGGAGCTAAGTTTACTGGGGACTTCAAAGTCTTGGCACTCGCTGAGGTATACAATTTCCCAGCACTACTTGGGCACCCATGGTGTTATAAGAATAATGTGGATCTTCGGTTCAATAAGGGGTACATTAGCTTTGAAAATAAGGAGGAATGGGTCATTATACCCCTGGCTAATGGGAAGTCGAAACCCTATACTAAACCTTTGGGGAAAGAGGTCATGGACAAAATATATGTATGCTCAATCAGGGATCCATCGATTATTTATCCTACCAACAGAGTTATCCAATTTGAGAATGCTTAGTCAGTAAGTGACACCACCAATCTAGCATGTGATAATTGGGTGCATGGAACTTAATAATTGATTAGATGGTAGTTGAGAGGATCGGTGAAAAGGGTAACAAATGCGCGTATAATCCGGTGCCTAGGAGGAAAGGAGCTACCTAAGTATTCAGGAGGAGCCTTCCCTGAGATCTATTTGTGGGAGATGGAAGCTCAGTGGAAGGAGGAGAAGCAATGAAGGGGGATGTTAATTTATGTCCTACTCGGCAAAGAAAGTGGCATGGTAGTAGGCTACACATCGGAGAGCCTTTTTGGAATGGCACAAGGTGAGAATTGTTCTCTCTGTTAGATTCTCTAGAAGTAACTTGCCCACCGCCATCAGGACTATCATGGAAAGGAACCCACCTCTTTCCACATCCAATCTTGTGAGATGGTCTAGAGAAGGCGCAGAATATTTTCCACCATCCCTCTGGTACATAAACTATATTTTACACTAAAGGGTTGTGCATGTGCATGGTACATTCATTCTGAGACACGCCGCGTAGACAGGGGAATCAGCAAGAGCTAGCATTTGACCTTGTTCAAACATTTGAGTATCAAAGTACCAAGCCATCAGTTGATAAGGCATTACAGGTTGTCAAGTACCTTACCATGGGGGATAGTGCCATGGCATAAGATAGGTTGTTGGAGTTGCTAGGTGAACTGGGTTTGGAGGTGCACTTTGAAGAAGAGGTAGAATAAATAAAAGAGGTTCAACTTGAGCGTGCATGTTGGTATATGTTATTGATGGGGAGGAATCGAAAAGCTTATATGTTAACTATTTTTAAGGATGTGTGAGGTAGTGTACATCACTAATACTCATGTGTGTGCCTACCATGAACCCTTAAAGACAAAAAGGTTAACATCGGCTCAGGAGAAGAACCTAAGGAAGCTATCATTGGAGATTACTAGTCAGAGAAGGAAGTATCTAAGATCATTGATCTTTTGCATGAATTTGAGGATTTATTCTCACACAGGTACCATGAGCTCAAAGGAATCCACCATTCCTTGGGGGAGATGAGGATAAAGCTGAAGGATGGTGCATGCCCGGTCAGGAAGAGACCCTACCGGATGAATCCCAATTTACGCGTGAAGGTAAAGGAAGAGATAGAAAAAATGATAGCATCTGGGATCATTGAATTTGTTGAATAATTGGAATGGATAAGTCTAATATTAATCAGCATCAAGAAGGATGGGTAGATTAGGATCTACGTAGATTATAGGGAGCTGAATTCAGTTTGTGTCATCAATCCTTTTCCAACCCCCTTCATTGAAGAAATTTTGGAGGGATTCGTTGGGCACAAAATCTATTCCTTTACGGATGGATTTTTGGGGTACCACCAAGTCTAGATTACAAAGGAAGACTAGGAGAAGACAAATTTTTCCACTAAATGGGGAAGTTTTGCATACATGGTCATGCCATTTGGGTTAAAGAATGCACCTATTGTTTTCTCGTGTATAGTGGTGCAGGCGTTCCAAGACTTCATCCATAAATTTCTTCAGGTCTATCTGGATGATTAGATGGTGTATGTGCTATTAAAATACCATTGTGATAATTTGAGGTTGATGTTTGAGAGGTGCTAGTAGTTGAGGATATCCCTCAACATTAAGAAGTGTGTTAGTGATATCATATGTGAGGAGGGTTTGTTAGGAGATCCTGGAAGGTTTCAATTATTGTGGGATTGGGGAGCCTGCAAGCCAAAGCACAATGTGTGGATTTATTGGCCATACGAGGTTATTATAGGAAATTCATCAAGGGGTATGCCAAGATTGCCACACCTTTAGAAGAATTTCTCAGACATAAAAGTGCCTTCCATTGGGGAGAGGAGCAACAAAAGGCATTTGACACATTAAAGGATAGGATTGTCACCACACCTATATTACGTTTTTCCTCTTGGGATAATCCCTTCCATGTTCATGTAGATGCCTCAAGAACCACTATTGGAGTAGTGCTTGTACAACCGGGTGAAGGAATTGTTTATCATCCTTTGTGTTTTGTAAGTAGGAAGTTGACACCAATAGAGTAGAATTACACTATGACTAAGCGCGAAGCATTTTCAATGATCTACATGCTTTACAAGTTTAGAAAGTATCTTGGTAACATCGTTTATATTTTACACTGACCATGTGGCGTTAAAGTACTTGGTGAACAAGTCAGTTCTACAAGGGCACATATTTCATTGGGTGCTATTATTTCAAGAGTTTGAGTTTACATTAGTTGTGAAGCCTAGAAAGAGTAATTGTGGACCTGATCATCTGTCAAGAATTGATTCAAGGGAGGATGCGTAGAGTATTGAAGAGACTATGCCATACGTGAAACTATTTAGGTTGCAGTGAACACCGTCGCATTTGGAGGAAATTGCAGTATTTCTAAAGGTGTAGCAATGGAAGGGATGAATACATTAGAGAAAAAGTAACTAGCCATACATGTCGCACCCTACATGTTGATTAGTGGGAACTTATAAAAATTAGGGGTGATGAAGTTTTACGTAGGTGTGTACTAGAGCAAGAGCATGTCACCATCATAGAGGAATCACACAGAGGAAGTACAGGTGGACATTATGTAGGTGATGCCACCGCACATAAAATATTAATGGCAGGATTGTGGTGGGAAACTCTGTATAAGGATTACAAGGACTATTGTAAAGCATGTGACCATTTTCAGTGCATTGGCAAGCCAGGAAGGAGAGATGAAATGCCTTTGTGCCCTATCCCTAGCACTGAACCTTTTGAGAAATGGGAAATAGACTTTGTAGGCCCTATTACACCAGCAACACGTAGGACTGGATCACACTATGTAATCACTTGCATGAACTATTTGACAAGGTGGGTAGAGGCAGCCCCAACTAAAGATTGCACAATAGCCACAGCAATAAGATTTTTGTGGGAGAATATTATCACAAGGTATGGATGCCCTTTAAGTTTAACCAGTGATAGGGGTACACATTTCTTGAATGAGACCGTGAGGATCCTATTAGCATAGTTCATGGTGGCTCATCACAAGACTACACCTTATCACCCACAAGCAAATGGAACCGCGGAAGTATTTAACAAAATATTGAGTCATGCCCTGACAAAAATTTGTGATGTCAGAAGACAAGATTGGGATGACAAGGTATCGTATGTATTATAGGCTTATAGGACAACTCATAAAAGGATGAACAAAGACAAACTATTTCAATTGGTGTTTGGTGTAGAAGTTGTTCTACCGGTTGAGTTCATGTTACCTTCTCTAAGAATAACGTGCACAGGAGGGTTAGCTAATGAAAAAGTGCTATAAGAGAGAATTGATTAATTGATGATGCTGGATGAAAGATGATCACTCGCCATGTAGATCCAAACAACAGAAAAAGAAAAGAAAAAAGCATGGCATGATCACCACATTAGGAACAAGAAGTTTGAGGTTGGGTAGATGGTCTTACTTGTATGATTCTAAGTTTCTGCGCCATCTTGGGAAGTTAAAATTCCATTGGTTGGGTCCCTATAAAATATCGTACATCCTTGATTTGGGTGCGTTCCAGTTACAAGCATTGGATGGAATGAAATTTCCTAGACACTTCAATGGGAGTAGGCTGAAGCCCTACTATAAATAAGTCTTCTTGGTGTTTGTAAATAAGGCATTTTTTCCACTTAGTTTAGAATTTCCTTTATGAATTTCCTTTCTTGTGTTTCCCTTTTGTGTTGTTGTTTTTTTAGCCTTGGGCATCGGTAACCTTGTAACTTTGAGTATTTTTGAATGCACGAGAGGATCGTGCATCATTTTAGTGTGGGGTGGAGTGATTTGAAGGAAAGCATGGGTAAAGTTCCAAGGAAGATTGTGTTAGAAATCCCGGTTAAATGGCCATGTTGAAAGAGGTGCATGAAAAGAAAATATGGAAAAAGGATGGTTCTTGTCAGAGAGAGGCTACTTTCGGATCCCATGTACAAAGGAGGAAAAAGTGCATAAGCAACATGAGGTAGGCGAGAGAAAAAAATCATGACGAAGAAGAAGTGCCTTGATGTGCGGTGACGTGCACGTAACATTCTCCTATCTAGATGGATTGGGTGCACGCCAGAAGGTTGGAGGATTGTCCACACAGGGTTAGGCGCGTGAGTTAAAGCGCTAAAGTCAAAATTTGTTCAAAAAATCCACATTAAACGTGAAAAGTATAGTGGTAGGTGAAGTAGTATTTAATGCTTAAAAAGAAAAAAACTATAAATAAAGGGCTGAGGCATTTCATTATTCACTTTGCGTATAAGGAGAAAGAAGCACTTTTTGCATCTTTGCAAACTAGGGCTTCAGGATGATCCTTGTGAAGAAAAATTCAAGAGTTTTAGCATAAGTAACTAGTTTGGATTTACGAACCACAAGGAAGTAATTTCATGGGCATAAGAGAAGTTGTCGAAGGCATCGTCTTATGAAGGAATTATCCTAGTTAGGGTTTGAAGAACTAGGGCATGGGTTTAAGGAGTTTTATTCACAAGTTCGAGACATAAGGTTGGAGAGAGTGGAATAACGGAGTAACAAAAGTTGATTGAAGTGATAAGAGGACCTAGAAAATGGCACCCAAGAAACCAGTTGGCTCACCTAAGAAGGGAAAGGGCAAGGGCAAGAGCAAGCAACAAGAAACTGTCACACGTACAAATGAAGAGTGGTATACAAAAATGCAGTACCCAGATGGAGTGTTGTTGGGGAAGGAGTGGGAGTCCCATTTAAGAAATATGTCAGTAAATGATTACAATCATCACTCGAGCACAATTGAGAAGGAAATGGCACTAGAGTTAGTGCACCCAATGAATAAAAGGACACTAGAGGGTTTGCCCATCTATAACAATGATGTAAAAGTGAAGTTGGAGAAGTCAGGATTATTACAACTCTTTGAGTTTCCCTACTTGGAAAGCCTGAGTGCCTATATCAATGGTTGATGTCACGCATGCATGAAGATTACTTTCATTTACAAGGTACAAGATGTGCATTACCCCTCAGCTTGTTTCACATTTCACAAGCCTCATCTGTGAAGGAGAAATTTTGGAGGATGACCTATGTGATAAGGAGGCAATTAAGGAAATCACCGTTGCTTATGCGTACAAAAAGGGGTTGAGGTACTTTGATATCATGGACATCAAGGACCCGGTGATGAATATGGCCACGCACCTTGTGAAAAAGTTAAATGGCCAGGAGAGATGGACCCAAGTAAATAAGGCCTGGTTGAATGTTTGCAGGAGGATTTCGGAGGGCACCATCTATAACTTTTCTACATTCATCAAAGATGAGATTGTCATCTGTGGGAAGGAAGGTGATAAATTCCTTTTTGGTAATGTCTTGTTAACAATTATGTTCTTAGAGATTGGAGTACTGGATATAGAAAAAAATTCATGTGGGAGTACCCTGCTGAAGACCCTTCACCCATAAAGATATTTGAGAAGTACACATGTGATAGTATAACGGCCATGCACAAGGCACGTCTGGAGAAGTGGTATACATGCCTAAGGAACGTGTTCGGGGTGGAATGGAGTATCCCTAAACAACTGCCAGTGACCACCAAGGGAGAAATCAAGTTTGCAATGTACCAACATTTCTACCTTGGTAGATTTAAATTGATAGATGAGACATGGAGCCCATGGTGCAAGCTCCCTTTTTCCTTCACATCTCAACACTTCCAAGTGGGAGTGAACAGGTTCAAAGAATCCAAGAAGTTGAGGTTGGACCTTGGTAATCTGGACCGGGACCACAGAGAAATGTGCAAAGGGTTGGTCTACCCAAAAAGCGCGTACGTGGAGAAGTACGTGTTGCATGAGGTCTAAATGGTGAGACCCATGAATTTTCCCATTGCAGGAGGATCCACGGCATGAGTATACCTCCACATAAGACCCAAATCTAAGAAGGGAGCATATCTAGAGAACGAGGTGTCTATACCTAAGGACCCAACTAGCAGGAAGAGACCCACGCCCAAATGGGAGGAAAAATAACCAAAGAAGAAAGTACCTAGTGTAGTGGATACACAGGTAATAGGTACCCCTAGGACAAGTGCCAAAACAAGTATGTATTCATGTAAGAAAGGTCCATAGTCAAAGAGAAGACTCCGGAGCCAGAAAATCTGTTAGACAAGGAGTCATCGAAGAAGAAGAGACAGAGTCACCTACACCAGAATCCCTAGTTAGGAAGAAGAGGAGGATAGAAGAGGAGACTTCCTTAGAAGAAACTGGGAGTTTGGAGAGATACATAGGTGAAAAGGATGATGATGATGAAGAAGATGACAATGAAGAAGATGATCTTGAAAGAGATCAAGAGCCACTGTCTTCAACGTGCATGATTCAAAAGAAGAGGGTAGAGAAGAGGAACAGGGGTTCCTTTTCATGCGGTGCAAGGGTAGCCAGGAGGGGGAAGGCACCCAGGACATGGGAAGAAGTGAGGAGGCTGGTTCACACAAGCAAAGGCTCCAAGCCCTACGTAATAACAGATAAACAAGGAGGTTGAAAGAGAAAAAAAAAATATCTTTGAGACATTGGTAGAAGAGAAGTTGGAATGTAACGCTAAGCTGGTGATGAATAAGGATAAGGAAGAGAGCACGAAAAAGGACCACGGCAGCACTAGAGGCCCCACTTTAACTATAGATATTCCTAAGGGCACGCACACGGGAGGAAATCGTGCACGGAGGAGAGGCTAGGGATGGGTTATATTGATGACCCCAACAAAGTGTTTCATGCATGGTTCCAAATCATGATTCCATCGAGAGAAACTCCACATACCCATAGACAAGGAAGATGCTCTCATGGGCATTTGAGTCCCATATTAATGAGCCAGAATTCAAAGTAAGCCATGGGGTAATAATAACATTGCCAAGACCAAAAGAAGACAACCTAGTGGCTAATGCTCAAAAATCTCGGATGAACAAGCTGCGGCAACATGCTCAACAAGGTCTTTATTGAGATCGAAGCTAGACTCTTTGGGAAGAATGATAGAATCAAATATCTGGAGGATGAACTGAAGAAAAAAGAGGAAGAGCTAGCTGCGAGAACAAAGGAGCTAAGTCAATAAAAGCTAATCAGTGCCCAATTGCAGTGTGAGTTAAGGGATGAGAAGGTTAAAGTGCATGAAGTATACAAAAAGGTGGAGTCCATTAATTATGCAACAATGTTGAAGCATCCAGACCTAAGCACCTCCCACGTAAAAGCATGGATCTACCCTGGGATGCCTGGAGGACTTAACAAGAGTCCTCACCATGGAGAGCGATTGCTAGACTTGGAATCAGAAAAGAAGTGGCCACACATTTAGAAAAATAGGATAAATTGAAATTCATGGCACTCATAGCTGAGTAAAACAAGGTCCTTACGATGTAAAATTTTCTTCCCAGACTACTAAGGCCACGTATGACAACCGTGTGGATAGAGACAAAGTGTCAGGCATGTTGTTCACCAATGTTGAAGCAGAACTTAAGGAGTTTCAAGAGAATAATAAGGGAAATAGGGTGGAAAGGGATAGAATCCTTACCGAGGTTAAAAAGAAATCTGAGGCCATTGAAACCTTAAGGGGTTCAATCAAAACTAGTTGAAGGAACTGTACCCATAGATTACATGAAGGATGGATGCACTGGAGGATATAGGCAAGGAGTTAGAGAAAATTACTGACACCATGAGTGCACAAGGAGATGGACTAATTTTTGGGGAGGTGAGCGCCCTAGTTGGGGACCTCTTTGAGAGAGCGCAGAATGAAGTCAATGCCTAGAACAAGTTGAAGGACAACTCGCAAAAATATTTTTCTAGCTTATTGCAGTGATGCCATCACTTTCCCATTCTTTCTTCTTTCCCAATTTCTTCATCCCCTTATTCTTGTTCCAAGGCATAAGTCTATTGTATTATTTTTTTCACTGGAGAAGTGTTCCCACGGATGGAGAAAAAGTGTAGTGTGGGGTGATGTTGGGCCCCTAAAATATTGGCTAAGTACAAAAGGTGCATATGTGCGGGGCCTAGTTGAAAAAAGGTGCGCAAGGATAAGGCACGTAGGGCAGGTTTTAAGGAAACCCATGGCACCTGCAGACAGAACCAAGGTTTTAGGACTTAGCCATATTGGGAATTTTGGGTAGGACACATGAAAATCATGACCCGACTGCACATGCAGAGTGGATAAGGTGTCAGCCTGGTGACAGGTTGGCCCAGGAAGGAACATGCCTATGGTAGAAGCTTCTAGAAGGACATCATGGTAAAAGTAGAAAGCTCATAACTGGAGGAGCATCCTCTCATGGAGGGACACATTCGAAACTCTGTATCGATCGAGGCCGTAGAATGATGAGTTGGTAGTTCATAAAGGTTGTATATACAAACACTTGCGTAAGTAAAAAGGAAAAAGAGATAGAGGCGAGCTCTGTAGAAATACTGCAAGGACTTTGTTAGCTTGGGTAATTATGTGTAGGAAATGATGTATCAAGGGGCTGGGTGTTATAAATTTTCTTTTGAGATCCTAGCCATATGAATCCTATTATAATGCATGACTGTGGTATGCCTTTTTTTGACATTCCTGTAATGGCTCCATGAATGTAATGAGGTTACCAATTTACGTGAATATGAACATTAATGATTCTGATGCATACATCCTTCTTCATAGTTCTTTTTCATTTATGTTTATGACTAAGTATGGATGCTTGTACAACTTCCTTTCTATTTTGGTGTAAGTTCTATAATCTATTAAGCACTTTCTATCTGGAATGACTGCAAGGATCTAGAAGTCGTTCTGAGCTCTATGGTGCTTATATGTCTTACTTCCTTTCAAATCTCTTAAACATGGATTATAGATGATGTTTCCCACTAAAATCACATAAAAGAGAGACTCGGAACCCATGCGTGCCTCGAGTGAGTGCCCAACACCCGCTGGGCGATAGGCAATGCGCATGGGATTTCTCTCCTTTGTGATGGGGGTAAAAATGACTACAGAGGGGATGATGAGGAATTGAATGCAGTCCAAGGGGAGCACAAATTTAAGAGGGTGTTTAGGAGAATAAGGACCCAAGGTGCTACTCTAACCATGGTGTGCAGATCACCTAGACTCTCTCCATAGAAGGAGGAAACTATGCAAATAAGGAGGAAACTAAAGTTAAATGAGGAGGTAGAAGAGTTAGAGGAAAGTGTGCCTAATTCTCCTACACTTCCAGAGAACATAGAAGAACAGGGTGAGGAATCAAAGGAAAGAGAAGAGGATGAGAAGGGACTAGAGGAGATAGTTGTAGAGAATGTTCAGGACATGGAGACACAAGTCCCAAATTTGGAAGCTAAAGTCCCTAAGTAGCAATGGTCTAGAAGAACAAGTGGAGAGCACATTCCACTAGCCATGGGGTATGTAGAGGATGCAAGTAAAATTGTTCACACCCGCTTCTAGAGCATGATAGCACAGAAGGATTTATTTGGTTAGGAGCTAATGGATGAGGATATGGTGACTGTGTGCACTCGAAGCAACTATCATGGTCAATGCACACCCATATGGATGAGCCTAACTTTGATATATGCGAAGAGTCATGTGTTTCAAGATGGCTGAAGAAGGCACCACAATCTAGACATATGACGGTAAAGCCTACTATCATGTTAGATGAGTAGGTTAGCAATGCATTGGTGAAGGTTTCTGCTAAAGTTTCTAGGAGAAACATGGATAAGGCTGCAAAAATCAAAGCATTGCGTGAGGAGCTAAAGACAAAGGATGCGAGATATAGCACGCATAACAAAAGAGAGGGACTTAGCACATAACAAGAAAAATGTATTTATCAGCTTCACGAGAGGAGATTGGGGATAATGTCATAAGAGATAGGCCACACTTGGATACCAGGGTACTAAAAACATTTCCCTCGGCGATACATTACGTAGGAAAGTTGGTGGACTGGTGCTTCAAGATGAACCTCTATGCATGATAAGTGCGAGGAAGTCGAGAGCAAGAGGAAAAATGAGAGAAAGCTTCAGTGATGTAAAATATTGCATCCTATGAGGGGTTGCTACAAGTTCTACAAGAAGTATTGAAGAAAGAAGACCAGGCTTTGAATATATGCACAGCTCCAAAGGTGCTTATCAGCATAAAGACCCTAGAAGAAAACAATGAAGTCCAGAAAGCAATGAAGGATGATAAATTGGGCCACACATAAATATTTTCAATGGTTAGCAGAAGCACGAGGCCCTAGCAGTAGCACAAGAGCTGCACAAGACTCAGCTAGAAGATCTTGGGAAGCTAATTGTGTAGAAGATGAATCTTCTAGAAGGAATAATGACCTCAATGTCTAGCATTGTGTTGGTTCTGAAAAATGAAAAAGGGGAGATTACAAGGGATGAGTTGGAGTCCATTGCTATGGACATTCCAAAAATCAGAACAAGCACTCATTAAATGGCAGGCCTTAGAGGCCAAAATAAAGGAGGAGTATCCAAAGTTGATACTTCAAACTAATACAGAGGAGGCTACCTCATAGCCTCATAAAACTTCTTTATTTATCTACATTATTTCATTCTTATTCTTTCCATTCTTCTATTCTTTACTTCAATTTTGGAGATACCCATTGTCATAATGACAATAAGATTAGTGTGGGGTAATGTTGATTAGAGAATACTTGTTAGAGATCACATAAGAAGTCCACGCAGGAGAGAAGGCCAGGATCAAGGGCGCGGAGGGACAGGAAGAACCTGTGTGCGGAGGGCAAGTTCAACATTCGGGACTTAGCCAATTTTGAGTATGAAGACCTATTTTTAGAAGATGGCATGTGGAACACACCAATAATGTAGAGACGTGCATGCCACACATTTTCTATCTTTAGAGGATCGAGATCGAAGCGTTTTACATGGAGACAAGCTAAGAATAGGATTGTCACTTCAGTTAACTATAAGAGGTCTATAGATAACACACTTACATGTGTGGTATGCCCGTAAATGGCACATGGCTATTAATATCATGCGGCCTATTTTTGGAATAGATAAGCGGCGAAGGAAAGTCCCCACCACCGTGTGTGTGTGTGTGTGTGTGTGTGTGTGTGTGTGTGTGTGTGTGTGTGTGTGTGTGTGTGTCTGTGTGTGTGTGTGTGTGTGTGTCTATGTGTGTGTCTATGGTGGAGAGAGATGGATGTATGGATGTATAGAGATATGTGTATATGATTGGATTATTGTATCTTATCCATGCACGCATTGGTATATATTACCATTATTGTAAGGAGCTTCTATGTTTATTAATAGATGAAATACATTGGCGAACCTAAGTGTCATTCCTGTGTAATTGAGTGGTGCATATTCTTGATTCAATCATGATTATTATTTAATCTTGTTCTTTCATAAATCTGAATATGGCATGCATTGTAGAATGATGGATTAGTTATGAATCTATATGTTTCTTCCTTCATCACGCTGACATACTACAACAACCCTAAAGAGGAACCCAGTACCTTTGTGTGCTTTAGGTGAGCGTTCACTCTAGGTTGAGTGATTTTCCAGTGCGTGTAGGGTGTTATCTGGGAAATTCTAGGCTACATGAATGAGGTAATAAATTTCATTAGAGGACTGGGAGAAAATATAGAGGAAATCGTGTTTGTTCAAAATTTATTAAGATCCTTGACATTTAAATATGACTCCAAGCTTTTAGTTGTGGAAGAAGTAAAAAAATGAGCACCTTACAAATGGATGAACTTCATGACATCCTAACTGCCTATGAGATGAGGACTAATGGAGAAAAATTAATAAAAATTGAGGATGTATTCAAATTTTATAAGGTACCACAAGCAAATAAAATTAAAGATGAATCTGACATGGAGGAAGATTATGAGAAAATAGAGTCTATGTTTGTTAGGAGACTAAAAGAGAGATAGGAAAATGTAAAGTAAATTTTCCCTTCAAATGTTTTAGCTATGGTCAAGTAGGTCACTTTTCTTCCAAATGTCCTAACAAGAACAAGGAAGAGAAGGATGAGCATGATGAAGAGGACAAAAAGTCTCATAAGCACAAGAATAGCTTCAAGAAACGTGAAGGTAAGAAAAGTTTATTCAAGAACAAAAATAATCTTTACACCAAAGAGGAAACAAGTTCATAAGATTCAAGTGATAATAGTAAGTCTAAAATTGAAGATGAATATATTTACACCTTATTCATGGCCATGGATACAACCTATGGAAGTACCTCAAAAGGTAAGAATCTTAGTGAAGATGAAGCTAAGAGGAGGAGGATGATGAATTGAACCTTAAAGAATAAATTATTAGTGCTCTTGAGGAATTGAAACTCAAAATTAGGAAGAACCAAAAATTGTTGTCAATGTTGAAATATTATGAAGAAAAAATTAGTCTTCATGAGAAAAGGAAGAGCAAGAAGGATAGAGAGCATGAAGATGAAATCAAAGAGCTTGAAGCACAACTAGAGTTGATCTCAACATCCTTCAAAGCCAAAGAAAAAATGCCTCAAAATCAATACAGATATGGAGCTCCTAAAAACTGAACTAGATTAGATATCAAGCAAGTTGAAACATATCATAAATTTGAAAAAGTTCAAGTGACCTAGATGAGCTTCTAAGCAATCAAAGGTATTCAAATGACAAAACTAGTATAGGATTCAAAGAAGATCACAAGGATGACAAGAAAACTAGTAATAAAGATGAAAATACCACTCAAGAACCACCTCAAGCAAGGGAGGCTACTAATAAGAAGGTCAAGAGAAGGACCAACTCAATCAAACAATCTCATGCAATAAGGTACACTCACTCTTTCTATGGCTATTGTTTTTCTTGTAATATGTTTGGACATAAAGCTATAAAGTGTAGAAGATATGCAAGGGTCATGGAAGGAAATTTCAATCAAAAAAATGAGAGGAAAAAATGAAATGGTCTCTTACAATCACCAAAATTTTGGTCATATAGAATTTTTTCAATTAGAAACTCTCAAGGCAAGACAGAAGGTGTATGTAGTAAGGATAGATTCTGCAAGCAAGAGAGAGCAAGGTATAATAGCTCAAATAACCTTTCATACTCAAAATGAAGACATGTGTTGGTACATTAACAATGTATTTTCAAGTCATATGACAAGTAATAAGAGAAAATTCATCTCATTAAAAGAGGATGCCTCAAGAATGGTAATGTTTGGAGATAACACATCTATAAGCATTGTAGGTAAGGGAACATTGATTCTAGATAATGGAAATATAATAACTAAGAATGTTTTGTATGTAGAGGGATTAAAACAAAACCTACTAAGTGTGATTCAAATGTGTAAGAAAGGGTACACCTTGGTATTTCATGACAAAGGTTGTGATATAAGGAAGAAAAAATCAGAAAAGCTAGTTGGCAAGGCCAAAAGGACCAAGAACAACATGTATGTCTTGAAAGAGATCAACAAGGAGAAATGCCTCACAAGAAAGGTTGATGATAGTTGGATTTGGCATAGGAGGTTAGGGCACCTAAATTTTGACAATATTTTCAAAATTAGCTCTAAGGGATGTGTGAGAAACATGCCCAAAATCATCAAACATGTTGATACACTTTACAAAGCATGCTTACATGGAAAACAAACCAGAATAAGATTCAAATCCAAGGAGTACTCCACATCAAGACCACTAGAACTGATCCATACTAATCTTGTTGGACCTACAAGGACTAAGAGCATTCAAGGTGAGAGTTACTTCATGCTATTGATTGATGATTACACAAGAATGACTTGGGTTACATTCCTAAAATAAAAATCAGAATCCCTCGATAAGTTCAAATATAATCTCTTTCACTGGTTATGTTTTCTCAAATGAACTTTTACATGGTTACAATCCTTGAGTTTGTTAATCTTCATTCAACTATTAATTTCTTTTAAAATAGATGTTGTGGAAATGCTAATGCTAGACACTAGACTGGGAGAGCTAAAGATAGACATGATCACAACATGGCTATCTTCAAAGCCATAAGTGAATTTTTAGAGTAGCAAGTTTGGAGCATTGCCATGCTTAGTGGGATCCCTACAACTATTTGGGGGAATGATAAAGAGAGGAGTCTGACCATATCGCAGTTGGATGCTTCGGACTCAATGCACATCACCACACTGGCGTTGTTTACCTCATTGCAAACGATCTAGTCTAGAATTGAAAGAGCATCCAAGAAGTAAACTCACTTGGGCTGGTGGGAATCGTTGTAGATGTTGATCTTTTGTGGTCTTTTTGCTGTGACTTTGCTGTTTTTTTGTTGTTTTGTTGCAGTCTATGTCCTTTTTTTGCTTCTTGTTGTAACTACCTCTTGGTTACTTATGGTAATACTATTCTATCTAGATTTTGATCCTTTTTTTTTGAATCTCCATAGTTATATCAGGCTGGTGAGCCCTTTTTGTAATAGGGTATAGTCCCTTTAAAACTATTTACCAATAATAAAAAAACTTGTGAAAAAATTCCTTCAATTTGTTGATTGAAGTAGTTGCAAATAATGAAAACTGAATTTTAGTAAGAAGTATTGAAATGGTTCTAATGGAAATAGTTTTTGTGTCATCTCTCCCCAAATGTATATTTATTTCTTCATTGTTTTTTTAAAGGAAAGATTTAGCTATTGTTTTCTATTTTTTTATAATTATCATATTAATGGAGTACAAGAGGATATAGAACTTTTGATCTCAAGATTATAAAAAAATGATGGTGTAAATTTGATTTATATATATGAATGTAATTGTATATGTCATTGGATTGATTTCCAATCTCAATTTTTAGAAGAGAATTTTTATTGGTGTGTGTGTGTGTGTGTGGATAAATTTCTCATGTTTCTATTAACATAAAGGAGGATTTTGATTTTTTAAATATGTTTTATTTTCTTAAAATTGAATTCGTATATATATATACAAATTATATTTTTAATATATTTTATATATAATAAATTAGGTTATAAACATATATTTTGTTATAGAGATCGAATTGGTATAGAGATAAAATTTATCTTTATAACGAAATGGTATTGGTAGTTTACTTGTCTCTGTGTGTGTGTGTGTGTGTGTGTGTGTGTGTGTGTGTGTGTGTGTGTGTGTGTGTGTGTGTGTGTGTGTGTGTGTTAATAAAATTTAATTTATATGATTGGATGGGTCGTGGCATGGCTACAATGAATCCCAAAACAACTCATCACATGGTATATATGATATGACCCACGCATTGGGCAAAAATCCCTTAATATGGCTTGTATTTGCCACAAGACCATGACCTTGTAAATCCCCATCACAAAACAATATATATATAATGTAGTTTGAGGTATAAGGGGCATGGGTCCATTTGGATGGTCCAAATAGGATCTCGTGCCCAATTTAATTGGCTTTAACCTTTATTAACCCTATTTTGACCTTTTTAGATAAATTAAACTCTTACTAAACTAAATTAAATCCCTACCGACTAGAATAACCCCTTGGTGGGAAAATTTTAATTAACTCAAGTGACCCTTATTCGCGAAAGTACTACACCCCTACACAAGCTATCATTTTGGAGAAATAATTAAATATTTATTAAGTGTTTGAATAAATTACACTTGTTGATTTATATCAAATAACCAATGGCGAGAAAAGTGTCTCCCTGATAATCCTATTTAATGTTAATTGTGCAAATTAATTTATGGAGTATATATAACACCCTTGGTTAAGTTAATAAAGTGGAAATATTAATTCACCATTTATTAAGAATTCATTAAATAATACTCATCCAATGATTAAAAACCTTTTTTAAAATGTACTTTGACTTTACAGGATTGACGGGTTGATTAGATAGCTAATTTGGGTTGTAAAGACATGGACATGACATATTGAACTAATATCTCATGCTAGTGAAAATGTACAAAAGGTCCAAACCATCAAGGATAATTCGAGAGTAATAATGTCTTCCCAAAAGACTTTGTTGGACAAGACTCCTAAACTCTTCGAAATCCTATTATTGATCTTAACAAACTTGGCATTGATTATAAGATATGCGTGGATGTGTTTAAAACATCTAAAGTAAGGTCATCATAAGATCAATTATCTTCCATGATGCTCTAGACGCTTGTATGGAACTTTTGGCCTAATTTGCACTACATGGGTGAGGAATTCCTAAGTCCCGTTTTGTATAAACAGAATTTTACCCTCCCCATTCAAAAGGGGGTGAATTTAAAAGTTCTAGTGCAAGATGGTTCGAATAATTCATATGAATTGAAGTAATTTATGTTCATTTTCTCTTATGTATGATCTTTATGAATTTTTTTGAAATTATAATCATTTTCAAGCTAGTAATTTTGACCTTTAAATATTTTTTTGTAATTTTAATGAATGTGTAATATGACTCATAGCTCTACAGTCATATTGTAGTCAAAGTGTTTATTTCCTTTGAATATTTGTATCAATTTTGTGCCACTCTCTATGTAGGCTATACTGAATTCATCTAGTTATTTGGGCATGCAAGATAAATATACCTAATTTCATATTCGTGAAATTTAGTTCCATTAGACATATCATTTCTCTCTACCTTACCCTCATGTTTATTTTTCTTCTAAGCAATACCCATTAATTAAGACCCCATTAATCTAGGTGTAGTTTAATTTTTAAAACAATCAAGTAATGCAAAAAGTGGGGCTAGAAGGACTGTATATAACTTTCCAACAATACCCTCATTGGTCATTTATAAGACAAAAACATGCAACTTGTGCTCTGAGTCATTTCTTTGGTTCTAAAACAAGAAGGAAATTACTATCATGTCATCCTTTTGGGCGAGCACATCGCACACATCAAACAAACAATTTCCTACTCTTGGTGGTGTTGATATGCTTGAAGCACATTTTCAATCCATTCTTTTTTAAGATTCTTATAATTTTATCTAAAGTACCTTTTATGTATAGGAGTGATTTAAATTCTTGCTTCACCTTTGGGCTGTTGTTTCTATTTTTGTTTTTATTTCCATTCCCTATGTATGGATAGAATAATTCAATTTCTATATTCCTTTTAAATTTGAAATTTACTCTAACAAAGTATATGAACACAAAGTGTATTATTAATAAGAATCACACATTGGGGTAATTGGAAACTCTACAACACTTTTTGAAAGGGTAGTGTTGGTGCAAATCAGCAGCACCCCTAGATGTTGGTCATATTTCTAGTTTGACATTTTGGACATCCAAAGTGTGATTGCATAACATTGAATCTTTTCCCCAAGTGTGGGACTTGTAAAAATGGGAAAATAATCTCTAGGTTAGAGGTTGGTTCCTCAACTCCTCTGATCAAGTATATTACTTGCAAGTTACAGAGGGTTTGAATTCAAGATCCTACTCTAAATTCCAAAGGGGACAGAGATAGAGAATGCAAAAACTGAAACTAGTGCTAATAAGGTGATGCACCAAAGGAGTGGTGAGCATTTTTTACTTCTACAGATTGACACAAATCATAGAAATGTAACAAAACTTCATGCACAAACTAATAAACTGTAATGAAAGGTCATAAATGAATCAAACAACACAAACAAAGGATTAAAACTCATTCACAGAGCCTGCATTGTCATTTCCATTATCAAAACACATGCATTACAACATCTGAGAGGTAGAAAACAGGTTACAGTCTTGGAAGAGGTCTAATTTTTCCACAAAATCACTTTCAAGGTGAAAGAGGGAGCCTGCAATACATGAAAAATGTTCAACCTTCAAAAATTGAGCCAAATCTGGCTTTTACCATGCAAGAAATGACCCCAAGAGAGAGAAATGTGGGAAAACATGGGAGAGCTTCAACCATTAACAAAAATGTAATAAAATAGCATGGGCATCCTTACAGGTCCATCCCCTGACATTTTTCACCATGCTGGGAGACAATGCAAGCCATTCTTCATTAAAAATGGTGATTGAAACGTCATTTCTGTTCATTACCACGTGCCCAAGTTGTTTTTCAATTTTCTCTCTCAAAATCCATCAAAATACAAAATTGACTTTGGAATATTGTAGAGAATTTCACCAGATTTCTGTTTATATAAAGAACATGAAAACAAAGCTCTGGATCGAAAGTTATGGCCATTTGAAATTTTAAGGCAAAACAGGGCCAAAACAAGATTAGCGGGTGAAAAATTTGAAATTTTCCACTTTTTACATTTGGGAAAATTTCCCAAAAAATCCCCATGCTCCACCGCTCCTAGTGCCACGTGGCATGTTCTGATTGGACGTGGGCCCTCTGCGCTTCATTTTCCATCATTTTGACCATTGGACAAAATTTCCAAAAATCTCCGTCGGGCCAATGATCTGAGGACACGTGGCGTGATTTGATTCACTGCGGGCCTCTACCCCTTAACTTTTCTATCGCTTTTGGCCATATTTTTGACTTGGACATGTGGCAAAACCCCATTGGTTGTGGGATTTTCCTTTCCTTTTTCCCTACGGGCCTGTCCTGTATTTTTTTGCCGCCACCGGACACGTGGCGAGATTCCATTGGCTCATGTTTGGGGGCGGACTTTTCCTTTTGAAATTTCCTTCATTTTGCTTTGGGAAAATTTCCAAATTTTCCTCGTGTTCTAAAGCTCCAGTGCCACGTGGTGGGTTCTCATTGACGCGAGACCTGGGAAAACATTTTTTCTTTTTGATTTAACCTTTGGGAAAAAATCCCAATCTCCCCCGCGCTCTGTCATTCCTACCCATGGGGACACGTGGCGAGCTCGACCGGTCAGGGGGTGGCGGGCCAAAAACTTCTCCTTTCCTCTCACCAAAACACTTCACCAAATTTTTAAATCTCCCTCCACGGTCCATGGGTCTTGAGACACGTGGCATCATTTGATTCGCCTGGGCATTTTTGGAGATTTTTTACGACGCCAACACTTAGTCAAATTTTCCATTTTAACTCCGCCCTTTGCCACTCCTTTCCTCTCAAGACACATGGCACAATATGATTCGATACGGGCCTAGCATCAAAAAAATTTTGCTTGGATCAACCGTTAGAAAATTTTCCAATTTCCTTTCCTTGGACACGTGGTAGCATCTCATTCGTCGGCGGGCCTTCAGGGTGAAATGTTCCTTTTGAAAACTTGTTGAATCACTTAGTAAAAATTCCAAGTTTTCCTCTGACCTCCACCACTCCTGAGGAAACGTGGCACCATATTACTGGCTATGGACCTTTCAGGGAAAATTTCCCACAAAAACTCTGTCGAGCCATAACTTCAAAAATACATGGAGTTAGGAGGAAAACTTTACCTTTCTGGAAAGATGAGAAAAATCTCTATCCAATGGTGCCATTTCAGGAAGGTATTTAGTGCTTAAAAACAAAAATTATGATTGAGGTACAAGAGAGGGAAGAATGAAGGGAGTTAGCCACAAAATGTGCAAGGGGCTCATTTTGGATAACAATTTTGGCGACTCAGAGGGGTCATCTACCTGTTGGATGAAGTTACCAGTTTCCTGAAGCAATCCATTGGGCATGGAGTCATCAAATTCTCTACTTGGTACCCCAACTAATTAGAACACTGCAAGGAGGAAGATGGAGGGTGGCACATCACCTAATTGGAGCAAGGCCTACAAAACACATTTCCTGGAACAACAAGCTTGTGCCAAAGCACTTAGGGAAAGCAAAGCTAATCTACAACAAAATAATGTGCATAAGCACTTGGAGGAATGAAAACCTAAGCTAATATGTACAAGGTGGAGAACTTCCTTCAGTAGCAACGCTTCAAATGGATTCCATTGACTGGAATTTACAATTCTTCACCATCCAATGAAGACAATTGGAAGGAATTGTTGTCCTTACACTTTGTGACCATGTATGGCCCACTCTAAATGGCATCAAATTCTGAATGCCTTCCTAGTTTTTCTCTATCTGCATCCCATTTTAACACTAGATCTCCAACTTGGAAAGATCTATTCTTGGCCTTTCTATCAAAGGTCTTCTTTATCAAAGCTTGATCCTTCTCCATTGCTTGGGATGCCTGATTTCTGATTTCTTGGAGCTCCATCAATTCTGCATATCTAACCTCCATGGGCTCAAACTCGACAACTCCAACTATTTCATGAGTTCCAATGTTGGCAACTCAAGTGACATGGGAAAAATTGCCTCTCTTCCATAAACAAGCTTGAATGGGGAGTTACCTGTAGATCTTTTAGGAGTTATCCTATCAACCCATAAGGCTGATTTCAACTTAGTATGCCAAGATCTCTAATTTTCATCAAGATTCCTCCTAATGATCCTTAACAAGTTCTTGTTTATAGATTCAGCCTTGCCATTACCCTGAGGGTAATAGTTTGATGAAATACTTAGGTAGATCCCATTCTCGACAGCCCATTCAGTTACCTTGGACCCAATGAATGCCAATGCATTATCTCGATATTATTGTAGCAGGTATACCAAATCTGATTGCTATTCCCTCGTAGAAATCCAAGATGCTAGATTCATTTGCTTCCTTGAGTACTACTACTTCAGTCCACTTGGTGAAGTACTCATTCGTTGTTAAAATCCATTTGTGCCCTTGGCTTGAATTGGGATTAATTACTCCAATGAATTCCAAACCCCATTGCATGAATGGTTGGTCAACCGAAATTGGATGCAATGGAAGGGCAGCTAGTCTCTCTTTACTTGTGAAGAATGCACAATTCTTGCACCTCTTGATCCATGCATAACAATCATCTTTGAAAATCTTGGGCCAATAATAGCCACCCTCATGATCTTTAGAGCTGTCACTCTCGGTGCAAAATGACCACCAAATGATCCACTATGGAACTCTTCCAACATCTTGTGAATCTGATTTGTACCAATGCATCTCAACAAAGCACTCCATTCACATCCTTTTTGAACAAAACACCATCAACAAGGGCATATGGGATATCCCGCAATCTGAAGTGTCTTATTTTGGTCTTGTTCATCTCTGGAGGGCATAGACTTGTTCTTAGGAAGTGTATTATGTCTTGGGTCCAGCAACGAGTGAGGACATCATCATTTTCCTTTTGAGTGCTTCCTTGCTCATGGCTGTCCCACAACGCCAAAATGGCCTCCTTCTCATTACATGCTTCCTTGTGTTTGTTCAAGACCAGCTTCTCACACAATCCTTTTCCTCTAACCAACTTGGTGACTTTGATCTCAATTTCATACTCCATGACACGAGTAATCCAGTCTACTCTCTTTTCATTTAAGTCTTTATTGAGGAGAAAGTCTTTAACTCCCACATGAGAAACCAATAATTGAACCTTGTTGTTTGAAACTAGATGCTTGAATTTCTTCAAGCTCCCGATTCTTGCAAGAACATGCTTCTCAATGAAAGAATATCTCACCTCATAGTCCTCCGAGGATTTGGCTGAAGAAAGCAATTGGTTGCTCATCATTTTCTTTGTTCCACTGTATCAAAATTGTAGAAATAATATCATCACCCCCAAATGCATAGAGGATGAAATCCTTGGAGAAATACGGGTTAATGAGAGTTAGGGCTTGAGAGATGGCCTCTTTGATTTCTTCAAAACTTTCTTTGCCTTCGATATCCATTTGAAAGCCATGATTTTCTTTAACATCTTGGTGATAGGCTTGACTCGGGCTGCAAAATTTGGGACAAACCTTCGAACAAAATGTATCCTCCCAAGAAACTTTGAAGGGCCTTCTTGTGACTTGGCAATGATAGTGCTCTTATGGCTTCAACTCTTTCTAGATCAATTGCTAATCCTTCTTGGGAGACAATGTGGCCAAGGATCTTTCCTTCATGGGCTAGAAAAATACATTTTTAGCATTCAAGGATACTCCAAATCTTCTACACCTTTGGAACACTTGTCTCAAATGAAAGAGATGGTCTGCTACATTTTTTGAAAAAATAGTGATATCATCAAGATATACCAACACCACGTTGTTAATCAAATCCTTGAATGCCATGTCCATTTCCCTTTGGAAAGTAGCTCCAGCATTGGACAGCCCAAATGGAATTTTTTTGTATGCATAAGTTCCCCATTTGGTTGTAAAGGCTGTCTTGAACTGATCCTCTTCTTTCACCATGATCTGATTGTACCTTGAATAGCCATCAAGTAATGAAAACCTCTCAAAGCTAGCAACAACTTGTAAAATCTGCTCCATAGAAGGAAGTGGATAATGATCCTTGAGAGATGCTCTATTCAAATCTTTGAATTCAACACACAATCTGATTTCCCAACTCTTCTTTCTAATTGGAACCAAGTTGGCCACCCAACTAGAATACTTGATAGGGAATATAATTCTTGACTCTATCAACTTATTCAATTATTTCCTCATGAGAGGCTCCATGTGTGGATTGACTGGCCTTTGTTTTTTCCTGATGGGTTTAGTACTTGGATCCAATTCAATGGTGTGTTGAGCTAACTTGGGATTGAAACCTTTCAAATCTTCATAGCTCCAAGCAAACACATCAGGGAATTCTTGACAAAGTTGTATGAACTCATACCTTTCTTGCTCAGTTGTCATTTTACCAACTTGGAGTGATTTGCCTTCTTCCATCGAGATGGATACTGAATCTTCTCCCTTGACTTGGATGTTTGCTTTCTCCTTCCTAAACTAATCATTAGGATTGAAAATGGACTCCAAACTAATAAGTCCCTTTGGTAGTTTGTTGGTTCTCAGCTGTACCACTTGGTCACCATACTGTTGTTCCAACTTTTCTTGATTTTTAGTTGAGAACTTAGCCTCTTCTTGCAAGAAATGGATGATTTGTTGATCACTTTCAAACACTTTCCAACTCACATTGTTGTCAGCACTGAAGGCCTTACAATCACATGGATGTTTGGTTGTACCTTGTCTTTTTGAATACTTTCAACAACATCAAAGGCTGCCCCAACTACTGCAATCCTATCAACATCTTGGTTCTCTTTTCTAGGAATGGATTTGATGCCAAAGCCCTCAAAATCTTCAATGAGGTCCCACACCCTATTTTTGTAGCACTTGAGCAGATCATTCTTGATAGCATGCTACCCCTTAACTTGGTTGACAATCAACTCACTGTCACCAAAGACTTGCAAGTTCTTTATTCCTCTCTTGATTGACCAATGCAATCCTTGTATCAAAGCTTCATATTCAGCAGTGTTATTAGAGCATGCAAACTGAAATCTAAAAGATGAATAATACTTAACTACTTGAGGTGAAACAAGCATAACTCTCCCTCCTGCATCTTGTCCACTCCTTGATCCATCAAAAAACAACTGCCATACCTCATTGTCATCCTTGTGGTTTGGCTTGGTGATGCTAGGGATAGGATGATTTTCTTCATGCATGCAATAGACTCCTAGCTCAGATTCTTCTATTTCTTGATAAGGATCAAAAGCATGCACCTTGCTTTCCCATTCATCAAGAGTCGATCCGGGATACTTCCAACCTTGGTGACAGCTTCATCAGTTCTTTTATAATCCTCTTGATCAAACGCTTTGAACAATTGGTATTGATTTGGATTAGAGTGTAAGGTTCAATGTGAAAGTTTGCAATAGGCTCGAGATCTGATTATGGATTTAGTTCCATATCTTTTTCGAACAACATGTGTGACCAATCAGTAGATAAGTAACCTCCAATCTTGGCTATGAAATCCCTTGACAGAAATAGGGCAAAGAGTGGTGGAAGGTCTATTACCGAGACATCTTGCAAAACAACAACGTTGGGGCATGCATGTAAAGTAAGACTCAAGTTTTTTATCACTCCAATTGTTGTTACTACTGTCCCATCCAATTGCACTACCCCTTTAGATATGACTTCATATTGAATCCCTAACTGATCAGCTATTTGCTTGGGCATTACTGAACTACTTGCCCCATAATCAATCATGCAATTATGTACTAATTGGTTTCCAATGATCAATGAAACATAAAATGGAGGGGGATTTAACATCTTACCTTGCTGTCCTCCATGATTCCCCTCAGGCTGGGCAACATTTGTGAGTACCTTCTCTTGCATTTGGACTTGTTGATTTGAAGTTGACCAGTCCTTCATGGAAGCTTGTAGCAAATCTCTTTGGCCTAGGATGGATAGTGATTCCCACATTGATATGTTTACATTTGTCTTCTTCATCTGATCAATGATGTTGAATGGAGATGAAGCATCTCTCTGTTGTCCCTTGGCTTGCACATTCATTCCTTGCACATGGGCAGCAACAACTGGCATTTGAGTTGGCCTAGGAACTATTTTAGGCAACCCTTACGTGTTTGGAACCACATTTTGTTTGCCAATAATTTGTGGAGTGATAGAAGATTGTGGATTACTTGGAGCTAATGGCTGTTCTTCACCCAAATTTCTCCTTTTTGACCTTGTGTTGGCTGCAACACTTTGGGAATCGTTTGATTCATGCCACAAAAATCTTCTGCCTACCAGTTTACAAGTGTGGTATCATTTGGAGCTGATTGCTACTGGAATGTTTCTTGTTTTTGGTTATTTCCTTGACTCCCTTTACCCTCCACACCAATTTTAGTCACCATTAATGCTTGATTTAAGGCACCATTGAAACACATAGTCTGGTTGTGAGGTTCATTACATGGGAAACACAAATCATACTCTTGAGCTATGTTGTTTTGCACTGGCATTAATGCCTTAGAGGTAGATGTAGTATTGGGATTATAGGTTTGAAATGGTCTGTTGGCAGGAGGTCTTGCTTGGTTTAAATTTGCAGCTGGATTGGGTGGTCTTTGAGGTTGGTATGGCTTCCTATTAGGCTGAGCTTGAGGCTGGAAGGAAGGTCTAAAACCTTGGGCTTGCTACCTCGTGAGTGTAACCATCTCGTTACCTAGATTTTACAATTACTTCATGACTTCTTGAAGTTCATTTGAGGCACTAGAAGATGAAGTAGAAGCTTCATTTGAATTTTGATTTCTAGGAGTGGGAATATGAGCTAAAATAGGCACTTGACTAGTACTTGGGATCTCTAAACTTGGAAACAATGGCATTGGAGGCCTAGGAGCTAGCTTTCCATCTTGAATCAAACAATTTTCAGCTCTAATGGCAATGTTGTAAGCAACAGGGATAGTTGTGCCTCCTATGGATTGAATTAACATAGAAATATCAGAATTTAAAGCTTTAAGGTAATATAGAAAAGCACCTTCATTACTAGCCTTACTGCCACTAGAATTCTCTCCCAAGTCATTTGAAACCTAAAGTTGAAGTCAATCAGTTGCTCATTGGGATCTCTCTTGATGGTTGTCAACTGTTCCAAAAGGGACAAGTTATCTCCCTTTTCTCCAAACTGCTCATGGAGGGCTATACATAGCTGGTTCCAATTTTGGATAGAACCTGAGGCAAGACTCCTGAACCATTGCAAAGCTTTCCCTTTGAATGAATATGCCAGTAGTTTGACAACAACTTGCATCTCATTAATCTCATGGATTGCACAAATATTAGCAATATCTTTGACATGATCACCAAGAGTGGTCTGATTCTCTCCAGTAAAGTATGGAATGTTCTTCAATGCTGCAATAGGAATGGGATTTTGTGCATTGAGAGCAAGTGGGATGTTGCCAGTGAAATTAGCATAGGGGTTGTTTTGTGCCATTCGATTGGCCTTAGACCCCTTGTTGATTGAATGAAACACCTATCGTGGAGTAGTTGATAGAGTTCTATTTGGTGGAGATGGAGAACTTTGAATTCTCCTCCCTCTTTGCCTTCTTCCTTGAGATAACTGCAGATATTCAAAAATCACCTCTTCTTCTCCAACTCTTGACCTTGTGGTGATTCTTCTCATGAGTTTTCGTGTCCAGCACTTTGCTAAAACCAGCTGATTCTTCTTCCTTGGAGTCGCCAGATGTGCAATTTAGGGCTCTTTTAAGCAAGAAACTTGCAAAAATGCACATCAATTTGTTGCAATGAAGATGAAGACCTCTAAGGTCCCATTGGGTGTGCCAAAACTATTGGTGCAAATTAGCAGCACCCATGGATGTTGATCAAATTTCTAGTTTGACATTTTGGACATCCAGTGTGATTACACAACATTGAATCTTTTCCCCAAGTGTGGGACTTGCAAAAATGGGAAAAGAATCTCCAGGTTAGAGGCTAGTTCCTCAAATCCTATGATCAGGTATATTATTTACAAGTTACAGAGGGTTTGAATTCAAGATCCTACTCTAAATTTCAAAGGGGACAGAGATAGAGAATGCAAAAACTGAAACTAGTGATAATAAGGTGATGCACCAAAGGAATGGTGAGCATTTTTTACTTCTACAGATTGACACAAATCATAGAAATGTAACAAAACTTCATGCACAAACTGATAAACTGTAATGAAAGTTCAGAAATGAATCAAACAACACAAACAGAGGATTAAAACTCATTCACAGAGCCTGCAGTGTCATTTCCATTTTCAAAGCACATGCATTACATCATCCGAGAGGTAGAAATAAGGTTACAATCTTGGAAGAGGACTGATTTTTCACAAAATCACTTTCAAGGTGAAAGAGGGAGCCTGCAATACATGAAAAATGTTCAACCTTCAAAAATAGAGCCAAATCTAGCTTTTACCATGCAAGAAACAACCCCAGGAGAGAGAAACATGGGAAAACATGGGATAGCTTCAACCACTGACCAAAAATGCAATAAAACAACATGGGCATCCTTACAGGTCCATCCCCTAAAATTTTTCACCATGCTGGGAGAGAATACGAGCCATTCTTCATTAAAAATTGTGGTTAAAATGTCATTTCTGTTCATTACCACGTGCCCAAGGTGTTTTTCAATTTTCTCTCTCCAAAATCCATCAAAATACAAAATTGACCCCGAAATCTTGTATAGAATTTCACCATATTTCCATTGATATAAATAACGTGAAAAATAGAGCTCTGGATTGAAAGTTATGGCCATTTGAAATTTTAGGTCAAAACAAGGCCAAAATAGATTGGCGAGCAAAAAAATTGAAATTTTCCACTTTTTGCATTTGGGAAAATTTCCCAAAAATCCCCACACTCCACCACTTCTAGTGCCACGTGGCATGTTCTGATTGGATGCGGGCCCTCTGTGCTTCATTTTCCATCGTTTTGACCATTGGAAAAAATTTCCAAAATCTCCGTCGGGCCGATGATCTGAGGACACGTGGCATGATTTGATTCACTGTGGGCCTCTGCCCCTTAAATTTTCATCACTTTTGGCCATATTTTTGACTTAGACATGTGGCAAAACCCCATTGGTTGTGGGCTTTTCCTTTCCTTTTACCTTGCAGGGCACATCCTTGTATTTTTTCCGCCACTGGACATGTGGCAAGATTCCATTGGCTCGCGTTTGGGGGCAGACTTTTCCTTTTGAAATTTCCTTCATTTTTCTTTGGGAAAATTTCCAACTTTTCCCCAGCATTCTGAAGCTCTGGTGCCATGTGGCGGGTTCTCATTGGGCGCAGGACCTGGGGCAAACATTTTTTTCTTTTGATTTAACCTTTGGGAAAAAATCCCAATCTCCCACCGCGCTCCGCCATTCCTACCCACGGGGACACATGGCGAGCTCTGACTGGTCGGTGGGGTGGCAAGCCAAAAATTCTCCTTTCCTCTCACCAAAACACTTCACCAAATTTTTAAATCTCCCTCCGCGGTCCGCGGTCTTGAGACACGTGGCATCATTTGATTCACCCGGGCCTTTTTGGAGATTTTTAATGGCGCCAACACTTAGTCAAATTTTTCATTTTAACTCCACCCTCCACCACTCCTTTCCTCTCAAGACACGTGGCACAATATGATTCGATGTGGGCCTAGCATCAAAAAAATTCTTGGATCAACCCTTAGAAAATTTTCCAATTTCCTTTCCTTGGACACGTGGCAACATCTCATTCGTCGGCGGGCCTTTGGGGTGAAATGTTCCTTTTGAAAACTTTCCGAATCACTTAGTAAAAATTCCAAGTTTACCTCTAACCTCCACCACTCCCGAGGACACGTGGCACCATATTATTGGCTTATGCAGGCCTTTCAGGGGAAAATTTCCCACAAAAACTCCACCGAGCCATAACTTCAAAAATACATGGAGTTAGGAGGAAAACTTTACCTTTCTGGAAAGTTGAGAAAAATCTCTATCCAATGGTGCCATTTCTAGAAGGTATTTAGTGCCTGAAAAGCAAAAATTATGACTGAGGCACAAGGGAGGGAAGAATGAAGGGAGTTGGCCACAAAATGTGCAAGGGGATCATTTTGGATAACAGGTAGGGAAAGATCTTTCTACTTTGTAAATAAAATGGAAAAATAGAGACCTTTATGTTTTATATGTAACCACTCTAGATATAGTTATCATCTCTACTCCATGCAATATTGGTTTCACAATCAATGTTATTTGTTTATTTTTTAGATAAGGTAATCTAAAAAATAAACAACTAACATTGATTGTGAAACCAATATTGCGTGGAGTAGAGATGATAATGTTAGTTGTTTATCCTTTGAGACCAATTTCAGTAATAATGTGATCATAAACATTAATAAAATGCATTTTTTTCACCAAAACTAAAATATTGACTTCCAAAGTATATATTGAATGAATGAACACTACGGGAGCACTGGGTTGAGTAAAAAGATAATATATGTACCAAAAAAGGGATCCATTGAAATTTCTTCCACCACTCCATTTCCTCATTTCCTATATATTCCAACTGATTCATTTATGTAATATAATCCAAACCTTTTATTTTCCTACCACTACCGTGTCTATTTTTCATCAAAAGCTCTCATGACCAAAAAAACCATGAAATCTTCATATCTCATGATCGAGTAATTGAATGTTGTTGAAAATGTGGCCATATCTTCCTCTCCTAGGTTCCTTCAAGCTGTAAAAATAGAAAATACATAGAGGTTCTAGATTATTAATTCTAGAAAAATGAAAAAAATTCCCTCCATTATTATTCTTTAGTTTCTCGAGTCATCCGAAGAACGGATGATGCTAAAAATTTGAGCGAGAACATCCAAACAAAAAACCCATCATAGAGAAGCTGATTTTTCGTCAATCCAAGGTGGGAAAGAATGTTGTCAAAATCTCAGTGAATCCATTAATGGCTGCCATGGTAGCTCCATTCCTGAATCCCATACCAGGAAAAATTTTCATTTTTTATTTCCAAGCACTTCAATTGACAAATCACGGTGAGATTTTGAGCACAAGACAAGAATGAAGAGTCAAATCCAAAAATGTTGTTCCCATCGCAAACCAAGACCATTTTTCCACTTAATAAAAATAGCATATTATATGCTCCTCTACATACTAAAAATAGTAAGTCCCCTGAATTGTAAGTTTGGATCATCCAAAACAATTAGAAAAGATGCAAAATGAAAGACAAGGAAAAATGTCAATTTTCCCAAAATAACATGTCAAGGAAAAGTAACTGCTAAAAATATAAAGTTGCTAAAAATGACAATGCATCATCAACCAAGGAGGATGAAGTGTTCCAAAAGGTTCAAAAGGTCATATTGAAGAAAAATGGGTGATATGTCCCAAAATAGCAGGTCACAGTCCTACTTGCTAAAAATAGAAAATCTCTATTTTAGGTGCAAAAAGTTGCAGATGGCCCCATCTTCACTCATATTTCCACTTTTTGAACTCTTCACATGGTTACAAAATTATCTCATAGCTCAAATAGATAAACAAATCCTCCATAGTGACCTTGGAAGCATCATCTCTAGATAATTTGTGTCCGTAAGCATGGCATAGCATCGCATGGTGCAGCTAGTGAATTCATCATCATCTCTCAGTGAGATGGGTGATTTGAACTCGATGAGTTGATTTGAGCTCGGTGAGATAGGAATGAGATAGCAAAGACCTCTCATCTTTTAAAGCAATAAGGCCAAGGTTGTAATATTGTAGTATAATTTGCAAAATAGGAATGTGAGTAATGAAAATTATGAAAGCCTAAGAAATGAGAGGGTGACTCTCACTCTCATTGTGAGATCAAGAATGTACCATCATGGGTGAGGTTTGTGTTCATCTCAAGTTCACATCAATGGATATTTTGACAATGTTTCTAAACACTCATTCGGTGACCCAGGTGTCCGCTCATCATGTAAAAGGAGGAGATTGTGATCGTCATCAAAAAGTTATTCATCGCAGGGATCTTCTTCATCGGATGTGACAACCTCTCCCTTCTTCTATCTTTCTCCCTCTTCTTTATCTCCCCTTTCTAATTCTTCATTAGACATAATCATTGTATTTTGTCTTATTCACTTAAGTGACATATTTTTGAATTGTAAAAGTATTTCCTCAAAATTATAAGACATAAAAGTTATGATAACCAAATCATACCAAGCCAAGAACTCGATGCTAATCAAACACCACGATCAATAAGATGAAAGTAATTCATCAAAATAAATTTACCAAAACCTTTGCAAAATAATGTGTAGCAAGATCATATACTATTATGGAACTCAATGAAATATAATGAGAATGTTCCTTGCTTATATAAGTAAGGAATAACAATCTAAGAACCAGTCAAGGTTGTAGATCAAGCCATAAATCAAGTAAAGTACTAGTCAAGTCCCTATATTTAGGAGAGAACTAGACATCAAAGATCTAGTCAATACCATAGATCAAGGAAATAACCATACCTAACAACTAGATAATATCCCCTAATATCTAAATAAATAAAAAAAATATCCACACACATAAGTGTGTGAGGATAAATACAATAAAGGTAAATAAGTACCTAGGTGACCATGAGCTAAGGTAAATACCTACTCTAACAAGACAAATACTTAATTTGGATTTTTAATGGTAAATGAAGGGTCACAAGTAGAATAAGAATAAAAAGAGTCATGTGGGGGTGGGAAAAGTCAATTCACATTGCTAAAAATTGGGATGGCTTATCCATTCCAAAGGATCCTAAAAGTTAGAAATTATTGGTAGTAATTGTGAATTTTGGTGGCTTGATTAAAGATTTGTACTCATCACTACACATGAAATGAAAGCTAATTTTCTTCCATTTTCCCTTTCTCATGTTTCCTCTTTTCCCTCTTATATGCACTTTGTAAGCATGGTGATTAAAGAGATCTTTATATCTTCGATGAATGGGCCTCAAAGAACTGTGTGTCTATGTGGGTTTTGTTTGTCTCATTGATAGCTTCATTGTTTCTTTCTTCTATATTGAATGTTGAACTACTCTGCAGTTCTTTGAGGGAGCGAGATTCTCGTAATTGACCTACTCATGGTAGTAGCCTTCCTTTCCCGATTTCTCTCCTTCCCTTCCATTGTTTTGATTTCCTCCCTTGTACCCCATACATGCACTTTGCCACAAGTTCAGTGGAGTGTCTCGTGTGATCCCTACCTGTTTGGCCAACCCACAACATTTAGTTTAGGATTATATTAGTTACATTCAATAATGGGAGCTGCACTAGTTAATGCAGAGAGGCGCAACCTCGTGAACATCGGTGGAGACAAATAATTTTTCCAACTGAAAATATTTCTCACCAAAAATTTTTGACAACTTACCCGGGAGATATCTTCCTAGTGCACTGAATAGATATCTAGAAAATACAAAAAATAAAACAAATAAATATATATATTGAATGATCAAAAGCATTTTTCCAAGCCTCTTGAGAAAACCTAGATGAAATAAGATATACAAGATTGAATAGGTTGAGAGGAATCATTGATCCTACTTTTGAAGATTTACAAAATTAAGAGCGAATAAGAGATAACCCATACTACTTATTCAAGCCTCATCCCAATCTGACTCATCGAGCAACACCCATTGTAACCTTGTTCAAACCCTACCGACACTCCTACAAATTATCCTATATTTTACCCACCTGTGAATTTTGAAGTTCTAAGAGAAGAAGAAGAAAAAGAGGAAGAAGTGGAAGAGGAAAGAGAGGAGGAAGAGATGGATGCACATGTACCTGTACCATGGGGATAAAACACTAGTCCATTGGATTTGAATCCACCACGTTATGAGCTCCCATAGGGGTCGAGAAAGGATTTTATGAAGTTCTATGGAGATAGCAAGCAATGTTCCGATGATCACATCATGGCCTATATCATAGCTTGTGACATGCTTGGAGTATAAAAAAGATTTTATTGTGTGTTTTTTTGTAGAAAAATTATAAGATGTAGTGGCATATTGGTTCCACTACCTACCATCATGCTCAATATCCAATTAGGGTGATATTAAGAAGAAGTTCAAGGAGAGATTCAAGACTGCTAAAGATGCTCATGTCCTCCTTACTCAACTCACTTAGATGAAGAAAGAGCCACATGAGTCCATGAGAGACTTCGTGGCCAAATTCAACAAGTTGGTCAACAAAATTCCCGCCACCGATCTCCCCACTTCAGGTAACCTAAAGATGTTCTTTATGAATGCTCAAATTCTGAAGTGAGTTTCTTCTGTGAAAATTTCAAAAATGATATTTGGACCAAGCTCATGAAATTTATGTCAAGGTAGAAGACAACCTCATCTTATCGGATAAGATAAAAATCCTTTGAAAAAGATAAAACCCAAAGTTCCCAAGATAGGAGAACCGATCCATCATTACAGAAGTTGGAAAATGAATTGATCATGCTGAAAATGGAGATCAATCACTAGAAATTTAAAACATATCTTCCAAACCAAAGAAAAGACCGATCATCGGAGCACTCCAAAGGATCACCTTATAATCCACATCGTTCAATGTAATGTGTGAGATCTATGAAGACAAATAAGAAGAAATTTTCGAATATGAGAATGAAGGATAAGTCGAATGTACTCGGGTTGGGTTTTTGAATGTATACTTGATGATGAGGAATACATTTATAGTTACTCGTATGTAGTATTTACTCGATCTCAAAAGTAGAAAAGGGATATTCTTCCACTTCCCAATCTAAGAAATCAAATCCTCAAATGGAAACTATGAGAAAAAAATAATGAAAGGAGGATCATCGAAGTCTGCTTTAACAAGGTCAGTTGAGAAGAAGCATGAGACCACTCTAACCAAGAATCCTTTGGCCTCTTCAAGTAAGTCTCCTTCAACTTCTCTTGAAAAATCAGTTTTTGTAAATCCTAAGAACATCCATGTCAATGTTGCTCTAATCCATGATGTTCCCACTACCTCTTCATCCTTTGATTTCATTGACCATTGCAAAAGAACAAAAGTCACAGCTTATTTCATCTTCTTCCTGGTTATGATGTCATATTTGAACAATTTTTCTTTGATGAGTGCTTTGAATTTTTCCTTAATGTCTTGCATTGTATTTCTACTCACAGAGTCTTCTTTAAAGAACTGGCAATGAATATCTCAAAATTCATCCAATACACAAGCTTTGAAGGCCTCACCTTTTTGGAACATGTTCTTCAATTCATTTGTTGCATCTTCTAAGACCTTTATTTTCCAATCCACATTGTACACCCATTTCTTTGAAAGATTATTATTTGAGTCATCAAATATTTTATTTGCAATGAGAATTTTCTCATCATATTGCTCATTTATCTAATATCTTTTATGCACTCTATCCAAAAATTGAGCTCTTTTTAAAGGCCTATAATGGTTGAGGTGAATCGTTGATGGATTGAACAAATGTTATCATATGATTTATATGCTTCCTCCATGAAGTTTGGGCTAGAAATTATCATCTCATCCACCATAGATTCTATTTATTTTCCATAAGTAGCATGCTTATGAGTATCCTTGATAGTTTGAACCTCATCATTAGTTAGAAATATGGGAGGAGGCATTGAAACCACGTACTTCAAGTACTCGATGAATATTCTCTCTATGAGATATGGATGCTTCTTGAGAAGGAGATTGTAACTGTCCATCTTATATGCTGTCATTTTTCTATGAAACCAGGCCTTTGTTCTTACTATGACTGGATTTATGATTTCTTGTAAGTCCTCTTTCTCTTTCTTGAACTAGTCAATGGTGGCAAGAGATGTATTCATGATAGACTTATTGTATTCAAGAGATTGAAAATCCTCATCATCATCCTGCAACTCCTTTAGTACTTTGTAGATTCCAAAATATTTGATTTTCTACAAGGAGATTCTACCATAATACCTTCTTCTAGCTTCATAGTTGTTTAAGCAATCTTCCCAATAATCTTCTAGATCGGGAGGTGATAGAAAGACATCCTAAAATTGTTGGAAATAAAACCTTTGAGATCAAATCAAGACCTCTTCTGAAAGAAATAAAAATGGAAGGCAATAATATTTCTCTCAATGTTCTATGCATCAAGGGTAGTACTATAGGTGTAATTACCCAAAGTAATTGGGAATTGAATGTCAGTTATCTTCTTCTCTGCGCAGGTTCTATGCAACATATCAATTTCCCTACAAATTTCAACAATGGAAATTTTGTCACTACAAAACATCAAGAGTTTAAGAGGTGCCCCCTCAAATCCTGCTAGCCTAATGTAGCATAACTTTCTCAATTAAATGAATTAGTTTCCATAGATAGAGATAAATTACTTGGCTTCGGAAAAACCTTTCAAAGATGTTTCCCTCCAGAAGTCTGACAATGTACATAGTGAATGCATCATTGACTCTCCTGAAATGATGATTTTTGTTTTTAAAATTTAATTTTGGATAATATTCATAAACCAGAGCATCCTTTTTATCTTCATTAGGAGTAAGACCCAACCATATTCTATATACTTTGTAATAGTATACATTAGGTAAGAGGTCATGTGAAAGGTTTTGGTCCTCTACACATTAGCCAATTGTTCACTGAGGTTGTCACAAATGATTTCCCCCAATTCAAACTTTTCTTTCCTTCACAGATGATATTCAAGTATGGGCACATCCAAAAATGAAACTCATTAGTTGAAGGAAGACCCATTATTCTAGCTAGGAGGGTGATGATATCTGAAATTTCTTCTTTGAAATAAATTCAAGACATAGTTTTAGGTAACTTGAATGATCCTTTATTTGGGATTTTAAACCAAGTTTTGGCCACCATGTGCTTTTATTTTTCACTTTCTTGATCAAACAGATATTGATCTTTTGTCGGAGTAAAAACATTTTAGCCTTCTACTATAGGGATCCCAAAAGTAGCGTTAATACATCCAACATCCAATTTGGAAATTACCTGGCCTTGAGAATCTCTAATTTCCTTTGTGCTTGGATCAAAACAAGAACCACAAGCCAAGATAGTATCTGCACATTGGATTGAAATCGAAAGCCTCCAACATGAGCTATTCCACAATCCTTGATAAGTTGGGCCATAGGGGTAGGATTATCACTATTGATTCGTGCCCAAAAATCATTGAAGTTGAGATGTTACACATCGTTATCTCCTATATTAGGTATGGAAGTATCAAGAGAGGAGAGATGCTCATGACCCTTGAAATGGATTTTCATGATGGAAAATGTGTTGAGAAATAGATGCTTAAGCAAAAACACGAAGCTTGGAAAGTATTTTTGTAAAACCGTAAATGCAATAGGGCACAAGATAAAATCATCTCCGAAAGCTTATGAAAATACCAACCTTTATTTTAGAAAGAATGGACACCTTCCTAGAAGTACAATGCACTTTGAAATTTTGAAATGGGTTTAGAGATGCTCTTAATACAGTTCAAAACAGCTTGTAATTGCGTGAACGGATGCAAATATTGAATTTGATTTTTAGTGGTAAAAATGACTAATTTCATCCCTTTTATGTTACTTGGTTCAATTTAAGTTGGTTGAATTACATTAAATGAGGCTTTTAATTACATTGAAGAGATGGGAGCCGACATACTTTAGAGTGTGGGTATGGTGGAGATATGAAGCACTAGAGGCCCAAGACAACATGGGACATTAGGGACATAGAAACCTCGACATCTCTCGTAACACAAGAAAAACCATCTTAATGCGCCAAGGGTGGGTCTCATGGAGAACTGAGGGTCATGATGCACTTGGGACATCTAGGACAAGAAAAGTCGAAAAATCCACACTACACCAATATCTAACAGAAAGCGTAAGTTGACTGAAAATTGCACATAAGGGCCACGGTACATTAGGACACAAGTTCTCCGTCATCCCAAAAATTTTGTGACACAAAGGGGACTTAGAAAATTTTGAGAGAAAGGTTGTAGACAAGTAAGTCTTACAGGTACCGTGGGGATGTAGAGAACTGACAACTAAGGAGCACAAGGACCGCAATTTCACAAAAAGACTGAGACTCTGCAAAAGAAAGAAAGACCATGATACAGAGCCGGTTGTGAAGAAGGCAGGGATGTAGGGAAAGAAAATCCCAGATGAAGTTGGCACATGAGTGCTCTAAAAGACTGAATTTGCCACAATACAAAGAAAAATTCCTTAAACTCAAAATTTTGAAAATTGACTAACTATTCAGATGTTCTCTTTCCTCTAAACTTCACAAAGGAAAACAAATTCATCACAAGAGATAACTTACTCAAAATTTTGAAAATTGTCAAAAATTTACACATTTTTGGGTAAGTGTCAACAACTAGATTTTTCTCGGGATTGGGTGACTTGACACACTCATGAAAACAAGGTAGAGGAAAGGACCTCGAATCTATGGTTAATAACAGTTCTGATTCATTAGGAAATAGAGTTTAGAACAAGGAAATACGAAGACACGGGGACAAGGAAGGGACAACACAAACTAAAAATAATAACTATACAAGAATATTTATAAGACTATACAAGGGACTACCTATTCACCTAGTACAAAAACAACTTCAAATATTGGCATCTATATGGAAATGAAAGGGAAGTTCCATCCATATAGCTCAAGTAAAAAGAGTTCTCACCAAAAAAATGTCTGATTTTGAAAGGACCAATCCAGAGAGAATCAAACTTACCATGACTTCCTCAAGGTTCACCATGTTTTTCTTAGAGTAGGACAATATCTCCAACCTGGAAGTCTCTAGATCTAGCTTTCTTGTCAAATATTTCCTTTAACTTCTGCTGGTGTGTAGAAATTCTATCTACCACATGTATCTTGTCTTCATTTAACTCTTGCATGTACATAATTCTCTTCTCCGTGGAGCTGGTAAAGTTTTCATCCGTAATGACTTTCATCAATTGTAATTTTCACAATTCTACTGTCACTGGTAGTTGAGCCTTTGTTCCATATACAACCTAAAATGGGGACATTCCAATTGCTCTCTTGGGTGTGATCATGTCTACCCAAAGAGCATCATAAAGCTTTTTGTGCCAATTCCTTTGTGACTCATCCACAAGCTTTCTGATGATTGTCACCAAATTTTTGTTAGTTGATTATGTTTTCCTATTCCCTTGAGGATAGTAATAAGAAGAGTGTGCTAGGGAGATTTCGTAACCATAGCAGAAATCAATCAGCTCATAAGAAGAAAAATTTGGGCATTTTTAGTAACAATTTTGTTTGGGACTCCAAACTTGACCAAAATGTTCTCCTTAATGAAATTGCATACTACTTCAGAAGTGGTTATTTTGACTAGAATAAATTCTACCCACTTGGTAAAGTAGTCAGTAGTTGTCAAGACATGTGTGTGTCCCACACTAGAATTAGGATTGAGAGTACCTATAAAATCTAGCCCCCATTGTTGAAATGGCTCCTCAATTACCACTGGTTTGAGAGGCAGGGTGGCCAATTTAGGTCTCAAGCTCACAAAGGTTTGACATGGTTCACATTTTGTGACCCATTTTGTTACATCCTTAAAAATGTTTTTTGGCCCCTAAAATATTGGCTAAGTATAAGAAGGCGCGTGGACACACAAGGCCTATTTGAAGAAGGGTGCGCAAGGTGAAAGCACATAAGACAGGGTTTTAGGAGGGTTTAGTAGAACCAGTGGCACATGTGCGTAAGGCGAGAGAAAAGGTTTTGGGACTTAGACACATTTTGTATATCAAGTAGAACATGAGGAAAGCATGACCCAGCTGTGCATGCAAAGTGGATAAGGTGTCAGCCTGGAAACTTGGAGCCCACGAAAGGAATATAACTTGCAATAGAAGATTCTAGAAGGTCATCATGGCAAAGAATGGAGAGCTCAAGTCTAAAGGATCATGCTCCCATGGAGGACCACTTGGACACTTGGCAACCAATATACAACTTCATAAAGCCATGGTGGTGCTTGCTGAGGCTATATATATGAGTGCCTAATAAGAAAGCTATACATATATAGAGATAGAAAGATATATAGAGAGATATACCTAGGGAATGGAAAGGAGGAAAAGCTATGCAGTGATACTATAAGAGTTCTAGAGGTTGGGCGTAGAGGATCTATAGGATTATGATGTATCAAGGGGATGACTCGAATATTTTTCTTTGTATTGTGAGGGGATTAAGTTTAGTTCTGATGTATGACATTGGTCTCGCACTATTATATAAATCATGATAGCCTCAATGAATGTAATGTGATTACCAAATGTATTTAATATGAATATATGTGGTTCCATTTTTGACTTATATCTGTCTAGATTAGTTTTATATATAATTCATATGAGTGGGTGTAAACCCCTATGCATTTCCTTTCTATTATGATTCAGATCTATGTTCTGTAATGATTTTCTTATTTGAATGAATACATTGGTCTAGAATCCATTCTAAGCTCTAAGATGAATGTATGGTTCATTTTCATTCTCTTCACTTAAGTTTATGTCGTAAATAATGAATTCTCACACAACTCACATAAAGGATGGGCTCGGCACCCGTGTGTGCCTCAAGTGAGCGCCTAGCTTTTCTTTGGGTGATAGGTCGGCATGCATGGGATTTCCTTGTTCTTTGAAAGGCATAAAAATGACTACATCTTGGTTCCATTGCTAGGACCTCTTTTTGAAGTTGTTGTGAGAAATGGCATGCATATTTTTCCTTGTGATGTGTAATGACAGAGCGCCTGACTTTAGAAAGTGTTGAAACATGGTTCAAGAGCACGGAGGATGAGTTTTCTCAAAGATTCAACACTGGACCTGATTTTAATGCATGTAGATGGGTAGAAGATAACCTATACCATGATTTGTATGAGACATTATTGTTTACTTCCCAGTAGAGATATATGAATGGCTTTCAACATATGTATCCAGATCAAGTTGGTACTATAGATCACACATGTGGACATAAGATGAATATCAAAGGCTACAAGATGCAGATTTGACTTGGATGCATGCTATTGATCATTGGTGGAAGGGAGTGTTGGCTAGTTACACTTTAGAATATTCCATTTCAATATATTCTTGCCCAAAAGTTGTTGAGTTTGAGTTTTGAGGGAGCCTAGAGGATCATTTTTTAGTGTTATTCCTCTAGCTATGAAGATCTTGGTCATTACTTTGAGTTTAGAAGCATTCCCCATGGCCAGCTAAGCTACTCTAAGTGCTAGGAGAGGAAGCTAGGGTGGAGGAATATGGTGAACATTATGGATGAAAAGGAAAGGGAGGAGAGATGACTCAAGTATAGCAAAGCTCATGAAAGGGAGATGACTAGAAAATGTGAGGTTGCAAGTGTAATGGATCTATGGAGGCAGACATTGCAAGAGGGAGTTGAAGTTCACGCAGAGGAAATGGATCCTGAGTAGTAAGTGCTACCCCATATTGGAAAGCATGGGAGAGAGGCCCCTTCAGCTTCTAATGAGATTTCGTCACATGGAGAAAGAAGAGTTGTTGACGCACATCTAAACCCACCTAGCGACCAACCCCTAGCGCTTGGTTTTCAAAATCAAGGAGAAGTATTCATAACCTGGTTTGTATCAATGAGAGTGACTGATCAGCACCCAAGACATATAATTTTTCATTTGGAACATCCATGAATGCACATACCATTCCGGTGTTTGGAGGAATTTTTGGGAAAAGTGCAAGTATGCAAGGTTTGGGCAACACGTCTGGGAGTGGCGTGGGATACACTTCTGGTAGTGGAGAAATATTGCAGACCATTAGTGCACAATTTAGTAGAACGTTAGGGACACTAAGCACTACCACTTCAGCCCATTGCTGGATACGGAGGATCTGGAGGCACAAGACCTGGTGGATCCAGTGGATCTAGTGGAGGAGAAAACCCCAGAAGGAACCAAGGATCTAGATCAGGAGGACAAGGGCCTCATCCACTTCCTCAGGTTTTCTTTAAGATGTCTTTACACTTACTAAATTACCAACGTATAAAGGATGATGTAGAACATGTACGTAAGTGTGAATTACTATGGCATGCGAAGGGGATCACTAACCGGAGTGGAAGGAAAGTCAATTTTCAACAAAGATTTCAAGGGCGTGCAAAGAGCTGGTATAGGAAGTATGACCCCCATATGATGGTGGTAGAATACACCACTTTAAAAATGCCTTCCTAGCAGAATTCTATTTACCTAAGTTTAAGCAGAAGAGCATCAGTGCTTTGAAGGAGATCCAGCAAGGAATGACAGAGAGTGTGTGGGAGTATGATGCACGGTTTAAAACTCTACTGTCAAAACTGTCATATGACATTCACCCTTCACAGCATGCTCAATGGTTTATTGGAGGGTTGATCACTCCATTTAGGAGGGCATTATCACATAAAACATTCACTAACCCACATGAGGCTTTAGAGGCTGCCTTACGTGATGAAGCAGTTGGGAGAATTGATATTAGTGTGAGCCCTTTTCTAGAGGCTCAAATCACTACAATGGCCAAGCAGTTGGAAAAGCTTTCTGCAAACTTAGTACATGAGACTCATAGTGGTCTTTAGTGCATAGAATGTGAAGTAGAGGGGCATGTAGAGGATAGTTACCCTCAAACATCAGTACATGCCATAGCAATAGATTGTGAAGTTTGTCACGAGGACCATGATGTGAGTAGATGTCCCTTGTTGCAAAGTGCACAATTTGGAAGAATGTGTCTTGCTACTACAAGATTTACACCTTTACAACCCATGATACTAAGGATTGTAGGATTATTAACCAAATCCATGAGGCCATTGATCATGGTGTGCACCAAACCAGCCTTGCCAGTAGTTCCAAGGAATATTATCACCATTAAGAAGGACACACAGATGGAGGGGCGCATAGGAGATGTTTTCGCAGAGGATTCCATGGTCACAGGAACCACGAGAGGAGGGACAAGCAAGTTCCCATGAGGAACCTACTATAACTGTGGATCTATAAAACATTACATGTGTGAGTGTCCATATTTATTATAGTTCTCATGGTGTGGGAAGAAGCATAAGTATGAGGATTCCTAATTTTTTTAGCACATGAGCCAAAGAACACTAGAAAGAAAAAGGCACTATGGGATGGTGAGTATAAAGAAGGCCAACACACAGTGGATGCCTAGAGTGGTGTGTGAGTCAGGGTTAGAACCTATTTTTTTGACAACACGATAAGAGGTTCTATGCGCTAAGGAGGTACCAAGGCAAAGGACTCTAGTCTCAAGAGAAGATGTGGTTCACATGAAGTATTTGTACCACCTTACCGAAGGAAGTGTATCAAGAAACAATGGATGTCATTCAAATTTTGTAGGGATAAATCTAGTGTCTAAAGGAGCACTTCAGTGTAGCGGAGTAAAGGAGGAATGTTGAGACTCTGTAGAAGGACATAAATGAAGTCAAGGAAGTGTGCAAAATGTTAAGGCAAGAGAATATTATTCCCTTTCTAGGAGAATGGATACGGGAGAAGGTACCATGCGTTAGATTAGAGTGTAAAAGGTAGGTGTTACATGCAAACCTCCCTCCCTATAGCCTTGACTATGACAAACAAGTCACCTTGAATGCAGTTGTGGATGGTTGGCTGTTGAGTAACATATTGATTGACATAGGGGTATAGGTCAATGTTCGATGTTGATGCATGGCATCAAATGGGAAGGCCTGCATTACAACCATCTTCAAATGTGTTGTATATGGCAAACAAAACTAAGGTAATTCCCATTAGGTATTGAAGGATGCAGTGATCACCATTTAGGGGGCCAAGTTTACTAGGGACTTCAAAGTCATGGTGTTTTGCTTGAGGCGCATACAATTTTCCAACATTTCTTGGGCACCCATGGTGCTATAAGAACAACATTGACCTAAGGTTCAACAAAGGATATATCATTTTTGAGAACAAGGAAGAATAGGTCATCATCCCTTTGATGGATGGGAAGTCGGCGCCTTACATTAAACCTTTGGGAGAAGAGGTCCTTGATAGAATTTATGTGCACTCCATCAGAGACCCGGAGATAATTCACCCTACAGAAGGAGTTATCCAATTTGAGGATGCTCAGTCTGTGAGTGATACAACAAGCATGGTGTGTGACAATTGGGTGCACATGACCTATGAGTTAATTGGGAAACAATTGAGGGGGTCTGTAACAAGAGTGACCAAGGCACGCTCACTCAAGTGCCTAGGAGGAAATAAGTTTCCAAGTTACTCTAGAGGGGCATACCCTAAAATTTTCTTATGGGACATGGAAGCTCAGTGGAGGAGTGAGGATGAAAGAAGGGGGATGTTGAACTATGTCCTACTTGGGACTACAACGATGGTGGTGGGCTACACACCACAAGATTCTTTTATAATGGCATGAATTGAGGATTTCCTTCTCAGTCAAATTCTCCAGAAACAATATGCCCACTTTCATCCAAGAATATCATGGCAAGGAGCCCGCCTCATTCCACATCCAAGCTTGTGAGAAGTCTTGGATAGGATGCACAGAGGCATTTTCACCATCATAATTGGTGCATAAGTTGTATTCCACACTACAAGGTTATGCTTGTGCATGGTATATCCACTCACAAACATGTCGCCAGATGGGAAATTGGTAAGAGCTGACAACTGATCTCATCCAATCTTTTGAATATTGGAGCACAAATCCATTAGTGGATAAGGCATTGCAAGTGATCAAGTTCCTTACGATGGGGATAGTTTCATGGTAGAAGACAGGCTACTAGATTTTCTAGGTGAGCCCATTTTAGAGGCATGCTTCGACAAGGATGAGTCGGAGGAGATGCAGATTTGAGCACACATGCATAGATAAGGAAAAAGGAAATATGTTTTATGTCATAGATGGGGAGTAAATGAGAAGTCTAGATGTTAATCACTCTGTAGTTTCACGTGATGTTATAGATAGCACCGATGAAAGGACATGTACCTACCATGAGCCCTTGAAAATGAAGAAATTTAACATTGGGTCAATTAGAACCCAACAAAGTTATCATTATAGACTATTGTTCGGAGAAGGAGGTCTCAAAGATCATTGATCTATTATGTGAGTTCCAAGATTTATTCCCTCACGGGTATCATGAACTCAAAGGTGTCCACCATTCATTGGGGAAATGAGGATAAATTTGAAGGAAGATGTGTACCTGATCTAAAAGAGCCCATACTAGATGAATCCCAATGTGGTGTGTATGGGGTCAAGGAGGATATAGACAAAATGGTAGCGTTGGGTATCATTGAGGTTGTTGAAGAGTCAAAATGGATAATCCCAATGGTCATTAGCATCAAGAAGTATGGGAGGATAAAGAGTTGCATTGAGTACATGGACCTGAATGTAGTATGTGTCATTGATCCCTTCCCAACCCCGTTTACTGAAGAAATCTTAGAGGGAGTGGTCAAGCGTGAAGTCTACTCTTTCACATATGGGTTCTTAGGGTACCACTAGGTGAGGATTGCAAAGGAAGACCGAGAAAGACAAATTTCACCATTAAATGGGTAATTTTTGCCTATACGGTCATACCTTTTGGGTTGAAAACTATGCATGTTGTGTTCTCGTGTATTGTAGTACAAGCCTTTCAGGACTTCATCCATAAATTTCTTCAGGTCTATTTGGATGATTGGACTATGTATGGTCTAGTCAAAGACCATTGTGATAACTTAAGACTAATGTTTGAAAGGTTTCAAAGTTGAGCATATCCCTCAACATCAAGAAGCATGTCTTTGCTACCCCATTTGGAACCTTATTGGGGCATATCATATGCAAGGAAAGCTTACTAATATATCTCACCAAGGTTACAGTCATTGTGGGTTTAGGGGAGCCTACTAGTCAAAGCGTCATACGCGGATTCCTTGGGAATATGGGTTACTATAGGAAGTTCATCAAGGGATATGCCAAGATCTCCATTCCCTTGAGGTCATTTCTTAGACACAAGAGTGCCTTTTCATTTAGGAGAGGCGCAGTAGAAGGCATTTGACACTTTAAAGGATAGGCTTGTCACCGCACCCATACTCGGTTTCCTATTTGGGATAAACCTTTTTGTGTTCATGTGGATGCCTCTAGTACAACCGTTGGAGTAGTATTAACACAACCTAGTGAAGGGATTATTTACCATCCCTTGTGTTTTGCAAATATAAAGTTAACATCAGCAAAAAAAATTACACCATTATCGAGCGCAAAGAACTATCCATGATCTACATGCTGCACAAATTCAGGAAATATCTACTTGCAACACCATTTATATTCTACACGGACCACATGGCATTAAAATACTTGGTAAACAATCCCATTCTGTAAGGGCACATATGTTGATGGGTCTTGTTATTCCAAGAATTTGAGTTCATAGTGGTTGTGAATCTAGGAAAGAGTAATTCTGGACCCGATCACTTATCTAGAATTGACTCAGAGAGGACACATAAAGCATTGAGGATACCATGCCATATGCGTAACTATTTAGGTTACGGCACATGCCCTCAGACTTAGAGGATATTATAGTGTTTCTCAAAATGGGTGTGGCACCAAAAGGGATGAAATCATTAGAGAGGAAGTAGTTATCCATACACACCACACCCTACATGTTGGTTAGTGGTGATTTGTACAAGCTAGGATGTGATGAAGTGTTACATCGATGCATGATAGAACACAAGCACTGGATATTATGGATGAGGTACATGGAGGAAGTGTAGGTGGATACTATGCAGGGGACACCACTACACGTAAGATATTACAAGTCAAGTTATGGTGGGAGACCCTATATCAAGATTGCAAAGAGTATTGCAAGGCATGTGATCATTTTCAACACCTTGGAAAACTAGGGTGGAGGGATGAAATGACTTTGTGCCCTATTCCAAGTACAGAGCCATTTGAAAAGTGGGCCATAGATTTTTAGGCCCCATTTCACCAGCTGCGCATAGGATGGGATCACACTATGTAATCACTTGGATGGATTATTTGACAAGATGGTCGAAGAAGACCTACCAAGGATTGTACAATGGCTATAGTAGCTAGGTTTCTATGGGAAAATATTATTACAAGGTATGGATGCCCATTGAGCTTAACTAGTGATAGGGGTACGCATTTCCTAAATGATACCATCAGGATTATATTAACAGAATTCATGGTGGCTCATCATAATACTACCCCTTACCATCCATAAGTAAATGGGACTATTGAGGTATTTAATAAAATACTGAGTCATGCCCTGACCAAAATTTGTGATGTTGTTAGACAAGATTGAGATGAAAAAGTATCAGCAGTTCTATGGGTGTATAGGACAACCTACAAGAGGTTGAATAAATCCACACCATTCTAATTGGTGTTTGGCACAAAGGTTGTCCTACCCATTGAATTCATGTTACCTTCTCTGCGTATAAGCGCATGTGAGGATTGGCCAATGAATAAGTGTTGGAGGAAAGGATTGAAAAATTGATGAAATTGGACAAGAGATGATCATTGGCCAGGTGGAGTCAAAAGGCTGAAAAGGCTAAATAAAAGGCATGGCATGATCGCCACATCAAAAAAATGAGGTTGGGCAGATGGTATTGTTATATGATTCCAAGTTTTTGTGCCATCCAAGGAAGTTGAAATTCCATTGGTTGGGGCCCTATATCATCTCAAACATCCTTGATTTAGGTGCGTGTCAGTTGAGAGTGCTTGATGGGACAAGATTACCAGGCCATTTCAAAGGGAGTAAGCTGAATCCCTATTATAAATAAGTCTTCTTGGTGTTTGTAATAAGGTAGTATTGCCAGTTAGTTTAGAATTTCCCTTTATGCAATTTCTTTTCTTGTGTTTCCTTTTCTTGTCATTTGTTCTATTGTTTGTTTTGCACCTTGGGCACTAGTAACCACATTAATTTTTTAAGTTTATGCATGCACAGAGGACTACACATCTGCTTTAGTGTGGGGTGGAGAATGCGAAGTATAGTGCAAAGCTGAGCTAGCAGAGGAAATTGCGGTAAATGGTCCAAGTGAATGGCCTAGTGGAAGGAAGCGCATGGGAATGAAGGAAGCACATGGAAGAAGGGTGGATGAAAAAGGTTGGTGTTAGGATAAGACTTCAGAGAAACCACGTACAAAGGAGGAAGAAGCACAGAACAACATGAGGTAGGTGAGATTAAAAATTAGATGGACAAAAGAAGTGCCTTCAACGCTATTGACATGTGCATAAGAGTCTTCTGTCAGGATGGATTGTTTGCGCACTTGAAGGTTGTAGAATTTTTCAAAATTGGGCGCGTAAGTGAAGGCACGTAAGTCCTGCTTGGTGGAAAAATCCACATTTAGTTTTAAGTACGGTGGTAGGTAAAATAGAATTTAATGCTAGAAAGAAGGAAAAACTATAAATAAGAAGTCAAGAACTTCATTATTTTACCTTGCGATTATGAAGTGAAAAGAGCTCTCGTGAACTAGGGAATCCAAAAGTGATATGTGTAAAGAATAATTTAAGAAATCTAAGAGGACGTGACTATATTAGATCCACAAACCAATAGGAAGGAGTACATGGGCATGGAGGAAGTTTTGAGAAGCGTCATCTTGTGGAAGAATTGTTCCAGTTAGGGTTTGATAGCTAGGGCACGGTGTTAGGAGGGTTTCTTCAAAAAATTGAGTCTTGGGGTTAGATAGAGTGGTAGAGCAGAGCAAGGAGAATACGTTTGAAGTATAACATAACTAGAAGAATGGAACCAAAGAAAGCAACTATCTCATCTAAAGAGTAGAAGGGCAAAGAGATAGGGGAAGCAAATGGTTGTTGTCACAAGAAAAAAATGAAGAGTGGTACATGGAGATGCAATACCCGGATGGGGTATTGCTAGGAAAATAATGGGAGTCTCATTTGCAAAAATTATGGTGAGAAACTATAATCATCGCACCAAAGCATGACAGATAAATAAATGGCTTTGGAGTTGGTTTGCTCAATAAACAAGAGGACATCGGAGGGCATGCCCATATATAGTGATGAAGTAAAAGTTAAATTAGAGAAGGCAGGGTTACTATAACTTTATGAATTACCCTACTTCGGAAAACTTGAGCACCTCTATCAGTGGCTGATGTCACGCATTCACGAAGACCATTTTTATTTCATGGGGCACAAGATGCGCATAACTCCCTAGTTTATTTCCAAGTTCATAGGCCTTATCTGTGAGGGAGAGAGCATAGATGATGATCTAAGTGACAAGGAGGCCATTAAGGAAATAGTAGACACGTATGACTATAAGAAAGGATCATGATACTTTGACATCGCAGAGATTCTAGACCCCGTGATGAGGATGGTTGCATGCTTGGTAACCAAGCTCAATGATCAAGAAATATGGACTCAAGTGAACAAGGCATGGCTGAATGTATGCTGAAAAATATCGAGGGGACTATCTATAACTTTTTGTTCATCACGAATTAAATCATTAACATAACAAAGCGGTGAGAAGATATTATTTGGCAATGTCCTCCTCACAATTGTTTTCTCATAGATCGGGGTGCCCAATGGGCTGAATAGGTTTTCTTAGGAGTACATATAAGAATAATCGTACCCACGTAAAGAGGTTCACAAAATATACTTGTGAGACCATGACAACCACTCACAAGGCATGCTTAGAGAAGTGGTACAAGTGCATGAGAGATGCATTCAGGTGGAATGGAGAATTCCATAGCAACTACCAATGCTCTTGGATGGAGAAGCAAAGTTTATAGTGTACCAACACTTCTACATTGGCATATTTAAATTGATAGATGAAATAATGAGCCCCTGGTGCAAACTTCCCTTCTCCTTCACCACGCAATACTTCCAAGCGGGGGTGAATATGTTCAAAGAGGCCAAGAGACTAAGGTTTGACCTTAGTGAGGTGGATCAAGACCACAGAGAGCTACGCAGAAGCTCGTCTACCCCAAAAAGCATGCATACGTGGAAAAGTATGTATCCCATGAGGTCCAGATGATGAAGCCCCTGACTTTACCAATTGTAGGAAGGATCACGGCGTAAGTGTATCTATGCATCAAGATGAAATTTGAAAAGGGCACATACTTGGAAAATGATGTATCCATCCCTAAAGACCCTACATGAAGGAGGAAGCCCACACTAAAGAAGAGAGAAAGAGAGGAGGTGTAAGAGAAAAGGGCCCCAAGTGTCCAAACTACACAATCAGTGGGCATGCAGGAAGTAAGTGCCAAGCCAAGAACCTACGCACACCAAAAGAAGTCCTCAATGAGGGAGAAGATCCTAGAAGAGGAGGCATTAGAGAAAGGAGAGCCACGCACTCAAGGGGAATTTTGGAGGAGAAGTCACCATAGGAGGAGGAAGAGAAATCGAATCTCCTATCAAGAAGAAGCAGAAGGTGACAGAGAAGGATGACTCGAGAGGATACAGAGAGCTTGGAGGCCTATAGAGGTGAAAGAGATGATGATGATGAACTTGAGGTAGTTCAAGGCCCTCTATTATTCAAATTACATGACTCGGAGGAGGAAGGAGAGGAAGATAAAGATGAATACATCTTTGTCAGGAGGAATAATGACAAGGAAGAGAAGGATTCTTAGGACAGAGGGGTAAGCGGAGAAGTTACAAAAGAACAATGGACCCCAAGCCTCAAAAAGGAACAGGTAGATAGGGCCATGGAGAAAGAAGTATAAAAATCATCAAATACCTGGTAGAGTAAGAAATGGAATGCAACATGGGTGTGGTGATGAAGGAAGCTGAGGAAGAGAGCGTAGAAAAAGAATATTACAGCATGGGAGGAGATCCCAGTTTGGCTATAAGTTTTCCTAAGGCTACATGCATGGGGAGAAAGAGTGCAAAAGCATCATAGGTTCAGGGGATGGGCTATATTGATGATCCAAACAAGGTTTTGTGTGTGTGCTTTCAAAGCACCATACCAATGGAGTAACTCTTGGCTATGGCATCATTTGATGAGGAAGGTGCATACCCTCGGATGAGGAAAATGATTTCTTGGGCATTTAAGTCCCACATTGATGAGTTGGAGTTCAAAGTAAGCCAGGGGGTAATAATGAAGGTACCGAGTCAAAAGGAGTCAACCCTTGGGAAACGCTCAAGGCAGCCTATCGATGAACAAATCAGAATGCACTTGAAAACAAGGTTTTAGTTGAAGTATAAGCCAAGATCTTTGGGAGGAATGACAAGGTGAAGTTCCTAGAGGAAGAACTGGAAAAGAAGGAAGAAGAGCTCACTGAAAGAACCAAGGATGTAAAGAAAGAAGAACTAATCAGTACTCAACTAAGGTGTGAGTTAAAAGATGAGAAGGAAAGGGTACACGAGGTTTACAAGAAAGTAGAGATGATCATAGATGTCATTGTCTTGAAGCATCCAGATCTGACACCACCAACGATAGAAGTATGGATCCACCCTAGAATGCCTAGAGGACTTGACTTGCATCCTCACAATGGAAAGGCAACCACTAGCCTTGGAATCTATAGAAGAGGCATCGATGTGCAAAGAGAAGGAGGACAAGATGAAGGTTGTGGTAATTATTGCTCAGTATAATAAAGTCCTTGCTGATGTAAAAGTTTTCACCCAAGTCATTGAGGTTGCCTATGACAATTACACCAATAGAGATAGAGTTGCAAGTATTCTAGTTGCCACTCATGAAGTGGAGCTCAAGGAGTTCTAAGAGAATAATAAGGGGAATAGATCAGAACGTGACAAAATTCTAGCCGAGGTTGAGAAGAAATCGAGGCTATTGAGACCTTGTGGGGCTCAATTAAGAACCGGCTGAAGGATTTGTATCCCCAGATCACTTGAAGGATGGACGTGCTCGAGGATTTAGGTAAATAATTAGAGGAGATCATGGAAACAATTAATACCCAATGAGAAGAGCTAATCTTTGAAGAGGTTATCACCCTAGTTGGTGACCTCTGTCAACAGGAACAGCACGAAGTCAATACCTAGAATAAGTTAGAGGCAGAATTGAAGAAAGATTTCCCTCTCCTCTTGTAGAAGTAATCATAGTTTCCCCATTCTTTCATTCTTCCCCAAATTCTTCATTCCTTTATTCTTTCCCCAAACTATTCAAGGACAATCATTCTTTATTCATTAAGAAAATGTTCCCAAGAACAAAGAACATGCATAGTGTGGGGTGATGTTGGGCCCCTAAAATATTGGCTAAGTATAAGAAGGTACGTGGGCACGCAAGGCCTATTTGAAGAAGGGTGCACAAGGAGAAAGTGTGTAGGATAGGGTTTTAGGAGGGTTTAGTAGAACCAGTGGCACACGTGCACAAGGCAGAGCAAAAGGTTTTGGGACTTAGCCATATTTGGCATATCGGGTAGAACATGAGGAAAGCATGACCCGATTGTGCATGCAGAGTGGATAAGGTGTCATCCTAGAAACTTGGAGCCCATGAAAGGAATATACCTTACGATAGAAGATTCCATAAGGTCATCATGGCGAAGAATGGAGAGCTTGAGTTTGAAGGAGCATGCTCCCATGGAGGACCACTTGGACACATGGAAACTGATCTACAACTTCATAAAGGCATGACAGTGCTTTATGAGGCTATATATACGAGTGCCGGTAAAAGAAAGATATACATATATAGAGATAGAAAGATATAGAGAGAGATATACCCGTGGAATGGAAAGGATGCGAAGCTATTCAAAAATATTGTGAGAGTTCTATAGGTTAGGTTTAGAGGATATGTAGGAGTATGATGTATCAAGGGGATGGGTCTGAATATTTTTCTTTGTACTATGAGGGGCTTAAGTCCAATTCTGATGCATGACATTGGTCTGCACTATTATATGGATCTATGATATCCTCAATGAATGTAATGTGATTACCAAACGTATTTAATATGAATATATGTGGTTCTAATTTTTACTTATATATGTATGGATCGGTTTTATATATATTTCATATGAGTGGGTGTAAACCCCTATGCATTTCCTTTCTGTTATGATTCAGATCTATGTTTTGTAATGCTTTTCTTATCTGAATGAATACATTGGTCTAGAAGTTGTTATGAGCTCTAAGATGAATGTATGGTTCGTTTCCATTATCTTCACTTAAGTTTCTGTTGTAAATAATGCTTTCTTACACAACTCACATAAAGGATGGGATCGACACCCGCGCGTGCCTCGGGTGAGTGCCCAGCGCCCACTGGGTGATAGGCCGGTGTGCATGGGATTTCCTTGTTCTTTGAAAGGCATAAAAATGACTACAATGTTAGTCAATAGTAACCTACATGGAGAATCTTGTGACCTATTATAGTAGATGAAAAATTATCTCCACAGCCTAATCATGGAAATCTCTCAACAACCTTTTATGTTGTTCTCTGTCTACACATCTCAAAAATCTTCCATCAATTCCTCTCTTGAACAATGAATTGTCCCAGAGTACATATTGTGCATATCACAATTTAATAGCTCTATTTTCTTTAGCATTCAGGTGTGTTGGACATTCTCCATAAGTCATAAAGTGAGCAATATCAGCATACCATTCATCTAGTTAACTAATGAAAAGGACAATTGGGATACTAGCACCTTCTTCTTTGGACGACTCACTCCGGCACTATTGGCAATTAATTCACAGAGGCCTCTACCTCAAACCAACTTAGTTGGCTTGATATCCAGGTCATATTCTTGGAACTTTTCCACCCAGTTTCCTCTTTTTGACCCAAACTCTTGTTGTGTAAGGATTGACTTGATAGTTGTATCAGGCACAAAGACAATTGAGTGAGAATTGAGGATATAGAAACAAGATTTCTTAACTGCTTTTACTACAACAAAAACATGTTTATCCATTTATTTATATTTCAACTCATGAGCCTTCAAGACATAACTCATGAAATCTATAGGGAGTTCACAACCTCCAAGATTATTCTACACCAAAATGACTACCATTTCAGAGTATGTTCAAGTGGCATAGTAGTATATAATGAAGTCCTTTAGGAAAGAACATGAGTATTGGCCATAGTCTTCTTAATGTTTTCAAAAACATTTTTCCTTCAAAATTCCAACAAAAATATTACTTCTTTTTTGTTGAGTTGTGAGGTCAATTACTTCAGCTTTAGCATGCACTAGAAACTTGCTGGAAAATACAATGAACTAAGTCATTGGTTAGGGGAAGCGACATCGGTCACCCAAGATCATTGATTAGATTAGGTATGACCGGCATCGGTCAAGCAAGGAGGAACCGGTAGAAATTAGGTCTAACCGGCATCGATTACTGCGAGGATGTTTTAATTAACTCTCGAGAATCAAAACTATTTTTATCATTAAAGTATATCTATTTATTTTAATTGCATGGCTAAGTTCCCTATGTCTATAAAGGACTATATAAGCATAAAATCTAGGGTTTAGAAAAAATATGATTAATAAGAATTAGAAAGAACCTGTAAAAGTTGGTGAGTGAGATAATTCTTGGTGATGAAGAAAATGCTTGAGAGAAAGAAATTATTGTACATCTGAGAGGTGTGGAAGATTGTAAATCTTCATTGTATATCTTGTCAAAGCTTTAGATAATAGATTGGTTTGTTTCTTGGTGGACATAGCCCACAATGGGTGAACCATGTTAAATCTGGTGTTGATTTATGTCTCTTGTTTTGTATATTTATTCTGGTAGAATATCCACTTTTATTTGCATGTATTCTCGAGATCTAATATATTGTTTCTACAACTGGTATGCTAACCCCAACAAGTAGCATCGAGTATTGTTTGAGGGTTTTGTGTTGACAAGATTTACTCACAAAGGGTTTTCTGATTGAGTGGGAGCTACAACAATGATAGAAGAAAACAACTACAAGGTAGAGAAATTTGACGGCCAAAATTATCAATTATAGAAGATGCAGATTGAGGATTATTTGTATCAAAGAGATTTGTATTTACCATTGGATGAGAAGTCTAGACCTACGAAGATGACTGATGAAGAATGGAAGATTCTTAATAGAAAGGCTTTGGGATCTATAAGATTGAGCTTGGCAGCATTCATGGCTTCCAATATTATAGAAGCGGCTTCTACGGTAGACTTAATGAAATCTCTTGCTAATTTATATGAAAAACCTAGTGCTTCAAATAAAGTTTATTTGATGAAGAAACTATTTAGTTCTAAGATGCATGAAGGTGGATCTACATCTAATCATTTGAATTTTTTGATCTATTGTAAATTAGTTAAAATCAGTTTCTATACCATTTGATGATGAAGTAAAAGCACTTTTATTCTTATGTTCTCTGCCTGATAGTTAGGATAACTTGGTAATAGTTGTTAGTAATATAGCATCTGCTAATAATATTTTGAAGTTTGATGATGTGGTTAGTATAATCTTGAATGAATAAATTCGTAGGAAGAGTACAGAGGAATCATCATCTAGAAATGTTTTGAATGTAGAAAGAAGGGGCAAGAAGAAGGAGAGATCCAAGAGTAAGAGTAATGGGAAATCAAATTCAAGGGATAGCAGATCTAAATCCATAAGTAAGGGAATTACTTGTTGGAAATGTGGAAATAAAGGACATGTAAAGAAAGATTTTTGGTCAAAGGACAAAGAGAACTAACACCTACAAAAAGGTAAAGAAGCAAATATTGCTACATTAGAGGTATTGCAAGATGTTCTTATTATTTCTTTAGACAATAGAATTGAATCATGGGTTTTAGATTCAGGAGCTTCTTTCCATGCAACCCCTAATAAGGTTTATTTTAGAAATTATGTCCAGGGGAAATTTGGGCATGTTTATTTGGGTGATGATGAACCTTGTAGTATTACTAGTAAAGGGGAAGTTCATCTAAAATTTCAAAATAGAAATAAATGGTTATTGAAAGATGTGAGGCATGTGCCAAGCCTCAGGAGGAATCTTATTTCTGCAGAAAATTAGGTGAATCTGGTTGCATGGTTACTTTTACAGGAGACTCTTAGAAACTCACCAAGGATGCTTTTGTTGTGGAAAGAGGTAAGAAGGTAGGAACACTATATTTATCTACCTATATTATTGATTCCTTTTCTACATTATCTACTTTAGATTCATATGCATACATGTGGCATAACCGGTTGGGTCATATGAGTCAAAAAGGAATGTAGATCTTAAAGGCTAAGGGTAAGTTATCAGATTTGAAATATTTAGATCTTGATTTTTGTGAGCATTGTATCTTTGGAAAGAAAAAGAGAGTGAGATTTCTCAAAGTTGGGGCAACTAAGAAGGAGCAGAAATTGGATCTTGTACACTCAGATGTGTGGGGACTAGCTCAGGTAGCTTCTCATGGAGGATCCTAGTATTATGTTACTTTCATTGATGATGCTACAAGAAAGGTATGGGTTTATTGTATTAAACGTAAATCTGATGTTTTTGAGAATTTTAAAATATGGAAAGCCCTTATTGAGAATGAATCAAATTCTAAGTTAAAGTGCCTTAGATCTAACAATGGTGGTGAATACTGTAGCAAGGCTTTCAATGATTATTGTTCAGTGAATGGGATACGTAGAGAAAGAACGGTTCCAAGAACACCACAAGAGAATGGTGTTGCAGAAATAATGAATAGGACAATCATGGAACGTGTTAGAAGTATGAGGATACATTCTAGATTGCCCTTGCAGTTTTGGGTAGAAGTATTTAACACAGTGGTTTATTTGATTAACCATGGACCTTCAAGTTCATTAGATGGAGGAATACCAGAGGAAGTTTGGACCGAAAAGAGGTTGATTTTTCTTTTCTTAAATTTTTTGGTTCGAAGCTTTTGTGCATGTCGATAAGGAAAATAGAAAGAAGTTGAATGCAAAATCCAAGAGATGAACTTTCATTAGTTATGGATCCGGTGATTTTGGTTTCCATTTTTGGGATTTAGAGAATTCTAAAATTATTACGAGTCGTGAATTTAAATGTAATGAAAATAGAATGTACAGGGATAAAATTTTGGTACCCAAGGATGAACCAGTTGAGAAGTTTTTGAATGAAAATGAACTCTCAGATTAAAAAAATTACTCGACAAAGTTACACAAGAACTAGTTTCGGTTGACCCTAACCGACACCGATCGACGAACTGGTATCGGTTATAGAGGATCCAAACCGGCATCGGTTAGCAGAATTGACGTCGGTTAGAGGTGACCGGTGTCGGTCACTGTCAGATTTGGATAGGAATGTCCAGGAGGTCCAGATTGAGCCTTCGGTACCCCAAACTTCTATGAGAAGGTCACAAAGGGTAAGTAAACCTCCAGAAATATTTACACCTTCTTTATTTTATTTATTGTTGACTGATAATGGTGAACCAGAGATATTTGAAGAAGCAATGCAAGATAAGACTCACACTCAGTGGGAGCATGGCATGGATGAGGAGATGGACTCCTTGGAATAGAACCAGACTTGGGATTTGGTTAAGTTGCCAACAGGTAAGAGAACATTACAGAACAAGTGGGTTTATAGGATTAAGGAAGAAGAGGGTGGACAAAAAAGGTACAAGGCAAGGCTTGTAGTAAAGGGATTTGCACATAAAGTAGGTATTGACTTTGGTGAAATTTTCTCTCATGTTGTTAAGATGACTTCTATTCATACTATATTGAGCTTAGTTGTAGTAGAAGATTTGCATTTAGAGCAACTATATGTGAAGATGGCTTTCCTTCATGGTGATTTGGATGAAGAGATTTATATGCAGTAGCCACTTGGGTATGAAGTCAAGGGTAAGGAGAAATTAGTGTGCAGGTTGAAAAAGAGCCTATATGGGCTCAAGAAAGCTCCAAGGCAATGGTACATGAGATTTGATAGTTTTATGCATGAGCATGGTTACTTGAGATGTGAATCTGACCATTGTGTTTATTTCAAGAAGCTTAAAAATGGGAGCTATATTATTTTGTTATTGTATGTGGATGATATGCTTATTACAGGATCTAGTATGTAGGACATTGGTGAGCTTAAGGGAAAGCTAGCTCACACATTTTCTATGAAGGATTTAGGAGCTGCAAAAAGAATCCTTGGCATGCAAATACATAGAGATAGGAAAAACAAGAAATTTTATTTGTCTCAAGAGGATTATATCTACAAGGTGTTAGAAAGGTTCAACATGTAGAATGCAAAACCTGTTAGTACACCTATGGCTAGACACTTCAAATTGAGAAAAGATCAATGTCCATCATCACATGAGGAGGTCAAATACTAAGGACATGTTCCTTTGGTTTGTGAAGTCATGCTTGATATGGATTGTATCTTCTTTGCTCTTGAAGATCTTTGACTGAGCCAGAATATGCTTGGACTCTTTTGTTTCTTTCATTCTTCGCACTTGAGTTCAATTTGATTTCTGGATGAATTGTGGATTTATCCATCTTTATGACTCAGCCTTGGATCAGTTGCATTGATCCAAGGAATGTTTTAAGCTTATTCAGGATGAACAAAATTTATTGACCTTACGAAAGTTACAAGGTCTGAATGAGTTTGAATGATCAATCCCGGAGTTTAACTCAGGCTGATCATGATAAATGGACTTTGGTTACAGATATCGTAACATCAGGAAGGCCTAGACCTTAAGCCAGGTAAGATGTTCATGTGTATACCGTAAGCTTAATTTAGTGATGCCAAATAGAATCCTTTACAGGAATGTTTAACCCTGTATGGACTCTAACTTTGAGTGGTCCTATTTTGGAGACCTAGATTTGATTCGTTAAGGTTAATAACCTTAACCTAAACTATAACCTATTGGTTAAAATAATTGCTAATCCAACCTAGCCCTAAACTATAAGCTTAATGCTCCTAAGAGTTAACTACACCTAGCGCTATGGAAGGGAGACTAATGTCTTAACCCTATGATCTAACCTATCTTAACTAATGATAAGAATGGAGGGGGACCTATGAAGGGTCACGAGTCATGGGCGGTGGTTTCCATGGCATTTATGAGGGGGATAAGGTTGAAGGACTTGGGATGCTGTCAGGTTTGGTGGAGGTTAGCAAATGGCTAATGTGACCTGACGTGGCAGTATCACCAAGTATGGGAGTGTTTGTTTGTTTTCTTTTGCGATCACCAATTTTGGTGGTCGGTGGCAATGGAGAATAGGTGGGAGGATGGCAGTTAATGCAATTAATGAACTTTGGTTCCCGAGCGTGGATTGCTTGGGAAGGCATGCAAATGGAATATTGTTTGGTTGTTTGGTTTTCCATGCATTCCATTTTTCACTGCTTGAGCACTGGTTCTTCGAACCAGTCGTCTACTCTGTGTTGCATGGCAACTTTGAGAATTTCTAGCTCCCTTCTCTCGTCGGGAAAGTTTATAAGGCATGAAGGTAACAATTTATTGTTGTTTAATCTATCGTGGAAGAAGAAGAGAAGGTGCGAGCACATTCAGAGGTCTTCTTCAAATTTTTAAGTGACACTATCAGGCATGATAGGCCCTAACTTTTAAAAATCTTGCTTTCCTTCAAATGCTTTCATTAGAACAACTCTGTTCAGATGATTTTTTTTTGTACAGTTGGTTTGACTGGAAGCAATGTATTGGTTTTCTTCTTCTCTTGTTGATTTGGGAATCCCTGTTATATGTGAAGACCTGTTGAAGTCCTTGCAGTGTTTTCATATGAATTCAACTTCTGTTGAAGTCCTTGCTATGTTTACATGTTGGTTCGACTTCTGTTGAAGTCCTTGTTGTGTTTGCATGTTGGTTCGACTTCTGTTGAAGTCCTTGCTATGATTACTTTATTGATTCGACTTCTGTTGAAGTCCTTGCAGTGTTTTCATATGAATTCGACTTCTGAAGTCCTTGTTGTGTTTACATGTTGGTTCGACTTCTGTTGAAGTCCTTGCTTGTGATTACTTTATTGATTCGACTTCTGTTGAAGTCCTTATGCAAATTTTTTTCATGAATTCGAATTCATGGAAGTCCTTGCTGTGTTTAATGTTTCGATGTTGATTCGACTTATACATTGAAATCCTTGTTGTGTTTACATATGGGTTCGAACTTCTGTATATGTTGTTTCCTAGTCTCTTGTTCGACTGAGGTAATGAGTTCCTAACTGTACCATGTCGATGATTGCGTTGGATGATTTCATGTTTGAAGAATGACATGGAAAGAATTGTTGTGTCTAATTTGGTTGGTTTATTGATTATTGCTTGGTCGCAAGAGCTCTTTTATTGCTTGATAGCTTCAGGTGAATATATAATTGAATTGTGATGAAACTGTAGTTCCTTCTTTTGAGCTCGACTGATTTAGTCACATGCGTAAGAAATATGTTAAATTTGAGCCTACGCACTCTGTGAAAAGGGTCTGGATGGTCAATGATTATAGGTTCTGTATGAGATGAAATATTAGTGTAGTTGTTTTTTTTTACGACTTTGCTTGGTTAATGGGAACACAGCCTGACCGAGAGAAATCTTGCTTTGAGGAACTCTGATTCTTAATAACGTGTGGGTAATCCTAGATCTGCATGGATGGAAATCAGGTTTTGTATTTGGAAGGGATGGGATTGTGTTGATTTCACCTGTAGTGACCTTGAAATCTAACATTAGAAATCATCTAGTAATACTGGAAGTGCTATTTGTTTAGTATCCTTGAAACACAATTACAAATTATCCACTGTAATGACTGGAAATAGATAGTGTTACCTATCAGTAAGTAAAAATAAGTGGGTACCCTAACTCGTAGTCTAGAATGATTCGAGTCCTGGGTGAAGGGAAGACTGTTTTATTTGGGCCATGATTGTGTACTGATATTGAACGTATATGTATTTCCATTTATAGCAATCTGTGTCTTTTGTTAATGTGCAATTGTAAGACCCTTGGAATCTTAGGGCGACCTTTTTAAACAGTTCTATCAGATTGGAGCTAATGGTAAACTTGGGTGTTGATTTTCTTGCTTTCTCTTCTTCCTTAATTGAATTCAAGATTGAATGTATATGCATTACTCTTGGGAAGTTGGTACATTCCTAAACATGTTGGAATGGAGATCTGAATGCCTCTGTTTCTTTCTCCTAAGCTATAAAGTATATGTTGATATATAACTTTTGGAATAAGAAAATATTCTCTCCCTTGTCTGGAAATTATGAGTGCTCTCTTCTTTTGTATCTTTATGTGAACTCTACGATGGGCATAAGAAGAATAGATTGTTAAATTTGTAAGGAGAGACTGGTAAGTACTGACTCTTGACCGAGTCTTCTTCTTTATCGACGGTTATATTATTATCCTGTTTGAGTTGTTCGGTTATCCACTTTTATAAAAATAGTATTGTAGTAGAAGTTGGTATACTTATCAATGTCATTGAAATAATGCTATGAATATAAAGGAATCCCGTCAGTTGAACTTGCTGGAGGTTATAATCATCTTTGCTTGAATTGTTAAATGCACACCTGTTGGATACACGAACTGATAGGAATTCATTCTTGAATGGAGTAATTTTGTTGGATTATTACTTGTCCTTGGTTTTCAGATGGATGGATGTTTTGGATTCATTTTGTTCTTCTTAGTCTCTAATATATATGATGAATCATCTGAAAAATATTTAGGTTTAACTGGCAGCTATAATATGAGTCATGCGTTAAAGTCATATTAGAATTGTAGAAAGATGATTAGCCTGATTCATGTTTAAGGATTTGAAGAAATGATTTCATTTAAACAGGTTGTTTAATGAGAACAATTGGTGGAATGCAATTGTTTTAAGAATTAGTGCTTATCATGCTCAGTTCACTGAACTGACCTATGCTAGCAATTTTTGCAGATGGACATCGTAAGTGGTAAAGGCACGCAGATCTGATATGATGCTCAGATTGTTTAATCTGGTTTTTATGATGAATTCTAACTTGATTTCTCAAATTGTACTATAGGAAGAAAGATATTCTTTCGATGTTGATTATTGTATCAAATGTGCCGAAGTGCATAAGTTGTAAATGTATGGTCTGAAATGAATGAAATGGGGAGATTGTTACTTATGTGGCTGCATTTTTATTTGTTGGATTGAACTTCTTAGGTCTGAATGAATGTGAGTGCATTTTTATTATTATATACCATGGGAGTTAGTTGGATTCTCTAAGTAGGCCTTGTAAAAATTATGTGACCGAATACTTCGTGAATGAATAGTAATTCTTTTATATTATGAATAAGGCTAAATTGGAAATTAGTCCACTGCCTTTCGAGAAGTTAAGGTTAAACTACACCCTAATAGGTAGCTGTAACAGAAGAGTAATCTATTACTCCCTATCCATGATCTAAGTCAAGACAACGTAATTGATGGTTTTAAATCACTATATCTTAATAACAATAAGTAAGATATATTTCAGTCTTGAGTGATATAAACCCTTATGGGTTTAGTTAGCTTCCTTATGAGAGGACTTAGGGCTATTGCCCAATTATGAGGAATAAGATTATTGGGAACCAATGATCTCCTTGATGAGGTCTCAAATCTTATTAAACTTCTCTCAGTGAAATTGAACTTAATTGCGTAAGGCAACTCAAAGGTGTGGAACCCAGGGTTGGGAAAAGACTACCCAGTTAGGAGAGTCTTAAATTCAATTTCAACTCAACTTAAGTAACTCCTTGAAGTTATGTAAATCTTTCCGAGGTAGTTTTGTAGGATGTCGACACATGTCAATTGTAGGTTGTACCTTCGAGAAGATTAGGATCTTCTCGAGGATACAACAATGCAGGTGACATATGGCGACACCCTTTGCATTGATCGTTAAGATTTACACCTTAAACTCGAACAAGTTTTTCCTCTGGGACTGGTTAGGACCATGGTCATGTTATGAGGCTGCCCTTGGAGACTCGGGTACCTTGACACACAGGGTTAACAGTGGTTGACCCAGTATGTCAGCTTACCCTAGTCTTCAAGAGCATCCTTATAACGTGTGTCATGTTATTAACCCATTCCTGAGTGAATGACTTGGGACAGGGGAGGCTGACAGAAGTCAGTATAAGACATTCTATTTAACATCGAGTGGGGTGAAGGACGTATTCCAGATTGACGAGTATGTCGTCAAGGAATACGAGACATGAACAATATGTTTCAAATCTTTGGCCAAAGTATCGCAAGCTGCTGATTGCGTTGTCCTATGTCACCTAGTCTAAGGGATGTGATGCCGATGAATAATGGTAACAATTATTCAGATAGGTTCCTTGGACAGAGCATTCTGAAATCCCAGATTAGGGAAGAGAACCGCAAGAGTGAAGTGTTAAGATAAAAATGCCAACTCTATGATACTCATGAATAGATCGGTAGATCACCGAGTCATGGAATGAATAGATCGGTGGTACACCAAGTCATTACAGCTGCATATGGTTATCTGTTATAAGAATGATTGTTATGATCTGTGAGTTCTAAATTATGTATTTAGAACTAGGAAGCACTTATCAAAAAAAAAAAATTCTTGTTCTAATGTACTAAAATGGGAATGTTACATCTTGGTATCAGAGCTGAAGGTTGCAGCTCTTGGACCTATTGTGTCCATAATCTGATAAAAACCTAAATTTTCTTGTAACAGAAAATGGTTAGAACAAGAGGGAACGTTGTGAATAATGCTCCACCAGAGGGAGGGGTGGCAACAACCCAAAAACTTGATGAGATCCTTGCTGCCCTATTGGACACAAGAGATCGTTTGGCTGTACTTGAACAACAAGTAATGGGAAATGAGGAGGATGATGAAGCTGGTAACAACAATCAGCTACCTCCTGAGGACAACCCCGATATGGGTGTTGGTAATAACACTGGAAATGTACCTGTCCAACCAGAAAACAAAAAGGCCAGGTTGGCAGCAGAACTCACTAATGATATAAAAAGGATAAGTCCACCTAAATATGATGGCACCACATTAGGAGATGGAGCTGAGAACTGGCTCAACGAGATGGAGAAGTACTTTGCAATAAGAAACTTCTCGAGGAAACCAAAGCTATTTGGGGAGCCTATCAGCTTTCCCACGAAGCATCTTCATGGTGGGACAGCCATAAAGCTGAGCTAAATATTGATGAGACCAATATCACTTGGGATCAATTTAAAGGCTATTTTAGGCAACGTTGGCTGCCACAACTTTTCTATGATCAGAAAATGACAGAATTCTAGAACTTAGCTCAAGGAAAGCTAACGGTAACTGAATACTGGGAGCGGTTTACGAAACTCCTCAAGTATGTACCGCAGTATCAAACTGACGAGAAGTTCAGAATATGGAAATTCATCATGGGACTAAATCCCATGATAGGAGGAGAGGTCGATGTTCACAGCCCAACCACTATGGAAGGGGTTGTTGAAAAAGCCATAAGGCAAGAACAGAAATTAAAGGCTATTTCTGCTCATAAAGAGGAAGTGCGGAAGAAGATTGTAAACCCTTCTTCAACTTCACTTGCACCCAAGAAGGGGCCATGGAAAAAGTTTGGAAACAGAAGTAAGTTTCCAGTGGATAATAATAAGAAAACGACAGCGAATAAGCCTGCTGGAAATATAAGGGATAGTTTTGCCAAAAATTATAACAATGGGCAGAAGCCCTATGGAGGACAACGTGATAATTTTAAGGCTGGAAGTAATTTTGAGCCTAAAAAGGGACCTGTAGGAGGCTGCTATAATTGTGGCAAAGACCACTACACAAATCAGTGCCCTTTGAAGAAGGATGATCGTAATCAGCAGCATAAGATACATGCTGCAGTAGCAGACAAGCAAGCTGAAAAGCAAGTGACACCTATAGAAGTTCCGGGTAAGTTATTTGGCATACCTGTCACTATTCTTTTTGATACAGGAGCTACTGAATGTTTTATTTCTAGTAAACTTGCTTCTAAACTTAAAAGAAAAGATGGAAAAATGGATAAATCTTGACCGTATAAAGATGGTAATAACTCGTTCATACAAAGGAGTATGTGTCTTTTTGGGGCAGTCCTTGACTTACCTAACTTTTCCACGGAAGTTGACCTCTATGTTACACCTTTGGGATCCTATGACGTTGTCATCGGTGTCAATTGGTTAGCTGACCATAAAGCAAAAGTAGACTGCTTTGAAAAGAATATAAGATGTTTAGATGATCGGCTGAAAAGCAAAGAGAGATTCAAGGTGTGAAACGGGAAATTTCAGTTAGGAAACTGTCAGCTATGCAACTTAAAAAGGCTAAAAACAAAGGATGTACCTTATATGCAGTAAAGATATCTGAATTTTCAGAAGAAGATGGTGATTCCATGAAACGATTCCCACTGTTGCAAAGTTTCAAGGATGTATTTCCGGAGGAATTACCAGGTTTACCACCCAAAAGGGAATTTGACTTCACCATTGAAATCAAACCAGGGATGGAACCTATTTCTAAGGCACCTTATCGATGACTACTACAGAGTTAGTCGAGCTTAAGGCACAATTGCAAGAACTTTTGTCTAAGGGTTTGATTAGACCAAGTGTTTCACCTTGGGGAGCACCAGTAATATTTGTAAAAAAGAAAGATGGAACACTTAGACTGTGTATTGATTATCGGATGTTAAACAAAGCAACAATTAAGAACAGATACCCACTTCCAAGAATTGACGATCTATTTGATCAGATGCGTGGAGCAACGGTTTATTCCAAGATAGATCTTCGATCTGGTTATCATCAATTAAGGATTAAAGAAGAAGATATTCATAAAACAACTTTCCGAACCAGGTACGGACATTATGAATTCACGGTTCTACCCTTTGGATTAACTAATGCACCCACAAATTTTATGAACTTAATGAATAATATCTTTCAAGAATATTTGGACAAGTTTGTGCTTGTATTCTTGGACGATATTCTCATATATTCTAAAAGTATCGAAGAGCACAATGAGCATTTAAAGATAGTTTTGGAAATTTTGAGAAAAAGAAAGTTATACGGTAAGTTATCCAAATGTTCTTTCTTTGATACTGAAGTTCACTATTTGGGTCATGTCATTAGTAAAGAAGGAATTGCTGTGGATCCTTCAAAAATAGTGGCAATAACCGAGTGGCCTGCACCAAAGAATGTACACGAAGTAAGAAGCTTCATGGGCCTTGCTGGTTATTATAGAAAATTTGTAAAGAATTTTTCTAAAGTGGCTGCACCGATAACTTCATTACAGAAGAAGGATAGGAAATTTATTTGGAATGATAAGTGTGAAACTACTTTTAAAAGTTTGAAAAGCCAGTTGACTTCAACACCTATATTAGTTGTACCGACCCTAATGGAAACTTTACTATTGTAACGGATGCTTCTGGGGAAGGCCTTGGAGGTGTTTTGTTACAAAATGATCAAGTCATAGCATATGAAAGTAGAAAACTTAAGTTACATGAGCTGAATTATGCCCCTCATGATTTAGAGCTTGCTGCAATTGTTCATGCGCTTCAAGTATGGAGACACTATTTACTTGGGAAACCTTTTGAGTTGAAAACTGATCATTTAGGGCTGAAATATATTTTCACTCAGCCTAACCTAAATGCAAGACAACGAAGGTGGTTAGAGTTTTTATCTCAATATGATTTTGATATTAGTTACATCAAAGGAAAAGAGAATAGAGTAGCAGATGCTCTAAGTCGTAGGAAGCACATTTCTGCTCTTATAACATTAAGAACTCAGTTTAAAGATGAGGTAAAAAGTGCCTCAGAATCTGATATATACTTTCAGCAAGTAAAAGCAGCACTTGCTGCAGAACCAAAAGATGAAAGGTATAAAGGTTTTCATTTTGATAATGAAGGAATCTTACGTTATGAAAACAGGGTATATGTACCTTTGCTAAACGATTTGAGAAAGAAATTGTTAGTTGAATTTCATAATTCACCCTTTTCTGGACACCCGGTATTACTAAAATGCTCACTGATCTAAAACAACAATACTTCTGGAAAGGAATGAAAAAGGATGTTATTGATTTTGTGACTCATTGTCTGGAATGTCAGTGGGTTAAGGCAGAACACATGCACCCTGCTGGACTATTATATCCCCATAGCATACCGCAGTATAAATGGCAAGTAATAAGCATGGACTTTGTACAAGGGTTGCCTATGTCGAGAAATAAACATGATGTTATCTTGGTAGTTGTAGACAAACTAACAAAGGTAGCTCATTTCATCACTGGAAATCTGAAGGATGATTCTCCAGTGTTAGCAAAAAGATTCGTGCACAAAATTTTTAGGTTACATGGAGTACCAGAATTGATTATATCTGACAGGGACCCTAGAATGACATCAAGATTTTGGCAAACACTTAATACAACTCTTGGAATGAAACTAAACTTCAGTTCTGCATATCACCCGGAAACGGATGGACAAACTGAGAGAGTAAATCAGGTGTTGGAAGATATGTTACGAATGTATTGCATGGATCAACAGTATAAATGGGAAGAGTATCTCCCATTAGTTGAGTTTGCATACAATAACACATATCACTCTTCTCTTAAAATGGCACCTTTTGAGGCACTTTATGGAAGAAAGTGCAGAACCCCTGTTAGTTGGGATAGTATTGAGGATAGAGTGGTAATTGGACCAGAAATCCTCACTGAAATGGAACAACAAGTTAAGATGATTCGTGAACGATTGAAAGAAGCAACAGATAGGCAGAAGAGCTATGCTGACCTAAAGCGGGTTGATCAAAAGTTTGAACTTGGTGAAAAGGTTTTTCTTCGTGTTAAACCCAGAAAGAGTTCTATAACTTTTGGCAAGGCTGCCAAGTTATCACCTCGTTATGTGGGACCTTTCAAATTGTCAAATAATCAATCCTGTAGCTTACCGATTAGCATTACCACCTGCTTTGTCTCGCATGCATGATGTTTTCCATATTTCTTTGCTTAAGAAATACGTTTCAGACTTGTCACATGTTTTAAATTGGAATTCCTTGCAGGTCCAAGACCCAGGAATAATCGTGGTTAAACCCACACGAGTGTTGGAAACTCACCAATTGCATTTGAGAAATCATAAAATACAACAATGTAAGGTCCAGTGGGACCAGTTTAACGAAGAAAGTGCAACTTGGGAAAATCTGGAAGAGATGAAAATTGCTTTTCCCTTTCTTTTTGAATAGAATGGAATCTGTTGAAAAAAAATTAATTATTATGAACTTATCTTTTTCATGTCTTTATGTAAGCCACTTGAGGCAAACATTATTCAGGTTGAATAAATTGTATCATGACATTGATTTATGGAATTATTCAAGTTGGAAATAGTCTTTTGTATTGTGAACTAATAAATTGATTGACCTGAAGGTAAATCAAAGGATGTAATCATCGGGACGATGAATCTTTTAGGAGGGAAGCATGTAACACCCTGAACTGTTGTTACTTTCTCCTGAGCATTCAAGTGTTGATATATGATTTCTTCTATATAAGGACATGTTCCTTTGGTTTGTGAAGTCATGCTTGATATGGATTGTATCTTCTTTGCTCTTGAAGATCTTTGACTGAGCCAGAATATGCTTGGACTCTTTTGTTTCTTTCATTCTTCGCACTTGAGTTCAATTTGATTTCTGATGAATTGTGGATTTATCCATCTTTATGACTCAGCCTTGGATCAGTTGCATTGATCCAAGGAATGTTTTAAGCTTATTCAGGATGAACAAAATTTATTGACCTTACGAAAGTTACAAGGTCTGAATGAGTTTGAATGATCAATCCCGAGTTTAACTCAGGCTGATCATGATAAATGGACTTTGGTTACAGATATCGTAACATCAGGAAGGCCTAGACCTTAAGCCAGGTAAGATGTTCATGTGTATACCGTAAGCTTAATTTAGTGATGCCAAATAGAATCCTTTACAGGAATGTTTAACCTTGTATGGACTCTAACTTTGAGTGGTCCTATTTTGGAGACCTAGATTTGATTCGTTAAGGTTAATAACCTTAACCTAAACTATAACCTATTGGTTAAAATAATTGCTAATCCAACCTAGCCCTAAACTATAAGCTTAATGCTCCTAAGAGTTAACTACACCTAGCGCTATGGAAGGGAGACTAATGTCTTAACCCCTATGATCTAACCTATCTTAACTAATGATAAGAATGGAGGGGGACCTATGAAGGGTCGCGAGTCATGGGCGGTGGTTTCCATGGCATTTATGAGGGGGATAAGGTTGAAGGACTTGGGATGCTGTCAGGTTTGGCGGAGGTTGCAAATGGCTAATGTGACCTGACGTGGCAGTATCACCAAGTATGGGAGTGTTTGTTTGTTTTCTTTTGCGATCACCAATTTTGGCGGTCGGTGGCAATGGAGAATAGGTGGGAGGATGGCAGTTAATGCAATTAATGAACTTTGGTTCCCGAGCGCGATTTCTTTGGGAAGGCATGCAAATGGAATATTGTTTGGTTGTTTGGTTTTCCATGCATTCCATTTTTCACTCTGCTTGAGCACTGGTTCTTCGAACCAGTCGTCTACTCTGTGTTGCATGGCAACTTTGAGAATTTCTAGCTCCCTTCTCTGTCGGGAAAGTTTATAAGGCATGAAGGTAACAATTTATTGTTGTTTAATCTATCGTGGAAGAAGAAGAGAAGGTGCGAGCACATTCAGAGGTCTTCTTCAAATTTTTAAGCGACACTATCAGGCATGATAGGCCCTAACTTTTAAAAATCTTGCTTTCCTTCAAATGCTTTCATTAGAACAACTCTGTTCAGATGATTTTTTTTGTACAGTTGGTTTGACTGGAAGCAATGTATTGGTTTTCTTCTTCTCTTGTTGATTTGGGAATCCCTAGTTATGCAAAGACCCTGTTGAAGTCCTTGCAGTGTTTTCATATGAATTCAACTTCTGTTGAAGTCCTTGTTGTGTTAGCATGTTGGTTTGACTTCACAGTCCTTGTTGTTTACATGTTGACTCGAGTCCTTGAAGTTTTACATGTTGTTTTGAAGTTTTTGTGATTACTTTATTGATTCAACTTCTGTTGAAGTCCTTGCAATGTTTTCATATGAATTCGACTTCTGTTGAAGTCCTTGCTGTGTTTACATGTTGGTTCGACTTCTGTTGAAGTCCTTGTTGTGATTACTTTTGATTGATTTCGATTGTTATGATTCGACTTCGTTGAATTCCTTGTTGTTTTACATGATTCGAATTTTTTGAAATTGAAGTCCTTGCTATGTTTTTATGTTGATGCGACTTCATTTGAAATCCTTGTGTGTTACATAAGGGTTCGACTTCGTATATGTTGTTGTTTCCTTACAGTCTCTTGTTCGACTGAGGTAATGAGTTCCTAACTCGTACTCATGTCGATGATTATCATGGCGTGATGATTTCATGTTTGAAGAATGACATGGAAAGAATTGTTGTGTCTAATTTGGTTGGTTTATTGATTATTGCTTGGTCACAAGAGCTCTTTTATTGCTTGATAGCTTCAGGTGAATATATAATTGAATTGTGATGAAACTGTAGTTCCTTCTTTTGAGCTCGACTGATTTAGTCGCATGCGTAAGAAATATGTTGAATTTAAGCCTGTACCTCTGTGAAAAGGGTCTGGATGGTCAATGATTATGGGTTCTGTATGTGATGAAATATTAGTGTAGCTGTTGTTTTCTTTACGACTTTACTTGGTTAATGGGAACACAACCTGACCGAGAGAAATCTTGCTTTGAGGAACTCTGATTCTTAATAACGTGTGGGTAATCCTAGATCTGCATGGATGGAAATCAGGTTTTGTACTTGGAAGGGATGGGATTGTGTTGATTTCACCTGTAGTGACCTTGAAATCTAACATTAGAAATCATCTAGTAATACTGGAAGTGCTATTTGTTTGGTATCCTTGAAACACAATTACAAATTATCCACTGTAATGACTGGAAATAGATAGTGTTACCTATCAGTAAGTAATAATAGTGGGTACCCTAACTCGTAGTCTAGAATGATTCGAGTCCTAGGTGAAGGGAAGACTGTTTTATTTGGGCCATGATTGTGTACTGATATTGAACGCATATGTATTTCCATTTATAACAATCTGTGTCTTTTGTTAATGTGCAATTGTAAGACCCTTGGAATCTTAGGATGACCTTTTTAAATAGTTCTATCATATTGGAGCTAATGGTAAACTTGGGTGTTGATTTTCTTGCTTTCTCTCTTCTTCTTAATTGAATTCAAGATTGAATGTATATGCATTACTCTTGGGAAGTTGGTACAGTCCTGAACATGTTTGGAATGGAGATCTGAATGCCTCTGTTTCTTTCTCCTAAGCTGTAAAGTATATGTTGATATATGACTTTTGGAATAAGAAAATATTCTCTCCCTTGTCTGGAAATTATGAGTGCTCTCTTCTTTTGTATCTTTATGTGAACTCTACGGTACGGGCATAAGAAGAATAGATTGTTAAATTTGTAAGGAGAGACTGGTAAGTACTGACTCTTGACCGGAGTCTTCTTCTTTATCGATGGTTATATTATTATCCTGTTTGAGTTGTTCGGTTATCCACTTTTATAAAAATAGTATTGTAGTAGAAGTTGGTATACTTATCAATGTCATTGAAATAATGCTATGAATATAAAGGAATCCCATCAGTTGAACTTGTTGGAGGTTATAATCTTCCTTTGCTTGAATTGTTAAATGCACACCTGTTGGATACACGAATTGATAGGAAATTCATTCTTGAATGGAGTAATTTTGTTGGATTATTACTGTCCTTGGTTTTCAGATGGATGGATGTTTTGGATTCATTTTGTTCTTCTTAGTCTCTAATATATATGATGAATCATCTGAAAAATATTTAGGTTTAACTGGCAGCTATAATATGAGTCATGCGTTAAAGTCATATTAGAATTGTAGAAAGATGATTAGCCTGATTCATGTTTAAGGATTTGAAGAAATGATTTCATTTAAACAGGTTGTTTAATGAGAACAATTGGTGGAATGCAATTGTTTTAAGAATTAGTGCTTATCATGCTCAGTTCACTGAACTGACCTGTGCTAGCAATTTTTGCAGATGGACATCGTAAGTGGTAAAGGCACGCAGATCTGATATGATGCTCAGATTGTTTAATCTGGTTTTTATGATGAATTCCAACTTGATTTCTCAAATTGTACTATAGGAAGAAAGATATTCTTTCGATGTTGATTATTGTATCAAATGTGCCGAAGTGCATAAGTTGTAAATGTATGGTCTGGAAATGAATGAAATGGGGAGATTGTTACTTATGTGGCTGCATTTTTATTTGATGGATTGAACTTCTTAGGTCTGATTGAATGTAAGTGCATTTTTATTATTGTATACCATGGGAGTTATTTGGATTCTCTAAGTAGGCCTTGTAAAAATTATGTGACCGAATACTTCGTGAATGAATAGTAATTCTTTTATGTTATGAATAAGGCTAAATTGGAAATTAGTCCACTGCCTTTCGAGAAGTTAAGGTTAAACTACACCCTAATAGGTAGCTGAAACGGGAAGAGTAATCTATTACTCCCTATCCATGATCTAAGTCAAGACAACGTAATTGATGGTTTTAAATCACTATATCTTAATAACAATAAGTAAGATATATTTCAGTCTTGGAGTTGATATAAACCCATATGGGTTTAGTTAGCTTCCTTATGAGAGGACTTAGGGCTATTGCCCAATTATGTAGAATAAGATTATTGGGAACCAATGATCCTTGACGAGATCTCAAATCTTATTAAACTTCTCTCTGTGAAATTGAACTTAATTGCGTAAGGCAACTCAAAGGTGTGGAACCCAGGGGTGGGAAAAGACTACCCAGTTAGGAGAGTCTTAAATTCAATTTCAACTCAACTTAAGTAACTCCTTGAAGTTATGTAAATCTTTCCGAGGTAGTTTTGTAGGATGTCGACACATGTCAACTGCAGGGTTGTACCTTCGAGAAGATTAGGATCTTCTCGAGGATACAACAATGTAGGTGACATATGGCGACACCCTTTGCATTGATCGTTAAGATTTACACCTTAAACTCGAACAAGTTTTTACTCTGGGACTGGTTAGGACCATGGTCATGTTATGAGGCTGCCTTTGAGACTCGGGGTACCTTGACACATAGGGTTAACAGTGGTTGACCCAGTATGTCAGCTTACCCTAGTCTTCAAGAGCATCCTTATAACGTGTGTCATGTTATTAACCCATTCCTGAGTGAATGACTTGGGACAGGGAGGCTGACAGAAGTCAGTATAAGACATTCTATTTAACATCGAGTGGGGTGAAGGACGTATTCCAGATTGATGAGTATGCCATCAAGGAATATGAGACATGAACAGTATGTTTCAAATCTTTGGCCAAAGTATCGCAAGTTGCTTGATTGCGTTGTCCTATGTCACCTAGTCTAAGGGACGTGATGCCGATGAATAATGGTAACAATTATTCAGATAGGTTCCTTGGACAGAGCATTCTAAAATCCCAGATTAGGGAAGAGAACCGCAAGAGTGAAGTGTTAAGATAAAAATGCCAACTCTATGATACTCATGAATAGATCGGTAGATCACCGAGTCATGGAATGAATAGATCGGTGGTACACCGAGTCATTACAGCTGCATATGGTTATCTGTTATAAGAATGATTGTTATGATCTGTGAGTTCTAAATTATGTATTTAGAACTAGGAAGCACTTATCAAAAAAAAAAATCTTGTTGGGAATGTTACATCTTGGTATCGAGTGAAGGTTGCAGCTCTTAGACCTATCAGTGTCCATAATCTGATAAAAACCTAAATTTTCTTGTAACAGAAAATGGTTAGAACGAGAGGGAACGTTGTGAATAATGCTCCACCAGAGGGAGGGGTGGCAACAACCCAAAAACTTGATGAGATCCTTGCTACCCTATTGGACACAAGAGATCGTTTGGCTATACTTGAATAGCAAGTAATGGGAAATGAGGAGGATGATGAAGCTAGTAACAACAATCAGCTACCTCCTGAAGACAACCCTTATATGGGTGTTGTTAATAACACTAGAAATGTACCTGTTCAACCAGAAAACAAAAAGGCCAGGTTGGCAGTAGAACTCACTAATGATATAAAAGGATAAGTCCACCTAAATATGATGGCACCACATTAGGAGATGGAGCTGAGAACTAGGTCAGTGAGATGGAGAAGTACTTTGCAAAAAGAAACTTCTCTGAGGAAACCAAAGCTATTTGGGGAGCCTATCAGCTTTCCCATGAAGCATCTTCGTGGTGGGACAGCCGTAAAGCTGAGCTAAATATTGATGAGAGCAATATCACTTGGGATCAATTTAAAGGCTATTTTAGTGTCTACATTTTTCCCCTTTTTGTTGCGTAGCTTGTTTTGGTAAGTAACAATAACAAAAATAAGATGTTTTTGCCCCATGTGTGGGTGAAGGTGATCCCCCTCAAACTAGGAACTAACGAGGTAGAAGGTAGAATCCGTGAGTGGTTTGATAAAAGGTGAATATGAGGAAAAGGCAGGTGTTCATGGGGGGAAAATGAGTTAAAGGTCTACTCAAGCAATCTAGGTAATGGGTCTGGGTCAAAGGTAGCAACATTCAAACACACGCACACATATAAACTACAACACCTACCATGTTGAAGAACAAGTAAACTCTACATTGGCTAAGGTCGATAGGTTTATCTAAATGAGGTGGAAGTGATTCTAGTATCCAAGGTATAGGATATGGTCATGAAACATGACATAGGTTAGGTGCTGATTGTTTAGGTATGTTCTGGTACACCAAAGGGTAGGGTCAGGATAAATGGTCATGGCAATAGGCTAGGTAAGGTCATTAGGTCAACAACATAGGTAAATAATATAGCAAGGTATAGCGCACACATGATGTCAAAGGTCACTAGCGATGGTCTAGGTCCAAATATCTAGGTCATGACATGGGTAAGGCCAAGGTAAGGGTAAAATAATGAGTCCCCAAAGGATCACAAAGGGAGGTAGTAAACAATGAGATCAGGAAGTTGAGGTAAATGGTTTGGGTAAAGGTGGGGTGGGGTAAATGAGTAGGGTGAAGGTTGGGTGGGGCAAAAAAGGAGGTAGGGGTAGGGTAAAAGGGTAAAATGTAGGGCAATGTGTAGGTGAGGGTGACTGATAATGGTTAAGGATAACTGATGTCGATATAGGTCAACCGATGATGGTTAGGTAGGGCACGTGATCGATGTCGATCAAGGGTAACCGACATCGGTTAGGTCAGGTTTGTTATAAAAATAAAAAATATGTGTTTTTTGTTATTCATCTATCTTTTAGCAAAGTGAGAAAATGACAAAAAAGAAAGAAAAGAGATAAAAAAAATTAGACGGAATGAAGCATTGAGTTGGCGGTGTGAATGACGGGTGATTGGGTGGTGAGAAGCAGGTCCACAAGATCAGTGTGAGGGATTTTATTGGGTAGAGGTTGTGGGTAGTGATTTGGTGATGATAGAGGCTAGAGAGGGATTAGGCGGGCCACCGGTATAGTGGCCAGACATGCCACTAAAAAGGTGGCAGTGTGACGAGGTAAGCACTCTACTCTAGGTATATTTGATTAGATAGATTAGGGGGTGAGGAAATTGTTTTCGTAGGTGTGGTTTTTTTTTTTATCGGTGGGAAAAGATTAAATTTGGGAATGGGGGGAAAAGTGGGTAAAAAGAGGAATGGGGAGGGTAATAAATGGGATAGGGGGGTGGGTGGAGGTGTAAGGGTAGTTTAGGTCATTATAGGTGGGTAAAAGGGGCAAGGGGGGAGGTTTTTTAGAAAAGGGGTTTGTGGAATCGCGGGTTTTTACCACAATAGTAGTGACTCAGCGTCGGTTAAGTTTAGCCGGCATCGGTAAGGTTGAACCAGTATCGGTCACCAAATAGGTGATGATCTTCTTGTTAAGGGGTGACCGGGGTTGGTAAGGGTGAATCGGTATTGGTCACCAAATAGGTGACCGATGTCGGTGAAGGGTGGCCGGGTCGGTAAGGGTGAACTGGTACCAGTCGGGTTATTGGGAACAAGGGTCCAAAAGTGATGTGGGCTAGGTGGTTGAGATGGGTAGGGTGAAAATAGGGTGTAGGAAAATGATAATTGGTGAATATGGATATGATAAATGTAGATTAATGTTTTGTTTGTATTGGATGCAGGGGAGAGTACAAATACTATATATGTGGATAGGGTTACGCCTTGCTCGCGAGAGATGCATGGCACAAAGTGACCCCAGAGGAGCTACAACATGTGGAGGTAGTGGGCTTAGGTGGAGTTTAGCAATATAGACATGTAGTCCAATAGCCTAGTTTTATGGTCGCGCTCATCGATAAATGGGATTTTGTGACTAACACGCTCCACATGCCGATGGGTGATATTATTATCACCCTGGAGGATGTGTTCGAGATACTACAGATTACCCATATTGGGTGCACAAGTCTACTCGATATCCTCTCGAGGCCTCGAGAGAGCTGATTGTGGATTTGTTTTTGGAGAGGGATGGCCAATCCGAGATTCTATAGTGCCGCTGAGCTATGGAGAGATGTACCTAGCCCATCCGAAGGAGATGAGGCTAGTGGTTCTTTGATGGAGGCAGTGTGTTGCTTTGCATTGCCATATGTAGAGGGTGGACACTTTCCCGATCACTGATGGGGGTACTCCATGACATGATGGTATATGAGACCCACTTTTCCTGGGCACCAGCATTCTTGGTGTAGCTATACAGGGAGTTATGGGCATATGGCCGGTTGCACAGGTTCAACTTGTGTTGTACATTTTTACTACACTGCTAGGCGTATGAGCACATAGTTTGTGTGTGGCTAGTAGGGATGACTGGTAGATGCATTCCCACCAATATTTGTGTGGGTTGGGTACAGGCAATGGGTGTCGGCTATTGGAGAGCGGAGATCTAAGAGGCCCACACATGATGTGGCCTATTTCTGGCAGTTACTGGAGGGGTTGTCTAGAGTGGACATTATATGGAGGCCATATGTGGGATTCCCCTCATATAGGCATATGCACGAGGAGATAGCTGAGCTCCAACTAGAGAGATGGATATAGGGTCGTCATGCCAGGAGAGTATGAGATGATCCCATGGACAATGTCCCGCGATAGTTTGGGATAGTATAGACATACCTCCACCATTCCCACAAATCTGAAGAGACGATGTGGAGAGGCCCTACCTCTACCACACCTATAGTACCCATGGGGTAGGAGGAGCAGCAATGGACCAAAGGATATATGATGTTGGGGTCACAGAAAAGGTACGAGAAAATGGTGGGTGGCTCACTTATGAGCCATACCACCTAGACCGGGGCAGTCAAATCTAGCCACCATCAAGGTGTAGAGAGATGCCCTACAAGGCGAGTGGGCTATGTTGATTACCCAGTTGGGTATACTGCAGACATAGTTGGAGGGCTCCGAGGCAAAGGTAGCATAGCTACATATGCAGTGTGGCGATTCTGCAGCCCGATGATGATGGGTGGAGGAGATGGTCGTGGTGGCACCTTACAATCTCAAGTGGTAGGTTTATAGGGCTAGTTGGCCATAGCCCAAGCATAAATTGGGGCCTTACAAGCCCAAATATAGGCACAGGGGTAGGGGCACCACCACAAGCACCCGTGCCAGTCCTAGTTCACAGTAGGAGTGGTGCAAGGTCTCACAAGATAGATATAGTGGCCGAGACCTATGGGACCACCATAGACCATGCCTATATCTAGGTTACAGGATTCCCTAGGTGAGTCGAGATACTACCAGGACCATCTGATGGCGGTTGGGATAGACTTTATATCCTATACTGAGTACAAGACACGGCCAAGTGTCCAAAGTGCGAGATGATATCCCACACCTATAGTGTGGAGAGCACAGGGGGTCAGCAAGCTTCGAGGCTAGATCAAGAAGAGGCTACCAGTGTACAGAGACCAGCTCCAGCTTGAGGTGCCAACAAAAACCCAGGAGGCCAAGGGTACAAGTGATACAGAGATGGAGGACATCCACCGAGATGCCTGATATGGGGTTTTGATTTGTGATGTATTACAGTCATTTTTTTTATATATACCAGCTTGCATGCTGAGAGATAGTTGTATTTTTTATCACATATTGGCCTACGTGATGAAGATATTTTGTATTGATTCATTATTTTATTGTATATATGAGACCAGCCTACATGCTAATGACATTTTGTATTATGTATCGGCCTGTGTGCCGATGATTTTGAGATTATGGACATGATGAGATAGCCATGTATATTTGAGATACACATTTATTTATATGATGAGATACATGATATTTCTTGATTTGTTGATGTGTTGATGAGATTGTGATTTATTGTTTTGATATGGATGGAAATTAGGTGAGTTAGGCATGATGGAGTCAAGTTGGTATAGGCATGGATCGAGTCAAGTTGGTTTAGGCATGGATCGAGTCAGGTTTGTTAGGCATGGTTGAGTCAGGTTTGTTAGGCATGGTTGAGTCGGGTTTTAGGCATGATTGAGGTAGGTTTGTTATGCATGGTTGAATTAGGTTGATTTAAGTATGGTTGAGTCGGTCGGTATAGGCATGGATCGAGTCAGGTCATAGGCATGGATCGAGTCAGGTTATAGGCATGGTTGAGTTAGGTTTATTAATTTGTGTAATGAATGATAACATGGGTCATATGTGAGATGTGGTAGAATCTATGCATAGTGATGATAGAGAAATGGTAGGCATAATAAATGTATGCTTCGATAAGGATTAAAATATGAAGCAACTTGTTATGTATGTGGTTTAATTTCCAATTTTGGGTATAAAAGGGAAACTAAGTGAGGTGTGATGTAATGTGAGGAACATGGAAGATGAATTGTTTAGGGTAGAGAATGGTCGAGCTAACCTCCAAGGGCCCCATGCCCTTAGAGTGTTGCCTACATAGTCTCGGAAAAAAGGGACCTCAGGCTGATGTAGTTCTCCCATGAGCTAGGGAAGAATATGAGGAGGTATGAAAATGAGTTAGTAGGTTTTAGGCATGGTGTGGGTTTTAGATTTGTTAGGTGTGGGTGGATTATAGGTAAAGTGATGTAGGTGGGGTCGATTGTGGTGAAAGAAGAATATTACCCCAAAGGTAAGCGTCGAGGACCAAGTCTTGTATAAGGTAATCAAAACGTAAACAAAGATAGTTAAAAGATAAGAGGGGGCAATAAAGCCACCTGATTGGGTAGGATCATACCAAGTAGATCATACCTTAGAGGAGGTGATGAACATAAGACCCTAAAGACATTACATGATTGATTGTTCTACGGTGAAAAGTAGTCACATGATCACCAAATGTCTAAGTTCCAAGAAGTCCCTTGAGGCAATTAGGAAATGGGAGTGGGAATGGTAAGAAGGGTGAAAGGTAGTTAATTTTTATATGGTATAAGGTAGCATGCGCTTTGAGCAAGAGATCCTAGGTCACAATGGGCAAGTCCATGAATAAAAGGCTTGTTTTTTTGACTTATAGTGGAAATAGACTGATCGATGCGGGAAGTCTATATGGGATGAAGAAAATTTAACTCCTTAAGGTCTTCATGAAGCTGATCGATGCGGGAAGCTTTGGTTTCTCTCAAAAAAATTGTTTTTATTTTTATTTTTATTTTTTTTAATAGCTTTATATAGCTTTGTCTTTCGAGGGAGCATCTATTTATAGCAGCAATTTTCGAGAGGAAGATGTCCTTTTGAGGGAGTCATATTTTTAAGAATTTTGACTCAAGGATTTTGGTCCCATGTGAGGTCTCGAAGTCATTCACAAGACCAAGGTGGAGGATAGGACTATTGTTCAAAAGGCAAGGTGAAATGACCATGGGATCTCATCTAAAGGTAGATGAAAAGTATCCATGAGAATCATGCTATGTGCAGCACCATGGTACACATATTCAAGAGAAGATAACAAGTGATGGGTACTCACATGATTCTTGTTTAATCATTGGTGAGGTGTATGGAGTGAATAGCACTCAAGGGACAAGCATGGAAAGAGACAAAAGGTGAGGTAGGATGACAAGTCAATAATAGAATGGTCAAAGATGTAAGGCATTAAGGGGCTCAGTTTGGGTTTACCATCGAGTGAAGATAAATGATAAGCACCTGATCCATAGGTATGAGTCATGATGTATGGTCCAAGCCAATTAGGAGCAAATTTTCCCCATTTACTTTTTTCTGCTTTAGTTACATGTTGATTTTCTTTTAGGACAAGGTCACCGACTTGGAAGGTTCATGCATGGACATGTTTTTCATAGGCACGTTTGATACATTTTTGGTAAACTTGAAGGTGATCCAGAGCGTTAAGACGACGTTTGTCTAATAACTCTAGTTGTGCTAAATGGTCTTGACGAAATTCATCATCATTGAGCATGTCATGGAGAGAAATGTGGAGTGAGGGAATCTAGACTTCAAGAGGTAGAACTGCATCGATACCATAGCCCAGAGAAAATGGTGTGGCCACAGTGGAAGTGCGAATACTAGTGCGGTATGCCCACAGGGAAAAAGGAATGTGTGTATGCCAATCCTTCCCAATATCGTTAACCACTTTCATAAGAATTTTGTTTAAGGTTTTGTTAGTGGATTCATCTTGGCCGTTGGTTTGTGGGTAATAAGGTGATGAGAAACTAAGTTGAATGCCGAAGGCATTGTAAATTTTTGTAATGTTTTGTTTTTGAATTGTTTTCCATTGTCAGTGATGAGGCAATGAGGAACACCAAAGTGACAAATGATGTGGTGGTTAATAAACTCACATATTTTCTTATTTTTCATGGAGATGAGTGGTATGGCTTCCACCCATTTTGTATAATATTCGGTAGCAGTGATGATCCATTGATGGCGTTGGGAAGAATGGGGATTAATTTCTCTCGACAAGATCCAAACCCCATTGAGAGAAGGGCCAAAGGTCACGGGTGACCTATAAGGCATGACTGGGTGTATGATGAAGATTGGCATGTTGTTGGAATTTTACATAATGTTTGATGTAGTCGCAAAAATCATGGTTAAGGGTTGGCCAGTAATAGCCTAGGTGAAGAATACATTTAGCAACAGTAAGGACATTGAAGTGACCTCCACATATTCCATCATGAACTTCCTTAATGGTATAAGGAATTTCAGAACTTGTGAGGCATCGTAAGAGAATACCATCAAATCCATGCTTATAGAGGAGTCCCCCATGATGACGTAATGAGAGACCTTTCTAAGGAAGGCACATTGTCCATTACGGGTGAGATCAGGAGGTAAGATGGAGAGAGAAAGGTAGTTGGAGTATTGTTTATACCAAAGTTCAGTTGGGTCAGGGGTAGTAGTTCCAATTGAGTAAACATTATGAGGTAAATAAGAAGGTGATTAGAGTCATTGTACGGTGACAAAGATTTTAGAATCGGCGGGTGAAGCAAGTATTTGGGAAGCTAAGCAGGCCATGGTATCTACAAATTTTTTGGTTGAACGTGGAATGGTTTGAAGGGTGTAATCGGTCAAAGGTGTTCAAAAGTATTTCTACATGATGTTTATACTTTTAAGTATCTTGTTATGACATTCGTATATAGCATTGACTTGGTTTACGACCAATTGAGAATCACCAAAGATGTTGATGGATTTGACATCTAGGGCGTAGGCGGCTTGGAGACCTAGTACGAGTTCTTCGTATTTGGCAATATTGTTGGTGCATTTGAAATCTTATTTTAAAGACTAAGGCATGGGCTCACCATCAAGAGGAATGAGGATAATACCAGCCCCATCCCCACGCTAACACTTGGAACCTGTCGAAGAAGAGTGTCATTTGGTAAGGGGGTTCGTTCAGGGAAAGGGTAGTAATCAACTCATCTAGAAAGTCAAAATTAGAGGGTTGATCCCTAGAAATAGGTGTGTTGGCTAGTTAGTCGGTGATATCTTGGCCCTTGATGGACTTTTGATGAATGAATTTGAGGTCAAGATCAGTTAAAAGCATAATCCATTATGTGGCATGCTGATTTTGATAAGGTTTGGCATACATGAAGTGTAAGGGGTTGATGTTGGTCACAACATAGGTTTTGTGGTTGAGTAGGTAATGACGGAGTTTGGTGGCAATGAAAACTAAGGCTAAGAAAAAAATTCGGGTGGGTGTATCGGGTTTCATAGTCTAGAAGAGTACGGCTTATGTAATAAACCGCCTGCTCCCTGTGTTATTCATCGCGATGAACGAGCATGGCTCCCAAGGAGTGATCGATAGCTGAGATATATAGGTAAAAAGGTTTATCATATTTAGGTGGAATGAGTATGGGTGGTTGCAGAAGGTATTGTTTTAAGGCTTCAAAATCTTTTTGGCAGTCATCATCCCATTTAAAGGAGACATCCTTCTTGAGCAGATGATGAAATGGTTGACATCAATCGATAATTGTGAAATGAAACAGCAAATAGACCGCAACTTACCTTACAAGATACGGAGTTGTCAAAGGTTAGTAGGTGGAGGAATTTCAAGAATGGCCTTAACTTTAGCAAAGTTAACTTCTATACCACGTAGGGAAACGATAAATCCCAGGAGCTTTCCTGAAAGGACCACGAAGACGCACTTCTTAGGATGAAGGTAGACGTAATATTTAATAGTATGGTCAAAGATGGTTTTGAGGATGGAAAGGTGCTCGGAGCGGCGTTTAGATTTGGCCAAGAGATCATCCACGTAATCTTCCAATATGTGGTGCATGATGTCATGGAAGATGTAAGTCATAGCCCGCGCCGATATGTGGCACCAAAGATTTTTAAGGCCAAAAGACATAACTAGATGGCGAAGGTCCCCTAAGGGGTGATGAATGACATCTTGTATTGATCTTTTAGGAGAGAAAAATTTGATTATAACCTGAGAAGCCATCCATGAGTGATAGCATCTCATGACCAGTGGTAAGGTCAACCAATTGATCAATACCAGGTAAGGGAAAGTCATCTTTCGGGTAGGCTAGGTTGAGGTCACGGAAGTCCATGCAAATGCGAGTCCCCTATCGCTTTAGTGACAGGGAAAATGTTAGAAATCCAATCAGGATAATCAATGGGTAATATGAAGGAAACAGAAAGAAGGCGTTGAAGTTCTTCTTTGATGAGAAGAGCAATGCGAGGGTGCATTTTCCTTAGCTTTTGTTTGATGGGTTTGGCATCGGGAATGGTTACAATATTATGGACCACTATGGTGGGGTCAATACCGGGCATGTCTACGTAAGACCAAGCAAAAGCATGGTTATGATCTCTAAGAAAAGAAGTGATGGCTTCCTATTCAGTAGCATCTAAATATTTTCCGATCTTTAGGATGTGCGGGTCATCCTGAGTATGAATGTTGATCTTGATAGTTGATTCATTCAACATGGTTTATATCTTAGAGGGTAACGACCGATGAATATATGAGTCTTCTGCACCAAGGTAGGTGAGTATAGATTCATCATCCTAACATTGAACGACGTTAATTAAAGGTGTATTGTCATCGATCATTTTAGGATACAAGAAGGGAAGAGTGGAAGGGGCCTCGCCCTCGCGTTGATAAGTCAGAGGCCCCAAGGAAATGGTGTTTATGAAAAAAAAGTTAGGAGGGATAGATTCAAGATCCATCGACTCTGTCGGTGAGGGTGGTGATGAAGGTGGAGTGGGTGAAGAAGGTGGAGAAGGGCTAATGTCCTTAATTAGTTCAATACGGGCTTGTTTAGTAGGTGGTTTGGGAAAGCGGATACCAATTCGGTCGCGTTATGTTTGTGGGTGGTACATGGAATAATGGTATGGCATCCTTGCTCATAAAATTCAAAACCAAAACCCTTCCACGCACATTGTGCAGGAAGGTGTGGGAAAAATGGTGATTGGTAAGTGATTGGAAGTCAACAGAAAATGGGCGAGTTTGTGGCGGTGGTTCAGGTGTGTAAATGGTAGTATCAAGTCCCCCATAGTTGAGACTGGTACGAAGATGAGGAGGACTATAAAGGAGGCATTCTCCTATGCGGTGATCATAACTAGGGTGTTGGTGAAGACTTCCATACTCTTGTGGAGTAAGGAATGTGTTGATACTATATAGGCAATACTCCCTCAGAGTGAGGAATTGAAAAACACCTTCCAAGGATCGTTGGTTGGTATGTAGGTAGTTTGAATGGATGAAGTGTCAAGTCGATGCGGAGGTAGAGTTAACGGATTAGGAAGCTGATCGGTCACCATGGAGGTCAGGCGAGTGGGTAAGAATGGAGGAGGTATGTGCAGAGAAGCGCCAGTCAGACCGGTAAGGGAGGTGTAGGTGAAGAAGTAGTGGTTGTGGAGGTAGACGGCTTAATAGGTATGAGCACATCATTGGGTCGGTAAAGCATGTTGCATGTTTTAAAAGGTGATGGGTTAGCTGGAATGGTATAGGTGTGTCCTTCATGTTCAAACTTTACACAACGATGCAAAGTGGAAGGAACGTAACCCATGACATGAATCTAGGGTCTGCCAAGCAACAGGTTATATTGAAATTCCCCCTCCAAAACATAAAATAATTCTTGAACAGTCGACGGGGGCCCACGCAAATGTGGACGATGATGGTGCCTAATGTAGAGGTGATATCATCATTGAATGAATGCAACATGACAGATGTTTATGCATGCAATTATTAGGTATGTGCATTTGAGTGAATGCATGGGATGAAATGATGTTAATGCTAGTGCCCCCATCAATCATCACACGGCATACCCATATGTCATCAATGTGGATAGAGATGAAGAGGGTTGGGTCTAGGTCATCATTTTGGTGTGGCACAATCTCTTCCTCTGAGAAGCTAAGGGAGGCTACTTGGTGAATAGGGTGGGGCAAAGATGAAGGTGGTAATTTGGTGAGAGAGGCTACATGATGGGGTGTGATAATGGAGGCTACGGGTGTAGGGTCATTGGGTAAAACCTCAATAGATTGAAGAGCCTCCATGAGAGCTTGATAATGGAAATCTGAGGTTTAAATGAGGTCATATAAGGACATTTTGAGGGGAGATTGGTGTAATTATTTGAGCATGGTATGATGTGTGACACCATTAGAAATGGGGTACGTGGGGCCTCGATAGTGATTTTAGGTATGGGTGCAGATGGTATGTTGGGTATAGGATTGGTTGGTGGGTCAATTGCCTTTTCTTTGCCCTTATCCTTCTAAGCACATGTAGTGATGTGTATCATGTTGATTTGAGGGGAGTCATTAAATGGAGAAGGTGTAGGATGAGTGGTATAATGACATGACAGAAAAACCTACTAGAGGAGAAAAGCCTTGTGAAGTGAGTTGAGCACAATGACATTTAGGTGATGGTGTGGCAAGTTCTCTGATGCAAACCATGTTAATTTCAAATCTTGGGGGTGGCTCTAGGAGCTGTGAGGGTGGAGGTTGTGGTTGTTGAGTGGGCAGTGTGGGAATGGGTGTCGATGAAGTAGGGTCCTCATCGAGAAGGTCATCATCATCAAAGTTGGCTTCTAGAGGACACAACTAGATAAGGATGGTTTTCAAGGGCTTACAGTTCTCCACATCGTACCCTGACACATGATGGTAGGCACATATTTTAGTATTATCAAACCCTTTTGGCTTGGGTTTGAGGGGGTCATAAGGTCTGAGTGGCGATAATGTGATGACATAAGTCTTAAGGAGGGTGGTTAAAATTTTGGCATAGGACCCTACTAGTGGATCATAATGGGAAGTGAACATGGGTTTGGGTATAGGTGTGGTTGATTGTTGAGGAACGGTCTTTGGAAGAGGAGGAGTGGATCGAGCTATGGTTTTGGGTGTTGACGTGGTTTTGGGTGTTGGTCATGTTTGTTTAGGTAGGGGTATAGTGGATGAACTGGCAGGAGGGTGTGTGGTTGTTCTAACTACCTTATTGTGGGGTAGTGGAGTTTTGTTTTTGGGTTGCACCTTCTTGGGTAAAGGTGATATGGGTGTACGAGGTCTAGAAGGAAAGGAAGATGGGGGAAGAGGATGAGTTACCCATGGGGATAATGGGGGTGCTATGAAGGTAGAGGATGCGGGTTGTGTAGGAGGTGTAAGGGACAGAGATTGAAGTGTAGTGGGTAGTGAAGGAATTGCTGAAGGTATTAGAGGTATGGGTGGTAAAGATGTTGTGGGTGTGGGTGTAAGTCATGTTGGGTGTCTGGGTAGGTTAGAGGTTTGTGAGGAAGGAATGGGCTATTGTGTTTTTGGTTTATTGATGGGTGGAGGTTGCTTGACCATGTTGGGAAGCTGAGGTCCTAAGACAAATGGGATAGGTGAAGGTGTGATTGGCACAGCTAGGGTATGAGTTCTATGGGTTTGGTGCTTCTATTTGGGTGTTGAAGTAGGTGTGGTGTTGACTTTGGAGGATGTAGCTAAATCTAGTTTGATAGGTGGATGAGTAAGTCAGGTGGTTGAGGAGACCCTAAAGTGGTAATAGGTTTAGTCGAGGAAGATGCCATAGGTGTGGGTTTAGATTTAGATATAGATTGGGTTATGGGTAAGGGTGTGGTTTGAGCTATGACAGGTGTCGTGGAAGGATTTGTGATAGAGGTGGTTGTGTTTGGTTTGATTGGTCGAAATATTTTTGGGTAGATAGTGGAGGTATCAGCAAGTGACCTTTACATCTACGTTGAGACAGGAAGCAAAAGGCACCCCCATAGTAAAGCCCTATCCACATAATCTAAGTGATCGGACAAACGTGAGAATGGCACATCCGTAAGTGGAGTTGATGAGGACCTAATGGCAATTCCTGTAAAATGTGTCTTAGAGACAAAGAATCAGCTAGCTTCAGGCTTCCGTGGGTAAGAGAGTCGAAAGTAGGTCTACGGGATTTTGGGTAGCTGATGGAGAATGCTCACCAAGAGGAAAAGGTATCTTAATTGGGTCTATAATAGGTAGAGAAGGTGATGGACACTCCTCTATAGGTGGAGGAGATGATGGAAGCTCCTCTGTAGGGGGAGGAGATGATGGATGATCCTTTGTTGGTAGAGGATGTAAAGAAGTATCCTCTGTGGACTTAAGAAGTACTATGGGTAAAGGTTCTCTAAGTGGAGAAGCCAAAAGGTGAAATGGTATGGATTTTAGTATAAGTTTCCTCCACATGTGAGGAAGGAGGTGAAAGGTGTTCCTCTATTGGTGAAGGAATGGGGGAGTTTGGTTCTGATGCAGAAGGAGGACTTCAAGATAGAATCTCCTCTATGGAAGGAATATGGGGTAATTAGGAGGTGACATGTACATCATTAAAGATAGTGTGAACCTCGTGGGTATGGGTATCCTGAGTTGAGGTCTCACCGGTTTGATCAGATGAAGGGGCATGGTTGGGAAATGGTTTCTTAAAGATGTGTAGGTTTTGGTTGGTAGGTGCGTTAGGATTATCCATGATTAACTCACCTTTCTCGAGTATTCCTTAGACAATATTCTTGAAAGTGATGGAATTATCGTCACAATGACCCTTTACTCGATGATAGTTATAAAAGTCATTTTCTTTATACCATGCGGGCATGGGGCAAGTAGGGTCAAAACTAGTGTGTGGTTTTATAGGTGGAAGGGTAATGGCTGCAGCTTTGATAAGATTTTCTAAACAAAAGAGTAAGGTTCCCCAACTGGGGTGTATTTCCATTGCTCTCGTCTGAATTCAAAAGTCTGGATAGGTGAGAGATTAGATGAGGGGGTAGCCTGATTTGATGGATGGGCTGGGGCAGCCTTAAGTACCACCACTGTGTTAGTGGTGCCCTTAGCCTTTGAATAATTGTTTTGTGGTTTGGAAGAAGAAGAGGTATCATTCAACTTGAATGTCAAATTCTTATTGCGTAATTGGATTTTCTTCTCTTCGATGGCCCGAATCTCTAACTTTCATGCCATAGTGAATGCTTCATCGAATTTTCAAGGTTTGGACCTATAAGGTCGGTGAGATATGTCTAGCACAGTCCATGTGAAGAGCTTGATGAGTTCCGTTTGTGGCAGTTGGAAGGTGAGTTGGTTGATCGAGCTACGCGGTGAGAAAAAAAAATGTATGATAGATTCATCCTCATACTAACACATGGAGTATAGATCACCATAGTAACCTTCTTAACGATATTGATAGATAAATGAACCAAGAAGGCTTGGGCTACCTGATTAAATGAGAATATAGAGTGTCTAGGTAACCCACTATACCAATCTAATGTAGGTCCAATCAGGGACATGGGAAAGGTTCTCAAGAGCAAAGCATCATCGTGAGAGATCAGATAACACCCATGTTTGAATGACCAAAAATGCTATGCGGGTCTTCTTTGCTATTGAAATGATTGAATTTAGGCATTTCCCAATGCACGGGGTATGGGAAGATAGGAATGGATGGATGGATGGGCTCATTGCAAATCTTGTCGTAGGTGAGAGTGTTGCGGGAGCCGAAAACCGATGCCTCCAATGTTTGCATCTTTTCCAACATCAATTTGATTAGGTCATTGGTAGGTTGTGATGATTGGGGGCCTCCTGTAGTGTGAGAGGGTTGGTTTTGGGCATATAACAGGGGTGGCATTCTAGTGCATGGTGATGCCATGTAGGTTGTTTGAGAAGAGGGCAGTGAAACAAGGGGTACATACCCAGAGTGAATAATGGATGAAACAGGAGGGTGCCTATAATATGTATATGGAGGTGGAAGGGTCGTGGTAACCCTAGTGGCAATGGGGCTAACGATTGTGGAATGGAAAGGACCACGTTCTAAAAAGGGGTAGGGGTCACCAACACCGGAGGTGGTAGTGTAGCTACGAGTATGTGTGAGACATTAGGGGTGGATGAGGTTGCATTTTGGGTAGTTGTTGAGGGTATGGTGGATGTGGCGGGTGCCATGGAGGTGATAGATGCGGAAGTCATAGTGGGTATATGACCTAGTTGTGAAACGACTGGGGTAAAGTAGATGTGGGTAGCACAGAGCTAGATGGGGCTGATGCAGGAGTGGGAGCAAGAGTCGAGGGGATAGATACAAGCATGTCATATATCAACTGACCCAAGGCATCTCGAGTGGACGAATGGGAAAGGTAAAACTACAAAGTGGCAGGGTTTTGGTCAAGGAGTCGTGTGAACTCCTCATCTCTGGTAGCAATAGTGATAGATTGGATGGGATCCATGGCTGGTGATAAAATGGAAGGTGGTGAAGGACTAGGTGGGATTGTTTGACAACTGGCGTGAAATATGAGTGCACTTCCTTGCTTTGTGTCAAGCACCATGTGAACCAAGATTAATCGAGAGCCGCTTCTCTCAGTAAATGACATACGAAAAACAAAGCAAGAACAGTGAATAAGCGGCAAAAAAAAGTGGATTAGGTACCAAATGTTGGTTGGAAAGTGAAACAGCTCACCAATGCCGTTAGGAAAAAATCGGCGCCGCTTAGGGGTAACCGATGCCGTCACTTTGTAGAAAATGGACAATGGAGTGTAAAACAAGGTATAAGGTCAAATCTGACAGGTATGCCAAATCTGATGAGTTTTACAACGTCAATGGGAATGATGGCAATGACAGGGACTGTGAAAATTGGAAGAAGATGAATAAAATGTCCTTTTGGGTAGGTTAACAAAAGGACCTGGAACCGACACCAATTGGGTATAACCGATGATGGTCAGAGGGTAACCAACAACTATCTCTAAATCGACACCACCATCGTGAAATTAAAACAATGATGAAATAATAGTGGTTGTGAATTAAAATATGATGTGGAATTAGACCTAGAATTCTGAGAATGATGATAATATGGTCTAGGCACACTCAAGTGAAGCCAGAATACACCAGCTGTGATGAGGAGCATGCAAGGATGAACAAGAAAATAAAGAACGTGGTCTCTAACCTCAAAATGCAAGCCAAGCGAAGCACTAAGAAAAATGTGATCCTAGGAGTGCCTTTTCTATTAAGTTTATTTAGCTTATGCTATTTAAGGATTGACACAAGAACTATGCAATAGATTTTTTTGTGAGGATGGCTTCCTACAAAGAAGGAGATCTAAGAGGTGAGGTTTTAGGTATGTTATGGTGGGGGTGGGCTTCGCACTAAAGTATGACTCGATAGAGCAGTGAGCTGAGGAGTACCTGCCAATCCTCAAATCAGTGTGATCGTTGACAGGCGTTCTTAGGAAAGATGTTTTTTAAGAATATGTATTTGTTTTGAATTTGTGTAATTTGGCAAGACTCGGAGAGAGAGAGATGTGCTTTCTACGGTTCGTTTGTCAACCATCATCTGTTCATGACTTCCAGCGTATAGGTTGCCCTCAATTAATATAAGCTAATGCGATAAATTAGAATGACATGCACTTATTCTTAATCCCAAATCAAAGTGTGAAGTTGGATGACACAAAAAGATGAAGAGGAAGAGGGATTCTCTTTCACTACAATGTAGAAAACATGAAGAAATGGTTCTCTTTAATTACACCAAATATAAAAGGTTTCTTTTAGAGCAAATAGAAAGAAGAGGTAGGTTACCAAGGAATAAAATTAATGTGTATGCTTTTCGAAGGGAAACAAACACACAAAATTTCATAGGAATGAATAAAATGCAAGGAACCCCTGGATGGGTTTCACCTGGCGTACTCAAATGTTTCACCTGATTCTTAGATGTTTCTTTAAAGTATTGACGAAATAGATAGGGTAATGGGCATAGGAGGAATACTTGTTTTAATGTTGGTTGATGGGTTGTTGCACGTGTATGACTTCCGAATCCATAGCTGATCATGAGAACTTCCTTTTGGCTAGGAGGAACTACCTGTAATGAAAAGCAAGACCACCAGAAGGAGTTAAACAATATGTGTAGTGAACTACCTAGTGTATGCTAGATCCGAGAAGTGTGATACTTCCTAGACGGCTGTCAGTCCATTGTTTTAAACAATTTAATGTGGTAAATAAAGTAAATCCTATTGTAATTCAAAATGATTTAGGTATCTCACTTAAAACACAATAAGAAAGATCTAATCTATCGTGCTAGGTCGAAACAGGATCTCGAAGGTCAAGTAACTAGTTCTTGGTCTCTACAGTGTGTCCTGACAGAGGTCTCAGGTAGATCACATGTGAATGAGGGTGATGTGGAATTAGGTGGATAGGTCACAATTCTGGGTTATATGGGAAAATATAGAGACCGATGCTGGTTAAGGGTGACCGATGGTGGTTAGGTGTAATCGGTCCCGATCGTGGAAAACGGGAATGCCACAGGACGAGCTTTGGGTCTCATTTGTGATTGCACAAAGGACTTTGGTTGGTCGAGATGAGGTATTGGGTGGTTTGGGTAGGATTTGGCAAGGTTTTAATGGGTATATGGAGAGGTGAGTGTTAGAGGTGGCCAATGGGTTGCTAGGTAAACAATAGGTGATAATATAATGACGAAATGAAATGAAACAGAGAAGTATAACATTTTACTTACTTGGATTCTGGTCTTGGACGCCTGTGAGTGAGGGATGGAGGTGTTGGTGAGAGGTTGAAGGCTGTAGGTGATCACCAACCATAGAAAAGCTTTTGCATGGCCTACATGTGCATTCCTTTTTCTTGGTTAGATCAGATCATTGTTGGGGTGGCTGTGTAGGAGAAAATGATTGATCTCCTTCTTTGCATGCGTGTTCTCACTGAAATTCACTTCTCAAAAGATGAGATATCTCTCTAGAATGTGCTAATGTTTGCCAACATTTTCTAATATTTTCCAACCTTTTTCAACCTTTTTCGACCTTGAAAATAAGGTTTTTTTCGGGGTTAAAAGGGTAATCGATGGTGGTTCCGGCTTAACCGGTGATGGTTAGGGGTAACCGGCATCGGTCAAGGTGGGATTTCCTAGGTTTACTAAACTAGGAGATCCTCTTGATTTTCTTAGATCTCGTGTCATTAACCTATGGATTAGACTGGAAGCTTCTTGTAAACATGCAGGGAATGTGGTTAGAGAGAATGTAGGCATTTATTTTTAGGGTTTTGGTAAGTCTTAGTTAGTTATGGCAACTTACTAAGAATAGGTCTTAGGGTGAGTTGGCTTGATGAGGTGTCTAGGTGAAGTGTATGTGTGGATATTATTTAAATTAAGATATTTAAATAATAAATATGGTGAGGATAATGAATTAAATTAATTAAATTAATATTAGTGGGGTGAAGGGGGCCATGGCTAGGTGAATGTGATGAAGGGTGCTTATTTGTTGAGGGACCAAAGGGGAGTGTGACCTAATTTTAGTGTCTACAAGGATGTTTTAATTAATTCTCAGAATTAGATCTATTTTTAGCATTAAAGTATATCTATTGATTAAAATTGCATGGATAAGTTCCCTAAGTCTATAAATGACTATATAAGCATAAAATCTAGGGTTTAGAAAAAGATGATTAACAAGAATTAGAAAGACCTTGCAAAAGTTGGTGAGTGAGAGAATTTTTGGTGATGAAGCAAAATCTTGAGAGAAAGAAAGTACTATACATCCGAGATGTGTGAAAGATTGTATATCTTGTCAAAGCTTTGGATAATAGATGTGCTTGTTTCTTTGTGGACATCACCCACACCGGGTGAACCACGTTTAATGGTGTTGATTTATCTCTTGTTTTGTATATTTCTTCCGGTAGAATATCCACTTTTATTTGCATGTATGCTTAGATCTCGATATATTGTTTATACAACTGGTATGCTAACCCCAACATTTTCATCATTTGAGCTATGCTCCTAGTTATTTCTACAAAATAAGGGATGAATCTTCTTAGAAAATTGATTTTTCCAAAGAAAGAATGCACACCTTTCTTGCTTGTTGGAAGAGGAATTTTCCGAATAGCTCAGACCCTCTCTGGATCAATCTTGGTCTTGTCCTTGGAAACAATGTGCCCGAATTTTTCCTTTTGTGATGCCCAAGATAGATTTCTTCATATTTAAAGAGATTTCATATTCTTTGCACTTCTAAAGGATAGCTTCAAGATGTGAAAATGATCCTCTCTTTTTATATAAAATACCATAAAATCATCAAGATAAATCATAATGTACTTTCCTTTTAAATTACAAAAATCCAAATCCATTTCCCTCTAAAAATTTGCACCAGCATTTATGAGACAAAATGGCATCCTCCTATAAGAAAAATTTCCCCATGGGGTTGTGAATTTTGTCTTGTTTTGATCTTGAACATCTACTTTGATCGGGTTGTACCCTAAGAATCCATCAAACATGGATAACATCTCTGAACCAGTGAGAACTTGTAATATTTGGTCCATCATAGGGAGTGGATAATTATCCTTAAGAGAGGCCTGATTTAAATTCCTGAAATCCACACAAATTTGGATTTCTCCACTCTTTTTCCTTACAGAACAATATTGGCTACCCAAGTTGAATGATGAATAAGAAAGATTATTCTAGCATTCAACAACTTTTGAATCTCTTGATGAATTGTATCTACAATTTTTGGATTATATTGTCTTTGTGTTTGGTGAAATCGCTTGATCCCGAGTTTCAAAGGAATATAGTGTTACATTTTCCTTGGCTTGAAATATTTTAAATCATCATATGAATAAGCCAACACATTAATGTATTTTCTCAAATAATTCAATCATTTTCTTCTTTTCATCCTTAGTACAACATTTGTCAATATTGACCAATTTAGGCTTTTCTTCACTCCCTATATTGATTTTTTCATATTTAGATTATTGATGAGCCTCATGTGATACCTTGGATTTGATATATCTATCATTTTTTCAAATAAATCTTCTAAGATTACCAGTCCTCTAGGTATCTTATTACCTTTCAATCGTATACAAAACTATTTTTATCATATTCTTCCTCCACTCTTTTAAACACAGACGATGAAATAGACTCACGATGAACAAATTTACTTCCTTAAAAATATAGCTGACTAAAATTATCTTGGAGCTCAAGGAAGGAGATCAAGTGTTGATCATCATTGAACACCTTGCCAATGGTTCACATTATCTGGAACACTTGGTCTATGTATCATCTCAATTGTGAACTTATCTTGGGAAAAGTCCAGGTGAGGGATTAGCAGATCAAGATTCAGCTAAATCATCATCCCTAGTATTTTTATCTCTAGGCACATCTTCCATAGAAAAGTCATCTAGCAATTCAATCGAATCCTAGACCAAATTTCTATAATGCTTCAGCCTTCCATTTTTACTTGGAATACCCTCTAATGTGCTTGACAATGAGTTCAACTTCTCCTCAAGCACAAATTTTTTTATCCCCATGTATCTTGCTAGTTCTAGGCCAAGAATAAGGGCCTCATATTCTGATGTATTATTTTTGTTTTAAAACTAAATCTTATAAGAGAATGGGTGGGATTTTCCTTAAGGAGAAGTCAGAACAACACCGGCTCAAACTAGCTAAGGAGCAACTACCATCAAACTCTAGGACCCAAACACCATTAGGATCATCAATCACCCCTTTGGGAACCTTTACTTCATCCTCGACATGATCATGTAATTACCATGGCCAATGTCTTTATAGAGAATTTGTGCTTTGGGTCATCAATTTTTTGTACAATATATTTTGTCTACCTCTCAGGTAACAATTTCTTCATTTTTCCATTAACTGGGATGAGGGCATGAGACCAATCCATTTGAATTTATCCTCCCACTTATCTACAAAAATTCTACTCAACAACATACCATGTGATGGTGGGATGTTTGCAGCTACAATTGTAGCTTTGACCCTTTTCTCCGGGAAGGCAACAAAATCTACTTGGGCATCTTTGATCCTTCCAACAAGAGGCACCTCCTTATTTTCCATAGAATAACATGAGCCAAAGTTTCATGTCAATGTGAGGCCAAGGGCATGAGAAAATTTAGCAGGCATCACATTATCTGATGCACCTAAGTCAATAACATAGTTTTTGATCTTATGACCGGCTATGAGTAGTGTGACATAGAAGGGCTCAATTTTCTCTGTTGTAGAAGGTGTCGAAGGTGTCAAAGCCATAAAATTTTGTGGAGATGGAGAGGTAGGAGTGGGTAACATGCCTTTAGAAGTGGTGGATGATTGGCTAGGTTTGGAATTGACAAACTTAACAACTTGAGAAAAGGCCTCTAGGTGAGTTTGGTAGAATTTAGCTTTGGAAATTTGGATTTTGGTATTTTTGATATGATCAATTATATCAAAGGACCCTGAGGTATATGGAGCATCTAAGATTGAGGAAGTGGGAGTCTCAAGATTATCCAATTTTTCAAATGAAGAAGTTTTGGACACAGGAGTCAAAGGTATATTAGCCTTAGGTGTAGAAGATGAAGAAGTAGGAGTGTTATTATTACTTACCTTTTGAGTGGCAGTGGTAGGAATAGGGGCTCCTCTTCTTGCAACAACTGGAATAGTGACTAGAACTTCTTTAGATTTCTTTGCATGATGGACCACTTCCTTCTTCTTGTTCATTTGATCTCTTGTCATGACAACATATGTTTCATTGTTCATATCTGCCACCACTTCATCATAATCATTGTAATAATCATCAACTCCTTCTTTGGGGAGGAAATTGACTTGATAATCATTCACGTCTTCTCGAACTTCATCAAGTTCCTCTTCTAGCTCTTACAACTCCTCAACTTCTACTTCATCTTCATGTTCTTGAAAGTCACATGTTGCATTTATTTGGAACCTTGAGAGGTGGTGTTTTTATTGCTAGCTTAGGCTGAGTAGGAGGTAGATGATTTTGAGTTTGAAAGTTCCTTCTTAGAATAGCCTTATAAGGATAATTTTAGGCCAATTGCTTCTTGATGGAAATCATATCATTTTCCAGCTTTAGAACTAATTGATCATAACTTGTGGTAGCAGAATTAGGGCCTTGGATTTACATGGTTCCTTCAACAATTTATCTGGCATTATCAAAGCCTCTTCTACGCTTATGGCCAAACATTGATCATCATCCAAGGTGGAGAGATTGGCCCTTCTCAATGCATAGCTTACCTCTGGTAGTTGAGCATTCAAGAAAAACACTTCTGAATTTAATCCATAGGATGAGTGGCTGTTGGAATTTTATTCACCAATTTTTTAAATTTTTCCACAAACTCTCACATAGGTTCATAGGGTTCCTTTTTTATTTGAGAAATTTTAGCCAAAAGGGCATGCATGTCCTCCACAAGCTTGAACTAATTTTCAAATTGAGTTTTCATAGTATCCTAGTTGGTAATGACACTAGTTAGGAGGTGATAAAACCAATATACAATGTTGTCCTGCAGTGTCTCCACAAAAATCCTAACAGAGACATCTTCATGCTCAACTCCAAGCACTCCACAGGCCATAATAAATGCAGCAATGTGCTCATCTAGATGCACTTTTCCATCACCTTAGAATTTGGGGAAATTCTTCCTATTCCCTTTGGAAAATCATGCAGTGGTTGAGGGAGAGCTAAAGGCCCAACTCATTGTCCCCAAGGAAAAGGTACAATAACCATTCTGGGAAAAATGGTTTGTAAAGGGATTGTAATTATGGCTAATACCATGGGCTTGAGTGTTGGGGTTGAAATGAGTTTGGATATTACCACTTGTTGAAGATGTAAAAATCCTATCCCTTGTAGGAGGAGTACTTGTGGATCTTTTCCCTCTAGCTCTTCTTTCTAGAGTCAGGTGAAATCCTTGTTGTTCCAGCGAATGAAAATTATTATCTTCAATATGTTGTGCTCTTTGACCGCATGTGTATATCCTCTCCTCCAGTGTGCTTTTTCTGTTGTTCTATTTGAATATTGCTATGGTGGGATGCACAGAACGTTCCCCATGGTGGGTGCCAAAAAATAGTTGGTTGAGAAATTTGAGTCTTAGTACAAGCAACAGTTTAGGGGATGGCATTCCCTCCTCTTTATGGGAGAGGTTCCCTTATTCCACACACACACAAGAAAACAAAACTACTTATTCACAAATTTACAAACTATCAATATTGAAATGAGGATTTTGATGTTGGAATTATTCTCGTATCAATAATATTTCAATACAGAAGATAAGAAGAGAATAAGAATTCATTAGAGGAAACAACAACATTAAATAAGCAAGATTGGTTAGAAGGAAATCCTAAGTTCACTTCTCACCTATCAAGAACATGAATGCTCTCCTTGGTTACCCAAGATCACCAACTATTGCAATAAAAGAGAAGGGAAGAAAGCAGCACTTTTAGGCAAATAGATGGTAGAGAAATGCCCTACTAATGCATGCATTAAGATTTAAGAATCATATGAATTTGCATATATCCAAATAACCCATGAGATATAAATGTTTCAGACACAAATTTCTTTGCACTACATCTAATAGGTTGAACAAAAATTTTCTTACTTGAATATAACAAAAACACATACACAGATCAAGGAATAGAATAGAAAGAATATAAGAGACAAAGGGTAAGAGGAAATATTTTCTTTTGTATTGATTATAGTTATGCTTTTTACATTCCAATCATCAAAATCCAGCCCCTTTTTACAATGGAAAAAAGTTCTTTTTATAGCCATCTGGATAGTTACAACTAGAGTCTCTTCATTCTTTTCTTTTAATTAATATTTAATCAAAAGTATCATACTTTAAGTTCACTCTAATTACAAATCACATTATTAAAACAATGCCAACTTTGAAATAAATGGGAAATCAAAAGAAAGGCTTATGCACTAGATGAGGGAACATTTAAAGAGGGAGCTTCTACAGTCTTCATCTTTAGAATCTGGCTCCTGAACTTCATAAGTACTCCAACAATTTCCATGCCTTGAGGAATAGTGGTGTTTATAGTAGCATTTTCCCAGATTTTCAAGCAACCTTCCATGTCTTTCCAAAAGTCTACATTTTGTGAAAAGCCTTTGTTTGCTTCAATAACAACAATCTGCAGTACAAACTTCCTTCATCTTCTCCTTGGTTATGATGTCATATTTGAACAATTTTTCTTTGATGAGTGCTTTGAATTCTACCTTAATGTCTTGCACTATATTTCTACTCACAAAGTCTTCTTTAAAGAACTGGCAATGAAGATCTTACACAAGATTTGAAGGCCTCACCCTTTTGGAACATGTTCTTCAATTCATCGGTTGCCTCTTCTAGGACCTTTATTTTCCAATCCACATTGTACACCCATTTCTTTGAAAGATTATTCTTTGAGTCATCAAATATCCTATTTGCAATGAGAATTTTCTCATTAGTATTGCTCATTTGTTTGAGATCTTGTATGCACTCTATCCACAACTTGAGATCTTTTTCTAGGCCTGCAATGGTTGAGGTGAATCTTTGTTGGATTGAACAAATGTTATCATATGCTTTGTATGCTTCCTCCATGAAATTCAGGCCAGAAATCAACATCTCATCCACCATAGCTTCTATGCTTATGAATATCCTTAATAGTTTTAACCTCATCATCAATTAGAACAGTGGGAGGAGGAATTGAAGCCAATGGGATTGGATCAATCACTTTATCACTTACCAACAAGGACTTGATGAAATCGGAAAGAATATGTACCTACTCCTCAAGTTGTTCATGTTTTTGTTTCCATTTCTCCACCCTTTTAATGACCTTTGACACGCTCCTTTAATTTATGAACTTTACTTGTCAAGAGTAGATTCACGTAATGGGATCCTTATCAGCTTTAGGTCATCAAAGTTAGATCTCTCTCATCCTTCTCAACCCTTTGTTTAGAAATCTTCATAAATTGTTGGCCTTTTTCATCAGCCTATTAGGATTGTGGAGATGAATTGCTTCACAGATAGCATGATTTACACCTTGTTGGTTTACATAGTAACCAGCACGAGATAGGGTAGCTATCTTCAAATATGGTAACCATAGTCATTCGGTTAACCATCATCGGTTACCTATGCATGAAATTTTATATTTAACTCACGGGAATTTAATCTAGATTTTGTTTTAAAGCTGATTTAAAGGATGTAATTGCATGGCTATTGTGCCCTAAGTTTTTATATGCCTATATAAGCATGAAATCTAGGGTTAGAAAGAGAATTAAGAGAAGGATTGAATTATATCCTTGATTCTCATAGATTGAGAGGATGAAGAAGAAGAGAAAGAAAGAACATGTTACATGAAGACAGAGCTTCCATGGAGAGGAGCTGGACAGAAGGAAATAACATGTACATCTGAATGGTGAGAAGAGGGTAACATCTTCTATTGTATTTCCTTTGTATAGTTATTGTCTCATTGTAATGGCTTGCATAGTATGCAAAGCACATAGATTTTCTTCTTTTAGATCCATATGTTAGTGATATCTTGTATTATATATCCATTTAGATCTAGATATTATATAGGAGGTTGTCTTCATGTTTACACAGGTTGATGCAAAGATGGAGAGACAGACTTACTTCTTGGTGCATAGTCATGGTTTCACATATGGTAGACACATGTGAGAGGTCTTATTTACATATCCATAGAGAAATTGGTTATAGTTCGAGATGTAGTAGTTCCTAGTTATGTGAGATCTATTTATGGTGGTTTGGAGGCATAGTTGTAGTGCACTCATGGAGATCTGTTTAGAGATTTGGAGGAGAGGAGATACTCTTGGAGAGATGCATTGTATTGTTGTATTAAAGATTTGGATTGTACTCTTGTTATATTATATATATAATATCTCTATCTTTGGTGGATGTAGCCCATATTGGGTGAACCACGGTACATGTTGTGTTATGTGTGTGTACTTTATTTTGATTTGGATTATTCTAGTTTATACTTCCACTGATGTAGATTTTGGGGAATTTTTTAGATCCTGTGTGCATGATTTTGTTTGTTATTGAATCATAGTACTATTCCATAGTCCCGAATTCCCAACACAACCACCAACCTTGATGTAATATTGGCCTTTTTAACAAGTGGGGCAGGAATTATGCCTAGGAGAGAAGCTATAACATCAAATTTTGGAGCAAAAATTGGGATGAAGATTTCCTCTTTTTTATCAACAAAAGGTTAGCCCCAAGTGAAATTGGTACTAGAAGGTGAGGTGACAAGAAGTCTTAAGGCAAGGGTGCTCATAGAAAAAGATTTTATGCAGCAGATACTTTCAACCATAGAGGCCTCAACATCTCAAACGAGGGTCTCTCGACATGTGGCTCCAAAATGACCAATGTCTTAGTCTCTAATGTGGCACCTTTTTTCTTGATTTATTCTTCTTCTTCTTTCTCTATGTTGCATCCTTCATAGTTCATTTCTTCCTATTCTCTTGTTTATTTTTCATCATCACCTCGAGAGATCAACAATCTACTCAAAGCTTGGCATTGTTTCTATTTGCTTTAGCGAGGGAAGTTGCTTGTGTTCTTTTTAATTAATTCCTCTACCTTTTGACCTTTTCACCTTCCCTTTTTCAAGTATAACGAGTTATGGATTCAAGAGGAGAAGGGGATAACTTAGTACGTACTTCGTGTACTAGAGTAATATTTTCTCCATGAGATGTGGATGCTTCCTAAGAAGGAGAATTCAACCTTCCCATCTTGTATGCTACCATTTTTATTTCAAACCAGACCTTTGTTCTTACTATGACTAGATTTACGATTTCTTGTAATTCCTCTTTCTCTTTCTTTAATCACCAATGGTGGCAAGAGGAGTATGCCTAATAGACTTGTTGTATTTGATAAATTACAAATCCTCATCATCATCCTACAACTCCTTTGGTACTTTGTAGATTCCAAAATATTTTATTTGCTACAAGGAGAGTCTACCATAGTACCTTCTTCTGGCTTCATAGTCATCTGAGAAATCTACCCAGTAATCTTCTAGATCATGGAGGTGATAGAAAGACATCCTAAAGTTTTCAGAGATGAAACCTTTGAGATCAAAGCAAGACCTCTTCTGAAAGAAATAAAAATTGAAGGCAACAATAGTTCTCTCAATGTTTTGTGCATCAAGGGCAGTCCTACAGGTGTAATTACCCAAAGTAATTAGGAATTGAATGTCAGTTATCTTCTTATCTCTATAGGTTCTATGCAACATATTAAGTTGCCTAAAAATTTCAATAAGGGAAATTTTGTCACTATAAAAAATCGGGAGTTTAAGAGGTGCCCCCTCAAATCCTACTAGGCTAATGTAGGAGAAATTTCTAAATTGAATGAAGTAGCTACCATAGACAGAGATCAATTGCTTGGCTTTAGTAGAAAACCTTTCACCTTTGTTTCCCTCCAGAATTCTGACAATGTGCATAGTGAATGCATCATTGAATATCCTAAAATGATGATTGTTTTTTTTCAAATTTAACTTTCGACAATATTCATACACTTGGAGTATCCTTCCTATATTCATCGGAGTAACACCCAACCATATTCTATATGTTTCAATAGTATACATCAGTAATCGGTCATGTGAAAGGTTTTGGTCCTCTGCACATTAGCCAAATGTTCACTGAGGTTGTCACAAATGATTTCCCCCCAATTATGAATTTTTTTCCTTCACATATGATATTCAAGTATGGGCACATCTAAAAATGAAACTCATTAGTTAAAGGGAGAACCATTATTTTGGCTAGGAGGGTGATGATATTTGAAATTTCTTCTTTGAAATCAATTTGGTACATAGTTTTAGGTAACCTAGATGTTCCTTTCTTTGGGAATTTGAACCAATATTTGGCCACCATGTGCTTGTATTTTTCACTTTCTTGATCAAATAGAGACTGAGCTTGAGCCAGAGTAAGAACATTTGAGCCTTCTACTATAGGAATCCCAAAAGTAGTGTTAATACATTCAACATCCAATTTGGCAATTACCTAGCCTTGAAAATCTCTAATTTCCTTTTAGCTTGGATCAAAATAGGAACCACAAGCCAAGATAGTATCTACACATTGGACTAAAATTGGAAAGCCTCCAACATGAGATATTCCACAATCCTTGATAAGTTGAGCCATAGGGGTAGGATTATCATTGTTGATTCATGCCCAGAAATCGTTGAAATTGAGATGTTACACATCATTATCCCCTATGTTAGGTATGGAAGTCTCAAGAGAGGAGATGCTCATGACCCTTAAAATGGATTTTCATGATGGAAAATATGTGGAGAAATAGATGCTTAGGCAAAAAAATGGAAGCTTGGAAAGTAATTTTGTAAAAGTAGAAATGAAATAGGGCACAAGATAAAATCATCTCTAAAAACTTCTAAAAACACCAACCTTTATTGCGAAAGAATGAAAACCTTCCCAAGATTACAACGCATTTTGAAATTTTTAAAATGGTTGAGAAACACTCTTCTACGGTTCAAAATGGCTTGGGAATTACAGAACAGGATGCAAAGCTCAACTATAATTTTTAGTGGTAAAACCGACTAATTTCATCCCTTTTATGTTACTTCATTCAAGTTAAGTCATTTGAATTGCATTAAATGAGGGGTTTAATTACATTGATGAGATGGGATTACATACTTTAGAGTGCGAGTTTGGCGGAGATATGAAGCACCTTTGGAGGTCAAGACAACATTCGACATTAAAGATACAAATCGACATCTTTGCAACACAAGAAAAGACATCTCAATGCGAAAAGGGGAATCTAGGGAGAACTAAGGGTCGGGATGCACTTGGGACATCTGGGACAAGAAAAGCTAAAAATTCCACACTACACCAATGTCTAATGGAAAGTGGGTAAGTCAAGTGAAAAGTGCATAGAAGGCCCACGGGACATTAGAACATAAGTTATCCATTAGCTGAAAAGTTCATGACACAAAGGGGACTTAGAAATTTTTGAGAGAAATGTTGCAGGACAAAGAAGGCTTGCAGGTACTATGGCGATACGGAGAACCAACGACCAGGGAGCACAAGGACCGTGGTTTCACAAAACACACCAAGACTCCATAAAAAAAAGAAAGACCATGAAATAGGGAAATTGTAGAGAAGGTGGGGATGTGGGGAAATAAAATCCCAGATGAACTTGGGACATGAGTCCTCCCAAATACTGACTTTGCCACAATATAAATAAAAAGTCCCAAAACTCAAATTTTGAAAATTAAATAACATTTGGGGACATTCTCTTTCCTTCGAGACTTCACAAAGGAAAACAAAGACATCACAAGAGATAACTTACTCAAAATTTTGAAAATTTTCCAAAAATGTACACATTTTTGGGTAAGTGTCAATAGCTAGCTCTTTCTGGGGATTGGACTAACTTGACACACTCATGAAAACAAGACGTAGCAAAGGACCTCAAAATATCTGGTTAATAACAGGTGTTTAATTAATTTGGCAATAGAGTCAAGAACAATACAATATAAAAGACACAAGGATAAGGAAGGGACAATACAAACCAAAAACAAGAACTATACAATGCATATTTACAAGACTATACAAGGGATTTCCTATTCACCTAAGATTGAAACAACTTCAAATATTGGCCACTATATGGAAATGGAAGGGAAGTTTCATCCATATAGCTCAAGTAAAAAGAGTTCTCCCCAGCAAAATGTTTGATTTTGAAAGGACCAAGCCAGAGAGAATCAAACTTACCATGTCTTCCTTCGGGTTCATGTTGTTTCTCCCATAGTAGGACAATATCTCCAACCTGGAAGTCTCTGGATATAGCTTTCTTTTCAAAAAAATTCTTCACCTTCTGCTATCGTGCAGCAATTCTATCTACTACTTGTAGCATGTTTTCATCCAACTTTTACATGTACATAATTCTCTTCTCCATGGACTGGTAAAGTTTTCATCCTCAATGGATTTCATTAATTGCAATGTCATAAATTATACTATCAACTGGCGCTTGAGCCTCTCTTCCATATACAACTAAAATTGGGACTTTCCAATTCCTCTCTTGGGCATGATCATGTCTTCCCAAAGATTATCATAAAGATTTTTTTTCCAATTCCTCTGTGACTCATCCATAAGATTTTTGATGATTGTCACCAATATTTTGTTAGTTGATTCTACTTGCACATTTCCTTGAGGATAGTAATCATAAGAGTGTGCTAAGGAGATTGTATAACCATAGTAAAAATCAATCATCTCACAAGAAGAAAAAATTTAGGCATTGTCAATAACAATTTTGTTTGGGACTCAAACCGACCAGATGTTCTCCTTGATGAAATTGCATACTACTTCTGGACATGGCTCTTTTAACCGGAATAGCTTCTACCCACTTCGTAAAGTATTAAATAGTTGTCAAGACATATGTGTGTCTCTCACTGGAATTAGGATTGAGAGTGCCGATAAAATCCAGCCCCCATTGTTTAAATTTCTCCTCAATTACCACTAGTTTGAGAGGTAGGGTGGCCAATTTGGGTCTTCCCATAAAGGTTTGACATGCTTCACATTTTGTGACCCATTTTGTTGCATCCTTGAACAATGTTGGCCAATAGTAACCTACACGAGAGAATCTTGTGAGTTGTTATAGCAAATGAAAAATGACCTCCATAGGCCTGATCATGGAAATCTCTCAACAAAATTTTCTGTTGTTCTCTATCTACACATCTCAAAAATCTTCCATCAATTCCTCTCTTGAATAATGAATTATCCCAGAGTACATATTGTGTAGATTGCAATTTAACATCTCTCTTTTCTTTAGCATTTAAGTCTATTGGACACTATCAGTAAGTCAGAAAGTGAGCAATGATAGCATACCATTCACTTGTTAAACTTAGGAAAAGGACATTTGGGATACTAGTACCTTCTTCTTTGGATAACTCACTCTGGGCACTATTGGCAATTAATTCACAGAGGCCTCTACCTTGAACCAACTTAGTTGGCTTGATATCTAGGTCATATTCTTGGACCTTTTCCACCAAATTTCCTTTTTGTGACTTGAACTCTTGTTATGTAAGGATTGACTTGACAGTTCTATCAGACACAAAGATAATTGAGTGAGAATTAAGGATATAGAAATAGAATTTCTTAACTGCTTTTACTACAAAGATAAGCATGTTTCTCCATTTGTGTATATTTCAACTCATGAGCCTTCAAGACATAACTCATGAAAGCTATAGGGATTTTACAACCTCCAGGATTCTTCTACACCAAAATGGCTGCCAGAGTATGCTTAGTGGCATAGCAATATATTATGAAGTCCTTCTCAAAATCGGACAGAAAGAACATGAGTATTGGCGATAGTCTTCTTGATGTTTTCAAAAGAATTTTTCCTTCAGAAGTCCAAAAAAATATTGCTTCTCTTTCATCATTTGAGCTATTCTCTTGGTTAATTCTACAAAATTAGGGATGAATCTTCTTAGAAAATTGATTTTTCCAAAGAAATAATGCACACCTTTCTTGCTTATTGGAAGAGGAATTTGCTTTGAATATCCTGGACCCTCTCTAGGATCAATCTTGGTCCCATCCTTGGAAATAATGTGCCCAAGAATTTTACCTTTTGTGATGCCAAAGATATATTTCTTTGAATTTAAAGAGATCCCATGTTCTCTGCACTTCTAAAGGACAACTTCAAGATGTTGAAAATGATCCTCTCTTTTTTAGAAAAGACAGTCAAATCATCGAGATAAATCACAATGCACTTTCCTTTTAAATTACCAAAATCCAAATCCATTGCCCTCTAAAAAATTGCACCAACATTGATAAGACCAAATGGCATCCTCCTATAAGCAAAATTTCCCCAGGGGTTTGTGAAGGTTGTCTTGTGTTGATCTTGAACATCCACTTTGATCTGGTTATACCCTGAGAATCCATCAAGCATGGATAACATCTCTGAACCAGTGACAACTTGTAATATTTGGTCCATCATAGGGAGTGGATAATTATCCTTAAGAGAGGCCTTATTTAAATTCATGCAATCCACAAAAATCTAGATTTCTCCACTCTTTTTCCTTACAGGCACAATATTAGCTACCCAAGTGAATGGTGAATACAAAAGAGGTAGAATACTAGAAAGTTGTTGTTTAACACCTTCTCATGATGTAGAGATAGAATAATCACAATATTAGGAAGTTCAACTAAAATCTTTCCAATGTACCCATTGAAAATATCATGAATTTTTGGTTTATCATCAACCCACTCAAGAACAATATACCTAATATTGGTGTCCTATGGAGGTAACTCGTTAAATTTGATCTTATAGCCACCACTAAAAATGTATGGCTTCCTACTCACTAAAATATGATCTTAAACCCAATTCCTTCAATTCACAATATAGAGAGAACACTTAATCTTACATAAATTCACAATTACTATATCAAGTTCATTAATCCTTGTTAATTAGCATTGAGATATTATAAGCATTAAATCAACAATACAATGTCGTACATTTCTCTCATATATAGCCACATTATCTTTTATGTATCGGCTTATCTAACATGAATAAACCTTGGTGGCATCACTTTTTTAAACTTCATTTGACTTCCACTCGGCGGTCTTTGTGCCTTTCCATTTCACATGGTAATTTAACTCGTTGACCATGTCACCCCAAGCCCCGGTTTCCTCGCGACTGCGTATTTGGAAAGCCTCGACATTTTCCATGTTGGAGGGTGCATTTATCCAATTCAAAAAAATTAAAGTTTTAAACCACTCTTCCCACTCATCGTGACTCCATAAAATGAAAACCATCCCTACACCCAAAACACAAAATAGAGGATTTCAAAATTGAAAGGTCTATTAAAAATTTTGAATCATTGTTTTTTCTTTCACCCAACACGTAGAACAGAGGAGTTCAAATTTTTTTAAATCCTTGTGTTTTCCTACACCCAACACGTAGAATAGAGAATTTTAATATCAAGACTTCATATTAGTTTATTCCATTTATTCCAAATGTTGAAGCCTTGTGTGGACGTCATAAACGAGCGGAGTTGAAAGAGAGGAAAAGTAAAGCAGAATAAGGGCTACTAATTTTCATATAATCTATCCCTATCACCAGCACCATTGCCTCACAAAAAAATCAAAGGTAATTTTTGGGTAAACTATGTTTTAAAAACCCCTTTTATTTTATATTACAATTTTTACATCTATGAATCTATATCAAGTAATTTGTATTAATAATTAAATCATGGGGATTAAATATTAGTAATATGTATAAAAATTTAGGTTGCATCTATGTTGTTCATAGATGTCCAACTTTACATTTTTTTAACTCTTTGTGTGGGTATCTTATAAGAGTAGGTTGAAAGAGATAAAGGGATTAAGAGCAAGGGCTACTAATTTTTATATAATCTATCACTAAGCACCAACACCAAAGACACTTCACCAAAAAAGCAAAGGTAATTTATGGGTAAAATATGTTTTCAAAACCCCTTTTTTACATTACAATGTTTACATCTATGAATTTGTATCAATAATTTTTATTAGGAATTAAATAATGGGGATTCAATATCAGGAATTTGTATAAAAAATTATTTTAAAAAATTTAGTTTACATCTATGTTGTTCATAGATGTCCACTTCTTCAAATCCCTATTTTTAAAATTTCCACTGGTTCTCGTTGAATAAAAATAGATTATATAGCAGAAGATATATTATGAATATTTTTTTGTCTACAATATTATTTTAATATTATGCAGATGGATGCTTGAAACAACAAATTTAGACACTATTACAATACATCACAACCATGAAAGTTGATCAACTACATAATGCATGCATTAAAATGATAGAATTTGTGAGTGCCTCACCACCCTTATTAGTTACACCTAATAGAGAAAAATGGTTGACATTGTGAATTTTTAGTGGTGAATGGTCATGAAGAAACATGGAAGTTGTATACATGCATGATACATATGGGATGGTAGCGCTTCTTGTCATGAATTTATATCTCACACATAAAGATATGGTTACAGGAAGATGGATCGAAGAAAATATCCCTACAATTCCATGGAGAGACTACCTTGAATGTACCACGAATTCAGCTTGGTCATACACCCACCTCCAGATGGTAGATGGTCTCCTTTATCTAAAAACATTCTTGCATGGTGGGATGATGATGACCGCCAGCTATAAGAACTTGAAAAGTGGAGGTATGAAGAGTGGAAAGTAACTCATCACAACTATGATGAGTGTGACAGTAACTATAGTGGGGATGCATGTACGTGCCTTTATAGCCTACCATGAGTCCATTTATTTTTTATATAAGTGAAAGACAATACATTTGAAAATGTATTCCCCATTTTTTATTGATATATTTTGTACAAGTGAATATCTCTATAACTTTAGTAGTAGTAGCTAATTCATCGTTATCATTCATATGTATCTCGAATTGTACATATTAATGTTGTTGATAGAAGCAATGCAAATAGAAACCATGATTACAATGGGTATGTTATGTCTGTTGCATTCGTGCTTATAAGAGGATATAATGTACCATCATAGACTGGCAATTATCATGAAGGAAAATTGAATTTCTAATTGCATTCCATTGTTAATGGATAAGTGTGTATGTTTGGCATGAATAGGATTAATGGGGGAAGGGAAAAATAAATTCCAATTAAAAAAAATGTAGTGATACTTCCACAACTATATAATCTGATGTTATTTCTTATCATAGTAGTTTTAACATTTTTGTTGTTCATAGATGTCCATTTTTTTGTTGCTCGAAATTGAATTTATGATTAATGAGGTTGTAGTTATTACACCGTATTTGTATACATTTTTACTAATGTAATGACTCATTTTTTATAGTAGGTAGGATTAGGCATGTAGGATACCATTCTACATCTCCCAATTGAGAACCAAACCAAGGTTTTATTTATATGCAACGATTTACATTGGAAAATCTTTCTCGACATCAATAAAGATGATATGTGGATTGAGATTGATAAAGTGGAGGAATTCGTGAAAGGAGAATCAAATAGAAAGTTGTACCCAACCAAATTTCATGTTTCACATTGGAAAAAAGTCCATTTCCTATTAGTGAAAAGAATACAAGAATCAATAGCACTTTGGAATACGTGATGTGCATAGGATATCATTTTAAATATTGTGTATACATGGATGCTTTTGTATTTCATGTTTCAGTGTGCATGTGCTAATAAGTTTCATATTAATGTGTAGATATTGGTGTTCGTATGGGCTGAGGACTTCTGAAAAATTGATGCCTTGCCACAAGACAAGTCTTTATTGTTGAAGAAGAGAAAATGCAACTGACTGAGGTTGAAATCATATTATACATGGTTGTTAGTGTCATTTCAACACTCGGAGAATGGTCAATAGACCTGATCAAGTATTTCTCACCTACAATCATGTAGAACATGTTGATAGTGAAGGAAATCATTGCTAGGGTCAAGAATATGAACAGTTCAAAGGTAAAAAATGTATTTTTGCCCTTTTATTAGCCCAAAGCTTAATGATTGGATTCATATGTTGCTTTAGGAATGTATTATGATGTTATCCACCTTAAGGATTGTGAGATGGTACATGAGAATATCACATTGTTGAATGGTGAAATAGAACGAGATGATTTCCTATGCAGAGATGACATATTTAACAGAGAATGCCGAATTAAGGAGTTGTAATATGTGTTTAACCCCAATGATGTAGAAAGTGTTTGGGAGTGGACTCTAAAGAAATCTTGAGAAGTGGTTTTTCTATAAGAGATATAATAATGAAGGTATTGATGAGGATGGGAAAATACCATTCATATTGGGCATCCAACTCCCACTTCAGTTAGATTGGTTGTTGAGATATGAAAATGATAGTTTAATATCCATGGATTCAACGTTTGGAACGAATGGAATGAAGGTATGCTATAAATACTAGAAATACTAGCAGTTGATACTTTATTTATCGAACCTAGAAGTTGACTTTTGTAACATATTTTCATGCGCTTTCAATTATACACATTAACCGTGTTTGATTCTAAACACCAAGGGCTTCCCGTGGCATGGGTAATTATGTCTAGGTCGAGTGCTAGTGACATCAACCAATAGATGTAATTACTTCATAAAAGAGTACACTTGAAGAATATTGAATGGAAAATAAATTCCTACATGGTAGACAATGCGAGACGTGGAAATCAAAATAATAAGGTAGGTGTTGATTACGTTATATAGGAACAACACAATTTTAATGATTATTTTACAAAGTCTTACTAGTTTGCCTTACGCAGAGAAAATTTTGAATGTGAGGCGTACCTATGTAGCTAACATGTATGGCGTGCATGGTTGAAGAATTTTATATCAAAAGTGAGAGAAGATGATGTGAGGTGAGAGATGTTTACTGAAGTTGGATACATTATGCACATATGTATTGATGAAGAGATGGGTAATAGGGATTCCATACGGTTCATAGAGAAGTATCATTACACACAGCCCAAATTTATTGAATACTGGGAGGAACGTTGGCTCCATAAGGTTGCAATATGTTTGAGGTGTTGTCATACCCTCAAAAATGTCAGGAAATAAACCAACAAAACCTTATAATAATACAATTCACATCTAAAAAAATTCTTGCGTATAATTCTCACTAATGCACATCAAATGGTAGATTGCTTAGTACACCAACTAACCACAAATGTTTACATATACTATTGACAGCTATAGATGCGCAAAGACAACGGTTTTTACATGAACTTTAAAGTTATAAATTTGAAAATATTTCATCGGTTAAGGCTTTGCAAATTCCGGACTATCATGTCACCTTTCACACGATGGACAGTTGTATCGCATAGGTGTAAAGCCATAAAGATAATACATTGCATTATCATGTGTATAGTGCAATGCCACTGATGAAAATGTGTAGTTATCCATTTTCAGTCCAAGCATACACATGTAAACATGTAATTAAGGTGGGGATGATGTGAGAGAGATGAGGAGTCAATGGAATTCATGAAATAGGGGATGGTGTTAGTTATTCCATTGACAACAATGATTCAAATGTGAATGTATAGTTTTTCCCTCTTCAATTTTCTTCATTTTTTTAATTTCCAATCTCAAGTGGTTGATTTGTTTTCAATACACAAAGTTGTGCATAATGGTTTGACAAATGAAAATGAAAGTGATTCTCGTATGGAAAAAGAGGTTTTTTCGGATGCCAATAATGTAAGGAAGAACTCCAGTCATAAGCAATTTCATTTATACTTTGATCATTATTGCTGGAATATGAAATCCTTTATTTTAATAACACAGGGCATGGAAAATGGACCGGAAAATGAAAATTAAAGCGAATCTCAAATGGATATTGGAAACTTGTCAAATGTACATTAGATTGATCATTAGCTTTGAGGAAAAATGGTATTGTCTCCCGGTTGTGGGATCATTAATCCGAGACATACCTCAAGATAATTTTGACTTCCTCTACCTATTTTAATGCTAAAGCTACTCTTAATGTAAAAAGAAAATCCTAAATTAGACATGTCAAGGGATAGGGTTAGAAGGAGATGCAAAAAGGGAAATCCTGAGCTAAAAGGGTGATGATAACACCAAGAAAAGGGTGACATACATTGAATACAATCAAAATTGAGCCTATAAATCAAAAAAATATGCACAATCCATTACAATAGTAGAAGGAAGGCAAGACTCAGTAGCTAAAAATGAGCTAGGGAAGACAAAACGTGCCAAAAATAGATTTTTATTTCTTAAAGATATGCACAGTCCATTATTGTTGAAACGAACTTCAAAAAATCATCTACGGAGGCCAAAATGAAGGCTCAAAGTTCATAGCTATTCAAGAGACCATTTTTATATGGTTCCTTTACAGATCAAAATGCCCATCCTTTCCATAATGAAATATTTTACAATATATAACTTGAATGAGAGAGAGAGAAGAAAGAGAAGAGAGAAAAAAGAGAAGGGATGGATTTTCAAACTTTCAACCACCAATAGTCTACATTGAAGTCTTCTGCAAAGCACATGGGCACTCTGTAAGTCCATTACTATTTTTATTTCATCCTACAAAAAGAAAATAAGCTATATTTCATCAATTTTGGTGGTTAAGCTACCTGATTTTAACGTTTGTGTGCCCAAACTACTCTTTTTTGCCTCAAAATCCATGTTTTCCATTTTGACCCATTAAACTCCATTAAGTCTCAAATATTATTACATCGAAGGCTCAAGGATACCTTTCTAATGATATAACGTTTGTCAAATTTGGAGCTCTGGATCAAAATATATGGCCATCTAAATATTTTCCTATTAGGAAGCACATGAACTCGACACGTGGCAGCCCCTAATTGATTCAGGGATCAGCCTCTACCACATGTGAAATTCTTCACCTTTTTCCATGTGTCGGCCTTTTATTGGCTTAAGGTTTAGGCTCTTACTTCCTTTCTTTTCTTTCCTTTTCCTTTGGCTTTATGAAATTTTACCATATTGAGAAATATGGACCAATAAGGCTTTTCCATGTTCCTTTTGTGGTGTTAGATTGTCTCTAGACCTTATTAGTCTCCTTAGAATTGTGATCCAATAGAATCATCACATACCTTCACAATTCACTCTTTATATAGAAGACCTGTCGCTGACTACGAATAGCGACCAATGAGGATGTTCCACATTGCTTCACATGTTAGACTTCTCCTTGATCTCCATTGACAAATGCAAAGTGCAAGCTAATGAGGAGGCTCCACATACTTTGTAATGTCAGTCCTTTGAAATCCTTGACTAACACTTGTGAGAGGTGAGCCAATAGAAAATATCCATGCACTTCATAATGTCACTCCTTCCAAAGCCTTGACTGACACTTGTGAAAGGTGAGCCAATATAAAAACTCCAAGCACTTCACAATGTTAGTCGTCCCCGAGCACTTGCTTGCATTTGATTGGTCGTGCCTTCACATTTGTAAGAGCTACAAAAATAGAAAAAATGGAATGTCTCCATGTATCCTCGCGTCATAAATTTTAAGTCTCGGGACTTATAGACCTTTTCTCTTTGAATTGATGTCACCACATGTCCGCATTTTTATTTTATGCTCGTCCCACTAACTTGTTGACCTAGGTGTAGCCTGGACATGACAAAATATGAATTCTAACTAATTCTACTGCAATGAAGTCCGTTAGGTTGAAACCTTTGAGGTTAGCTGAAATTATGCCACGTGTCTTTGTTTGATGTTGTGTTTAATTTTACAGTGAATGAACATCAAGAGACCTTTTAAATACAACCCACTAATGATTAGGATAATTTTCATGTGGGTTTTGAATGCCAATGGCCGTGCTTTTGGGGAATGGAATTTGACAGCCATTTAACAGTCCCAAAATTGTAAATTTCCAAGACCATTTTTAATAAGTTATTCCAAATTAAACTAGGGGTAAATTTGGGATATTATTTTTGGCGACCTCTAGGGGAAATTTTCCTACTAAATTTGACCAGTAGCCTTTATGAAATCCATTAGGCCTGGAGTCAAGCCCAAAATTTTTATAAACTGATCAAAAACATTAAAATCCTTATCCTCGATCCGTTATGAACTTAGCATAAACTGGAACTGTTTGAAGATGATCTATGGAGTTTTGAATGACACTCTAAAACTACTCCAACTATCTCGATTCTGCCATGAAACCTGCTCTGAATAGATATGGGGTTACCTTGGTTTCCTCTTAACGTTGATGCTTGGGAGTTTTTATTTTCTTTAGAATTTATCCTAAAACACTAAATTTTTTAACAAGGAAGAGGCACCATGGATTTGAACTGAATCGATCTTTTGGGGTCAAAGAATGCACTTTGAAAGATGCCCTAAAATCTGATTTGGCCAAGAAATACTACCCGAACAAAACTGAACTAAACTGTGCAAACAACAATTAAGCACATAAAAACTATGTACAAAACATGGAAAATCATACATGTTCCAAGTGTAATCATACAGAGTGTGCACAAGCACTTGTTTTACTGAAATCAAACCTACATGACCCTACCATAACCAAAGAAAAAGAGAAGTTAAATAAATCCTGAAACAGAGAGGGATAAATAGATTCCCTTTCTTACAATTTTAGACCATGCATTTGATTTGGCACTGGACATGGTCTTAAGTAAGAGTGAAAAATTAACTTGAATCTATTTTTTCACCCTTTTCATCAAGGTATCAACTAAAAATAGAACAAATACCTCTTTTAGTTGCCTGCATTTGGATTTAAGAGGCATTGCAGCTGATCCTTGGGACTTTGAAGCTCCTCCTCATGCTCTGAATTGAGCATGACTAGTTGCAACTCTAATTTTGGCTCTAAGCTAGCCAAATACCTGATTGGGCAAGGGGATTTTGGAACCAATGGGTTGATCCTTGTGATTTTCCCATTCTTTTGAAGCTTATCCCCATGAATGGGGGCATCCTAGACTTTTTTCATGAATGGAGTTTCTTTTAAGTTGATCTGATCCTTGTGGTGCTTCAAAAAAAAACTTTGCCTCCTCCATGATGACTGATTTGGAAATTGATTCATCATGGCTCTCCTCTTCCTCAAACATAAATCTTGAGAGATCAAACTCATCCACAATATTAAACTCTTATAAGGATGAAGTATTTTATCAACAAAATAAATCAAGAAGCTTCTTATAATCTCTTCTTCATCCAAGACCTCTAAATCTGATTTTTCCTCCTCCTTGGCATGAAGCTCCTCATGATTGATTGCAACATTTAGAGATATTCTTGGTGGATCAATGCAATATTTCAAAACTTCCTTCTCATTTGGGAGCTTCTCTTCCCATACTTTTAGCTTTTATTATCTAACCTCCTTGACTTCAGAGTTTTCAATCAAAATAGGAGGTATTTCAGCAATGGGTTGGGTCACTTCTTCATCCATTATGATCTTAGAGTCATTCCATTCTTTAATAAGTACATCATTACTTTCAAGAATGGGACTTGTATCATCTAATTTTGTAGAAATTAGAGAAAGTTAACTGTTAGGTTCTTAGTGATGAACCTTTCTTGCTTAAAAATCATGGATCCAATCCTTGAAGCTCTAAATTTAATCTACTTTTTTTTTGCTCTTTCTCAACCTCGCCTTCCAGATTTGCATGTGCATCTTGTTATCCATATGAATGAATCTCAACCTTATTTGTCATGAATTATTCAAAATCTTTCTTAGTGATGAATGTATCCCTAGTTAAGCAATAACTTAGGCCCCTAGTCATTGGTTAAGCTCCATTCATGATTTTCAAGTTATTTTTCATGAAGTTCGGCACATGTGGATCTGATGTTATGAAATGGGGAAGGTTTTTTCCTTCGCTGATTTTGCAAAGGCTCGAATGGTGGAGGAGGTGGAATACTTTCTTGTGAAGGAGATGGAGGTTTGGAAGAAAATAGGGTGGAAAAATGAAGATGGGATGGAAGGGAAGAAGATGGAGAAGGGGAATCCTTAATGGGAGTAGGAAGACAAAATCTAAGAACATGGAAAGTAGGTTAAGATGACTTAGGTTGGGGAGGAGGACTAGGAGGGTTTTGAGATGGTAGCGTAGGGTTACCCCATTAACAAGGTTTTCCTAACAATAAATTCATGAGCCTCCATTAACTCAACCCACTTTGTAATTTGGGGCATCATCTCAATTATAAAGTGTAACTTTTGTTCAAGATTGAACCAATTTGGTGTAAAGTCTTTCCATGGGTAGGGATTCCTAAAACCAATCATTGTTTTCTTCATTATACATGTAAATCTAGTTTGCATCATGCTCATCTCCATCTCTTGAATCTTCCTCTGCAAATCAGCACGTGTCATAGAGTTGTTACCATCACCTGCATAACCTTGTTCTTCATAAACATTTTGGTTAGGAAAATAACCATATGGGTCAATGGAGGGTGGGTTATATGCATATTCTTCATGATGGGGCTCATAAAACTAATTTAGAGGAGTATTTTGAAACTGTGGGGATGGAGAGGACTAGTTTTTGTTGTAAATAATAATCCCAAGAAGGAAATGAATTCATGATTGCACAACTTCATGAAAAAGAAAATGGGAAGATATAGAAAAAATTAATGGAAATGGGTGGAAGGAAGGGGAAAAGGATGAAGGAATGAAAAGGGGTGCTCTATAACTAAGAAAATGGGTTTATTAGATCATTGGAGTCATCATATATGCTTGAAAACTTCCTCCAAAGGTTGTATATTACCAAGAACACATAAAACTTGGCAATATGATGATGTTTAGCTCTTAAAACATCCCAAAGAGCGTGCCAAAAATGTTGGAGCTCAAATTTACACCCATCCCAAATTAGATTGATATGGGGCTTTAAGGCAACATGGGATTATCTCTTGGTTGTGGGACTGCTAACTGAGACAGACCTCCAGAGAAGGCCAAATTCCTCTACTTGTTCTAATGCTAAAACTACTCCTAATGTAGAAAGAAAATTCTAAATTAAACATGCCAATGAACAAGGGTTAGAAGGAGATGTAGAAAGGTAAATCTTAAGATAAAAGGGTAGTGATAACACTAAGAAAAGGGTGTCATAAACTAAACACAATCAAAATAGAGCCTACAAATGAAAATAATGGACATAATGCATATCTCAGTAGAAGGAAGGCAATACTGCAACTAAAAATGAGCTAAGATAGACAAAATATGCCACAAAACATATTTTTATTGCTTAAAGATATGCACAGTCCATTACAATTGAAACATAAGGAAATAAATAATCTATAGAGGCAAAAATGAAGGCTTGAATTTCATAGATGTTCAAGAGACCATTTTGACATGGTTCCTTTACATATCAGAATGTCCATCCTTTCCATTAATGAAATATTTTACAATATATATCTTGAATGAGAGAGAAAGAAGAAAGAGAAGAGGGAAAGAGAGAAGGGACGGATTTTTAAACTTTCAACCACCAACTGTCTAGATTCAAGACTTTTGCAAAGCACATGGGCACTTTACAAGGCCATAATTGTGTCTATTTCATCCTGTAGAAGGAAAAGAAGTCATGCTTCATCAATTTTAGTGGTTGAGCTACCTGATTTAATCATTTGTGTGCCTTGACTACTCTTTTCTACCCCAGAAATCATGTTTTCCATTTTTACCCATTAAAATTCATTAAGGTTAAAATTTTATTGCATCAAATTGAAGGGCTCGAGGAGACCTTTCCAACGATATAATTTTTTCGAAGTTGGATCTTTAGATCAAAAGATATGACCATCTAAATATTTTCCTATTGGGAAGCTTAAGAAATCAACATGTGGCAGCCCCCGATTGGTTCAAGATCGGCCTCTACCCACTTGTGCAATGCTTCTGCTTTTTTCATGTGTCAACCTTTCATTGACTTGGGGTTCGATCTTTTACTTCTTTAATTTTCTTTCCTTTTCCTTTGGCTTTATGAAATTTTATCGTATTGAAAAATATGGACCAATAAGGCTTTGCCACATTCCTTTCGCAGTGTCGATTGTCTCTAGACTTTATCAGTACGTTATAATTGTGATCCAATATAATATTATCACATACCTTCATAATTCACTCTTTATATAGAAGACCCTATCAGACTGAAAAATAATTACCAATGAGGATGTTCCACATTACTTTGCATGACAGAGACTTCTCCTTGATCTCCACCGAAAGTGTGAAGTGCGAGCCAATACGGAGGCTCCGCAAACTTTGCAATATCACTCCTTTGAAAGCCTTGACTGACACTTGTGAAAGGTGAGCCAATAGAAAATATCCACGCACTTCACAATGTCAACCTTTTGAAATCCTTAACTAACACTTGTGAAAGGCTAGCCAATAGAAAATCTCCATGCACTTCATAATGTCAGTCCTTTGAAAGCCTTGACTAACACTTGCAAAAGTCGAGCTACTAGTAAATCTCCATGCACTTCATAATTTCATTCTTTCTTAAGCACTTACTTGCATTTGATTAGTTGTGCCTTCACATTTGTCGAGTTGCGAAAAGAAGAAACAATGGAATGGCTCCACGTAGCCTTGCGTCATAACTTTTAAGTATGTGGGACTTAGAAAAAAATTCTCTTTGAATTGATGCCACCAAATGTCTACCTTTTAATTTTATGTTCACCCCATCGAGTTGTTGACCTAGTTGTAGCCCGAACCCAACGAAATATTAATTCCAATTAATTCCACGGATTTGAATTCCACCAGTCGAAACCTTTGAGGTTAGCCTGAATGATGCCATGTGTCTTTGATTGATGTTGCATTGAATTTGATGAGAAAATGAATGTCAATTGGCCCTTTAAATACATCTCGGTAATGAATAAGCTAAGTCTCATGTGGTTTTGAATGCCAACAACCGATTCTTTTGGTAAATGGATTTTGACAATCGTTTAATCTGTCCCTTAACTATAAAATGGCTAAGTCCATTTTTAATAAGTTATTCCAAATTAACCCGAGGGTAAATTTGGGATAACATTACATATGGATGATAATGTAAATCATCATTCCACTCGTAATCATTTTCCATTTTATTTATTAGGGTATTTCTAACATGATGTTTGTCTTGTATTAATAGATCATGATTGATAGGATAGTGGATGAACTAGAAGCGTCAGGAGAGCTCATGAGGTATTTGAGAATTTCCTTACAATAACAAACAAAGAACAAGACACTATATTTCTTGGAGAATTTTATGGAAAATGTTTATAATAAGGAAAAAAGTAGGGAATTATCAAATACACTTGGGTTCAGCAACACCCAATGGTTAAACCTTTCCAACAAGTGCAATATGGTCGTGGAGAGAGAACATCATTCGTGACAAGAGAGAGAACACTTTGTAAGACAAGATATAAGTAGGAAACCCGCAAGGGGAAGAAAACCCATTGAAAATTATTATTATATTACCCAAATGAAAATTATTTAGTGAATCACCAACTTCACAAGGATCACCATACCCTAGTTTAGTACGGCACCAATCTCCTACAAGGACCACCAACCCCTAGTTTAGTGAAGCACCAACTCCACAAGGAGGCTAAAACACCCTAATATGATCAAGCACCCACTCAAACACCTTTAGATGAATATATTTGATGTCTTGTTTCTGCAAAAACTGATGGAGATCACCTATTCATCTCACACACCTTCAAAACCTTGTTCAAACCCTCATTCACCTAGCTTGCTATATGTCTCATTTTCTTTAATTCTATTGGATTAAAAATCTTGCACACATAATTTATAAGATTATTTAACCTATCACACACTCTCTTATATCTCAAATCATGCCTTCAAACATGTTACCTACTCACACTTGGGTCACACTTTTTCCTCTCACAAGACTAGTTCAAATTTGAACTCAAACCCTTGCTTTATACCCTTCTCATCTCCAAAACATAAATCAAGTAGGTCTCCCTCCTTTATTTATACCAATAAAAATTAAAAAAACCCAACAATTTCATTAAAACATTCACATTTGACCCATATAGGTCGGTCATGCCCAAATGCACCAAACAAGCACAAAACAAGCTCAAAACCCCATCACCTAGATGAGCTAAAACCACAAATACCAAAACCATGATTATTAAAGATCTAAAATTCATCATGAAATTTTAATAGGGCATATGAACATCATCCATGGTTGTAAATTTTCATGAACCAATCAAATAATTCATAACACAACCAAAAAGGCTCATATCCTTCACCAAATAATTGTTTCCAAGACCTTGTCTTCACCTTTGGGCCTCAATACCACCCAAAACAACTAAACTATGGCATGTAACAACTCATTGGAATTATCATGACTTTTAGATCATATCTATACATTTTATATCTCAATAAACATTCATATGTGTAAACCACACCTACTTTCCTCTTCACCAAATCAAGTTACCTAGAAATCAGTTTTACAAACTCAACTAGTTTGCACCCTTTCTATCACTTTCAATACCTCTAAATTCCTTCACTAGGAAAAAAATTAATCCATATTCACTCTCCAAATTATATAAATCATTAAATAATCGATCTCATGCCTCATTTACCTCATTCTTTCATCTTGAGCAATCGTGTCCTGGAAAACAAAAATATTCTTCTACACAAATCAAGTTGGATGACCCATAAAATCTCATCATTATGAGAAAAAAATTATACCATTGGAAATCCCTCTAAATTATATTTCTATAACATCTCACATTTCATTCCAACTCCAACTGAAAGGTCTTTAACCAAGTCCATCTCTGAAAACTTCCTGAAACTACCCCAAAACTACCTTATGACCAGTCATCATAAATAGGGCACACTTTTCCATTTAGAAGCACCACCATGATATTAAAACATCATGGACATAAATAAAAACTCCCATGATAAAAAAAAAAATCAATTTATTTTGTAACTCCTTTGGACAACCATGTCCCAAATAGAACTCCTTCATAACTTACATGTTTGAGTGGGTTCCACTCATCACCACATTCTCTACCATAAATTTCTGGAAACCTAGAGGATTCTTATACATAATAAAATCATCATAATAGCTCAACCAATAAATTTTTGGCACTTATGAATAAAATTTCTCCTAACACTTTTAAGTTATGGTTTCAAGAACACAAAAATTGTTTACCTTCTTAACATTTGTTCATAAAAACCTGACAATGAAATGACCTCATTATTTTTGTGAAACCTTCTTAGTTAAATTTATAAACATCCTCTAATCCACAAAGCCACATGAAAAGAACACAATTCATGGTGAGCATCAGAAGGTGTAATTCGAGCTAGAAAACACTCTCTTCTTGACCTTGTTTCACATAAAACATCATAACTTGCAAAATCTTCTTCAAAATGGCTCCATTTTTTTCTCACACGTCTATAACATCTCTGTGCATCATCTCCAATAATCATCATACCTCAAATAGGTTGTCATATTCTCATCCCATCTCATTTTCATTACTAGCCCTTGGTTTTTACATGGTTTAGGCTAGGGTCAACTAAACCAACATTGTAATTCATAAAGAAGCCTCTCCAAAAAAACCTAAAACCTTAATACATCAAGAATCACTCACATATATGCATACATGAGATCTCATGGATCTATAACTCATCCTCGTGACTCTAAGTACCTAGACCTAGTCAAGATGAACACCTGAATCTTGGACTTCAACCTATACATGCACCTTGAAACTCATGTGAGTGCCTAAAACTCCCCAAACATGTTATCCATGTTGTTACCATACTCCTCAAGCCACCAAGAAAATCGACCATCATTCTCCATCACCTAGGCTAGCTAGGTCACCTGACTAGGCTTGTTAGACCAAGCCAATCTCATTGAATCACCTCATGCCATCATGAAACCATCGACACTCCATATCACCATCATCATATCGAGAATATTATTTCATCATGGAGATGAGAGGGAAACTTTCCTGACAATACTAAAACCATTTTAAATGATGAAAATTATTCTTAATGTGGAGCGTGTGAAGAGGACGAAGAGGATTTGGGATTTTATTTTGATTATTTGGTTTTGTGTGAAGCTAATCATCTTTTATATTAAAGTTGGGCTCAACTATTTTTGGTTTCCATCATCTCTTTTGTGCAAGTTTCAATGCCAAATTTTGAAGATGGAGGTAGTAGAGTTAGATATGAGCCGTCGTCCTGTGTAGGTCTTCAACAGGATAATGACATATGGGAAATCTTTAAGCATGGAAGGGATTACCAATTTTCTCCAAAGATTGAAAGGGCATGATGAAATATTTTCCAAGGAATTTTTGAGTTCCTGGGATAATGGGGTTGTCAAGGTTTGAAGAATAAACATATTTATGAATCAAGACTTCATAGAAAAAGTCACTAGTATGGATTGGTCTGGAAGTAAAGTTTTTAAAGATAGAACTAGGCTTACTCAAGAATTCCATTGATCAAGGGATCATTTTTTAAAGTTCCCTAAATATCCTTAAATGGTGTTAGTGCATAATATCATCTCGAGAGCTTTCCAACGATTGTGAGAACGCGAAAAAGCTCTAGATATGTCTAGTCAAAGTTCAATCAATGGAAAGTCAACTTTAGTCAACTGGTCAATATTGGACCAATGACACTATGACACGTGGTGAAAAGGCAAAGGGAGTCGTTTGTTGGTTTTTGATCTCCGGTCTTTGACGGTTGTAAAATATTGCTCGTCTGGAACAAGAGGCTCAACTTTTGTTACGAAGGGGAGCCTAGCACCGTGGACTATGGTATTATCACCGACATGGTGGGTCCACAAGCCACCACGTGGCTTGCCACCACTCATCGAATTCACTCAATTTTCCTAGTGAGAGATGACAAGTGGGCTATATTCTATTTACCAAGTTAATTATTTCTATGCCACATTATATGGGTCGAACTTATATTATCTTGGTAAGTCCACTTTCCAAATGCCACGCATATATGCCAAAATCCACGTGGAAGAAGGTGAAGCGGTGTTGGGGCTTATTCTATGCGTGGAAATCCAAGTGGAGATGAGAATTGAATGGGGAGAGTTAAGCTCACGTGGTCCTTTGACCACTTTATTTGTGTGGGAAGAGGCTTATTAAAGCCTAAAACCTTATCATTCCATCAAATTTGGGATTTAATCCCATTAAACATGCTAATCCACTATGTTAAGATTTAATCCCATTTATTTTGCAACGGGCTATGGTATTATTATCCTAAGGATTATATGTAATGCATTATTTTGGGGCCCATTTTTGTATAAATAATGCGACCCCTCTCCTTTTACACACACACACATGTAACGGAGAAGCTCATTCCTAGAGCTCGAAAGGTAGAGAGCGAGCCAAGAAGAGAGTTAGTTGCCATGGGCATAGTTGTGTGAAGACCTCATTTATTTAGGCATTATTGTGGTGAGGAGTTATTAATACTACCTAGTCATCCCATAGCACCACACTAAATTATTGTGAATCCTGGACTATCGACCAAAGTGCCATAGGGTGTTAGGAAGCATCTGGAAAGCTGATCGAGAACCAAAGGATTCCAAACAATGGAGCTGGTGCCATCAAGCTTACCGAATATGCCAGGAAGGTGGAAGTCAGGTGCTATCTTTCACCCTTGTCTTCTGAAGGTCTATTTATTCTTCTAATTAAAGTTCTTAATAGTTTCCATTAGGTTTTCTTATGAAAGTACTATTGTAACTTACAAGTTTTGACTAGTGGAATGGTTCGATAAGAACCCGGAGATGTAGGCAATTTCCAAACTCCGTAATCAATCATTGTGTAATTATCTTTATTGTCTTGTATTAATTTTTAAATTGATTACTTAAAAGGAGAAAATTTTCGCAAATATTTAAAGCCTACAAGGGTCCGAGATCATGTCGATAAAACTTGATTATTTTCAAATCAATTTTGGTATCGAGCTAAAACCAAGGATGAGCTCTTGGAAAGGTTGCAGGTGTGGTGATCGAGAAAGGAAATACATTCAACTCTAGATGCAAAGGTGACCATGGCAGATGACTACACCGTAAGTTGTTCACCATTAGAATCTTCTTCTTCCTCCCATTTGGTTTCGATTTAGGTAATGATGTCTTTGGTTTTTTTGAAAAGCATACTAGAGGCATTAGATCTAAGTTACTAGATAAATGGGATTTTATGGAAGAGGCCTTGGTAAAAATGGCCAAGGCATAACTAACCCAATACAGTCAAGGATCATCCTCGTTTTACGAGGTTTGGGTTATCCTAGTGCGGGATGGAAATTGGAGAATGCTCCAAGAACACCGACGGAGACAAGCTTCCGAAAGCAAAGTGATTACCCCACTAATCTGCAAGAAGATTCTCGAGTAGGAAAGTTGTGTTTTATCATCACAGGTAGGATGTGGTAAGAGAAATCAGCAAAGAGGTAATGAGATTCCACCTCCAGTTTCTTACCATAATCATAAGCACAATAAAACTTCTGATCCACTTTTTCATCTTAAGAAGTATGGTTATGATTTTTAGAAGATGTGTAATTCCTTTCCATGTAATTTTTGTGGATTGCATAATCATTTTATGGCCGATATCTTTGGAAGAGAAGGACATTGATGAAGAATTTGATGCCATTTGTCGGAACGAGGCAAACCGAGAAGACCAATATTCGTCATGCAAATTCAAGAAATGGTAAAAGAGTTTCTCATCCCGTAAGAAGGAGATTAAGAGGAATTTTTGTGATCATTGCCAATGGAATGGGCATCAGGTGGAAAATTTTTGGAAACTGCATCCATCTCGCCATCAAAGTAATGGCAAGCCAAAGATGGAATGGAGGCCTATTACAAAGGCAAAAGAAGTTTCTACTCTACCACTAGTTGACAAGTCAACCTAGGACTAGGTAATACCTGAAAGTGAAAGTCCTTTAAAATGGGTAAGTCAACAGTTTTTTAATTATATATTACATAATTTAGATTGATGAATAGTATGTAGTATTAAGTTTGGAGATCAGATTCTGTGAGGAAATGCTGAGAGAAAGGTTTACAATACTCAGTGGATTTTCTTACTTAGAAAATTTAATTAATGCTCCAAACATATCTCCTAATCAGCGTGTGAGTACCTGTTACATCTTGGACATAGGAATTAACTCATATAAAGCTTGGAGATTGATCTACCATTTGTGTAGATAGTAGAGTTCGCAGAGGTCAACTCGGAATGTCATTCTGTGTAGAGGCATTGTGACCATGCAGCAGAATGGTAGTTGAATCACCATTGGCATGGACATCGGGTTGGAACTTCATTCTATGGAGAAGCCATTATGGGCATCTAGCAGAATGGTACCTGATATAATTTGTCAACAAAAGGATCTCTCAAAATATCAGCTTGGAACTTCATTCTGTGTAGAGGCATTGTGACTGTGTAGCAGAATGGTAGATGAATCACCGTTGGCATTGACGTCGGGTCGAAACTTTGTTACGTGGAGAAGTCATCAAGGGCATATAGTAGAATGGTACCGATATTGCATGTCAACAAGAGGATCTCTAAAAGTACCATCTCGTAATGTCATTTAGTGTTAAGGCATTGTGACTACACTTACGAATGGTAGGTGATCAATAGACTTAGCATTGTGCATTGGAGGCTCAAGGTCTTGAAAGAGGCTTAACATCGTGCATCAGAGGCATTGAGGTCTCTACGAGACTCGCATCGAGGCGTTGGAGGCTTGAGGTCTTGAAAGAGGATTAGCATCATGCATCAAAGGCATTGAGGTCTGAAAAGGGGAAGTCATTTATCGACATCGGATCGATCATAGCTCTACGTAACATGGAGTTCCTTCAAACCAATTTGGATTATGTGGAATCAACTCGAGCCAAGAGCTATGTTATAGAGTAAAAGAAGATCCTTGTTGTCATATATCAAGAAGCTTAGCACCGCACAGAGTGTTGAGGTTTCATTCAGAAACTTAGCACCATACAACGGAGGCATGGAGGTCTTCTTCGGATATCAAAGTGGCATAGTGGAAGCGTGGTGGGCCCATAACCCATAGGTCCAGGATAAGAGAAAATTTGTCAAAGTGAGAAGGTTGCAGAGGAAGAGACCCAAGAGTCTACTATAGCAGCACTTCCGAGGTGGTAGCAGAGTTCCAGATTCAGGACGATGGCAAAATGTTCCAATATAAGCTTTTTGGGACAAAAAGCCTTTCTCAGTGGGGAGGTGTGATCAGGGGATCATTTTTGAAAGTTCCCTAAACATCCCTAAATGGTGTCAGTGCAGAAGATCATCTCGAGAGCTTTCCAATGACTATGAGAACGTGACAAACGGACATCGGGAGCTCTAGATATGTCTGGTCAAAGTTCAGTTAGCGAGAAAGTCAACTCTGGTCAACTAGTCAATATTGGACCAATGACACTGTGACACGTGGCAAAAAGGAAAAGGGAGTCATTTGTTGATTTTTGATCTCCGGTCTTCAATGGTCATAAAATATTTCTCGCTGGAACAAGAGGCTCAACTTTTGTTATAGAGGGGAGCCTAGCCACTGTGTGGACTATGGTATTATCACCGACGTGGTGGGTCCACAAGCCACCACGTGGCTTGCCACCACTCATCAAATTTGCTCGATTTTCCTATAGAGAGATGAAAAGTGGGCTATATGTTATTTACCAAGTTAATTATTTCTATGCCACATTGTATGGGTCAAAATTATATTATCTTGGTAAGTCCACTTTCCAAATGCCACGCATATATGCCAAAGTCCATGTGGAAGAAGGTGAAACAATGTTGGGGCTTATTCGATGCATGAAAATCCATGTGGAGAGGAGAATTAAATGGGGTTGGTTAAGCTCACATGGTCCTTTGACCACTTTATTTACGTGGGAAGAGGCTTATTAAAGCCTAAAACCTTATCATTCCACCAAATTTGGGATTTAATCCCATTAAACTTGTTAATCCACTATGCTTTGAGATTTAATCCCATTTATTTTGCTACGGCCTATGGTATTATTAGCCTAAGAATTATATGTAATGCATTATTTTTGGGCCCTATTTTTGTAAAAATAGGGGACCCCTCTCCTTTGTTACACACACAATGTAACGGAGAAGCTCATTCCTAGAGCTCGGAAAGGTGGAGAGCGAGCCAAGAGGAGAGTTAGTTGCCATGGGCATAGTTGTGTGAAGACCTAATTTATTTAGGCATTATTGTGGCTAGGAGTTATTAATACTACCTAGTCGGCCCATAGTGCCACACTAAATTATTGTGAATCTCGGAATATCAACCGGAGTGCCACGGGCGTTGCTAGGAAGCATCCGGAAGGCCGATCAAGAATCGGAGGATTCCAAATAGTGGCACTGGGGCCATCAAGCTTTCCAAATACACCAGGAAGGTGGAATTCAGGTGCTATCTTTCACCCTTATCTTCTAAAGGTCTGGTTATTCTTCTAAGCAAGTTCTTAATAGTTTCCATTAGGTTTTCTTGTGAAATTACTATTGTAACTTACAAGTTTTGACTAGTGGAATGGTTCAATAAGAACCTGGAGATGTAGGCAATTTTCGAACTCCGTAATCAATCATTGTGCAATTGTCTTTATTGTCTTGCATTAATTTTTAAATTGATTACTTAAAAGGAGAAAAATTACGGTAAATATTTTAAGCCTATAAGGGTCCGAGATCAGGTAGATAAAACTTGATTATTTTCAGATCATCCATATGTTCTTTGAAGATGATGAAAAAATCCATTACATGGAGGATGGAATCGCTAGAATTGATTTACCGAGATGTTGGCGGAGGTTTTTTTTCATTTGATAAAGTATATCACTTTGGATAGAAAATTCAACACAATTCATCCACACCACTTCATGTTGCTTAATCATTTTAGGCGGGACAAGAAAATCAGTATTCCCTTTTTCTTGTATAGTTCTCTGCAAGCTTCTATGAGGGATTTTCAAGCTAAAAAAGTGGAAGCCCCTCTTCATCATGGACTCATCTTGCTTCTGGTAAATGTTGGTATGCCTAAACCAAAATCAAGTGTTTCAGGAACTATTTTGGGTGAGGACTGGGAGGACTATCTCTATTTGGTTGATAGGATTAAATTAGTGGAGATGAAGGTAAAGGCTCAAAAAGACTTAGATGACGTTTATATTCTTCAACATTTGGTAGGTCGAATTTTGATGAGGGCACTTCCTTGTATTTTAAGGAAGCAAATAATCTTATAAATTTCTTAGCAAACAAAATTGAATCTTTGGAAGATAAGGTGGCACAAATTAAGGTAAAAATCTGAACTTGATCAAGAATTCTCATAGAACCAACACAAAGGTGATGGTTTTGGGGGCAGAGGATGGATATCATTTAGGATGATGTGGATTTGAATAAAGGGAAAAGATGAATTTAGTACTAAGCAATTCATAGGCGATGACTCTCCTAGAATTTAGATGAAGCAGGAGGGACCAAGCTCGAGGATGAGGATAAATTATGCCTAGGAATATTTTTGTTGTTTTCTTGCTAAATGTGTCTATTTTTTTGTTATATCATTGTAATAGCTATGTATCTCGCTTTATGGGGTTTTTATCTCTGTTTGGGATTAGTCCGAGTAAATTTATTTTTGACTTAAGCCTTTAGTTGGTTGGTTTTTTTTTTTTTAGCTTCATTAATATATCTATTTTACTTGGCCCTTGGAGCCTTTTCCAAGTATTACCAATCAAAAACAAATATTGAGCATCCTATGACTCTACTCCATAATCCTCTTTATCATTAATGATATTTTACATCAATTACAACACCTAGAACTCAACATGCTAACATTAGCATGTGTATATTCATGTAAGTCTCTAAACAAGAGACATAAAAAGAACACAGCTTAAAAATTAAAATTGAATAAATATCAAAGAGATAAATCGAGTAAATTTTACCACGCTTTCACATAGTTTCCAATATAATTCATGAAAAGGTGTTAAATAGTCTCCACAGATATTTCTTGGATTGTTTGTCAAAGTACAATGTAGTGGTCTACTATTGTTTACAAAAATACAAACAAATTATTAATATTCTGAAGTGGCCAAAAAAATTTTTTTCAAATGGAGTGGAACTTACAACATTTCATAAATGGTCAATGGTGCTTTGTGAATTATATCATGCATAAATAAAGTACGAGTGTGTTAGACATTTCAGATTTCCTCAATTCAATAACACAAATAGAAGCATCCACTAAACGATTACCATACGAAAAATTAATTAAGTCACAATTTCGGTCACTTTTACTAAAGGGATCAATGGGTTTGGTGTTCGTAATATAGGTAATTGTAGACACAAAATCTATGCACTTGGGTACATTTCTAGGTCCTAAAAGCATGTTAGAATTTACATGATTCCTAAGCAAGAAAACTAGTAATTGACAACTCCCTTTAGCATTTTGTTTTGTCTTATGCACTTTTATTGGCTTTATACATCTTGCACTCTTACCAACATTTGATTGTTTTATCTTTCTATGGCCTTAAACACTAACGCCTAGTTGGGACACTAGCACTAGGTGCTCCTATCCTCCTGGGAGCTCCTTTACTTCTTTACATATTTCTTATCCTTTTGGACCCCTTTTGCTTCTTAATTATTTTTTACTACTTCAGGTTGGCCTTCTAGTTGTCAATTACAAAATTCAAACAATGGAATAATATAAATACATAGTTATGTTTTCAAAATAAGGTACCAAGCACTAAGCATTATCTATCACCACCTAAGCTTGCATTTAAAGGCACAACAACATCAAATGCATCCATCTAGCACTCATATAAGGGACAAGGGTTACATCACTTCTGCATACACAAAATAGGAGGGGAATTCTATTCTATTTCATCCCACACATTCTATACATTTGCTACATTCTATATCTAGCACGCTATCATTGTCTGACAACTTACAAAAGGGCATCTTAGGCCATAATTTTTACACACACAAGAACTACATGGAGTCTGAGATGTAGTGCAGCACTTTTTGTAAGTTCACTCTTTGGGTGACCATTGGGGTCATCGACTCCCCATTATGCATTTTATTTTTAGGTTTGATATCATTTGTGGGTATGTGTAGGTGAACTTTTTCTTGCAGTTACAGTGCATTCGCGGATCAGACGATAATGAAGACAAAGCGATAAACAGAGACCAACAATGAAGCTTATCCTACATATAAAATATCATATCCAAAGCACCTACACAAACAATAGTGCCTTAATGAACATTAGCGCTGGGCATTCCTATCCGACATAATTCCGGATGTCGAACCTCTAGTTTACATCGATGATGTTGTTTAGAATTTTTCTAGCTATTCAACAAATGTTCTGCAGATTACCTCATGTTTTCTCATAAATCAGCTAAGTGCCCTATCTCTCCTTATTTCTTAGGGTTTCATATTTCACATGATTTTTGTTTGCGTCTTACTATATATTAGAATTTGTACATCATTTATTACAGTAGTTACTTTGTAATTAGATTTTAAACAATTTTTATTAAATCATTTGGTGAACCCCGTCGCTCGAACCCTTCCTTCTTTCTAGGGTTTTATTTTTATGCTCGTTACCCGAAGTGGTCATTTTGGTTTTGTTGAGTACATTGAGGTTCCTCCGTCTCAGATGTGTATGTAAGTCCTCTACATCAATGGTTGAATCTTCTAATCCTTTTCTTAACTCCAACAATGTTCCTCTTGAAAACATTGAAACTTCTGATAATGAACATTCATATGATGAGGACACTAACATTGATCAAGAACAGCTAGAAAAGCTCACTAATTTTTTATTCGATTTACGCGACCATACCGCTCATATTCCCATGTCCTAAATGTTTTACTCATTATAAAACATGCTCGATATGTTGTCTCTCACCCTCTTATGGGTTCCTCCTCAAACCATGCAACCCCTTAACATTCCTACTTCCATTGCTACAACTACCTCTCCCCTCATTACTCCTAATACCTCTAATACACAACTTGGTTCCTCTTTAAGCAGACATGGCCTAGCTTCTTTATATCAAGATCTACAACTTCAAATCTGTCAACCACAACAAGCTACTTCACATTCCTCTCCATCTCTTGATTCCTCACTTATCCTTCACATCCCTTTCACACCCGTCATATCCTCTCATCCACTACCTCCCAACTTCATTACACCTAAGCTTCCCACCTTCAATGGCCATGGTGACCCTCAAGAACATCTTTGATCTTTCCATGTGGCATGTCTTGACTATGCGAGATGACTTTACATTGTTGGCTAAATTATTTCCTAGAAGCTTGTAATATTATGTTATGCATTGGTTTTATGATCTACTTGTTCACTCAATAACCTCTTTTACATTCTTGGATGATTTTTTCCTTACACATTTTTCTATCAATGTCAACACTAAAATATCCTATGCACAATTATCTCAAATCAAACAAGGATCCAATGAGCATCTCACATATTATGTTTTATGATATAAGAATAACCTTGACAAGATGACTAATGTACTAGATGATTCATAATTGCAAGATCTTTGTTAGTGTAAAATCACAAAGACCCCCTAAATGAGTTGTCAAATCTACTTTTCTAAGGTGGATTCATTTGGTGTGATTCGCATAACATTGAGTTTTTTCCCAAAGTGTGGGACTTTGCAAATGGAAAAAACTCTCCAGATTAAAGGTTGGTTCCTATTCCTCTATTTAGGTGCATGTGTGAAAACTTGCAGAGGGCCTATTCCTAAACCTAATCTAAGTTTTACCAAGGAGGCAGGGATAAAGGAATGCAAGAAATCAAACTAAGCTATAAGGTGATGCACCAAAGGAATGATGAACATTTGTTTTGCTGATAGACACAAACCAAAAAAATGCATACAATAACCAAGCACAGATAACCAGATCTATAATGAAATACCATATGAAAGCAAAAGAGACAAGAAAGGATCTAAAATTGATCACAAACGTGTTTTATTTCTCTATAGATTGATACAATGCATTACAAATGGCTAGAAGGCAAGAAACGTATTACAATTTAAATGGAAGGTCTGAACTCCATGAATTCCTTTTCCAAAAGAAAAGGGGAGCCTACAAAAACAAAAGAATGTCCAACCCTTTACAATGAGTCTCAACCCTGTATTTATAGATTCAACACAGAGGGGAGAAAGAGAGAGAAGTGGGAAAAATAGGTCGAAGCTCAACCACTGCTATTAATGCCTCCTACAAAATCTACCCCCAAATCTATCTTGACTACATTAGTTTTCTTATTCAACACCTCGAAGGAGGAGGAATGGCGGAGCGAGATCAAATCCGATCCGGTTTTGGGAAAAAATAAATCCTGCATTAATGACCCTAAAGACATTTTTTCCATTTTCCTTTACCTAACCTCCCCAAACTTAAAGTTTCAGATCTCCATGGCATGGGCAAGGCCGAGATCTTTCCAATGGAGTCAGATTTGCAATATTTTAATCCCTGAGTCGAAAGATACGCCCTTCAAAGTTTGTATCGGGTCCGTACAAAAGAGCAAGAAAACCAGCTTGAAAAACGAGCCCCCTTTTTTAATATGGTACACATGGTTCGTTGGTGCTAATCCAAGGGTGGCCTCTGTATTTTGCTCTTGGAATGGCGCGGGGTTGACATGTGGCTTCCTCCACTGACCCGCTCAATTTCTATGTTTTTGGCTAAGTCCTTTTCTTAACGGGTCATATTTCTTGACCGAGAGACACGCGGCGATCTAGTGCTTGTCTGAAAACCCTCTCTCCATTCAGCCCTTGATTTTTTTGGACACTTGGCACTCTCCACCAATCTACCACCACACATTGACTATTCAACGCAACTGTGTCCCCTTTTTTAGAATGGACGATTGAGGCTTTGTGCTTGCTGAAACTCCCAATCAAAATTTGTCCTTGAAGGAGCATTGAGTTGACACATGGAAGCCTCTGTAGGTCTTTGGAATTTTCAATTACCTCTCCCTTACCTCTTTAGATCTTGGGCTACGTGGTGAACTGGTGCTTGTTTGAGCCTCTGCTTTTGGATATACCCTTGAGATGAGTCACTTAGACACATGGCGCTTCTCGCCAAGATTTCTATACTTAACCTATTTTGAGGCCCACCCTATCTGCCTTTTGACCTTGGTTGACCATTTTCTACGTGGAGGGCTGGTGCGAGTTTGAGTCTCCACCTTGGGCTCCCGCTTTAGAATTGCATTGAGATGACACTGGTACCTTCCTGTCTAGATGAAGACTTTTCAACGGTCGTGTAACTTTTTGGGGCTTTAGACGTGTGGAAGCTTGGCTCTCTTTTGAGCTTCCACTTCTGGATTCAACTTTGGAGAAGCACCATTTTGACACATGGCTCTCTCCACTGCCTCCTCCATACTTAGCCAATTTATGGACTCATTCTCGAAGCTATTTTGAACCCAAAGACCTCGGATCTTCACTATTTCTTCATTTTCTTACTCCTAGCTTCTCAGTGACACTACTCCTCCTCTCGACCCCGTTGTTCTAATTCTAAGTCCACATATAACCCGTAGAAATGATTTAAGGCCTGGATTCACTCGACAAATCCATTTTTGGAATTTCTCCTGCATAGGGTTGTTTGATCTTTATAGGCCCTACCACTTCCATTATAGAGTCCTCCTACAATCTATTTACAGGATCCGAACATGATTTCTTAGGTTCTTTCAGTGTGGGGTCGTGGTTGATCCAATATTTTTCTCGGGGGAAAAATATGGATAACAATCTCTTTGTTCAAATTCTCTTACCTCCACTTCAAGAGAGTGTCATCTTTGAGACCTCTCTGTCATTTGATCAATTATGTCATACTCTCAAATTGCATGAAGGAAAGCTTTTATCTATGGGAAAATTAAAATATCATGATAGTGTCTCATCCTCTTCTAATATATTTCAAGATAAATCTACATTTAATTCATCCCCTAATCCTCTCGAATCTAAGGCCACTTTATCAATGTTGTTTCTCCATCTACCACACTTCAAGTGCAAGCTTCGCAATGTACATTTTCTAAGTTACCTTATGCTCCTTGATTCCTACTACCGCAACTTATCAAAATCAATCTTATTACTCTTCCACCACCACTTAATCTAGATCCTTCTTGCTCACCTAGTCATAACTACGATGAAAATATGCACTTTGATTACCATTAATGCATTCAAAATCCCACTAAACATTGCTTCGAATTAGACATCTAATTCAAGATCTTATTGATAATAAATCCATCAAACTTCTTGTGCCATCTACTTCCAAGCTAGTTAATTATAGTC